>OY982966.1:12559385-13809385 GCA_963890685.1 Plagodis pulveraria
GAGTTCAAAGAGGAGGTTTATATTTCGATTGTATGTCATTTTTGTTTGTCTGTTACCTCATAAGTCTGTCTTTTATGAACCGATTTTGAAAATTCTATTATTTTTTAACTTTCAGATTGTTCCCATAGAAATTTGATCAAAATAGATTCAGTGTTTTATTTTTAAAATGAATATAACTGTAAAAAATACCTATGTTATTTCAGTAAATAAAACCAAATTACGTTTCATACTTAATCAGTTGTGGAGGTAGTTTTTTTAAAAGTAATTATACTAAATCGATATCATCTGCTATGTTGTTATCCCGACTCATTTATTTGCTTAAATTTCTACAATAATGATAGATTTTCAAATAATATGTTACACAACCAAAAATTAAAAATCAAGGGATCGTCAAACATGAAACATATATATTTCCAAATCCTTTATTTTTCTCTAATGTACCCGATAATGCATACCTAGGTCAGGTAGTTTTAATTGCGTATTCTGTTATTGTTATTTGCGCGAAACGTGAAGAAAATCAAGACAAAAATAAAACCGGCCAAATACGAGTTGGACTTTGATGATCCCGATCTGTATGAAAGAATAATGAAGTTTTTGGAAAATTGAGTACGGCTACGGATCCCGTGGTGTGCTTTTCCGAGTAGCACTTGCCAGTTTTTATTTTAGTTATAAACACATGCTTCTTTTTTCGAAAACATTCCTGTATATCAACATATTTTCAGATTAGACCAGCAAATCTGGGGTTCAGAAGACGAAGAGGAACCTGACCAGGGTGACAAGAAAGAGAAGGAAGATAAAGGCAAGGGAGAAAGTACAGGCGAGAAAGAGATGGCTGCTAAGGAGCAAGAACAAGCCACGGATGACGGAGATGAGGGTAAAGATAAGAAACAAAAGAAGGATATCAATGAAATGGAAGAACCGGAGGTTGATGATGATCATGTTAGTATATTCTTGTGTCTGCTTAATTAATCTTTTTTTCTTTATAATACTGCCTGGAAATTGGTTATAATAACTAAGTTAATCGGGATAAAAATTATCCAGTATACACCTTCGCGGTAAAACTGTAACAGAGAAACCACGGCCGAATGATGAAAAGAAAAATGAGGGTAGTGTGCAAAAATGATATAGCCAATGTGTATGAGTATTCACCAGAGATTCCAGTGTTATGGGAACAAATCCACCAATAAGATCGCTTCGCTCAGCGAGGCTAGGAAAATGAAGCGATTCTATTGGAGTATTTTTTCCTCGCATACTTCTTTGCACATCTCTTGTGGACACACAGACTTATAATGAGTAGAGATCAGTATCGCCTGCATTGTAACTTATTTTTTTGAACAACCTTATAACTGTAGCATTGTTATAACAAAGTATGATTTTATGGTCCATTTTACAAACTTGAAGTAGTTTTCGTGATCAATTTATTATTTACTAACTTGCGCGTGCTATTTTCCTGCGTGGAATTCGGATATAATATTGCCGCCCCTCGGAAATATTTAGTAAATAATTAGGGATAAAACTAGGCCATTATTGGCGTATTAAGAGGCATTTTACATTTTAATGCGGTATACGAAGATTTTAAGCGCTTAATTTACTATCATAGGAAATATCTACAAGTTGTTTAATAATTGATAAAAATAGAATAATCTGTTCTCTTTTCAGTTAATGTACCAGATTTACAAACATAACATTAATTATTTTGTAGTGACCAATCTCCCGCACCTTGTTTTACGAATTGAAGTACACATAGCCAACTTCAGAGTTCTATCTCTTGTATAAAGATTCATCAAATTAACTAAAAAAAAAACTGTGCATCAGGCATATAATTCTGTTGACACATAGTGTACTAGAATATCAATAATTAATCGTCATTGTAGAAAAAAAAATAAAGATCTTGCGCCAATTTCCACGAATTATATCAGCAGTTTACCATGATATATTGCGTTTAATAAAGTGTAATTCCAAACTGATATTATATGAAAAGAAAGTTCATTCTTTAATTAATCTGATATTTAATAAATTGTGCTATTAACTCTGTTTTGTTAGACAAGAAAAAATATTTAACATAACTCGAAATGCTCATAAATTGAAATGTACAACCGCGAGGCGATCAGTACCGCGCGAGCGCTCATCGAGGTAGGACCTGCGTTCGTTTTGCCTTGCTCTGACGTCTCGTACGCGGAACGCTTAGACGCAAGTTTATAGTGCGACCACAGAGTTTTGATCATGTCTTTATTTTTTTTAAGTAATAAATTATTCTTTATTTTTGTTGTCCATAATATAATTATTGTTGTCTTGTTAAGTAACTACATCTTTAGTTTCTGTTCATCCATTGTGTCAAAAAAAAGGAAACGTCACAATTATGCATCCTTATACAGGGTTATTGGAAAAATGCTAACAACCTCAGAGGGTTGACTTCTTCTTTTTGGCCTGCTAGTTTTTATATTATTCTAGTTTAAATTAGTAACTCACTATAACATTTGTTTTAGAAGGATAAGATGACAGGCGAATAATTAATTTCCAATATTTTTGGATTCAGTTAATGTCTATAAGTGAACACAGCGATAACTTCAGCAGGAAATTAAACTACCTTCCTAATTTGTACAAAACGGCCTCCCGGCTTTTCCATCATTTGTACAAACCGGGATTCCAGTTAGCGCTCGATAGTCGAATTTACAAATTTACCATAAAATCTGCGTAAGTGTTTTCTGCGTAAGTTTAAGTTTTGAAGCAGTGATGGCTCAGTGCCATTGGCTATGGACTGCCGTGCAGCAGGTCCATGGTTTGAATCCCGCCCAGAGCTTGAGCTTCACCGCATGGTGGAAGAGCATTTTGCGAATGCCCGCCTGGCTAGCGACCACCCTCTAGTAGAAAATCTGTCGCCAAGCACCTAACGGTGAGTTCCGGCAGCAGTCCTTGAGAGCCAGTGAAATAACAGGCAAAAATGAGACTTAACAGGTATGTCTCAAGGTGATGGGCGCAGTGCAGTTCGTCACTTGTGATGAAATGCATCTGTTATAGGCGGAGGATACCGCTTAACATCAGGTGGGCCCCACGCTTGTTCCATCACAATGACATAAAAACAAATAAAAAAAAAGTCCGACTTTCATAATCCAAATGGTTTTCAATAGGATGCATCCTTGCCCATACATGAAAGAATCCATACTTTTTGAGATAACGGAAGTATTTTGAATATTTTGATGAAATCTGAAACCAGCACAAATTACATTTTGGCCCCAAAATATTACGTCATTTCATATTAACCTCGTAACTACGTCAACAGTTATAAACCTAGAAAAACGCAATTTCGCATATGTATAATTCATTTTTCGCTCGATACATTTTGCAACGCAAACACTTACCGATGCAAATTTGCGTATTAAATAATCTCGTAACTAATTTTAAACTGCTAAACCAAAAAATCTGAAATAATACAAGTGTATAAATTATATGTAAATAATAATATCAAAGAAGGACCAAAGCCGTAGGTGGTATAGTTTTTCAGAAAAAAATATTGCTCTCCAATACAGTTTTCCCGCCAAAGTTCTTAAAACAATTGGGTTGTTTTAATCTTGTTACTTTAAAATATTTGGCGTAAAAATCTGTAACAATTCATGACTAAAGAACAATAGTAAATTATCATATTAAAAGAAGAATCGAAGTTCTAGGTGAGTCTAGTTACGAAAAAATAAAAATAGCAATTAAATTACTATTTCCCACCATTTTTGTCGTGTGTTCAAACCCCATTTCCAGTATTTTTTTCTATAAAAAGGTGTATTATTATTTATTTTTCATAGAGGAAATAGTGAGCATAAGAGTATATAGTAAGGATTGCATTGGTACCAAGAAGTATATATTATGTTGATTATAGATTGCATCAAAGATATTCGATTTAAAAACAAAAAACCTCAAAATGTGTAAATATATATTTACATTTCGCTGTTTGGTCTACTCAAACTAAATGGTTGAAAATGTTATTTGTTATTTTTTTTAAGGTATAGGTGATATATTGTGGTATGGGAATATGAGGGTGACATGTTTAAGTAATGGAAAACCGAAAACGTCATGGGACGTTTGTGGTTGGTACTGAGTTGTTTTCCGGATGCACAGAAAAATTAACCTCAATCCTATGCATGGTCATTATGGCAGACAGTGTTAACGAATGGATATAGATACTGTGTAGAGTGTGAACGAGGAAAATAGCAATTTTTGGAAAATTTATAAGAAATAGCTTTTAGTCCGCAGCTTTTAATCAATGCTGTTACGTCAAATATTTATATAATTTTAAGCTGTATAATTATTTAATTATTTAAGTTTATTGTTACAATAAATGATTCAAACATATCTATTTTTTATTCATCAAGGATGAAATGTAAATATACGATTCACGATGTAGGTTGACTATCTAATGTACATGCCTACTTCTTTTCTATAACATTAGCAAGTAATCGACAAGAAATTGATTATTTACTCATGCCAATCACACAATTTTTAAATTCGCAACATACATTTCTTTATTAATGAGTGCTAGTATCAAAATATGTTACTCACAGTCACGCTATTCCGTCGTCACTTCTTTTGCTTGTGTATGCGATGCGCTGGCATTTACCTAAACTTCAGTAGCGTGATTTTGTGAAATGGCTCTTAAGAGATCTTTTCGGCCGCTGCATACCTAAAACTCAGTTTGACACAACCTATATCGCATTGTGCCTAAATGTAATTTCAAATAAAAGTTGGACTAAGTAGCTATTCGTCAATGTTGCTTTTGAGCTGTTCTTGTGGAATGATTTTTTAGCTCCTTTTTATGCCATCTAAACTGGTATTTATGATTTTCTATATCAGAGTGAAACTTCAAAATGTGGGTGGGTAGTAAACAATAAAGTTGTATCTCGTTCTGGAACTAAAATTATATGGACCTTAGTTTAACTAGGTCTATTTTTTATTGGTCTAATTAATGATCTTAAAAATACAATCTGCCAACCTCTCGTTTAGTTTAAGAATTTAATGCGATTAGGCACACTGCGTTTTCGGTTCGCAGCGAGTAAACGGTTGGGACAGGCAATTTCGCTTCTGTTTCACGTTTCATATTCATTGAGAAACTATGGCGACACTATAGCAATTCCGACAAACTGTAGTATAAACCTTGAGTCACAAGAAAATACAATATTATCAATTACACCTCGCTTATACGAGTATGAGTAGGTTCAAATCCTATCGCAAGCTACACAGCCATCCTAGAAAGCCAGTTTCAATTAAAGGCTTTAAGTCACGAAAAAACTTTTTTCAGGTGGATCCATATCACGGAAACCAGCAGCAGTACCCCGAACCTGAGGACTTTGAAATTCCTGATAATGTAGATGGCGAAGAGGGCGATGAGAAAGTAAGTGTCTTGCATAGTTCTTAATATTAAACTAGTTCTGGCCCGCTTATTCTTCCGGGTCGGATTTGGTCGTTTAGTTATGTTGCGTGTTACTAACTACTAAGTAGTTATGGAATAATTTATTCTATGATTTTGATCTGGGGGCACGGCAGTGGATTGCGAAGTGAATCTATTTTATTTAAAATTAAAAGATTTTGAATATTTATATATGGTCACTATATGATGTTGTTAGGTTAGCTAATTACTTAATAACTTAAGAAAAAAGGTCCCTTAAGTAGGGACTGAATAAATTAACCGACTTATTATATGGATCTCACATTTTTTTACGGTAGGAGAACTGAGTTTCGAGACTTATTCTTTTTTACTATTTTTGTTTTCTTTGTCCATAAATTTACAAGTATCGATTTTCATCAAAACCCTGGCATCCATTACAGAGGTGAGAGTCGCGTTGCAAGCTGACGGTTTCTCTTATGTTTGAATTAACACGTCTCCATAAGGGAGGAGCTTTTTACATACTTATTGCGTACACTTCGCACTCTCAATGACATTACGGATGAAACTGACAACTGGCTTATAATAGTGCTCTAAATAAATTCGCAAATGTAACTCTAAAGAATTTTATATTATGCCTTGTAGTTATAAATAACTACACCATTGCATTGCGTTAAGTACCAGTAATGATAGCTGTATGTTGTATATAAATGATAAGCTTCTGTCCCTAAACATAACAAGCACGGATTGTATGGAAGACGTAAATGTTCCGACACAATATCGAATAGGTGTTCGATTTTTTGTGCTATTGGGATGGAACAAGCACGAGGCCCGCTGGTGTTAAGTGGCAGCCCCTGCCTATAACAGATGCGTTTTGTCACAAGTAACGATCTGCACTGCGCCCATCACTCTGAGATATAAAGTTATTAAGTCTCATTTGCATGTATTTTCACCGGCACCCATACCCTTCAAACTGGAAAACCGTTTTTTTTTATTGTGGCAGGACAAGATTTAGGCCCACCTGATATTAAGCCGACTAACTAATAACACATGCATTCCGTCACAAGACACGAATTGCACTGCGCCCGTCACCTTGAGACATGTGCCTGTAATTTCACTGGCACTCAAGGTAATGTGAATATTACTGCTTGGCTGTACAAATAAGTATGGTCACATGTACTTCCCCGGAAGAACTCGCAGAAACAGAGTCTTCCTTATTTAGGTTGGCTACCATTTAAAGTGTACCACAGACTCGGTCTGATTATAACATATATACATGCTTTTAGGAACAAGATGGCGAGACCGAAGCTGAGAATCCCTTTGAAATTGACGTAATGAAGGAAATGCCAGAAGAGACTGATGGTGATGATGTTGATAAAGAAACGGAGGAGAATAGAAACGGTCTCGATGTGTCCGATGATGACGAGGATGGAAAAGAAGATAAAGAAGGAGGGGACGTAGAGGTTAGTAAGACAATAATTATCTCAGCTATAGGTCGATTTCAAGGACGGTGATTAAGACTTATAGAAAAGAAAAACATGTGTACAGCTTGGCCATATATTTTATTAACAGCGTGTTGATCCGTGGCTTCGTTGCTGCTTTTTGAACGACCATTCCTTTAAAACACTGCATACACAATTTATATAAGAGATTGTCTTAAAAAAATTACTCTCTTGTGAAACATACAACTTTGCACTTCTACCAGCGAAAGTCTTTTCGATAAGAAACTTAATAAAGGCAATGTTAAACTTTGAATTCATTCTAATTTACTAACAGTATATATAAAAAAATAAAGAAAAGATACTATTTAAAAGTAAAATTTTGGCAATGCAGGTGAAAAATAACAGTTTTGTTCGCGAATCAGTCTCAACTCGCCGCAAAACCAAGTTTTGCTGCGAGTTCTTGAACACCAATTCCGTTATTTTTGTGCCGGAAAGATAAATCGCAAGCGACTCCATTATTTATTGAATCTATTGATAAGTTATTTGACTTGACATTGGTTATGTTGAATTGTAATTAGGATAAAGAAGATCCCGAACAGGACACTAAGACTGGCGAAGACGAAGACAAACCTGGGACTGATGAGGGTGAAAATCCTGAGGGTGCAGAAGACACTACGCCTGAGGATGAGCAAATCGCTGATAATGCCGATGAACAGAATGAAAACACTGAGAACAAAGAAGAAGACTTGCCTAAAAATAATGAAGATATTGATAAAGGTAAAAATATATTGTACTTGTTCCCGGCTCAAGTATATGCTGATCTAACCCGTTGAGAATTTGAGAATGCCGTTTTACATGTTCCGGTGTTATTAGGATGTTGCAGTAAATTTAATGGTTTCATGGAAAAACGATATTGGCGTAAAAGTTATTTTCCGTGGTTCCAATGGGTCTACGGTTAAATGTTTTTTTTCCATTGTCCCATCAATGGGACGTCCAATGGAACCACGGAAAAGAACTGAAATTAGGTGCCTAACTGTCGAATCATTGCCGCTTTGCTTGTGATTTTTTAGGAACAGAATCTTTTAATCTACAAAGGTAACTCTATGACGGGAATTTAATCCGCGTCTTTCGCTTATGCGCGCACACGCGTTTCCATCTTAACTACCGAGATCGATATCACAGGCGCAAGTTTTCAAAATTAGCTTTGATGATCGTCCGACTGGGCCAACGTGTCCAAACTGGACTCAGAATGTCAAGGTTGCTTTATATAATTATAATCCATTTATTTCAGGCAATTTAGCATTATAAATAACACAGGCCCATAAAATATACATAATAGTTTACAAAATGACATAACTATATTTCTAATTTAATCACGTTCTATCTGCTAACGCTACGCGCGAGGCGCAATTATCAGACCGAAGAAACGCCAGAACTATATACCCTTCGGAAAATTCAGCTTCCATGATTGTCTGGTTGTCGCGAGTAGGCATTCTCACCATAAATGATTTGAAGGTCATGTTGTGACGAGGGTCCAATAATTGAGCCCTCAGGCTCGTGTTAGCTTTGAACGCGATGTACTCCATCAAATCGTCAAGTTCCGTGGTGTAGTGCAAGTGAGAAACGTAGAGCTGCGTTGATGGCACCCTGGAAGCAGCTGATGGTTATCGCCAATAGGTGCAGTACCACGCTGGTTTTGAGAGGTGTGCTTCTTCATCTTTTTCCTCTCTACTTTTGTGAACCTGTCCAGATCCCACTGGCTATTTTGAGGGTGTTTTATGCCCTAATGCCCCTGGCGCTGTAACTATAAAAAAAGAAATGTTTATTAGAAAAGTAACGTGAACGAGCAGATATTATATAAAGATAGGATGGAATGAAATTCAACATTGTTACTCTTAGCTAGGAGAAAACAACAATTAATTGTAACTATATACTCGATTACAGGATATATATACGAGTATGTGATTAATTCGGTCTTTCCTGTACTTCAGTTATTAAGGTATTCATTTTAGCTAAAAAATATTTATGATTGAGATGTTTTCCCTTTGACACCACACCCGTGGCTCATATCAAAGTCAGGCCGTCGTCACATTAACATTTATTTTATTACATAGTATCTTGAAAACTACTGAACTGATTTTGATGATAATTGCTCTTTTCTCTAGTGGAAATAATGTTATTGTAAGTCGTAAAAAAATGTTACAACACCATTAATAGTTTTGGGTAAATGCGTAGACAAATATACAAAAGAAATTGTATAGTTGATTTGTAGTCCTAATAGATTGTCATAAGTGAATAAATTGTACCAATAATATTTAATATTAACAAATATTTTAAAAATATTTTAAGAAAACATTAAATTAATATTTTAATAAAACACTTAAAAAATATCTAGTGACAATTCCGCAAAAGCGCACTCTAGATCGTGCGCTCGTAGAGTCAAGACCTCCTGAGGATGCTTCGTAGAAGCGAAACGCGTCGAAAATTCTTCCGGTTTGGCTGCGTGGCGTTTGTGACGTCACGCCGGCTTAACAGGAAAATTAGGCGGAATTGTCACTAGATATATTTTTATATTTTTTAAGTGTTTTTTTTAAATATTAATTTGATGTTTTCTTAAAATATTTTAAAAATATTTGTTATTATTAAATATAGATTTCCGCAAAGTAACGCCTGAATCTATTCATTACCAATAATATGGTCTTCATGTCGAATTGATGGCGTCCTTTTTTAAAGTCAGTAAAGAGAGACGAATTACTTAGCATTCCATGGATTCACCGTGCGGGTGCCGGGTCCATCGCGTTGCAGAGGAAGAGGCTAGAGGGGTGCCTGGGACTTGCAACCCAGGAGTAGTATTAAGGGGCCCCTTTATGACATATCAATGCTCTCCTTCACCACTCGAGCCTCCTCCCCTACCTAACCAAATTTGATAAGATCCTACTAATGCCGCCTTAGATACACGTTCTAGGATGGAAGTTACGGTTGTTCTTGGTAGGCCAAGGTCTTTAAGTAGGTTATATAGGGATTTCGCTGGTATACCCCTTGCTCCAACCTCTACAGCATATAAACTAACCACATAACCGTTTTTGGTTAATTCATTTGTTAGGTCATAATATTTGTTTGTTTTTATTGTGTGGTCTTTAGGTATGTTTGTTTCCCACGGCACAGTAAGTTCTATAAGTACTATGCGTTTTAGATTTTTTGAGTATAAAAATATGTCTGGTCTGGATGACGAAATACCAACATCCTCAGGAATTTTGTAATGTTTTTCATACGTGTCCATCAAAAGAGTCCAATCGGGAGCAGCGCCTAAGATGGAGTAAGGCTTGGATTTAGATTTTGTAGATGACTCTTCTTTTACAAAATCGACGTGTCGTTTATTCGTGGTCAGACCTTTTTTTGCTCTAGCTACCGAGAGACTCGCGGCTTCACGTATGATTTCGAGGACTCTATCATGGCGACGTGAATAATGACCCCTATCAAGGAGCACCTTGCATCCTACCAGCAAGTGCCTAGCTGTACCGATCGCCTCCCGACAAATACCGCAAGACTTTTCGGTGGCTTTCCCCCATCTTACTAAGTTACTTTGGTCTGGGAGGGTCATCTGAAAGGCGTTTAGATAGAATTTTAATAAGGCAGGAGACCAGTCGTATATCAAGGTGCGCCACTTTAACGCCAGAGGGATACAAAATTCACCTATAGTTAGCCATTCGCTCTGCACTTCTAAGCTCATTGCATGCACTTTATAGCTATCATTTTCGTCTTGCTGTAGAAAAGATTTTACAACGTCTTTATCCTCCATTTTCTTTTCCGACCCAAAACCCGCTTTGCTGGTCTGTGCACCTATCATAAATTGTTTGTGGAATTGAAGCCTCGAGTCAAGGTCGGAGGCACTTTTGCCTTTTGGGAGAGATGCGACTATATCGTCTTGAGATTTTGATAAGACGTGCGTTTTGGCAACTCTGAGGTGTTTATAGAGCTCCGATGGTTTCTTTAATTTCATCCCAAAATTAGTTTGATCCCTAAATAGAGTAGATGGGTCTGCCGAAAGTGCGAGCCCCAACCAAGACTTCAATGTCCTTATGACGTTTACATCCAGCTTTGTTAAAAGTGATTTTGTAATGTCGTATACTAGAAAAGGCCAAGTCAGACGTGATGTTAAGTAGTTGTCGTATATCCAAGCTTTTTGAATGTTATTTATTGGTTGTTGGTCTACCATACTAAGATCTTTTAGAAAGCTATCGACAACTGCGTCTAGAGATGGTGTGCGACCTTTGTGATCAATCTTATTACCAAGAAATTTAAATGGCACAGATTCAGCAATTGTGGAAACACATTCTCCTCCTATCAAGAGTCCCGGATCATAAGAGGTAAATTTGGTATTCCGTCTGCCCAGACACAGACAGTGGCATTTACTTGGTTTTGTTCTCAACCCTTCAGACCACGCACAGAACTCATCCACTTCTCGTAAAAGTTCCTGACATTGTTTTGGATTACGTGTCAGTATTGCAAGATCGTCAGCAAAAGCTAAGATGGACTCTGTGTATCTGTTATTGATCTTAAACCGATAGCCCCACTTTTTTTCATGACTAATTAACTTGTCAATTAAAATATTAATTACTACGTTAAATGCATAAGTATAATTTACAGAAGACGAAGTTGAAGAAAAGAGTCACGAAGCAAATCCTCAAGCGAATCCTTCAAGCAACGACCCGTCAGCGCAAGATCAAGCTGAAAACGCGCAAATGGAGCGCGGAACCAATGACAACGTGGAAACTAATGAAGAACAGGCTAAAGACGAAGAAGCGGCGCCTTATGTAAGTGTAGTAATTATTATAGTAGGAATAGTTCTAACACCACACTCACCATCTTTCTTCTTAATATCGATTGGTCGGCCTCTTACTTCTCTAACCCTTAGTGAAAATTGCCTTCGCACCAACATGATAGTATTACCATTTTGTGTGCCGTTTGTTTGGCACACAGGGTTAGAAAGGGAACACGTGATGGTGTTGTAATTTTAAGACTACAAAAAATAATACCAAAACGTTTATATAGTTATTTAGACAAATAGAAAAACAATAACGATATAATAACTATTGTTATAAGTGTTATAGAATAATAAACAAAACATTACAGATATTTGTATATATTATATTTTAAATTGTTATTCACTTTCCAAATCTTCCTTGTAGGTTAATACAGAGATATGATAGAAACATTTCTCCCATATTTTTAGTAAAGACTTTTTCACTCACAAAGGTGCGCATCACCATAGTAAGTTATTTATGCGCATTTGTAAGGGGAAGATCTCGTTAGTACATTACCACAGAATAAAGATATCAGAAGGATCACTACGCAAAGCCATTGCAATTTTGAAGCAGTGATGGCGCAGTGGCATTGGCTATGGACTGCCGTGCAGCAAGTCCATGGTTCGAATCCCGCCGCGGGCTTGAGCTTCACCGCATGGTGAAAGGGCTTTTTGCGAAAGCCCGCCTGGCTAGCGACTACCCTCAAGTAGAAAATCTGTCGCCAAGCCCCTAACAGTGTGTTCCGGCAGCAGTCCTTGAGAGTATATTACAGGCACATGAGACCTAACAACTGTACGTCTCAGTGTGACGGGCACAATGCAATACGTCGTTGACGAAATGCGTCTGTTATAGGCATTACTTATAATACATAATATATCAATGATATTTGGTGTGTCGTGTTTAGTGTTGCGGAATAATTTGATACTTGTTCTTTCTTCCAAACATTGCTATTTATACAAGATTTTGTTTAACATCTCAGCAAAGTACATGAAATTTTATATATTTCTTTTCTCGCAAGCAAGCGTGTCGTGCTGCAATAGTTGATGATAGATCGATAGATTGTCTAAAACGCGTAAGCATTGGTCATTACACCCTCGGCTCCGTTACGCCCTTGCCCTCAGCTCGAGCATCAGTCCAGCCTCGAGTGAAAAGACGTACATAGCTCGTATCATAATGTGGTATTGCTCATCATCACTATCGTTATTTTCCCTTGTGTTAATTTAATTTTTTTAGGTATGTTGTTATGTTATTTGACTGTCGTGAGAAAAAATAGCAGGTTGCTATAAATATATTGCTAGGGAGGGTGCTATTTTGAATTCAGAGTGGAACGAAGAATACTAAACAGCGAAGTATTCTAAAGTAGAATCCTGAGCGCAGTAAGGGACACAAAGGACAATAATTTTGCGCCTGAGTGTTTAATCTATTTTTTATTCTAATTTTTCTCTATTTTTTATCAACCTCTATGAAAAAATAAGTGATCATGAATGATATGCTTCAAAGAGTAAAAGATTGTTGAATATACGGTCAGAACAGATTTTCCAGCAAAGGTTTTTCTATAGAATGAAATTAAATTGTAACATGTTTTCAAATATTAATCACGGGATTTTGTCAGTATCAGATTTTTTATTACAGTTTTACAATATTATCTGAATTTAATAATATAATAGTTTCATTATAAATACCTGAGGAAGGCTCACTTTTGAGAATTCACACACTTTTTCTTAAGAAGTCCTAATATTTAATGAAAGTATCACCGTTTGCGTAAATTCAAATTTGAGTAAACAATTACGGAGACAGAATGCACTTCATGCTTTTAATCAACGATAAAATAATCCACACTCTAAATGGAAATCACTTTTAGTCCTGAGGGATTGAAAAGCTATTTTGGTTTACGAGGAACCACCATCATTTTGAATAGATGTGATATAAAACATACTATGAGTGAGCTAAGGGTATGATCACGACGTCTTCGAATAATCGTGTCCATATAATATTCGTATTGTTTGTGTATCACTTGTTGTAATATGAACAGGAACAAGCTCAAGAGCAAGTTGGGGAGGACAAGCAGTCCACCGGCCGCGCTGAACTGGACAAGAGTGACAAAGGGCATCGCGGGGAGAAACAAGCAGCGAATCGCGCTGATACTTCACAGGAGAAACAGAAGAAGCACGAAAATAAACCTGGGAAAACTGACCAACTGAGGACATTAGGTATGTAAGCTTTATTATAGATATACTTCTAATATTGTAATTGTTGCATTAACGCCTCTTTAAACGCGATTATGCTTACAGAATTACAATTACAGGGAAATAATCCCCACTCGAGGTTCAAATATTTCCTTTCGTTGTAATTTTGTAAGTGTCTAGACACTTGGTTAACTGATGTGTGGATTCCATATTGTGGAACAAATTCATTGACAGTTTACCAGGAGATTGGTCTCTTCAGCAAGAGTCCGTCTTCGTGGGTACCACCGCAGTGTCTCTAAAATTCTGCCTCGAAGCAATAGTGTGCAAACACTACGTATACAAGTGTTTAGGTGTGAAGGGCACTGTACCAATTGATAACACTGGGCAAATAAGACATAAGATCTAACGTCTAATAATAATGTAATGTTAAAACATTTATAAAATATTTGTTAATATCAAGTGAATATTTTACCAATGCCCTTATGCTAATGACTCCTCCTCCTCACACACAAACTCACCCTCTGACACTCACACACAACTTTTATAATAACACAACATGCAACGTAAGATTACAACCCAATTAAATTTCTCGCTACTCCGTATCAATGCGGTGACTTTTATAGACACATTTCTTCAACAAGTCCATTTATTTTGTTTGACAGGAGACATAAATGAAGCCAAGCACAAACAGACACACACGTTGAATGTAGAACGAGAAGAGGAAAATGAAGAGGACGGCGGCGAAGGTGATCACGACGAGAAAGAGGCAGATGCGTTCCAGCACGTCAAGCAAGCGAAGAAGGACGATTTACAGGTACATTCCTTGTTGGTGCAGTGGTATGTGTGCAAGTGTCATGTCTAATCCGCCATGTCCTGGGTTTGAACAGAGTTCTTGTTATTAAACAACTATAAACGGTTTAAATCGCGCATTATCGTGGTCATACACACTCACGCCGATCACTGAAAAGTGTTTTAAACGTCGCGTCGGGACAAGATAATGATAAATATACGCGATTTAAACCGTTTTTTGATTACTATGTCTAATAATCGCGAAAACCTAAGACAACATTTCTGTAGTAATAAAACAGAGTTCTTGTTTTATTAGTACAGAAAAATCCAAGTAACAGGCCGGAGTATTAGGTAAAAGTAGTAGGTGGTAATAGGATCGGCCTGCTTTAACATGAACTTAAAAAAATGTTTTTTATTAATTGTATATTTCAGTAAATACACCTCTGCTGTGTTAGTGTATAAGCCTATGCCGCCTTCAGTAGGAGACGCAAGCTAGACGATGTTATAAATTAAAAAATATCCTTCATACGCCAAATATTGGTGTCAAAATTTTAAGTGGATTTAATTCACAATTCTATAGATCTGATCCTTCAAAGGTCGGATGGATAGAGGAGATTTAGGAAAAAGGTCCAGTTCCCAGTAAGGAAATTTCCGAACGTAATACCTTGATTTTTTTTATGTTATAAAGTGACCCCGTGGGGGTATCGGGTTAGAATTTCACCTCCATTTATTCCCGTGGGTGTCGTAAGAGGCGACTAAGAGATAAGTACGCCAAATGAGCAGCATGCCATTTCTCACGTGGATGAAAGTAGGGTGTTGTGGACATTAGATGCACAACATGGCTGTATACCATCTTAGTGCCCTGCCAGGGTTTTATACAATATGTTCTTGTGTTCCTGTCGTATATGTTGTTAGCGTTAACATATTACTCGTAATATGTTCTTGTGTTTCTTCCAGTGTGTTAGAGAAAACATTTTGTATGACCCCGAAAATTTGCCCAGTGAGTGACAATAGGCTATTACACGGGACCAAAACCCAATTGGCGAAACGTGGGTGGTATTATTTATAAAGTGACATAATAGGTTTCCCACCTGAAAGTTGCTTGTCGTTGACATTTTAGGGTGCGTGCACGACATACGAGCATAAGATCCGAGACCGACAAGGTGGTGCCTGATAAGCATCACGTCTGTCTATTACAGTTATTCGGCACTACGAGACAATCGTTTTTAAATCTCAATTATCCGGTAATTTCATTTGAAATTACAGAGTACTTAATTACAGTGCCCTTCATACCAAAACACTGCATGTTTTCATAGTACTCCAAGCAGACGTCTGCTTGGTAGAATATCTGACACTGCGGTGGTACCCACCAATCTTAAACAAAAGACCAAACCATCTTAAACAAGAGACCAAACCATCTTAAACAAGAGGCCGTCCACTTGGTTTGTACCCTGATTGGTACACCTGGGGACCGCTGAAGGGGTATCGAGATTTCGGGTACTTTCCCAGGGTCGCTAACTCAGCCCCCAAAAAGAGTTTCCATAAGCAAACAAGGATTACGAGCTTGTGCATTGCTAACAGTGTATTAAAAGTGAGACTATTTCAAATACACAATTGAATACTGTATCAGCCTGACAGTCCACCGCTGAACACAGCCTGCCCTATCAAGGTCATTTGCCATAATCCCCACGCTTGACAGGCGACTGAGGGATCGCACAGTAATATGACAAGAAGGCGCTGCTGCCCACCTTCCAGTATTTTTCCCTTAGTCGCCTCTTACGAAACCCACGGGATGATATGAGGAGGTGCAATTCTAACCCGGCACCCCAGGGGAAACTCAAAATTGAATAATCTCGTAAAAATAATTTTCGCTACAAAGTACATATTTACACGCTGGTTGCATTTCAGACTATAGACGCTGCGACTAAAGAACAGGCAGAGCAACAACCAGTTCTGCAAAAAGAGGACGAGCAAGGCGACGATTTAAAGGAAGACGAAGAGATCCCTATGGAAGTAGATGATGAGGATATTCAGGTACCTACTTACTCAATGTGTGCGTATTATTCTTGTGGACAGTTAAAATTCAATCACCCCTCAAACTAAGAAGCATAAAAAATAACTGTTATGTTCTCAGCTCAACAAATTTTATTTTAACGAATCATTAACCAGAATTTGACCTATCGACAAATGAATTCAAACAACACAAATCCTTTGCAATACTTTTCTCTCGTTGTAATACTCTTCTACTCGTGACCAGGGTCAATGCAACTTGATCGAAACGTCGAAGTTAGTCAAAATATTATTATTTTCATGTTAATTCGTGCGTGAATTAGATTAGGATTTAGAAACATAAGTCCTTTGTAGACTTATAAATACTACCTTACCCACATTTTTTTTCTAAGCCGTTCTAAGTGTAAAATAAAATAAATCCTCATATGAATATTAACTCGATTAAGAAGAAGAAACTTGGGAAGCTTATGTTCATGAGTACACAAATTTAAATTCAAAATCATTTAATGTATGAACATAGGTACATAAAATGGTTAAGATGTAAATAAACCTCAATTGCTTCAACTCCAGTAGGGTGTGCAAAATAAATTGTATCACATATGAATATTTTTTGGTGTTAGTTATAGTTGTTTTACATAAATACGTAAATCACATTGCAAGCGCAAGAAAATTAAATGTCAGTTAAACATTTACATACACCAAAAATTAAAGTGGACCTAATAAATAAAATTATGTCAAAAAAATAAATTATATAAAATAACACACTTGAACATTTTCACTTCTCATGCTCATAAAACGGTTTTTTATGCTCTTGTGCACAAAGCCTGATTTTTAAGCACAAGTGCATAAAATTATTGTTTTTTTTTTAATTTCTTTAAAGATTTAGCTTGTTGAGTAGAGCTTGTTATATATTTTATATTAGAATTTCGTCCGGATCTTTAATTATTCCCCTGGGTTTTGATCTTTCATAATAGGGTATTGTTAGAAACCCAGATGTTGTTTGCTTAATAATGACACTCAAACTAGAACATTGGTCAAATATCAGTTTCAATTTCAATATTATTTACTATCAGTATCGTTTTTTAATTTCCTCGAAATGGAAGTGAAAACATGAGTGTATAACTCGTACATAACCCACTTAAGCCTCAACTTAAATACCTGTTAAACTTCCCGGAAAAAAGGACTTATTTTGTGCACTCGTTAAACCATCTAATATATACCCGATGTTTATTTATTCAACATTGCTTTTAGGTGGAAAAATCTGAAGAACTAAAGTCGGAGAAAGTGAAAGATGGCGTGGATAAAGAAAAAGATAAGTCTGGTAACAAAACAGACGGCGCTGATGAACCAACAGGAGAAACTGGTATCGAAGTAGAAGGCGACAATGTACTAACGGAAAGTGTACCTCGGGGGTCAGATACTACGTATCACACTAGGTAAGAAAAACTTAGGCTCAATTCACACTGAAGTGGCAGCGGCCGGCAGTATTACTGTCAAACCATTTTCGACTTTGTATTTAAGATAAACCATAGTATCGGTTGAAATATTTCTAAATATGATACAGCACTATTGCGTGCTAAGCGAAAATCACATTTATTGACACACATTTTTTTTCCCGGGCGGGAAACAAACCCGCTTCTTCTGATTTCGCGCCGGATGCCTATTCCCGCCCGGAACTAATCATATTTAGAAATATAGAAGGGTGATAGAAATCATTGCGAGAGTTAAGTGTTTGAAAAAGCACTTCTTTCAATCAGATGAAATTAGTATTTAGTTAGTAGCTGGCTTCTACTCTTGGGGTGGCGACAGATTTTCTGCTTGAGGGTGGTCGCTAGGCAGGCGGGCATTCACCAAATGCCGTACCACCATGCGGTGAAGCTCAAGCCCTCGGCAGAATTCGAACCATTGACTCCCTGTGTGTAAGACCATAGTAATTTACACTGGATGTTTCAAATATTTTACATATTACAGGTTGGATGCTACCACCGTTCAAACAGAAGACATGACAGTGGAACAGTACATGAGCATCCGCGAATGGTTGACCACTAAGCCAACTCAAAGTGGAATATCGGCTGGAGTGTGGAGATCTCTTTGGCAACAATCGGGTGGCGCGGCGAGGGCGCTGTGTGAACGTCTGAGACTAGTTCTTGAGCCTACTTTGAGTTCTAGAAGAGCCGGTAAGGAATTCTCACAACACCAAATTCTAAAAGAAAATAGCTCAGTTCAGAAAATTTTGTAATATGGTCATAATCGTTCAGTCATGTTATTTTGCGACCAACACATTGACGCCCACGATGGGCGTGTGTAAAACCACCGCTTTGCAATCTCTAGCTCGTGGGTTCTATCCTCAGATTTAACTTGGTATTGGGTTTATATGACAAATAAATTTTAAGCGCGAAATATGCTGTGAGTTCTGTGATCACGGTTTTTCATTAGCTCTCTTGCTTTGTCTTTTAAAAGTACTTATGATTTGGCTTTTATCCAGATTATTCCCTATACACTCACCTTGTGTTCATGTTTTGTCGATATTTTTTAGTCTATTCTATCTACTTGTTAACCAATTTTAAGTGTATACCTTTCTCAACTAATTACACTATATATTACTACACTATACTATGTATATTTTATCACATCAATGCTCACTCTGTATTTCAAAATCACACCATACTCTTTTAAATGAAATATCAAAGCTAAACTTATTCGACTTTGATCCTTCGTCTGCCCTAACTAACATTCCTTCTGACAATGCATATCAATAATAAATATACAGAATAGAATAAGAATTCATGTATGAATATAAGAATAAATATTCATACATGAATTCTTACGCGTTGTCCATTTCACTGTATTAAAATTCTAATTACTATCGATGACTTTGGAGTACTCCAACTGACTTATAATACCCGTGGGCTAGAAATTCACCCCCCCCCCCCCCCCATATTTTCCTGTGAGAATCGAAAAATACGAAAGTAGAAATTCCAGAAGGTAGGCCTCAATGCCTGCTGAAGAATTACCATCATACACTATACTCAATACTTTATTGTTTTCTGTAGTTTAGACAAAGATGTTAAAAATAAGTAAAAGTTCATTACAGACCCTGTCGGGCATACAATAGTTAGGAGAGAGGAGGATTACTAACACTCTTATTGGTTCAAATAAAATAATAGTTAAATTGTCTAAGTACTATTGTTAAGTTGTCACTGCGATCCCCAAGCAGCTTGCTAAGCGTGGGAGTATGGCAACCCACCTTATTTAGGGAGTTAGTGTTAAGATTCCAGATTGCCCAGGCAGGTATTGTTCAGTGGAAGCGTTCTTCTGCCTAGACAATCTATATGGAATGATTAACTTGGCCGGCAGATTCACCGGGCTGAAAAAGAACACAAATAAACAATATGGTATCAATTACATACAATGTGATGGGCTTTCTCCGCTCCCTCCTTGAACCCCTTAGCCTATCGTGACCTACTTAAACTACTGGCCAGTAATAATTAAGTGGGACTTACGACAACAGCTGAGGGCTCGATGATCGTCCAGTCCTTGAGGTTCCAACGTCACGACGACACCATCGCACCATCACAAATCACAATAACAATCTTATAGATTAAATCCTTACAACAAACAAGTAAAATCAATAAATCAAAAGAAAACGATAAAAAGAGCGAGAAAGTAGAAAAATTAGCCAAATATTTTAAGTTAAGAGGCATTTTACATTTTAATGCGGTATTCGAAGATTTTAAGCGCTTAATTTACTATCATAGGAAATATTTACAAGTTGTTTAATAATTGATAAAAATAGAATAATCTGGTCTCTTTTCAGTTAATGTACCAGATTTACAAACATAACATTAATTATTTTGTAGTGACCAATCTCCCGCACCTTGTTTTACGAATTAAAGTACACATAGCCAACTTCAGAGTTCTATCTCTTCTATAAAGATTCATCAAATTAACTAAAAAAAAAACTGTGCATCAGGCATATAATCCTGTTGACACATAGTGTACTAGAATATCGATAATTAATCGTCATTGTAGAAAAAAAAATAAAGATCTTGCGCCAATTTCCACGAATTATATCAGCAGTTTACCACGATATATTGCGTTTAATAAAGTGTAATTCCAAACAGATATTATATGATAAGAAAGTTCATTCTTTAATTAATCTGATATTTAATAAATTGTGCTATTAACTCTATTTTGTTAGACAAGAAAAAATATTTAACATAACTCGAAATGCTCATAAATTGAAATGTACAAGCGCGAGGCGATCAGTACCGCGCGAGCGCTCATCGAGGTAGGACCTGCGTTCGTTTTGCTTTGCTCTGACGTCTCGTACGCGGAACGCTTAGACGCAAGTTTATAGTACGACCACAGAGTTTTGATCATGTCTTTATTTTTTTTAAGTAACAAACTATACTTTATTTTTGTTGTCCATAATATAATTATTGTTGTCTTGTTAAGTAACTACATCTTTAGTTTCTGTTCATCCATTGTGTTAAAAAAAGGAAACGTCACAATTATGCAGCCTTATACAGCGTTATTGGAAAAATGCTAACAACCTCAGAGGGTTGACTTCTTCTTTTTGGTCTGCTAGTTTTTATATTATTCTAGTTTAAAGTAGTAACTCACTATAACTTTTGTTTTAGAAGGATAAGATGACAGGCGAATAATTGATTTCCAATATTTTTGGATTCAGTTAATGTTTATAAGTGAACACAGCGATAACTTCAGCAGGAATTTAAACTACCTTCCTAATTTGTACAAAACGGCCTCCCGGCTTTTCCATCATTTGTACAAACCGGGATACCAGTTAGCGGTCGATAGTCGTATTTACAAATTTACCATAAAATCTGCGTAAGTATTTTCTGCGTAAGTTTAAGTTTTGAAGCAGTGATGGCTCAGTGGCATTGGCTATGGACTGCCGCGCAGCAGGTCCATGGTTCGAACCCCGCCCAGAGCTTGAGCTTCACCGCATGGTGGAAGGGCATTTTGCGAATGCCCGCCTGGCTAGCGACCACCCTCTAGTAGAAAATCTGTCGCCAAGCACCTAACGGTGAGTTTCGGCAGCAGTCCTTGAGAGCCAGTGAAATAACAGGCAAAAATGAGACTTAACAGGTATGTCTCAAGGTGATGGGCGCAGTGCAGTTCGTCACTTGTGATGAAATGCATCTGTTATAGGCGGAGGATACCGCTTAACATCAGGTGGGCCCCACGCTTGTTCCATCACAATGACATAAAAACAAATAAAAAAAAAGTCCGACTTTCATAATCCAAATGGTTTTCAATAGGATGCATCCTTGCCCATACATGAAAGAATCCATACTTTTTGAGATAACGGAAGTATTTTGAATATTTTGATGAAATCTGAAACCAGCACAAATTACATTTTGGCCCCAAAATATTACGTCATTTCATATTAATCTCGTACTACGTCAACAGTTATAAACCTAGAAAAACGCAATTTTGCATATGTATAAGTAATTTTTCGCTCGATACATTTTGCAACGCAAACACTTACCGATGCAAATTTGCGTATTAAATAATCTCGTAACTAATTTTAAACTTCTAAACCAAAAAATCTGAAATAATACAAGTGTATAAATTATATGTAAATAATAATATCAAAGAAGGACCAAAGCCGTAGGTGGTATAGTTTTTCAGAAAAAAATATTGCTCTCCAATACAGTTTTCCCGCCAAAGTGCTTAAAACAATTGGGTGGTTTTAATCTTGTTACTTTAAAATATTTGGCGTAAAAATCTGTAACAATTAATGGCTAAAGAACAATAGTAAATTATTATTTTAAAAGAAGAATCGAAGTTCTAGGTGAGTCTAGTTACGAAAAAATAAAAATAGCTATTAAATTACTATTTCCCAAAATTTTTGTCGTGTGTTAAACCCCATTTCCAGTATTTTTTTCTATAAAAAGGTGTTTTATCATTTATTTTCCATAGAAGAAATAGTGAGCATAAGAGTATATAGTGAGGATTGCATTGGTACCAAGAAGTATATATGTTGATTATAGATTGCATCAAAGATATTCGATTTAAAAACAAAAAAACCTCAAAATGTGTAAATGTATATTTACATTTCGCTGTTTGGTCTACTCAAACTACATGGATGAAATGTATTTTTTTTTAAAGGTATAGGTGATATATTGTGGTTTGGGAATATGAGGGTGACATGTTTTAGTAATGGAAAACCAAAAACGTCATGGGACGTTTGTGGTTGGTACTGAGTTGTTTTCCGGATGCACAGAAAAATAAACCTCAATCCTATGCATGGTCATTATGGCAGACAGTGTTAACGACTGGATATAGATACTGTGTAGTGTGAACGAGGAAAATAGCAATTTTTGGGAAATTGAAAAGAAAGAGCATTTAGTCCGCAGCTTTTAATCAATGCCGTTACGTCAAATATTTATATAATTTTAATCCGTATAATTATTTAAGTTTATTGTTACAATAAATGATTCAAACATATCTATTTTTTATTCATCAAGGATGAAATGTAAATATACGATTCACGATGTAGGTTGACTATTTAATGTACATGCCTACTTCTTTTCTATAACATTAGCAAGTAATCGACAAGAAATTGATTATTTACTCATGCCAATCACACAATTTTTAAATTCGCAACTTACATTTCTTTATTCATGAGTGCTAGTATCAAAATATGTTACTCACAGTCACGCTATTCCGTCGTCACTTCTTTCGCTTGTGTATGCGATGCGCTGGCATTTACCTAAACTTCAGTAGCGTGATTTTGTGAAATGGCTCTTAATCTCACGTACCATAGATCACAATAGAAGACTAGCAAAAAAGGTTCGTTCGAAAACTGCCCGATAAGTTGATCGGTCCGAACAGTTAGTGTTCAGCAGTGGAAGATCTAGCCGCTACAGTACTTTGACTTTGTCACAGGTGATTTTCGAACTGGTCGTGCGATCAACATGCGTCGTGTGATCCCCTACATCGCGTCGCACTTCCGCAAGGATCGCATCTGGCTGCGACGCACCAAGCCAGCCAAGCGCGAGTACAAGATAGCTATAGCCGTCGACGATTCTAGCTCAATGGCAGATAATAGAACTAAGGAGCTGGCGTTTGAAAGTCTCGCGCTTGTTTCGCAAGTAAGTGAATCTACTAAGTATTATTTGCCTGCATTGAAATATTGGTTAACAACCAAAATTATAGGAGCGCTCGACTTGAACTTTGCAAGGCAATCTTCCATGTTTACTGCATTACCATTCTGAGTGAGTCATGTCCAGCGTATTATTCTGTAATTGTAACAACAATCGACATATGGAAACACTTCAAGTTAAACTTACTGTTCGGACCGATCAACTTATCGGGCAGTTGTCGAACGCACCCTAGTCGTCTATTCTGATCTGTGGATTTTTGTAAGTGAAAATATCTTGAAGTTTTTTGCTGTTCACTCTCTTGAACATTTTGAATTGTACTTGTCGCTGTTGTTTTGAATTGGAAAACTAGTTGGTTTTACCCTTTATTTAATAATTTGTTACTTTACGATTTGATCTATAAAATTGTCAATACTGTGTTGTGTGTTGTAATTGTGCGACGGTGCCGTGTCCTGAAGTTGGATGGTAATCGTGAGTAACCCTAGTAGAAACTAGCTGGCCAGTTAGGTATTCCTAGGGACGATAGGCTAGAGGGATCAACGACGGAGCGGAGAAAACCCTGCATCATTCTGTAGGTAACCTTATTGTGTATTTAGACCATACTCTTACTTCTTGTTTTATTTCAGCCCGGTGAATCGCCGGTTGTTAAGTATTCAAAACAGATTGTCCAGGTGGAAGGCGCCTCTGCTGAACGATCCCTGCCTGGGCAATCTGGAATCTTAACACTTACTTTACTTTGAAATTATAGTTTACTAGCTGCGCCCCGCCGTTACACGCGGTTACGCGTTTACGGTTATCCCATGGTGATGGATCATAATAATAAAAGTATCCTTTCTGTTAATTCTGCGCCTCATCTACCTCCATACCAAATTTTATCAAAATTGGTCTATCCGTTTGAGCGTGAAGATATAATAAGCATACAAACACACTCATAAACGTTCGCCTTTATAATATTAGTTTGATAAGGATCAATTTGTTAACCAAATATGCATTAGAAATAAATTATAGTTTTTATGGTTCACTATTTTGGCGATAATGATTTACAAATTAAATATAGCGCTTTTTTGTAGGACAATTGAAGGTATACATATCCGTTATACATTATGTACTTGTGATACTAAAGGTTTTTGCAGCGCACGCCATAATAGGTCGCATATAGCAGATTTTTTTCCTACATAGTTGACACTTATATCTTATATTCTATATATTTTGGACAATTCACACAATATCTTTACAAATTATAGCCTATGCGTTATTCTGATGTGTAAGCTATATTATTGTAAAGTTTCATTAAAATCCATTCAGTCGTTTTTGCGTGAAAGATTAACTAACATCCATACTTACAAAATTTCGCGTTTATAATATTAGTAAGGATTTTATTGCCGTCAGGCTATCCTTTGACCACAATCTCACATGATGATAAATTATGATATGGTCGAAGGTTAACATGCTTAGCCTAGAATGATTCACTATCACGGACTGCTGCCAGATCACACTGTTAGGTGCTTGGTAACATACTTTCTACTAAAGGGTGCTATCTGAAAAGTGCCGTAGTTTCAAGACTGCTCTCTGCCGGTAATCGACCAGAACCAACGGCTTAACTTTCCTTCTGAAGCACGGATACTCTCTGAATTATATGCCACTATCAGTCAATATAAAAATTATTGACAATAATTTATTTTTATCTATTAAGAAGTAAATAAAAGTTGGACGGTAAGTAATAACGGCCCGTGGGGTGCTGGGCTAGAATGTCAAAATTGCTACCTGTGGGTGTCGTAAGAGGCGGCTAAAGGTGGGCATTTTCCAGTATTTTACCTTAGCAGCGCCTTTTGAGCAACTGATACCTAAACCTGCGATCACCAAGACGCCTGCCAGGCTTGGGGATTATGGCAAATCCCTCTTTAATGAGGGAGTCTGTGTTCAACAGTGGACAATCCAGCTGATACAGTAACTAATTCCAATCAATAGAAATTCATTGTTATCCTGTGAAAATATTCAGTCAATTCTCAGGGGTTAAGTATCTATTATTCATTTACAGGCGCTCAACCTTCTCGAATCAGGCGACTTATCCGTCCTAAGCTTCGGCGAGAAGCCAAACCTTCTCCATCCATTCACGGAACAATTCTCAGAGCACTCAGGCTCCAAGATTCTAGAACAGCTACAATTTAACCAGACTAAGACCAAGATAGCCCAATTGCTGGACTTCTGCTGCGTTATGTTTGAAGAGCAGATGATTAGGAGCGATGCCCCAAATGCAAAGTTGTTGGTTATTGTTGGAGATGGGAGGAATATATTTGCTGAGGGCGAAAAGACTGTGCTGCAAGCTGTGAGACGGGCTAGACAGCAAGGCATCTTTTTGGTGTATGTGGTCATAGATAATCCGGATAACAGGGTATGTATTTAGTATTTTTTTATTGTCGATAGGCAAATTTTTGACCCCAATCTCACCTGATGGTATATGATTGTGTTAATCAATGGTAAGCAGAATGGACTGTCTTTCAAGGACATTTTCCGGAACACATCCTGGGGTGCTTGGTGACAGGTTTTCTACTTGAAGGTGTTGGTTACCCAAGCACTATGCAAAGTGTTGAACTTTTCAGGCAGCCCGAAGACATTCGTCATTGCCAAACTTTGATTAACCCAGTTTATAGATTAAGACGGGGGTTTATCCACTACTGTAGTGGCAAGGGGATCAAGGGTATTCCATAATATGTATTTATAAATGTTTTTGTTTCGTGAATATGAATTTACAGACTAATAACATTACTTCAGACACCATTACTGGCCATAAGCAGTTCAAACACTTGAGCCATTTACCTGACTAAAGATTCATAGTAATATTTTCAATTAAATATGTCGCACTATGTTTCCAAGTGGAAGTATTCCATATGTGTGATGGGATGTCTGCCTGAAGCTGACTTATCTATTATGTTGTACAAATAAGGAACAATGCGAGTATAGTCGTATTGTATGTTTTAAGAACAGTGATCACTTCTTATATTACGGCTCTCGAAAACATATATTATAGGTAAGCTTGAGATCAGGTGCGCCGCCAGCTCGCCAACACAATCTAATCGCTATAAAACTTTATACAGCATTTTCTATGTCACCTTGTTGCTCTAACTTCTGACTGCGAAATTTGTTTACATTATTACTTTCTCGAGAAATACTTAGTATATTGGGATAAGATGTGTTATTCCGGGACGTATCGAATCTATGTTCGGAATTTAATTATATTGAGCTATCACTTAAGTGAGGGAAAACAAAGAATATTCTGGGTATGCTATTATATATTATCCTAGTAAGCTACATAAGATAAGATAGATAAGATAAGATAATTTTTATTTGCGAAAAACATGTGATGTCATACATATAATAATAACATGCATGTGGTCTTAAGCTAGGTCTGTATCAACATGTTTTGCCTGTTTTAGGCGTACAAATGTAGCGACAATTACCGTCATTTACAATAATAATAACATGAATAATAACATTGAAATTGATTGTTGTTACAAAAATGTCGTAAGGTTATATATATTAATAATGTCATATCAAGGTATCAGTAGCAATAAGAAATACATTGTCAGTTAAGAATTCGCTTACGTTGTAATAGCATTTTTTTACTAATATATTTTTAATATTTATTTTGAATTTATTAGCGTTTAGATCTCTGAGACATTGCGGTAACCTGTTGTAGATAACGGGACCCATGCAAAAGATGCTATTGCGCATGAGCGCTTTCTTGGCTAAATGCAGATTTAGTTTAAATTTGGTCACGTCTGTTTTGTTGAACTGTGTCTGACAGTTGTGTGAATAGTTGCGGATTAGTTTTAACAAATAGTGATACTTCTAAGATATAGAGTGACGGAAGTGTTAAAATATTATTTTCAATAAATTTTGATTTACAACTGTCCATTACTTGTAGGCCAAACATAGATCGAATGCATCGTTTTTGAGCTTTGAAAACTAGGTTGACGTTGGTTGAGTTCCCCCAAAATATTAAGCCATATCTTACATACAAAGTATATAACATGTTTACAACTATTCATACCCGTGTATTAGGATTTTATAACCGAGCGGTAATAGCTATGGACTGCCATGCCGCAGGCCCAGGTTCACCGCATAGTGCATGCCCTTCGCATTTTGCGAATGCTCGCCTTGCTCGCCCCTCGAGTTGAAAATCTGTCGCCAAGCACCTAACAGTGTAATCCGGCGGCAGTCCTTGAGAGCCAGTAAGTAATTATAAAACAAGAGCCACAGGAGAATTAACAACTGTACGTCTCAGGGTGATGGGCGCAATACAGTGCGTAATTTGTGATGTAACGAAATGCATCTGTTACAGGCAGTGGTTACCCCTCGGACATCAGGTGGACCTCGTGCGTGTTTCTTCTTCTTTTTATTATTATTATGGAAGTATAATATTAAAAACCACACAGCAAACATAATACATAACCGATAATATGTTAACTCATTGCACAAATACTTAACCCACCACAGTGAGAATTATACCTATGTTCCTGAGTCGAATTGACTTGATATTTTTTCTGTTTACAGGACTCAATAATGGACATCAGAAAGCCAGTCATGGATTTAGTCACGAATAAACTAAGTTTCATATCATATTTAGATGCTTTCCCGTTCCCGTTTTACCTAATTCTAAGAGATATGACTGCGCTACCCAATGTCTTAGGCGACGCTTTGAGACAGTGGTTCGAACTGGCTGCTAACACAACCTAAAAATAAAACTTTACATCGATAGATAGTTTCTAAAATTTGTTGTGCTAAGAGTCATCTGCAATGCTGTTGCAAGAATAACTTTCAAAAATAAAATAATATATCGTTGCGCCTGTATTCCCCAAATGATAGGCCGTGGTGTCAACACCCACGTATGTTTTGGTCCAACGTAATAGGGAGCGGGCCTATTGCCATACATTATAAAAATCTACGTTGAGTGTGAATTGTTATAAGTTGAAATTAAGTAGTCATATTTTTCTACAAAAATTTATTTAGATCATAATACTAGCTGTGATTCCATATTGGATATGACTGCTGTTTAAGTTTAAGAATCTTAGATTGTGTAACAGATGCATATAAAAATAAGATTAACAATCATAATAAAATTTATAATAAGTTGATATTCTTGTAGCTTTATTTTCGATTATATGCTCCTTTATTATTATCTTTTCATTTTTAATTGAAGCAGTGATGGGTCAGTCAGTGGCTTTGGCTATGGACTGCCGCGCAGCAGGTCCATGGTTCGAATCCCGCCGAGGGCTTGCTCTTCACCGCATGGTGGTAGGGCATTTGGCGCGAATGCCCGCCTAGCTAGTGCCCACCCTCAAGTAGAAAATCTGTCGTCAAGCACCTAACGGTGTGTTCCGGCAGCTGTCCTTGAAAGCCAGTAATTCTAGGTTAAGCCTGTTAACACCTTTGACCACATCATCACTTACCATCAGGTGGTCAAAGAGGAAGCAGAAAAAAAAATATTACCTTATTTTATATTGCTACTGGGAGCAGTACTGCTTGGGGTCGCTTACTGAAAACTATTTCTCAGATGGCACTGTGTGCTTGTTATCTGGCAGAAGTGTAGCTTACAAACATATCTTCATATTTTCACCAACCGTGTTTTCTGGCAGCTTTCTTGAGACCCAGTTCACAGACAGATTAAGTCTGTTTACCATCATCGATCACATCACCAAGGTGGCAAGTCTGCTAATTACATGTTCATATTCAGCATAGATTCAGTATGAGTCGATTACGATTAAAAGTTGTAAGTCTGTATCTGAATATATGATGAATGTGTTCTCGATCTAGGTTGGTGCGGTAGACACAAATTTAAACGATATTGCCAGAACAAAAAATAAGAAAAAAGTGAGTTAAGCCAGGGGTGCGTTCCGAACCTCGGTTAGAGCGCACTCGGAGTGCAACTTTTCACCCTAACGTCGTTCACAACCTTCGAGTAGAGCGTTCGGTTGTCACAACTGGACCGTTCCAAACCTTTGAAGGTTGCAACTTTTTAACCATAAAACGCGTGACATGAAATGACTGACGTTCATATCGTATTCAATCTGATGCGCTCACCCATAAATCTCAAAAAATATAAATACTAATATCATTTCTCAAAATATAAAACTTAAATAAAAATGGAAAACGAATTTGTGATAGTGTTAAATAGCAATTATTATTACGATAATGATGTAAGTCTGTCAATGTCACAATTTGTTTGAGGTTATAAAACAACCGGTCGTTCCATATCTCAGGGTAAGTTGCAAAACAACCAAACAACTTATGTATGCTTGTATAAACCTATAACTTAACCGTATGCTTGTTTGCCACCTTTGTGGAGTAAAAAAAAAAAAAAAACTACACTCTGAGCTTCAGAACGCACCCCAGTGTATTCAAGAAACAATGTCTATAGATAAACGCGTATTTTAAGATCATAACATACTATTGTAATGTCATTTTATATCATCAAAAACAATCATCTAAATAAACCGAATATTAAACGGCAATAACAGTATATTGCGTATGCCAATATTTATAAAAATAAATAACCGATTAATTACAGAGCAAACGATTATTTTCAAAGGCTTGATTGATTGAATGATTATTATATATCGAATATTGTCCTTTGGGATTTCGTCTATGATTGATATTGTGATGCGGCGCGCCGAGTGGCCTCTTGCCACGTAAACGCTTCTGCGTTGCAACGCTCTCTCATAATAGACGGTCATGTGTCCATAGACTATAGGCAAACCCTTGGGGTTTCTTTTAGCTAAAACTTGAGTTTTGACGACTCGTACTATGGTCTTATAATGTGGGGAAATTCAGTTCAAATCGATATGGTTTTTAAAATCCAGAAACGATATATTCGTAATATTAACAATCCTGGTATATATACGATAGCTCTAGATACTGAAAGCCGCTTTTTAAAGCCTCTCGTGTTTTTCCTTTGCTTTTATGTAGATTAAGGATATTTGTTAGTTTACAAAAGCACATCCAGATTTTTTCAATTGCGTAGCGAGGTTTAACCTATTATACCAACCTCCTTGCTACAAAGTAATGTATAAGAAAAATGTACATAAGAAATATGTGTAAATCCATAAATGTATAACAATTTACCTAATATTAAAATTTATGAAACAATCATAATTAAAGAAAATACTTTATGAAACAAGTGATTGGCTAATGTGCAAATGTTTTTATAGTATCATAGAGTATCTTAGTTATAAATATAGGAATAATATTTATGAAATATTTATTACGGATTGCCTCAATTATAAATATAGCTTTATAAATGAATAATATTTAATATTTGCACGCTGAATGCTGTACTTGACTTATCGATGTTAATAATTGTATTGTATTCCTGCAAAGAAACATTTGATTTGATTTGCAATCACAAGCATGGTGATTTTAATATAAGAATGGCTCATGAAATCACGGGTTTTTTTTTTCGAATTTGAAATCATTTAAATGTTTACCTTAATCTCTACCTGTGGGTGTCGTAAGAGGCGACTAAGGGTAACACACGAGAAGGTGAGCAGCAGCACTTTCTGAGGAACTGATATCTCACACTGCTATCCCCAAGCCGCCTGCCAAGCGTGGGGATTATGGCAAACCCCCCATATTGGGGGAGGCTGTATTCAGCAGTGGACAATCCGGCTGACACAGCAACAATGTAATTGTAGTAATCTTTAAAAATATTCGTCGTATATTACCTTTTTTTGTCTGCTCTCGTTAGATTAAAAGGGAAAAATATATAAAAAAAACAAGATTTAAAAAATATTGTATATTTGTCAACTGAAAATTAAACAATATCTTAACATACTTCGCTTAGCATATTTGGGTAGTTAACAGAAACAGCACTTGTGGTGTTCATTATTAGGCCTATAATATACCTACTTTCAACTTGAATAAATAAACCATAACTAAGGACTGTTCGATATGATTGAACCGCCAGAAAGCTTTTACCTATAACTTATAAAAAGTATCATATTCTTCATAGAAACAATTCCTATAATTAACGCACCACTTATGAACTAAAATCTAATATACAGATAAAATAAGGAAAGTTTACAAAGGTCAATGAATTAGAATGTGATGCCGTTTAAAATTAACCGTGTATAACCGATTTTAACTGGTAAGTATAGGTGATTTGAAACAGAGTAAAATATTACTAAATAACCTTTGCAAACATCTCCATAACTCGAATATAGCAAAATATAAACTTAAGTTATATAAATATACGCTAACTCGTGTAAAATATGAAATATGCTTTGACATAACATTAAATCTAAGCCTAAATAAATGTTAAAACATCTGTTAGAACCATGATAATGTGTCTTATTATCGAGTAATAAATATGATTATACAAACTAAACAAAATAACTACCCCCTCTTCGTGTTTGAGCGAGTTAAAGCTGTTTTGCAAACCGATAACACTTGGAATTTTAAAACTAAACATAATTTGTATTAAAAGTTTTAATCTTCGTTAAAAAAATATGTATAAATTGGACTTGTCTTTAACGATTTTACCTAGCTTGTTCCTATCTAATGTAAAAAAAACTTTGAAGGCCATTTCGGTGTTGTTTTCGAGACCACGTTGTTAGTTCAATTTGTCCTATTAGCAACTTGTCGACGCGAAATTGATTTGGGTTTAGTAACTACGTACCTTTTGATTTGCATTGCACATTCGTAAAGTAAATATAAACATCAATATTTGCATAAATATTCTAATTCAATAAATGCTTCAAAATTACACATTTTCTTCCAGTCCTTCACTCAGAGAACTAGATAAGATTTTAGTTATATAAACACTAAGTTATCAAAGGTGGTCCAAAGGGTGCCAAAGCAGCCCCACGTCGACAAGTATTGCTCTCTAGTTGCCAACAATATATAAGTTTTTAAACAGTATGGTCTCGCTATCAGAGCTTCACTTAGTGGAATCCTTGGACGAATGATTGTTGGTCTCTTCAGTCTTATCGGTGTCACCGTAGAACTTAGGCGGCTGAAAACATAAACAATAAAATCAAAATCACGGAAAACAAATACTTTGAATAATACATGAGTGATATAGCAAATGTTTTTAGGATAAAAATAAAATGGGTTCTAAAATTAAGTTGAAATAGCTAATATTTTTTTCTATTTAGTATTTTCAATGTATATACACTTGAATCTACTTTATCTATGTAAAGGAATAATCTCAGCTGCACTATTATTTAAACAGATAAAATAATTTACCATTTATATAAATCTATCAAATACAATAAATCTATAACTTGTTTAAAATACATACTATAAAACTAGTAACAATACTTTTAAAATCTTACAAATAACAAACTATTTATAAAAAAGAGTCAAATGGATGAGTAAAACAAACAACACAACAAACGAATTAGTGAAAAACTGATTGAACTAGTGTATAAACAGAAATATTATAATTCTTAAACTGAAAACCAAAATGTTATACATTTAAGATCTCAATAAACAAATCATAATCCAACATTATGAGATTGAAATTACAAATCTGACGAAAACGTGAAAAATACTGATGCCCTTCAATGAGCTCATGATAACGATTGTCTAGTATAATGTAAAAATAGCATACAATTATTCATCCGTGTGATAGGATCATCGATGAAAAACAAGATAAGAACAACACAAAGGCACATTGAAACAAAATACGTTAATATTATTAAGAAATAACTGGAATGAGGCTGAAAGATTGCACATAGCCATACAAGGTACACTAGTTAGGTAATGGTACAACATACCCGAGAATTTAATATCAAATGAAAAAAAACAATTGAATCACAGACTAAAACTATTCATTGATAGATATACTCTCTACTGTAAAATAGATAAGAATAACATAAGAGTTGATAAACTTTTTAGTCATCAACACATTATTTGCTTTGCATCGATTTTCCTGTCCGGACGAAACAAAGGGCCGAGTACACTATAATGGTTATGAAAATAAAACGAACACAAAAACTCAAAACACCAAACGTCTGATATGTGTCAAGCATGATAACGAGCGCCTAGCGCGTTACTTCGACTTACACAATCTCAATTCGTACTATACAGTCGTGACCTTTTTCCCCAATCCGTTTTTGACACCGTTATAACTTGTAAATCCCTAGAAATAAATAATTGTTGTTTTATCTCTGGCAACGTGTATGTACTTAGCCTATAATGGAATAGAAAACAATGAGTAAAATAGATTTTACGTTGCGGTGTAGTGAAAACCGGTGAGAACCAATTTAGAGATTGAAAACCATTTTCGTTCATCCCAAACCTTTGCAGCTGACAAAACAATAGGCCGTGATATATAAGAAAATGATCTAACGAACCTTACAATGTTTTACGACTTTCAAAAATCCTTTATTTTTTATCTGCAAAAGCTGTCACATAGATGGACATTGGATTTAGAACCTAAAAATAAATAATGATATTTTTAAGTTGAAAAAGAAACGGTTTAATTCTAGCACAAGGCAAAACTTTAAAAGGTGTATACTTTTGTTCGCTGTATCAAATAGGTACATGCATATATTAATTCATTATTTACACATCATTTCATATAAGAGCTGCATCATACATAATATTTTCAACATCGATTAATAATATTGGGTGAGAAATTGAAAAAAAGTGTTATTTTTATTTACCCTCAATATTACCGTTACCCTTTTGACCCTTTTAACAAAATGATCATCTGTTTAGACTCCAAAAAAAATTAAAAACTAAATAGCTATTTCTTCACCCTATACATAATATACGTAACTATTATTACAAAACAGCTTATCTTAAGTTGGTAGCATTAAGTTATAAGGCCGAGTCAAATGCAAAGTGTTTTTCGAAACATTTAGGTAACAAAAACCCTAAACAATACTTTGTTTCAGAGAGTTGTGTTAGGACCATAGACAAAAAGTTACGTGTTTCGAGAAAAAAAACGTGCTATATAGGCTTTTCAGATTGATAACTTTGACAAGGCGAACTAAAACGAAACATAATATGTTGGTTTATTCTACCGAGAAAAATTTATAGGTGTTTTGGAATTAACTACACGTCATAAAACATGATCAATTAATCATGATTGAAATAAACACATATAATTTTCTTACAACCTGTTTGCTTAAAATGTGCTGTGTGCTACAAACTGTTTTGCTTAAAACCTTTATGTTATTGTGATGGAACAAGCTCGAAGCCCACCTGATGTTAAGTGGACTAACCTCTGCCTATAACAGTTGCAATTCATCACAAGTCACGAATTGCACTGCGCCCGTCACATTGAGACATAGTTGTTAAGTCTCATTGTGCCTGTAATTTCACTGGCTCTTAAGGACTACTGCCGGAACACACCTTTCGGTGCTTGGCGACAGACTTTCTACTTGAGGGTGGTAGCTAGCCAGGCGGGCAATCGCAAAATGCCCTTCCACCATGCGGTGAAGCTCAAGCCGGCGGTGGGGATCGAACCAGGGTACTGCGGCACGGCAGTCCATAGCTATTACCGCTCGGCCATCATTGCTTCAAACCTTCCAGTGTAAAGCTGTTTAGCACTCGTCAGCGCATGTACAGATAGAGACGCGACAAATTTAAATTAATTAAATTAGTATTGTTTAGTTTCATAGAACGTCTGAATATAGGCAGACCGCTTTAATGAGTTCTCACCCACGGGTTAGAGGGTTGCGGTGGTGGAGGACCTGGACGATAAAGGGGACTGATAGAGGTGCGGGCGGCGGGAGCTCGTAACATTTACACAAGAGACGAAATGTGTAAATAATTCTTAAGATATGAGTAGTGACGTCATAAGGGTGAACGTAGTATTTTTTAATTAAAATTAATTGATGACAATTTTTGATGAATTAGATGGAACTTCAAACTATGTAAGTGACAATATAAAAGATGTATTAGGTAATAAACTTTTTACAATTTGATTTGTGCAAGATTAGTAAGAAAGTTATATGTAAATTCTGGAACCCGATTCTTCATTTTCGAAGCAGCCATCATCAGAATTATCAGTAATCTCGCAAATTAATAATAAAATCAACAAGATCATGTGAAATTCCGTCGTGTTTGCAGTATTCGTCCTAGATTTTAATTACGTGGTTAAAACAGTGCTCACACATCTCTACGGAATATTCAGCAAATAATTCAATGTATTTTTTGTGCTCATGATCCTTAAATATCTCTCCAGATCAAATCTATTGGGTTCAGGTCTAGGAGGTAAGATAAAGACACTTCCAGTCCGTTTCTTTTCAATATTTCGTCAATTAGGCAAATGTCTTTTATATTGTGACAATTGATTAATTTCATTAAATCGTCTATTCTAAGTTTATCATTTACTGATGCAATTCATAGCATCGTGATAATCACGTGCTTTGTCTTTGTTTTTGAATATCACTAGTGTTCTGCCTACAAATCCAGTTGACCTCCACAATGTCATACATTGTGGCGACCGTTTGATCGATGACTTGTTTAATACTCTCTTATAAGAATCTTATTCAAAATCTTTACCTATACGATCATGAAATAGCACGCTATATTCATCCTTTGATTGCAAACATTTTGAATCGTGATGAGATGAATTTACATAGGTTTCATCAAGATATAAAATATGTATTCCATCTCTACTATACTTTTTAATAGCAGTCAGATATTTCCACCTTCACATTGACATACTGGGTTCTCCGTTATTGAGTTTCCTTTTATATTCGCATTTCTTAGATGGAAAACTTAGATCATGTAATACGAGGGCTGCTATATATTTTTTTTTTATGCCTGATAGGTTTGCCTTTGACCACTATCTCACCTGATGGTAAGTGATGATGTGGTCGAAGATGTTGTTCAGGCTAACCTAGAATTACTGGCTCTCAAGGACAGCTGCCGGAACACACCGTTAGGTGCTTGGCGACAGATTTTCTACTTGAGGGTGGTCGCTAGCCAGGCGGGCATTCGCAAAATGCCCTACCACCATGCTATAACGACTGTCATCCTAAGACAACAACCGGGACCGACGGCTTAACGTGCCCTCCGAAGCACGGAAACGCTCAGTAGTAATGTCACTAGCGGTCACCCATCCAACTCATGACCGCGCGCGACGTTGCTTAACTTTGCTGATCGCTTGAGAACAGCTAAGTAAACTACGCTACGAGCGCTTCAAAATGTATTTATGTATCCGGAACTGGCCACTTAAACAATATTGAAAAAGTAATAATTACATTTGAAACTGGAGCTCACTGGCTCAATGCAGTTTATTTCACAACTGTAAATAGTCTTTTTATATTCATGCAGCATTTTAAAAGTTACGTGTCGATCAACCATGAATCTGACTCGTAAAAATTTCGTGCGATTACGAATTACGATTTTCGCCGTAAGTTAACTCAAAAACAGTGCATCGAACAACTCATTTCGACTTTTGAGGATGAATCACCATCGATAACCACTTTGTATCACTGGTTCAATGAATTTAATAGTAGGCGTCGTATGCTCAAGGACTAATGTAAGGAAGGTCGCCCTAAATCGGTTGTTGTATCACAAAAGATCGATGATGTGCAAAAGTGCCATGAAAATTGGTTTCAACGTAGCAAAAGTGATCATCATGGCGAATATTTTGAAAAGCAGTATAATCACATATAAACGCTGATAAATCTAAATGCAACCTCTCCTATATATGAACGCAATTAGCCCAACTACCCTCGACCTATCCTTTAAATTTCTTGGCTAACTTGGGGGTAGCAAAAAATCTCCGTTGACGCGATTCGAGTCGAGAGCTCCGCAACTTTTGAAGCAGTGATGGCTCAGTCGCATTGGCTATGGACTGCCGCACAGTAGGTCCATGGTTCGAATCCCGTCCAGAGCTTGAGCTTCACCGCATGGGGGAAGGGCATTTTGCGAATGCCCGCCTGGCTAGCGACCACCCTCAAGTAGAAAATCTGTCGCCAAGCACCTAACGGTGTGTTCCGGCAGCAGTCCTTGAGAGCCAGTGAAATAACAGGCAAAATGAGAATTAACAGATATGTCTCAAGGTGATGGGCGCAGTGCAGTTCGTCACTTGTGATGAAATGCATCTGTTATAGGCAGAGGATACCGCTTAACATCAGGTGGGCCTGATTAAAAAAAAAAAATACTTTCTTCAGAACATTGCCAAAACGACGGTTCATCGGCATCAGCCGCGACCATCACGCATTAAATCTCATCTCCTATCTCCTCACGCTAACAAGAAATTACGCTTGGAAGATAAAGAAAAAGGGAACCAACTACTACGCGACGTGTACACCGGGCTCGCTGGATGAGCTAAACCAGGATAACTTTATTCATTTTTTCCCTATCATGTAGTGCTTTTTCTTTGTTATTCCGGATTATTATATAGCAGCTGAATTAATAGTTTAAATATTCTATACAGTGTAAAATATTCATATACGACCATACATTTTATACTCGAATATATTTCGATTCATTTTTGTTGTTGATTAATTACCTTACGTAGAAAAAACAAGAGTTTAATACTAAGAGTTTTGAGTCTATGAAGTGGTTTCATTATACAAAACCTCCTGCATCAATTTTGAGAATGTAATCACATGTGTCCTACATCCCGTACCCCCGCGCCCCTGTACCCCGTGGTCGAAGACTCATTTAAGCGGTCTGCGTATAGTGGTACCTATTTATAGTATGTTGAACAAAGTTACCCGGTATTTATTCACGAAACAAAGTTGGATCATTCTAACTTTAGTTTCAAACACATCTACTGGTCTTTCAATATGTGTACGAGGAGAGATAAGTGCAAAAAAGTCCTTAACACTCCTTTAAAAGTCCACTGAATATGTTGAAACTACAGTTGGACTGTCCTGACTTCCTTATGTTCTAAACTTAAGCCACACCTTATGAATAATCATAACAACGTTAGTTCTAAATTACAGGCACATGAGACTTAACAACTGTATGTCTCAGGGTGATGGGCGTAAGCAGTTCGTCAATGTGACGAAATGCATCTGTTATAAGCAGAGGTTACTTAACATCAGAAGAACCCCCCCAAAAAAAGATTGATAAAATCAAGTATGTATGTTATTGATCTGCATCGTTGGCCAAGTGGCGCAAAGTGCCGCGGAATATGGAGGTCTTAGGCCTTAGATTCTATTCCAGAGGCGGACAATGCTATATTATTCCTATAAAGGAATACTCAGTAACAGCTCACAATACGCTCTCTGTCCGCTAAGCGGCAACAGCTCGATCCCGAGCTGTATAACTTAGCCGATATAACTGGGGAAACCTCAGTGACTATCATGTCAGAGGTGCCTAAGCACTGACGTTTCATCGGGGACATACAGTCGTGATGATATACTTTTCAATTTGTATTGATTGGTAGGTTACCTCGTCGTGTTTCTCTTCAGTGTTGGCGCGTTCGTCGTCGTCGTCGCTGTCTTCGTCTGCAGAAGATTCGCCGCCCGACCCGGCCCCTTCTGGTTTCACTGGAAATATACGTTTATTGATAGGTTAAATAAAGAAACGTACAAAAAGAAAATGGTGCCGCTATACCTCCCACTCACACACTATTCCTGTCTATAGTGTGCGAGTGAGAGAAAACGGAACCTTTATAGGAAAATAAGGGTTTTGACAGACAGACGGACACCAAAGTGTGGTGTCTGTCGGATACCAAAGTGTGGTGTCCGTCTGTCTGTCAAGACCCTTTTTCTCAGGACCAGGATCGCGTAGATGTATTAAGCTGAAATTCATATCAAATACTCAGGTCTACTGTCCCTTGGAGCTGTGAAAAAATCAATTTTCTAAGCCAACGCAATCAAAGGATACAGCCGTTTATGCCGCAAATTTCCGTCACTCGCAAGGGAATCAAAACCTACAGGGTACTTCCCATGAACCCAGAATCTTGGCATTTGGTACGAAGCAACGTCTTATAGCACAGACAAAGGAAAAATTTCGAAAAGCATAATTTTTTTGTTACAAAATCATATATTAAAAAAAAAAAAATTACAATGTTATAGATTTCATTTAGCAATAAAAATACCATAACTTTAACTGAAATACCTAAAGGTTTGTTCGGAACCCACGATGCGCGAGTCCAACTCGCACTTAGCGTTTTTATTTTTGCCTGATTGCCTGCATGTTAGCCTTTAACCACTATCTCATCTGATGATAAATGATGATGCTGTCGATGATGTTGTTTTGGCTAACCTAGAATACTCTCAAGGCCAGCTGCCGGAACACACCGTTAGGTGCTGGGCGACAGATTTTCCATTTTTAACTAGCCAAGCGGGTATTCGCTAAATACCCCACCACCATACTATAACGACTGCCATCCTAAGACAACAACCGGGACCAACAGAGCACGAAAGGGTTTAATCGTTAATTCTAATAGCAGTCACCATTCAAGTAGTACTTCGTACCACAGCAAACAATCTTTAACCTAGTTAGTAGGCAAGCTCCGCTACGAGAACTTTTTTGTTTTTTATTTCGGATACGTAAGCCTTTGACCACAATCTCACCTGATGGTAAGTGATGATGTGGCCGAAGGTGTTAACAGGCTTAACCTAGAATTACTGGCTCATAAGGATAGCTGCCGGAACACACCGTTAAGTGCTTGGCGATAGATTTTCTACTTGAGGGTGGTAGCTAGCCAGGCGGGCATTCGCAAAATGCCTTTCCACCATGCCTCGGTTGTGTTTTTGATATTGTTTTGTTAATACTGACCCGGCGTAGTTGGCGCAGTCTGGTTAGGTCGCGCGCGCTCGCGGTTCAGTTCATCGAAGCACTGCAGACAGACGCGCAGCGGCTTGTCGCTCTGTCCGCGCAGAATGTACTTCTTCGATGAGCACGGGCCGCATACCACTGACCCGCACTTACGGCAGTGATGCTGGAACATAAACGACATTGTATTAAGTCTCTGATAATATAATTATACTTATGACAAGGAAGTTTTGCATGGTGGAAGGACATTTTGCGATTGCCCGCCTGGCTAGCTACCACCCTCAAGTAGAAAATCTGTCACCAAGCACCTAACGGTGTGTTCCGGGAGCAGTCCTTGAGAGCCAGTGAAATTACAGGCACATGACACTTAATAACTGTCTTAAGGTGACTTCCGCAGTGCAATTCGTCACTTGTGATCTGTTCTAGGCAAAGGTTAGTCCGTTTCACATCAGGTGGGCCTCGAGCCTGTTCCGTCACAACAACATAAAAGAAAAAACTTAGGACAGAAAGAGCTCATATAATTTTCTAGATATATCTTTAAAAATATGTACGGATACTACCCGTACATGTTTCCATCTCTTATTGTAACTGGTTATGGTCGGGCTATATACCCTGAACTCAGACGTAAGATGCTCCTCGTCATGCATTATTATCAAGTGGCTCATAATCATAGCGTAAGGGAATTTTTTAAAATAAAATTTGTTATGATGCGATTTAAGCTACCATTTTCGACCACATTAACAGCTATTGCCATCAGTGGGAGTTTTGCCATTCAATACAGTACAATTTTGTCTTTAATGTAATTAATTTTGTATTGCTTTCTGTGACAAATGACAGTTACCCTTGTGTTGAGAAAGTATAAACAGTAGGATATGTTTACATCAAGTACAACAACTCTCAAGAACAACTGTCAGAACACACCGTTCGATGCTTGGAGACAGATTTTTTACTTGAGGGTAGAAGCTAGCATTGCGAACATTCGCAAAATGGCCTACCGTCATGAAAGATGGAATGCACTCTCAAGCACAGATGGAAACACTCACAAGTATTCCTGGGGGCCGACTATCACCTCTTATAGTAATAATAACTTAATCTTACTGCTAATTGATACCTCCACTTCAATTAAGCAGGCTTACAATCGGTAATGGAATCGCTCAGCGTTTTGATGAGGTCAGAACAAATTTTTCACTCTATTCGCGAACTCTGACGTTACATTTAATACGAAGTATTACTGTTCCAGCGACAAATCCGTCATATTTATCCATTTTAAAAAAGTTACTTGCTAGCAGCGGATTTAAACTTGATTTAGGGTATTTTACGATAAAAATGTGTGGTATGTAATAAACATTCGCAAAATACCCTACCTTCATTCAAAATACACTGTAACCTTTCCTTTTATAAGCACTAAACAAAGTGGATACATACCCTCCTGTTGAGCACAGTGAAATTTGTCTTCTTGCAGTGCATGCATATCGACGCCTCATTGTCTGGAACCCACACAGCTGCATGCTCTGATGGGGGTTGTTTACCACCTGAATTGTAGATTAGTATGTTAACGTAAATATACTAGCTCCTAGAAATAGGTTAGTATTATAATTTGATCAAGGGATTCCGGGGGCTTCGATTCGCGTCATGGACAAGAATTTCGTACTCTAAGTTTTGTAAAAATTACTCAAGGAAATTATATATAGGTGTTTCCTCAATATGTCAGTTTAAAACTATATGATACAAATAATCAAGAAACTACGGAACCATGACTTGGATTTAAAAGTTAGCAATTACAACTCAGTGCATTTATAGATAAAAAAAATCTCACACTAAAAAGTGGCGCCAAGCCGTTTAAAAACGACATAATATATTGGTATCTAAATATGATACTTTAAGGTGGAGACTCCTGCCTAAGAAGAGATATTAAAAATTTTAACAGATTTATCGCGCTTGAGTTAATAATGTTAATATCCACTTACTCTTTCTTAGCAAATCTTCTATACATTTCTCTATATGCGCCATCCATTCTTCTTTCTCGGTCGCCGTCGCGGCGTACACAGCGAATGATTTTGATGCGGTGCGGATTAACCACCCATTGCGATATTCTGGAAACAATACCAGGTCATATAAGTAAATAGCACATCCCTAGATGACTACCTCCTATAAGACGTATCTATAGGTATCCACATATAGGCAAAGAGATACGTCGTTTATTTAGATAAGTAAAAACACAATATAAATCTTATGATTGATTGACATATTTCGACACGGGTTTGCTTATTGTAAATATTCGATTCGTTCCGGAATATTACTATAGTTTTGTTTAAGGGTGTTAAATATATACAGCCTTGGCCTCATAAGACATGACTCTCTTTGCCTTCTGGGGTTACCTGTACCCTGTAGTTATAATCGGGATTGTGTAGTTTGCTATAGGAATTTTATTCCTATTTGAAGTTCATGAAGGGATAGTCATGATGTCTTATTTTGTGTGTAATCGTTTTTCTTACAAGACATATTGGTATGATAAAAATGTATATACGAATTTAAAGGGTTGGAACGGGACACACGAAAACGCGAAATATTACATTATGCAACAAGTGCGCGAAGATGTTTATTACAATCGACACGGGTAAATGGAGTAGAGATTGTAATAAATAACGCGCACGAGTTTCATACGACGTTTTTCAACACACTTTGCGAGGAACGAATACGAAAATTACGATACGAAAATATTTTCATGATCTTTTTGATAGCAATAATAATCTGATTAAGAAGGTTTATGAAATCTTCTAAAGTTCTACTTCAGTAGGTAAAAAACTCTTTTGTTTATTTTCATATGAAAAACTAACGAAACAAACTACAATCTCCTTGGTGAGAAGTGTGGAAACGTTGTTTTTTTTATCTTTAAAACACTAGTGCGGTATAGTAAAAAGAAAAAGGACGAGTGCGTAATAGACTATATTATGACACTAAAATCGGTGCATTTAAAGGCCCGTTACGAGCTAGTGTGTTGAAAAAGATCTTAACATCATCGATCCAAAAATAACTCACGCAAATCAGTTTTCAGATATGTACAGCAATATCAGGAAGCATAATACTTATGTTATATTATATATAGACATCTATTCAACTAATTGAAAATCATACTACAAAAACAATACTTTTTATTTGCGAGCAATGTGAGAGATAATGGAATAAGTGTGATGCTTTTCCTTATCTCTTCAATGTAGGCAACAGTTTGTATGTAATGACAAAATTAAACCAGCATTGAGTCACTGAAGCATCTCAAATCAATGCTACTGCCTACTAGAAATGATAATATTGATGATTCATACTGGTCATTCACAAATTGTGAGTCATGTGGTGAAGTGAAACTCACAATAATATAATTATGTAAATTATTTTTAAATTAAATACATGCTAACGTTTGTTAGAACGCTTTATAATCTGTAGTTTTAGGAACCGTGTAAAGAAAAGTATTTGCAATTTTACTGTTGGTTTTACTAGAAAACGTACACAATGTCCAGACGGACATGATTGGTGTCTACCAAAAGTAAGGGAGGATGGGAGTCTTCCCATCCCCACTAACTTTTGAAGGATGCACCTTATCAACCGTAACAGGACACGTCGAAATTTCACCAAGTGTTATTCTGATGGATTGCCAAACAAGTACAAAGCGGATAAACTAAATAAGCTTTAATAATTATAACTAATTAGCTAAAATAAAAAAAAACGTATCTTATTTTGTAATAAGATACATGTTTTTTTTTTGCTCTATTGTAAAAACTGTACAAGTGTCAAAGTTGGTGGTTTCTTTTTTAGCGTTCCATACTAGAAAACGGGACCCTCTTACCAAGTCTCACTTTATGGTAGCCTTATAAAATTTTTACAGCATATGTGTTAGTAAGGCGGATTGCCATACTAACTGGACAATATACATAAAAGAGGGTCCCCATACAAGAAACATGTTCTTTTAAACATTTTATGTTTTTTGCTCTATAATACATGTAATCATTGGATTACGATAAATATTGATTTATCGTACAACAGCGAATAATAAAAACTAGCCAAGTGCAGGATAGACTATGGATCTCAGCTGTATTTAAAAACTATTTTAATTTCTTAAATTTTATATTACATTTTGTGTTGATATGGAACGCTGTGTATGTGAGACCATCTGGACCTTGGCCAGTTTTATTTCATTGTTGATAGGCTAGCCTTTGACAACAATATCATCTGATGTTAAGTGATGATGTGGTTGAAGATAGAAAACAGGCGTAAACTGACTGATTATACTAAAGACACTATAATACAAACAACAAATAATAAAAACTATCCAAGTGCGAGTCCACTATGGATCCCGAAATTCATTGCAAAATAACAGTTTTAGGTCCATGCAATAAATTATATTCTACACACATATATATACGCTTTTATTTAAAGAAGTAAGATTGGTTCTATAGACATATAATAAGCAATATTAAGGAGATGGGACAATTATACACAAGCATAGTGTAGGCATAGGTCGGCTAATTCTCACCTGACACTGATAAAATTAAATATATATAGAAAACAAAAAATATATAAATTAATTACCAAAGGTACTACTGATGATAAAAATGTGACAGATTCATCATTAATTTATGACTATAGCTGGCAAGCTAGATCTATTTTTACCTATAATTTTAACACTGAATCAAATAAAAACATGAATAATTTCAAAATCAATGTTAAAAGTAAATAGGTCAAAATGATCCTATTTATAGTTTTCAGTTTATGTATACCCTCATTAGATTGCTATCCACATACTTCCTGGTCAACAGGAGAAGAGTAGTATGTTACCTCCAGCCAATGAGAACAACAGCCAAAAAAGTGGGTGCATAGTTCGAAAACAATTTAAAAAACACATGTCTGGTCATATTGACCCAATCCCTATTACACCATGCCAGATTAAGCTTAGTTACCAAGGCTACTGAATAAAGACAATACATAGAACATTTAATTCATTACATTAACAAAAAGGGAGCAGTCCAGAGCTTCAAATAGATACTTACTTTCATACCATGTCAAACTAGCTTGAGAAAGGCAGGCTATAAGTAAAATGAAAATGTTATTGAAAATTACAATATGTACAAAGTCATCATAATCTGAAGGACGACGTCCACTGTTGAAAAAAAAAATGCCTTTCTCCGCCATCGGTTATCAGCTTGTCGAGCAATGTGGCCAACCCATTGCCACTAGAACTTGCAAATTTTGGAAGCTATGTCAGTAACCCCTAAAGCTATGATGTTTTTCGGCGAATATCCTTGTCCCGGATTTTATAGCGCAAAGAAACTCCGAGCATAGCCCTTTCCATAGTTTGTTGATCAACTCTGAGCTTGTCCATAAGGGCCTCAGTTAAGGACCATGTCTCAGTGCCATAAGTCAATACACACTTGGGTTCTTAGCTTTCCATGGCGCCGTAGCATGCTTTATTTCTATGCTATAATGTCCTTCTTTGATCTTAAGCATTTGCCCCTGGCCTTAATAATTACAGACACCTCATTATGTGATCCATGCAAAACTGCATTGCTTTTGCCACCTAAGGTGCCAGATTGAAAACGTAATATTCATATTCTGTAGTCTTTATCCCGATAGGTTAAGATTACTGTTCATTAACCGTTCTTTCAAGTATAGGATGAATGGATAGCATAGACCAGTGTAGACAACATATCCAATTTTATCTGCGCAATGTAGATGATAATAACAATAGAATTTAATTAATAACTGGATGTTATTATGCCCACATGATTTATGTAGAAATTAAGGTTGTATATGCGATCAGCAATCAAAGATTGATCTCTTCACTTATTAATAAAGTGTCTGTTACTGAAGAGATAAACCAATATCAGACTTAGTCCTGGATCTAAACTTTAAATAATGTGTTCAACATTTTTATGGAGAAGTGGCCAGCTAGTTAACAATTAAAGCTTACTTTTCTGCTGTACACTGTATTTTCTGTATGTGGTAAGCATTGTAGATAATAGAACTATGCTAATGTTTAAATCTAAGCCAATACCTAGGTTTTGTCTAGCCAAGTTTTAGAGCATTGGTACAATAGCAACACAAGTAGATGATTGTCTATATTGAAAGCTTGCAAAAATCACTCCGAATGGACTGACTGACTACATAGTAGAATTAAATAGAGGGTAGTAGCTCTGTTTGCAAAGTTATTTGTCACAGATAAAAACCTGGCCAGCGTTACTTATTACTTAGTCTGATAAGCATAAATATCTGATTTCAGAACTATAATGTTGTATCTTTATTGTAGTGCATATAAGTGTGTAGTGAAAATTTGCCTTTTTGACCAACATAAAAAAAGAGGAGGTACTGAATTCAACTGTATTTTTTAAATTTGTTTGTTACCTCAGAACTTTAGAGTGGGTGAACCCATTTTGATGATTATTTTTTTATTTGAAAGCTGATGCTTCCCATGTTGGCCAATTTAAATTTCATCAAAATCGGCTAGCCGTTTTTGAGTTACACTCCAATAACTGAAAAGATTTTTCCTATCTTGATGATATTGTCAATGTTTGTTATCTCAGAACTTTTGACAGGGTGAACCGATTTTGATGATTATATTTTATTTGGAAGCTGACGTTTCCCAGTGGTCCCACTTAAAATTCATTTCCTGCCTATTTCTTTTAAGTTTTCTGATACTACTTTAATTAATTAGAAAATAATCAATATCATTAGTATGATGGCTATCTGGCAATATCCATGCCAGACGGTTGTATTCATAGTATTTTCAAGTTATTTTCATGTGATAGTGGTAGTATTTTTGCTATTCCTTGACCAAAGTCTTCCTGTAACTTTTTTGAATTGTAGCAAATAAAGTTTATTTGTGTTGGTTTAATTTTATCCCGGTTTGATAACAGCAGCTCCACAATAGTGAGCAGAAATAGCATAACTATCTAACTAGCAAACTAGTTAATTAAATAATTGAAAAGAATACACTAATTGTTGCATATTTGTACTACTATGTTGAGATAGGTCATGGGTAGATAGCACATCTTATTTATTTATCTATCATTAATATTATACTTACGCCCTTCATCCTTGAGTGATTCCAATTTGACTTCTTCAAGTGGAATGACATGTTGTTTGTTGTACTTTTTCTTGTTGATCACAATGTTACCATATACAAGTATATCATTGAAGAGGAAAAACTGGCGAGCTTTTGGTTTTTTGCGGCACATCTTAGTTAACACACCCTCTCCAACCAAGACCCTCCCTTGTTCTGCCAGCGGCTGAAATGTCGTTTTCATTTAGTCAATAGTAGTAGGAATTCATCAATATGAACAAGTAAGTACCTACATATAGAATATTATAAAAATAATTATCTCATTATTAGGACTACAAACATTAATTTCTGATTAGGATTAGTCAAGGCTCAGTTTTCCATTGCCTGACGTCGGGTTGAGGGTTGATATTTTTTTCACAGAGAGGTTACATTATTATAAGCACACTTGCAAAGTTTCAAAATCAGAAAATGCGTAGTTTTTGAGAAAAAAAATATTGAAAATTAATTATTTTGCAATATTAATGCTAAATAATATAGAATTCTCGCCAATGAACGTTTCGTTTTATGAACGGTTAAAGGCGTATTCCACTTGACGCTAATTTCGATATTGTCGATAATTTTGCGTCTATGGTTCCACATTTAATATGAACCATAGATACAAAATGTGGAAAAAATAAACGAAAATAACGGCAATAATAATTAGCGTCAAGTGGAATTCGTTCAGTAACGTTTTGTATTAAAAAAACAGGTTAGGTTAGGTTGAAACTGCGACAACACAACGCGCGAGCCGAGCGAGCGAAAGCACATCCAACAAAACAATAAATTTGATCAGTGAAGTGTTACAAAAAGTGAGGTGATGATTTTACAAATATATGCATAACTCGAAAACTATGCATTACCTTGTAATAAAAGTGGTGGGAAAGGGAAGAGATGACCCTCTCCTTCCACTGCCCTCCTTAATGGCAATCGATTTTAAAATTATTATTTTAATTTTAATCCAGAAAATGAAGCAAATTTAAAATAAGTAAAAAAGGGGGGGATGCGGGACTTTTCCTTTGAAGAGGGGGGAGTGGTACCCCTCCCCCCCTCTCCCCACCCCCTCTACCCCCTGGATTCGACGGCCGTCAATGGAAAGTCGTACCTTAGTCAATTTAAAATACAAAATATTACTGTAACTTAGAGTAAAGCATTTGGCTGTTCACAACTCAGCCAATCTAAATTTTAAAAAGGTTATATGACAACTTTTCCATCAGAATCAGTTGTTGGCAAGGCTGGAACAACTCATCACACAAGTTTGATGTTTGTTGATGACAGAATATTGTGTTCTGAATTAAATTCTGCAGGTGTAGTTTTAGCACTATAATTCAAGTGTGTCCAAATGTATGACAAGAATGTGGTTAAGGCATCGAGAAACTAACCTCGAGAGTGGAATTCATGGTTCGGTTTATCTGGCAACTAGTGTGTTGTATCGGACACACTCCAAATTTAAAATACCCTTCCTCCTAGTGTTGTGATTACAGTGCTTATGGTGGTGTATATCGATTTTATATAGATAATTGTCGATATTATGATACCCTTCTTATGGTAAATTTATGATTCCAACCATGGAATTTCTACATGGAAATTCATAGTCATCTGGACCATCACTGCTTCTAAAAGATACAGTGGAATTTAAACAGATATCGCACAACTTATTAATTTCTATCTATATAGTTTTGTCTTACATAGTTAGTAAAATATCTACTACACCTATAAAAATATATACACTTATTATATGGCCATTATTATTATTATTATTCAATTTATTATATGTATTGTATAAAAGATCTTTATTTTTCTTGTTTGAATTAGTTTTATGTATATCTAAACACACTCAAATACTTATTTTATACCTAAACCTGTTACACTTCGAAGGAAGCCTTATATAATAAACCATTTTTAATATTTTCAAATACCGAATTTCTTAATACTCAGCGATCTAATTTTTTTCAATAATGTCGTAGTTTAATATTTGATTAGGTTATTTAGGGAGTCATTTAATATTTTACTTATTTTAAGAGATGCGAATCATAGTAATTACTTTATTTATAACCTATATATACAACTTAAATCTTATAAAACAATATTTGGTAAGCTAGAATGAGTTTGGTAAAATTATAAGTTAGAATGAGTATTCTAACTTACAATTTTTTCCGTTGTTTTAGTATTTTTTAATGTAATTGTGACGGATCAAGCACAAGGCCCGCCTGATGTTAAGCGGACTAATCCCTGCCTATAACAGATGCATTTCGTTACAAGTCACAAATTGCACTGCGCCCGTCACCTTGAGACATAGTTGTTAATTACATAGCCTTTGACCACTATCTCACCTGTTGGTAAGTGATGATGTGATCGAAAAGGTTGTTCAGGTTAACCTAGAATTACTGGCTCTCAAGGACAGTTGCCGGAACACACCGTTAGGTGCTTGGCGACAGATTTTCTACTTCAGGGTAGTCGCTAGCCTGGCGGGCATTCGCAAAATGCCCTTCCACCATGCTTTGAAGCTCAAGCCCGCGGCGGGATTCGAACCATGGACATGCGGCACGGCAGTTCATAGCCAATGGCACTGAGCCATCACTGCTTCATATTTCTTCTGTATTTTATTTTCTCTTATTGATAGCTGTAAAAACTAAAATATTACCTTACATTATGTGGATTAGCTAAAATGCGCTGACTTCATTAAAAATAGACTTAGTAGAATAGACACGGTGAGTGACTCATGTTAATTTATAAGTGTTAATTGATAAGTATCCCGTGGGGTACCGTGCTAGAATTTTACTCCACCATTGCTATCTGTGTCATTGGTGTTGTAAGAGGTAACTAAAGGTAAAATACCGAAAGGTGGGAAGCAGCGCTTTCTGAGGAACTGATATCTTAAACTGCGATCCCCAAGACGCCTGCCAAGCGTGGGAATTATGGCAAACTCTCCCTAAATGGTGGAGGATGTGTTCGGAAGTGGACAATCCTGCCAATACAGCAGTTTGTAAGTGTATTTGACGTTGTAATTTGCTGACATTAGGTTTTGTTACACAGTAGTTTCCATTGTTTACCTATTTCTTACAGCCAAGCATAAATAGAATTCACACTCAACGCTTAAGATGTTTATAGATATATTACCACGTTGATGTTCTAAGTATGCACTATATCGATATCGATTAAAATTGCACATCCATTCCGTCCCATCACTATAAATCACGTGGTCGTGGCTTAGCCAATTAGAACGTGTTTCGATATGAGAAAAATTGACAGAAATTTGTTTCTTACAAAGCTAATAGAATGGCGTCTCTTCGGGTTACTTTCTCGAAGGGTTAAGGTTACGAAAGAACTGTACTATACAGTACCTGAGTAAGTGAAAAACTACACTCTGTGGAAATGAATATAGCCTAGCAACTATCACCCATATTGAATCAATGTAATGCCAACAGTAATTTAAGTCTTCCTTTTCAGACTTAATGATAATAATGCCTTCATACATATTCAGAGGTCTATACAATCTATTTCACTTTACATCATATACCATTAATAAATTAGTCAGAAACTTCGTATATCTGGAACCAGCTAAGGTGGAGGATGTCTTACACCGCTGTTTTCAAGATAATTTTCCAATTCCAAAATTAAGTGGTGAGTAAACATTGAACAAAAAACAATATAAATATCGAAGCATTTACTGATAACAGTGTGATATCTAGTTTTCAGGCAGACCCGCCTGTCGTATAGTAAATATTATCTTTCAAAGTTCGCAGGCTGATAATGCAAAGCGACCGATAGGTAGTACTGTCGATATGACTAAACTTCGAAACTAGGAGAAACCTTTAGAAATTTAGCTCACCTGTCCTGAACTGCCAAAGCAGTTCTCCACCATAGCAATTCGCCGTGCATTGGCTTCACTATTTACTGGAAAGGTAGAATAATTACATTAAAATTCGGATTTAAAGAAACTAAGTTTGACGTCAAAGGAAAGTGAGCGATCAAGCAAACAATGACACCGATCACCCACGTAACTGCAATTATCAAAAGAAGTTAGTTAAATTTTTTACACAACCAGTAATATGCGAAGCTTTTGATAGAATAACTATATTAGTACCTAAGCGGTCCACCATTGTGAAATTTATTTTCTAAATATCGAAAAACGACACGGGCGAGAAAAATGTGTCATTTATTTATGCAATTTGGAACCAGTGTGGCCAGTCTGGGCTATTTAATAGCTACCTACTTTAAAAGGTACGATATCTGATTTTCAAAAACATGCTCTCTCGTTCACTCAAACTACATAGGGTCCGGTACTACACCATAAAAGATACATAGGTAGTTAAAATCTTAAATTCATTATGCAAAATTATTTTCTTACCATCTTCTGATTATAGTTTCAATAATAGGGTCCACTAATATGATATTCTGTTCAAGTTATAATACTTAAAGCAAAAAAAAACGGAAAAAGGCGAGTAGCGAAAAAATTTATGGAATCTTACTTGACTGACCGATGGCAGCAAGTAATTATCAATAGAATAGAAGATTTTGAACAGCAATCTTATTTGTCCAGACTTAAAGTAAATGCATGTTGGGTCCCACAAGGGAGCATACAAGGCCCAATCTTATTTCTATAATTGTATTAATGATATTGTGGACATTACTACACACAAAACTCTTTTATTTGCAGATGACATTTCAATTATTGTGACAACTAAAAAATCTAATAATGCAATTTATAGTCATGAAAATGACATTAAGAGCACAATTGACAAAATGATTTCATGGCTAGAATCTAATAAGCTAAGAAATAATATCCAATCATATTCTATCCAATTTCATAAATCTAAACATACTCAGTACAATTTTAAGTTGAATATAACATATATAAATGAAGTAACCCATACATCATTTGTAGGTGTAACAATAGACCAAGACTTAAATTGGAAAGGGCACCTAGAAAATCTGAGTAACAAGGTCAATAGATTTGTATATGCACTCAGTCGAATAAAAAACGTAACAAATAGAAAGACTAGGTACCTATAGCTATTTGTGTTAAGATATTATATCTTACCGTGCCTATGTAGAATTAATACTGCGATATGGAATCGTAATGTGAGGAAATAGTACCGACACAAATAGAACATTCATTGCACAGAAAAAGTGCGTTAGAGCAATATGTGGAATCCCAGCAGACGAATCTTGTAAAACACTGTTTGGGATTCCTTACTTTATATATATGAAACATGTATATTTGTAATGCTGCTTAGTATTTATTTACAAATGCATTTGCTGTAAATAATAGAGTCCCTACAACGCAACCCGTACAGACTAGTCTATAATGTTATACCAAAATCAGCGAAATATTCTAAAAACGGCTTAGCTATTTGTGTTAAGATATTCAATAAGTTACCAAATTAATTCAAAGATCCAAATATAACACAATTAAAAAATAACATATATAGATAGTTGCAGGATAAAAATATTTATGATATAAAAGACTTCCTTAAATAATTTATTAATATAACAATATACTTAGTTAATATAGTATTAATTTGCATGCTACTTTAATACTAGCAAAACGTGAGCACTTTGATTTTATAATAACATCTTAATACCATGTTTTATGAAAATAAAGAATCTTTATCTTTATAATGTTTATCTTTAAAAACGGTATTTTTTTGCAATATTTATATATTCAAAACTGTATCAAAATTATTTATGTGTATTCACAACACCACAACCCCTTTTTAGAATCAGAAAGAAGCAGTGGCGCATAGAAAAACAGAAATGGGGAGCGAGGTTTTTTAAAACTTGGTCCTTTTGACTCATGCATGAACCGCTATCATAAAAAAATACTATCTAGGAAGCCATTGAACCATGATAAGAGTCTGTTGAAAAAGAGAATGAACTAACATTACAAATTTTAAATGGCAATCTTATTCTGCCATCTGAAAAATGTCAAACTCAGCTATAATTGACTTCACTAACGCAGACAACATGGCAGATCACCATTGCCTTAAACCGATCAAATAGAGGTAAATAGCCCTAAATAGACCCGTGAATAGGTGCGACACGGTCATAGGCAATCTTAGACCGAAAGATTACAGAGTTCTCATAAAGTTATATATCATCGTGTTGTTTTAATGAGTGAATTTGCTTGAAGGTGATTGAGATATTTGTTTGAAAAAAAGTTGGAACCCAATTTAACTTAGCTGATTCAATATGGCCTGTAGCCACCATATTTTTTGCCCAACCACCATAAAGAGTGATGTACGTTAAATCAAATAAGGTCAAGTCCAAAATGTAGAATTCAAAATGTTTATCATATAAAATCCTGAAGAAGAAGTTTTTGAGTTTTTTGGCTAGCAACATTATAAATACGTTCCATTCATTCAATGCGATATTTATAAATTCATCAAAAACCCAGAAGTAAAAAATTCTAACTATCTTGAATACCTAAATCATCCTTACATACCTTTAAAATATTTTAGCACTTCTGTAAAAATAACTTTTCATGCTTCTTTCAACTCAAACCCTCCAACCCGGTATATTACTTTTCTCTATGCCTCCAAGGCTTCAAGCAACATTACGTCACACTATTCATAGACAAGAGGAGATCATGTGAGTGTCCATTTTTGACACCAGCTGACAGCTACTCTAATGGTCGATAGATTTTATTTTTGCCGTTTGTAATTGTGAGAAATACGCATAAAATGGCCATGAAATTCTGTGGACCCAAGCTGTCGCTTTGCGGGCTTGTATTGAGCGTGTGGGGAATTATTCAATTGGTAAGTGGAACCCACGTTGATACTGTTTTTGAAGACATTAAAGCGCGAGTACATTATCACCTCTTGTATTTCAGACCTTGATGGGCGTCTTCTATTATATTAAAGCTGTAGCTCTTTTAGAAGATCTTCCTCTAAGTGAGGGCCACCACAGTATTGATCACTTCATCAAAGAAGTTGAAAGAGGTTACACTCAGGTGAGTCAAATTTGATACTAGGTTGTATGATTAATGTAGATTATAACTACCTATCTAAACATTATTAATTAGTACTTATTAGATAGAATACCTCCTGAAAGAAGACTACCTTGATTAATTTGAGAGTGTGTCATATTGAGAGAATTATAAGTGTGACCAAGTGCCATACATTTTGTGAAACCTCTGTTTATGTACATACATTTAAGTTCCTTAGGTATGAAACAAGTCATTTATACACAATAGCTAAATGATAATGATCTCTTGTCTGTCACATCCACCCTGCCAGATATTTTATTGTCTTTTGCAAAATGCAGGCCCATTAGCGTGCTGGGAATTTTGTATAATTCTGCCTCTTGTATAAATTCAATCCTTATGAATCAACGTAGATCAGAACAATAGAAAATATATATTTCAAGTAAAGAATTTAAAACAATAAACAATTTGAGTAAAAAATCGTTTCAATAAGGTATTTTACTATTTTTTTTCAATGTAAATGTTATAATGTGGTTACTGAACTTTCCACCTGGTAATGTTATTAATGCCATAAACAAGCACAAATTAATTTTATCATTAAAAACATTCAATATTGTGCTAAAATACTAATTGCGAAAGTATATTTACCATTAATACTATAAAAGCAAAAGTAAGTCTCTAGGTGTTTGTAGGCGCCCTTATTCTATGGACATCATAGATAATGAAAACAATTAAATTTCATTAATAAATAAAACTAAGAACTGGTGCATGTGGTGCTAACTAACATGTTAGCTCTAAAGAGTGAGAATTATATGCCAATCTATATGCACAGGTTAACTAGTGTACGAACTTGCACCCTCAATCTTTACAAGTTACGGCTAAATGGTAGTGCATAATGAAAATTTTAAATATTAGATAGAAGTATAAAGACATCTTTTATTGATATTCTGGTATTAATAATAATAATAATAAGCCCTTTATTCTGAATTACAAATTGTTTGATCAATGATACAGTTTTTTTTTAAATAATATCACGCAATTCAGTGTGCCTTTTGGCATAAGCCTCCTCTAATGCTTTCCATTGCGTTCTGTCCCTTGCGATTCTGGTATTATATCAGTTAAATTCTAATAATACTACCAAAGTTTTTGAGTAGCCCATGTGTGTATATGGTTCTAGCAGTGTAGTTTCTTGAACAAGGCTGACAGTGTTTCAAAACCTAATCTATGATTTTGAAACACTGTCGTCTTTGTCAATAATTTTTTAGATTTGTTTATGTTTGTCATACATAAAATGCTTTTTTGACATTTCAGAACGCCTACAACTGCTGGATTGCTGCACTGTTATATGTCATCACGCTTGTACTCTCCGGTCATCAGTTCTGGATGAACAACCAGTCATCAGTTAGTATGTAACATGGAAATAATTCCATAATAGTGGTATTATTTTCTGTACATTTCGTTACTGTTGATTCCATTCCATTTTAAGTTATTTTTGATAGATTGGAAGATGTTATATAAATAATGAGTTATATACTGTACTGGAACAGTACTACTCAAGTTAACAAATAATTAGCATGTTAGTCCATACTCACAATTCAAAATACCCTTTTTGCAAACACTGTCTGTAATACATTTGGTACTTGAATATCAATTTAACACATAGAAACTTAGTTATTTATATTTTTATTATATGAATATGTATAAAAATATCAATGTTGATCCTAAGCAAAGAGTTATATACAAAAATGTTTTCTGTGAATAGCTTGTAATCTTGAGTTGAATTATACAATGTGCTTAAGTATTAATCCTTAATGTTGATTGCTGTTAATTGTACATAAAATATCCTTGTTTGTAGGTATTGTCATATAAGAAATTGCCTTGCAACTTGAAACATGTGTCAAATTGTATAGAAATTTCTTTAATGACAACACATTGTAAAACGCTTAAGTGTTTCTTGAAGTAAAATGTATTAATGTAATCAATCTATTGTTTAATTTATTATAATTTTTATTAAGTTGCGTTTTTGTGTAAATGCTTTACAGGCTGGTTAAATGTTTCAGGGTTAATTTGTTAATCCATTTATTGGCACTGTAGCGAGTGAAATTACTGGGCAAACGAGACTTTAGAATGGATGTCTCGGAGTGACGAGCGCAGTGCAGTGTGCAGATCAATGACACTGCAACTGTTTATGAGCAGACGTGATGCTTACCATCAGGCACCGTTTCGCTCGTCTCGTCATTTAATAGCATAAAAAAAAAACTTTTCCTTGATTGCCATTTAAACCTAGGCTGTGAAGCCTATCTGCAGTACAGATATTAGGAGTGGGTTCCTAATTCCTGCTATTCAATATTGTAGGTACACAGGAGTCAGGAGATTTGCGATCTTATACTCTGAATGGGACTAGGTGGCCATTACAAAGGAAGTCTCCAACACAGATCAGGGTGTGAACAGTCTTCATCTGCTACAGCTCTCATAACAGTGATTTAAAAACCGTATCATAAAGGTTCCTGCTGGAAACCTTAACTGTTTGTATTGGTAACAGATATGAAACGGTAACCGTAACAGTATTGAAGCGCTCGTAGCGAAGTTTGCTTAGCTGTTCTTAACCTATCAGCAAAGTTAAGCAACGTCCGCCGCGGTCATGAGTTGGATGGGTGACCGCTAGTGACATTACTACTGACCGCTTCCGTGCTTCGGAGGGCACGTTAAGCTATCGGTCCCGGTTGTAGTCTTAGGATGGCAGTCGTTATAGCATGGTGGCAGGGCATTATGCGAATGCCCGCCTGGCTAGCCACCACCATCAAGTAGAAAATCTGTCGCCAAGCACCTAACAGTGTATTCCAGCAGTTGTCCTTGAGAGCCAGTGAAATTACAGGCAAATGAGACTCAACAACTATGTCTCAAGGTGACGGGCGCAGTACAATTCATGACTTGTAATGAAATGCTTCTGTTATAGGCAGAGGTTACTCCGCTTAACATCAGGTGGGCCTCGAGCTTGTTACGTCATAATAACATTAAAAAAAACTTAGACTACATCATCACTTAACAATCTGGTGAGATAGTGGTCAAAGGATAACCTATAAAGCATAAAAAAACAGTTTTCATACCCAAATGAAACGTAACCGAAACAGCTACTGAAACGTTCGGGTATTTTGTAATTTGAAATATGAAACTGAGCGAGTGCAGGCGCCGCGCCGAGCTGCCCCGACCGTGCCGGCCTCATGTCGATGCTGCTGACGATGAGACGTAGTAGGTATATTTGTACTGACCGCCATTATAATTAAATAGGCAAACCTACTCTTGCTCGTGCAAGTGTAATGAGAGATTAAAAAAGTAAAGACTTATAAAAATAATTGCCCCGAGCTCCTTGCCCGTTCTTCTCAAAGTGGCTCTATACCATTTTTACTGAACGCGGCAGTAGAATATTTTAATACTTTTTTTTACTTCTGTAAGTTTTGGTTTTCTTTCTCAAAAACAATACAACTGCAACGCCACGCTAAGCCACTGAGCAAGTAACACAACGATGACTACGAGTCGTCTAGTCTGGCTCTATCTATGCTAGAAACTAGTTTTCTCGATGCTACGAGTACTCTGTGAGCTTTCAAAGTTTGATTTGGTGTTATTTTTCTCTATGGTATTAGATGATAGGTATTATTGTGTGTTTTCTTTCGATCCGGTATATTACTTTTTTCCATGATACAATGCTTAGATCATGCTCATAAAGTAACTTTGTATATCATGCTTTTCTCTATGCTTTCGATTATGCCTTGGTTGTTCAGTGGCATAAAGTAACTTTGTATATACTGAAATTCAGTGGATTGTGCTGATCATAAAGTAACTGTATAAACGAGTGCTGATCTGGGGAAAATTGTATTTGAGATTTTCGCGAAGGCAACAAATAATAGCTAACTATTATGGGAAAGTTATTCATGCTTTCAATATGTGGCATTTGCCTCAGTATTTGGGGTATAATTCAATTGGTAAGTAGGTGGTAGGTACTTTTTGTTTTATTTATCACTCGAGACTAGAATCACGTAGAATCTCAAAAATGGTATTGGTATGCTACCTATACCTAAAACTTGAAACAGAACAGCAGCTGCATACAGTTTTGTAACATATTTCCTATATAATAATGGTAGGGTATAGCTATATCCAGGCCATTCATCCATAGCTATAGGAAATTCAGTTACGGGTATTTAAACCGTTCCTTACATACATCGTACAGTTCCTCGGAGCACTCCTCGTGGTAGATGCGGTAAAAGAAGCGACGTGATCCAATATCTCTACGCAATAGGTAGGTACTAAAGGGTTGCGCCGATCGACGAGAGCTTGATCGTTGACGATTCTATGTTGAATGCTGTCAAATGGAAAAACCTGCTACTGGAGAGCCCCCACCAAGCGATGAGAGCAGTACTCCAAGTGAAGTCGAACTTGAGCCTCGTATATAAAGTTGCGGGCGATGGGACGACGTGAAGTACCGTCTTGGGTTCTCGAGCACAACAAGCTTCATCTAGGCAAATTTAGCCTTACTTTCAAAGTCACAGTGAATCTGAACGCGGGTCGATCGATATGTTAACGCCAAGCATTCGAAACCGGTTTGAGGCGAGGTGACCAGTTGTGTCAGATCATACGCTAAAGCTGTAAAAGAAGTTGTGAACAGATCTCCCCGTATTATCGGTGGTACGTGAACCATGCCATTCGGCGTGGTGGGCGTTGAAATCGCCAAGTACCTATCACGATCTCTGCAGTTGGAATCTTCTCAAGCACGGAATCTGCATCCATCTGTATGTGTTCCATGAATTATTCTATTTCATTACCGTTTTTATGGGACCTATAAAGACACACGTAGATTTGCGGATGGTGATCGCAGTTTACACGCAGCCAGATCTTAGATCCTTCAAGCTGAGAAGACGAGCACAGATATCCTCTCTGATATAACCCCGCCTGCGGCGTCGGTGGCGAGGAAGGAGGTGTCTGATCAGGATAGAACAGGTACCTCTTATGGTGCAAATGTGCACGGCTAGCTTGGTAAGTGGTGAGTTAAGCCTCCTTCTTCGTTTGCCCTGAGCAGCAGAAATAGAATTAAGCCTTTCGCTTTTAGGTACAGGTCCTGGAGTTAGAGGCATAGAGAGGGATTCTCTAGCGGTTTCGCGGCTGGTATCCTCTTGGAATAATATCTCTTGAAACTGTGCTGCCATATTCCTTTTGGTTTGGCCTCTGGGTCTCCCACAAATCGATCGAAACGCAGTTGCCACTACATCACGTCGTTATTTTGTGGGAGAGGGCTACTGCCCCGGTCGTGCCAGTCCATTCAGCTAGAAAATTGAACTAAAATATTAAACTACTACGTTGTCATGTTTATTTAAAGAATACCTATTAGTTATTTTTTAAAATTTTCGTAAACATATTAGCGGATGCCATGTGGATGTACAAATCTTAGGGCAGGTCTCAGACCTGAAACTTGCCCTAAGATTTGAAATTAATTGCTCGAATTATCGTATTTTATGGTAAGTGCCTTATCAATGGCAACGGTGCGTTGGGCAGTCTCACAGGCGTGAAAATCTATTTTTGATTCAGTCCATATGCTACGGCTTTGCTTTTGCGATACTCTTTTGTAGGTCTTAAAGTGGCACAGATATATTTATTTTTGAGTTTGCTGGTATTTACATACCTAGATTCATTAGACGCGTTACATAACTTAGGTCAATGCATTCAACGGCCTAAATTCGGTAACGCAATTGCTTTAGGCCTGAGACCATTTTACAAGAGCGACCAATTCAGGGTTGGACTCATGGGCACTGCAGAATACGGAATGAAGAGCTCCGTCGCCGATGTGGTGTTTTAGTGTAACACCACATCGGCGACAGAGTCTGCAGTGACATCCGGATTATTCGACAAGAAGCAAACTTGCCCCCATGGGTTGTATGCGAAAAAAATACTGTATTCCATCCCAATCTGCAGACCGCGTAGTACAACAAGTGACTAGCTACAGCCCACGAAGCGTGGTCGATTACACGAGGCGCGTAACCGGCACTGAACTCCAGTACAGGTAGTGGTCCGACGTTCCGAGACGAGCGTTAACAGACACTGAGCAGCTGTCCGGGTTAGGGGTCAGCATAATATCTAACAGGTATTATATATCATCCACACTTGGTATTAGCGTATACGAGGGGACCTTTTGTGACAGAACATACGCTAAAGCGTCAAAATCGTGAGCAAATCTTCCCAGTGGTGCTCGAAGCAAACTATTTGGCATGGCGGGCGTTGAAATCTTCGGTGGAAATCTGCTCATGCGCGGAATCTACAGCCATCTGTATGTGCTCTATAAATTAATCTATATATCAGGGTTTACGTTAATTTGGGACCTATAAAAGTATACGTAGATTCGCGGATGGTCATCGCAATCTAGGTTCAGCTAAATATTAAGTAGGTCCCATCCTTTAAGCTCCTGAGGTGACGAGCACGGACATACTCTCTTGGAAAGCCTAGTTGGAGGTGACTTAAGTCTCTTGCTTGGTTATTCCCGAGTAGCAGGTAATTCATTTAGCTCAAGATATGCAGGGCAGCCCGGGTATTCAGGTACAGCTCGTGGAGGTGGACGCCCAAAGAGCGATTCTCCAGCGCTTTCGCAGCTGGAACTCTCCTCCAGTAGTATTTCTTGAAACTGCTGCCATATTCGTTTGACAGGAGAGAGGGATCGGTTTTTGTTACTCCCCCAAATCGAACGAAATTGGAGGCATAGTCAACCATAGGGTTACAGCGTGGCTTTATCTTTTGGACAAAGAGAACTAGGTAAACTAGGTTATACCTGATCAGTGATGCTGTAATAGAAAATGTTTACGATTTGCGATATTTAATAATTTGTTTATTAGAGATATATACTACTTAATTAACTATATGCAACCATCCATACCGAACATTAATAAATTACAGCATTTCTTTGAACTCCTCAAATATAGAAAATACAAGGCTGGTTTTATTATGAGTGATCAGATATTTTGGTCTCAATACATTCAACACAAAATACACCATAATAAAAGGACAAAATAAAAATCAACAGCAACATCACACAGGACATCACAAGTAAACAATTTGGGCTTTGGTTTTGTCGCCGGCAGTCTACCTGACGCCAACCCTCCTTGGAATTGCTGTTGTTGATAGAATCCTTATCCTCTGGTTTTCGGGTAATCAGCTCTTTATGACATCCGATATATGGAACTATCCTAAGCATAAGCCAGGAACGGCACAGGAAGGGTGATTTGATCATTTTCATAATAAATGGCGACTATGTACTTATATCATTTGTTGCAGGCAATAATGGGCTTCGCCTTTAGTATAAACGCTACTTCTTTGCTTGAAGACACGGAGCCTCACGATTACGTAGATTATGACGATTTCGTAAAGCAATGCCAAAGAAACTACCAGATTGCCGGTAAATAACCATTATATAGTTTGTAAAGTGTGCACGGTTGTGATACCTTCACGAAACTTGGTATATAGATAGTTTAGGATTAATACATAGGACGCTCTTCACCATAATTATTTCTGTTCTTCATTGTCTATGCTGATGAAATTGCGGGCTGCAAGTATAAACGCGTTACCAGTCACCTCTGAAACAAATGGGAATAGGCATTAGACGTAACGACATTCTAGCCCGATACCCCACGGACACAGCTTATTAAAAATTTTTTGCTTCAATTTTGCATTAGTATTTTTATATAATATAGCCTCTTAGGTGTCGGAAACCCGTACTTAGGCCAATGTTTCACCGTTGTTTCATTCATAAATTTATACAGTTTACTACTGTACAGTACAGTACAGTAAACTAACGTAAGCATTATCTTGCACCCCTACTATGTTCTAGAAACGGTAAGTAAACCTAGATTTGTAAGATAAATTATATAGTTCGCTTGAAATGAGCAAACTGTTATGACACGTTTTTAACATCATCCTACCTTCTGTACACGGTTATGACAGCAAATTATAAAAATGATCTTTTTAATGTTATCAACTGATGAGAAGGCCCAGTCATACTCTTGACGGCAAGCGTCACGCATTTACATTACAGTTCCAGTGTTATCATCCTCGTTCTACTTGACTGATTACTAAGATCACAGAATAAGAAAGACCAGAAGGATCACTCCGTAAAGCCATTCCAATAAATAAGCGACTTTAGCTACCAAGCAATAAAGTGCACTTCAGCTCGCAAAGCACGGAGTACTTACCTAATATTTATATTCACCTATAAGGCGTCTCATCGAATAGCCACGGATAGCTCTGATCTCTTCTGACGCGACACGCACCGTAGAATAATCCCGTCCGGACGGATACGCCGTTGTACCTGTAGCTTTGTACCTGAAGTGCGGAGTGAGCCAGGCCTGCTAAGGATACCTATCCTGATTCTGATTAAAAATCAGACGATCTACTTAGGCTGATCCCCAAGACGCCTGTCCATCGTGGGGATTATGGCAAACTCCCCCATAGTGGGGGAGGCTGTGTTCCGCAGTGGACGATCCGGCTGATACAGTACAGTATTTAGGCTAGATTTTTTTGCGATGCAGGTCACAGTACAGCAGTAGACCGTCTAATAAGTGAACAATATAAAGAAAATACCCAAATTCAGTTGCTTAGGGAGGCCGTGGGCAATTGCTTGAATATTGTACTTTAGCATTCTCCGACTGGAGTGACAAGAATTTGATCAATTAGTCAAAAAACCAAATCGTGTCCCTTTCCCACAAAACGAAAAAAAAATCGACTCCGATACTTTCTACTCGACATATTATTCTGTTGTCGTAGACTTTTCAGCTCTCGCCTGTTGGCAGATATGTTATTGATGAATTATTGATGTGAAGTGTTCAAATATAATAGCAGAGTAGTCCAGACGGGTACCTACTGAATCTCATAAGGACAGCTGAAGGAAAACAGGGTTAGGTCGCAATTTGTCATTACAAAAATTTTCCTAGACCCGAATCTGTCCTTAGATAACAAATAACTTAAAGATAATAATAACTTGCACCTAACGGTGTGTTCTAGCAGCTGTCCTTGAGAGCCAGTAATTCTAGGTTAAGCCTGATAACACCTTCGACCACATTATCACTTACCATCGAGTGAGAGGTCAAAGGCATACATAAATAAGTTGAGTAAGTGGACTTTGATCCTTGGGTGAAATTGCTACTTGAGAATGGTAGCTTGACAAGCGAGAATTAACAAATTTTTTTTTACAGCTACAAACTGCTTCATAACCTCCGTTTGTTATATTGCTCTTCTGCTTATCTCTATTCTCTGCTTCGTGGTGGCCCGTGGGCGTGAGAAAAGAGAAGCAAAACGTAAGGAAGACGATGAGCTGGCGTGCGCCCCAAAAGCTCCGAAGAAGAAGTGGTTGAAGAAGAATTAAGCTCAACTTTGTTTTATTTTAACATGAATAATTCTTAATAGTATTTGGTTTCACTTGCTTTATTCCCATTCCTACTATAACACACAATAATCATTTCTACTCAATTCACGTAGGTCATATGATATTGTTTTTATGTTGCTTCCATCAATGTCTATCTTATTTATTTATTACACATTTGCACCACTCATCACACCACTCTTTGTTTAACTAAAGTTCTCACAAAATAGCTTGCTGTATAGCAATAGTTTATTTAATTAAATTTAGCCGTTATAACAACTTTGAAGAAACAAGGAAGAAAAATAATTCTAGAATGTGAACCAAAATATTAACATTTTCTTCCAGGATATCATAAACCTGGCTGGAGGTAGAGAATGCAAAAAATAATAACATCTACGGATGCAGCCAACCTAAATACACAAGGCGAGAGCAAATTTAATAATTGTATTAGATTTTGTTTGAAGCTGAATAGAGGACGTGTTACCAGAACACTTGACTGAACCTGAAATGTTTTTAAAATTAGGAATAATTTTGTATATAGAATGTTTTGTATATAGAGTGAGGACTAAAATCTTTAATAAGTGCTCCAGGGAGCGTGACACAAGTATCCCATTTGAAGCATTTTAAATCACGGGTGAAATGTTATTGCATTTTAAAAGCAAAGGTACACTTCAATGATGCAATTTTTATTAAATAAGAGCAGTTTGGTTTAGACAGTTCGGTTTCCTATATTTTCACTTCTTCCAATTTTCTGTCGAAAGTAAGGGTGCCGATGTTAACGCTCGTTATCTCTTCATAACTTGTTTCGTTGGTTTCCTGAAACGCAATATCTACTTTAAATAATACATGATATATTGGAATAACTCTTAATGTAAATTGCAATATATCGGACAATACTTATAAAGACAAGTATTTTTTTTACACAAGTCATAAGCTATTTGAAGAGGTACCGTCCAAACTACAAAACGCATCTGTTAGAATGTCACTCGGCTGTTTAACTATCTGTCTGCCTATGTCACGGTCTTTACCTCACGAATCGAATGAGTTACAAACTCGAAATTAAGAAATTTTTTATAATATGTTGTCATCTGTTGTTGGTTTACCATTTCTTACAACATTACTTACGACTTCAAACTTACCAATTAGATTGTGGTCAAGAGCTACAAGCAACATAAAATAGTATACATTATGCAACAAGTGCGCGAAGTTGTTTATTACGACGACGGGTTTTAGGTCTGAGACTGAAGATCGAAGGCCTAAAAGGGGTAGAGATTGTAATAAACAACGCGCACGAGTTTCATACGACGTTTTTCAACACACTTGCGAGGAACGAATACGAAAATTTTAATATATTTTCTTGATCTTTTTGATAGCATAAATAATCTGATTAAGAAGGTTCATAAAGGTTCATCTTCTAAAGTTCTACTTCAGTAGGTAAAAATCTCTTTGGTTTGTTCTTATATGAAAAACGAACGAAACAAACCACAATCTCATTGGTGAGAAGTGTGGAAACGTTGTTTTTTTTTCTATTTAAAACACTAGTGCGGTAAAGTAAAAAAAAAGCGCGAGTGCGTAATAGAGAGATTATGACACTAAATTCGGTGTATTTAAAGGTCCGTTATGAGCGAGTGTGTTGAAAAAGATATTCCGATGCTACACCGAAAAGATAATCACCACGTAAGAAAAGGTATGATGATGGAATATTAAGTTTCATACATAAATTATAATGACGATTTTACAACTTGACTGTGCGTTTCTAAGTCCTCTTCATTTGTAAAACTATCTATATAAGCTCAGTCCCAATCACCTGTATTTACCTACTCTGTATTTGATATTGCAAGAGCACCATGAACAGGAGACCTTTAAATATGTCCTACTGTTTCTAGAGAATGGAAATTTTCACGTACATTTTTAATATGCCACGAAAAAATTAAAGAATTTCCGTTGATGCAAATCAGTCATTTCACTTGAAAAACAAATTTTTATCAAAATATGAAAATAACGAACCGATTGAACCGAATTATTTCAAATTTCCGTTTTCTCTTAAAATCACTAAATCTCCGCCCAAATTTTTGTGGGTGGCTTACATACTAAACGGCCTATGATTTCGTCATTGGTTTTATACACAAATTCTGATAACTCAGGGTTCTTATGTGGTATGTAGTGATAATAAATATGTATATACTTTACCTTATATTTACGAGCAGGATGTTCAGGCGTCGACTCGAAAGTGTGGAATCTGCGATCTGGACGGCTTTAGGAGCTTGGTGACACTGTCCATCTTTACAGACAAAGTTTCTATGAGTTTCATCTCTTCAAGGTGTTTTCGTTTCTTAGCGTTAGGTTATGGATGAATTTGTTTAATTTTGATCTGAATGAGCTGCTTGTCCAGAGATGTGAGCAGAAGATGAGTGGTGTAAGAGGAAAAAATCCACCAACAAGATCGCTGCGCCTGCGCTCAGCCAGGCTCGGAATATGAAGCGATTCTATTGGTAGATTTTTTCTCTTATACCGCTCATTGAATCTTACTCTCACAACTGTGGTGCATATGCAACTTTAAGGGAAATGTATTCTTAGTACTTTCCATATAACGTAGTTTCGTCACATATTAAATACCAAGTGCAACACGCTGAAAAGCATACATTTTCTTGAGCCTATGTTTATGGTTTGCTAGTTTTCCGTAGTGAAATATAATGTGTTTTCAAAATTATTCAGATAATTGTTGTGTGGGAATTATTTATTTGACATTTAGAGATAAAATAATTAATAAAAAAAGAAAAACACTGGCAAACCAGAAGCATAGATTAGGCTCAAGAACATGCGTGCAATTTCACCGAGTTTGAACACTTGGTATGTAAAATGTGACGAAACTATGTTTGTACATTTTTTGGAATAATGTCCTAGTTCGAAAGGAGTTGAAGTGGCAAACATAGTGCTTGAAAACATTAATTTGGCTATCCATATTTATTTATGTACCGATTGGTACCGCTAGGTGAATGTTTGGGTTTTTGATGTCCAATTAGTTCAACTGACTGAACTAATAGTTAAACGTTTCCAAATAGATCGTTGAGGTTGTGGTATTTGCATACTGATCTAAAAAGACAATTGAGATGTTCAGTCTTAGTAAAATTAAAAAAGTACAGACAATTTACTAATCGAATCAACTAAGATACCTTGAAGTCTTACAGCAGGCAGTCTTGTCAGCATCTGCTTGAATTGGGAATTAAGAAAGCAAATCAGCCCTTGATAGACAATGTTAGAATCAGCACTCAGTTTATAATCTTCTGGAGGAATAGTACTAATAGGAGGCAGCTTTGGCATTTGGTTTACCTGTCTTTCTGGATCAGGAACATGCAGTGCGGCATTTTCATACGAGAGAGCAAGATGTCTATTATAGTTATTGTAATATGTACCTCGTCGTCTTTAGGAGCGGTCTGGTTAGGATTGAGCCAGGGGTCGGCGAGGATCTGTGGGATCTTGACGCGGATCTTGAGTGGGGCTAGGACTTTGGTGATCAGTTTCCGGCATTCCGCTGATACTTTCGGCTCGCGGGGGAAAGACACCTTATTTTGTACTTGCTGCAAAAACATACAAGATGAATTGTATTCGTATTATTTTTGGTTGGGACGGTCTTAATTTAGAGAGAGTGCACGAAGCACTTTGTATATAAACGTAGTAGTAAAGTATTTTAAATACCATGTGTTCAAATTCGATGAAATTTTGTATGTATAGTGCTGAGCGTAATATTTATGCTTCTGGTTTTCCAGTTTTTCGATTAATTACTAATTTTATCCCTCAATATCAAAATGGAAATTCGCATACAAAACGTTTTTTAGATTTATTATTGAAAATACTTAATATTACGGAAATCTGGTAAACTAGTAGCACAGATATTTGGCTCATGAACATACATGCAATGTTTCACCGAGTTTGAATACATATTATTAAAAATATGATGAAACTACGCTTGCAAAGCGCCACGAGTACTTTACCCATAAGTTTAGATGATTGTTCGATCAATTTTGATTTATATGGAAAATTTCCCATAATGAGCTCAATACAAACATTTATCGATATTTGGTTCATTAACATAGTACTTATATGATTATCCTAATTAAATAACCAATATTCAGACACGTGGCGGTCAGAACTGCATACCCAGCTCATATAGCGTGATGATCGTAAAGCCGGCTAGGGGAAAAGAAGAAAAACGATAGCAGCGTTTTCTCCCATCACCCGCCGCGCTTAACTAGCTTCTATGCATGAACCGTTATGCATAGAAGCTAGTTAAGAAAGCAATAGTAGCCGCCTAAGTATATCATAACTTTATTAGCACACCGTCCGTGATAAATGATGTTAAGAACCTGATGGTAAGCGTCACAACTGTCCATAAGAGTTGCAATGTGATCTCTTTCGTTATGATCGATACTGCACTGCGCTTGTCACTCTAAAACGTAAGTTCTTATGTCTGGTTACCCAGTAATTTCAAATGCTACCTAGCTCTTCACACCTTACCGATCGACCGTAATGGCAATAAGAAAGGTAGTCTACTACATTCTTGATTCTTTAGATAGTTCAAATAAATGTGCAAGCGGATTTTGTGACCTTTCAAAGGCTTTTGATTGTTTGCGTCATGACATATTAATATAAAAATCACAGTTTTATGAGTTTCATGGGGTTGAACTTAGTATAATGAAAAGTTATTTAAGTAACCGTTCTCAAATTGTGTCCGTAAATTATCAAACTTCTTAGGTAGGAAATGTGTCGACAGGGGTGCCGCAAGGATCTAACCTGGGCCCTGTATTGTTTTTAATATATATTAACGATTTATGTAAAGTGCTGCCAACGGAGGCGGTTTTATGTTTATTTGTTGACGATACACATATTGGTCTGAGAGATAAAAGTAAATCAAAATTAGATGATAAAATAAATAATGTTATGACTTTATTAAATGGATGTTTTGATGCCAATGGTTTAATTCTGAACTCCGATAAAAACATTTATCAATCGCGGCTAGGCATTAATGGTTATGAGACTTATGAACAAAATATATTTTTAGGATACACAATAGACAACACAATTAGTCGCAAAGCACATATTGATAAAATTAGCAAGAAAATGGCGAGTGATAATTACGCTCTCTTTAAACTTAAACCATTGTTAGATAAGAAATCGCTAATATCCGTGTACTATGCATATACTACATTCTATGATAAGATATTCCATTACTGTTTGGGGTAATGCTACAGAGGTAACAAAAGTTCTCAAATGTCAAAAACGTTCAATAAGAACAATTAGTTAATGGGATGAAAAACCGTAGCCCCGCAAGGGAGCACTTTATGAAAGACAAAATTATGACAGTTGTTTCTCTTTACATCTATAATTGTTTATAAGAAATATTCATGAGGATAGGGAACAGGAAAAAGTTTTATCTTACAATCTGTGTAATAATGAAAAGTAAATTATAAAACATAATGAAATTCGGGTTGTACCGAAAATCAGATAAGCTAAAGTACAGAAACAAGGTCGTTATTCGAAAATACTGATGTATAATAAATTACCAAAAAGTGTGACCACCTTAAATATCGTTTATTTAAACTAAAACTCAAGAACTTTTTTGAAAACAATCCCTTCTACACATTAAAAGAATTCATGTCAATGCAGCCTTTAGAATCTTTGTTTTTAGGACAAGTGCAAACGTGATAACTGTAAATTTTATTTAACTGTTATTTATTTAAATGTAATTTTATTTAATTTTTAATGTAAAAAAAATTATGATAATTAAATTTTAATTAATTATTTATATAAATGCAATTGGAATTTAATATATTTAAGTAGTATAAATATGTATTAAATGTACCTTGACTTGCCTGTAAAAAATTTACAAAAGGACTAATAAAACTTCTTTATATCTTTACTACAGAAGTATTTGCATACATGTGCGTGTCCGTTGACTGATCACACTTAGAAAAAAAAATAGGATAATTTAGTAAAAGCTCTAAAACAATTGTAAAACCAATGTACCTTGTTGTAAAAAGTTAAAACAGAAGATAAATCGTTTATAATGGACTCACTCTGTACTTACTCACAGAAAACCGTCAATATTTTCTAATCTATTGAGTTTATAAAAATAATTTGTATACTACTTTTTAGTAAAACTTGTGAAGCGTATAAGTATCTATGGACAAATTGCCTAGTGCCGTTTTTTAAAAAAATACAAATAGATAATTATGCTCACTCAATCCTCCATTTTTGCAAGGGCCCATTTCTCTCTAATAAACTATACAATTAAACTTTGTTATATTACTCGTGTTTAGTTCATGTTCAATAGGGTTTCGTAACATACTAAACTAATCTCTATTGTGATAGGTTCATGTATATAAGTAATTAATTATTTTATGCGCTCACTCAATCCACACATTTATGACCTAAAACATTACCTAATATCATTAGATTAGCAACCATAACACAAAGCCCAGATAGCTCATGATTTAGTAAAAAAATACTATATATCTGCCATTTCACTTCTAATTAAACTTGTTTACTTTATATAAGATATAGGTACTTTTTTATTGTTTGTATGAAGTTTCGTAATTACCCTACATTACGAAACTTCATCCGTTACTTATGTATAAGTTCCAATATTATTTTCTTTAATACGTTTTACATATGTGTGTATTTAACCATTGTAGAGTTCTAGAACTATTATCAGTGATATATTTTCAAGTTAATCCTCTAATATTATAAATTCGAAAGTAAGTGTGTGTGTGTAAGTTTGTTACCTCACCTCCAAAATGGCTTAATGGATTTAGATGAAATTCGGTACATAATATTCTTTAGGACGGATTAACTCGTTGTTATCAATTTAGACCCCGGCGTCATAGTTATGAACGACATCTATTGGTAACAGTATTGCCGGGCAATGGGGTAATACTACTTTTTTCAACACACTTGCTCATAAAGAGGCTCTAATTTCACCGCAACAAGGCACATAGTGACACCTGTTAGCAAACTGTGACTTTTTCATTGTTAATATTCACATGTGAGTTATAGAGTTTTTTTTTATATAATTGGTCGAATTCCTTTGTTTTTAAAAAGTTTCGATAAAAAAAAGATCGTGTACAAATAAATTAATGTAACTATTGTTGGTTCATTTCATACAACTTCGTATTTAAATACATAATTTCAATTTGTACGTGTTTCATAAATAAAAATTTTACTCAAATATAACTTACATTTTCTTTGTAATAAAGAAAACTTTATACTCCCCATTTTGTACGTGGCTAAAACGCTATTCGCGAAAAACCGAAAAAATAAACCTCATTCGTTAGTCTATGGCTGATCGCCATTCGCGCGCAATAGAAAACTGATTAATGTTTCCCGCCATTGGGAAAAAAAAATCACAATTCGTTTTAACTGATGAAATTATAGTTATTCATTATCTAAGATGTCTACAAGTACGAGTGATGAAGAAAATTATTTATTTTGTGCACCGTCCGATACAAGATGTGAAGCCCTTAACGTTATGGAAAGTTTACAATCTGAAACTACAAGGAAATATATCACGTTTTTCTGTGAGTACTAAGTGTGTCCCCATTATAAACCATTTATCTTCTGTTTTACCATAAAAAAAAAACTGTTTACAATTGTTTTAGAGCTTTTGGTTGGAGAGGGAGTGGAGACCCTTGGGTGAGCAAATTTTTATTTTTATTTTACTTTAATGACCTCCTGGAAGGTTAACAAACGTCCTAGGTCAATGACCTTAACTTTGGGGTTATTGACCTTAGTAATCTTAATACAGGTCCGTCACTTTCGAAGTATTGTTAACCTATGTTTTTTTTGATGCCATGTGAAAGAGACACCCACAGCTAGCATCTTTAGTTCAAGACAACGTTGTCTAGCCCCACCGGTAGCCCACTTCAACCAAATATGTTTGTCGATTTGGGCCTATCTATAACAGTAGGAGTCTCTGGTGGGGGTCACCGTAGCAAAATTAGTAGCTATGAGTGTACTCCACCCAAAACTACAAAAAAAATCATGGGTCAATTGGACCTAGTTATGCAAACAGGAACCAATCCACACACATGCCAAAATCGAGATAAGGACACAGAAGCTTTCAAAAATGAACCTTCTAACGACACTGTAAATATCAAAATGATCTGGCAATTTTGACAGAACAAAAGATTTCTATGACAAAGTTATCAACCAACATAACAGCAGTTGTACAATAAACTAACAAGATCCATGCCCCATAGTCAAAACTGTCATTGTGTGGATTGGTTCCTGTTTGCATAACTAGGTCCAATTGGACATGAAATTTTCGTCAAAATTATTATAAGTCCCAAATCTAGTTTGTGTAGCAGCGGTAGCGAAGGGGGCGTGGTAAAAACGGGACTTACTAAGACTCCGCTATCTGTCTCTCACCGGGATGTATCCTCATGAACCATAACCTATTGTTTAAACCAATGCATTAGTAAATAAAATCTAACCTTCAACAGCTGCGTATAGTTGGTGTCATCGAAAGGCAGGCGTCCGTACACTATGGCATAAAGAACAACTCCCATACTCCAAATATCTGAATCCTGTGGTCTATACGGCACCCCCTTCAGGATTTCTGGAGAAGCGTAAGCGTAGCTTCCGCAAAAAGTCTCGCTAAGCGAAAATACGCCGTTTTTGGGCTTCATATGGCCGCGAGCGAAGCCAAAATCAGACAGTTTTATGTTCAGACCATGATCCATGAGCAGATTTTCGCATTTAATATCTCTAAAATTTTAAAAGAAGATTAATATAACTCAACAAAATATTTAGTTAAATGATCACGTTATTTGATAGACATTATTTACGATAGTAATCACAACGAGTACTATCGATGAGTCAGTTGAGTTTAGGTAAGGTATTTGGGATTAAAAGTAACGAGTATCTAACCTACAAGGTAATTAAAATATTTCAAATTATTAGTGATACGTATTTCAAGAGTTTACAAGCGCAGCCGAATAACTCTAGTAAAGATTGTCACGGCTCTTCATATAGACTTGAATCCACACCAAGACTTTTAAATTGTCGGGAATGCGTGCTCCCAACGCATACTCATCATCATTATCGTCATCAACAGCTGTTAATGTCTACCGTTGAACAAATACCTCCCCCATAGATTTGCCATGATCCCCACGCTTGGTAAGAGTTTTGGGAATCGCAGTGTATATGGCAGTTCTTCAGAAGGGGCTGCTGTCCACCTTTATTGCCTCTCATGAAATCCATGGGAAGTATGGGGAGGATGAAATTCTAGCCCACGGGGAGTTAGTGATTGCATACTACTTTCACGGGAATTTAGAAAAAAATATTTTACGTGTGACAGGAATCACACTATGAAGCTTATATAAGTACTATAATGATTTCCTCCAAGTCTGTCTTAATTCTTGAGTCGATATGGTGTTAAGCTACCAAAGTCTGTTAGAAGTACTAACTAGTCTGTTTAGCTACCAAACCCAAGTGTTTGGTAGCTAAACAGACTAGTTAGTACTTCTAAGTTGCTGAGTTTTAGTTATTATAAAAGGAATATACGATCACCTATGGACAACACCTCGTTCGTGGCAGTAGTCCACGGCTTCGACCAGTTGTCGGAACCAGCGGCGCCCGCGCACTTCATCTATATGCTGATCTTTGCGTATTATGTCCAGAAGGCTTCCGTTCTCCGCATACTCCATTACAATATAAACCCTGATTCAAAGACAAGAAGGTGTATGTTACATAAATCACCGACATAACGTTGGTCGAAACATTTATCGCTTAAATGTGATTTTTCGTCCTCAGACTCAATGTCAACCCTTTTTCATAACACAGCTGTGTATACTAAGATTCCTAGTAACTCCAAACTATTTATAAGTGCTAAGAGTTTAGTTTTATTATAGTTTAAGGTTTTTTATATATTTTTAGTTTAGAGTTTTTAAGTGCTTAGAGTACAGAGTTCCTAACTAGGTATACATATTCTACATAAGATAAGCAGTACATGATGAGGGTCAGCTTTAGATATCAGCATCTACATCAGGTAAGTTGATGTGACGAGACAGAGGAGTATGAGGTTGCGGGTCATTGTGAGATAGTTTTATCACAATGAAAAAAAGCTCGTGTCTCGCGCAGCATGAACAAGTGCTATAGAGGATTCAATTTCCCAAAATGTTGATGAAGAATTTTTTACGGTCATTTGACTTTTGGGTCTTGCTGATTATGGTTATCGCCTTCAATTGGAAAACCTATCATTAAGACCTTAATAAGATCTTAGTGTCTGGTATCGTAGTGGTCTGCCGGACGGAACACACCATAATATGGTGTGTTCCTTTCGGTAGCAGTAATTAAGAACCACCTGCTACTTCTTTGACTGCATAATAGGTTTTAATGAGAGATATTGTCAAAAGCTTGCATTTCAGTTAACAACTCTATTTCACATTATATACAGTCCACAGGCGTGAGTAAATATTTTAACTTACCTATGTGTGGTTTCAATAGCTTGCAAGAACCGTATAAGGTTTTCATGTTTCAATCCTTTCACAACTTCAATTTCTCTAGGTAGAAACTTCTTCAAATAATCTCCAGGAGCTTGGAACTTGCTTATTATTTTTATTGCTACCTGGCAATTGTGCCTCTCACTGGTGGCTACCTGAAAAAGGATCATATTGTACTTGGTCAGGATTCGGTTCAGAAGTACCTATATGTATTATACTCGTATAAAGAGAATTTGAACCTTAACGGTGGCGTAGGAGCCAGAACCGATGGTTCTACCGAGAACATAGCCGTGAGTTTCAAGTACGGTTAGTTTCCTTTCAGCTTTTGCTTCTACACCACTATGAACGGCCGCCGTAGGCTCAGTCGACATCTCGCCGAGAACATTGTCATTGGCTCTTACATCCGGCCCCGGCATATCACAGAAATATTTATTAAAAACAGTATTTAGTTCATGTAAGTAACATCATATACAATTTAGCCACATATTTATATTTCCGTTTATTTTTGTAGGGTTTTATTTATTCTGTCATTTTGTCAAAAGTGATGATTTTACAATGACGCATGCATTTGAATTTTCCGCTTTGGTGCATAGACAATTTTAAGTCGCCAGTATTATAACAAATGATTAGAAACGCAAAAATGTTACACAGTCAAGAAAAAATAGGATGTCATTTTGACAATTGATATTGAGTAAATAGACAGGAGCTGTTTGAATTTGTTTCACAAAACCTATACTCTGTTCCCCGCATAGGCTTAGGATGAACAGCGAAAAAATAGATGTCTATGGTTCCCCGAGAATGTCTAATATAGGGTTTTCTCTCTTGCACAATTGTATGCAAGTGAAAAGAACGACACTAGCACTATGAGTGACCGTGATTAAGGTTTTTTTTGTTAAATGTTAGGCCGTGTTTATGTTGCTTACTACAAACCATTAATTACATGAATGTTTTCGACAGGGCAGTTATGTTTTTTTATATTACTTATTTGGAAAAATCACTTATTTACCTACTTCATCCAGTACCTTCTAGATAAAAATAATGTGTTACATATTTATGTGCATGAGTAGGGTTTATTTAAACAGAACACAGAAAGTATTCTTATAATATTATTAATTTTCTGATTCACCTGAGTCTGTATCATCCTCCAAGTTAAGAGTAAAACGTACTGTCATATTTTCTAAATTTCTGTCCATAATGTCCATTTATCATCTCAACTATAGACATAGTCATTGTGTGCTCTTTTCAAGCTTCCTCTGGTAGATATGTGGTAATCATGCCCAATCAAGATACACCACATAAACATTTTAAGAATCAACGAATAATCTGAGAACTTAGCAAGATTTATTTTTATGGTTCTGTTGTAAATTTTGTGATGACTTCAAAGACATGACATTTTTCCGATTCAGATTAAGCAATCGTCAAAACGGTGGCTTGTTAGGGCAGTGATAGCTCAGCGGTAATAGCTATGGACTGCCGTTCCGTAAGTCCGTGGTGCAATTCCCACCGCCGCGCCGCGCCGGCTTGAGCTTCACCATGCATGCATGGCGGTCGGGCATTTTGCGAATGCTCGACTGGCTCCCCCTCAAGTAGAATATCTGTTGTCAAGCACCAACAGCAGTAATAATGTGTTTCGGCAGCAGTCCTTGAGAGCCAATAAAATTACAGGCACACGAGACTTAACAGCTGTATGTTTCAGGGAGACGGGCGTTATAGAGGAGGTAACCGCTTAACATCAGCTGGGGATCGTGCCTATTACGTAAAAAAACTCAAAAAAAAAAATATTGTCGTTAAAATATTATCTTTTTATTTATTAAAGATATTGTTATACTGTAGCATTTATAAGAGACGGTTATTCACTAGTCCAAATTCCACTCAAAGTTTAAAAAAATCATTTTGTTGTAATTTGTTATATTTTTTTCTTGACAACTTATGAGCTCCTATTAAATTTTATCTATGGAATAATATACCTTTAAACGTAGCTTGTTACAGCCAAATTATGTAGGAGTCATAGTCGTGTCCAAGGTTTGCGCGGGGAGTCGAGCGACGAAGCGGGAGGGGTATCGCTTTCCAGCTAGGTACACAGATATTTTGACTAGGTTCTAATACTTACGATGGACACTACAAATTATTTTTAGCTTAGACATATCATTCATTTCTACGAATAATACCTACGTAGGTGCGTAGTGTATTTAGCGATTTTCGGCAATTCAACTCCTGAAGGGCTGAAGTGATGTTTGATATTTGTCTGAAAAATCTTAAAATCTCACTCTCACATTGGCACATAGAATGGAATTTTAGCATATAAAATGTATTTTGTAAAGCAATTTTATTTTATCAGCCTTATAATGGGAGTGTTTGTTGAGTTGTTATTAGTAAGATATATCTCTTCCCACGTTTTGCACTTGAATTTTCGATATATATTTATTTAATTATAGTGGACGAGATAAACAACGGGTTGGTGGAAACTGTTCACAGTTTGGGGTATCTATTCCTTAAGACCCCCCGCCGAAACATATCTACATAAGAAACTCTCAGAAGAAGCCGTCAAGTTGATGAATAAAGTCACAAAAGTTATGGTTTGATGTTATTTTGACTATTTAAGGAACTAACCTAGTCAAATATTATGTAATATCCTTTGTACCTAGATTCACAGACTAATAAATCATTGTATCATTGTATCATTGTAAAAAAATAAAAAAAGATTGATGTAAAAAAAACTCGAATTTATTTTCCTAAATTGGTACTATTTACTTTTTTTTATTAAAAATTATGAATAGTTAATATAAAGAAAATAATAATAAAAATTCAAAATAAAGAAGATTTTGTTTTTTTGATAGTTTCACAGTTTTTTTTTCTTGTTTGTCGCTTATGTCCATGTGTATCAGTTTTTGTTTCCTAAAAATCCTAAATTAGCGCTTATAGTAATAATCTAATTAAGCTTATTAAAATAATAAAATAATATAAAAGGCTTTATAATAATCTACATAACATCAGCTGAGGTAGTGATCATAAAGGATAACGTATCGGCTATAAAAAAATTGTTTAGGCTAACTTAGAAGTATAATCTCAAGAACAGTTGCCAGAACACACTGTTGGGTGTTTGCCTACAGATTTTCTACTAAACTTGATAGATAGATAGTGATATAGTAAGCCAGATTTTTTTTTTTTTTTTTTTTTACATTTGTATATCTATCTAACCTACCTCTTTTTATTTTGAGGTACCGTTATAACTATTTATTTTAATTTTATTACTACTTTATAGATTACATTTATAATCGTGTGCAAATACATTTTTCTAAATAACTTAAACTAATTACAACTATCATGCTTTGCTGCCGTTCTTGGTTTATCCTGAATTATCAGGTTAACAAGGCAGCAGCAAGAGAACATGCAAAGAAATAGACAATGCATTAGAAATGCATTGCCCTTTCCATTTTATCCAATAATTCCCCTATTGGGATCCCATTATATTAAGTTATAATAATAATAGTTCTAATAATTAATCTGACAATTTGATTTACAATTTTAGTTGGCCATGCTTCATGTTTTGATGAAGCGGTCCAGAATGTTACATAATATCTGAGTCTATCATAAACTAATTTGATCAATTAGTGACTTCAATTAAGATCCAAATTAATAAGATTTCAATAAGACAATAATTCAATAATTAATTAATCACATTACAAATACTAATTCAAATAATAATAATAATAATACAAGTCTAATTAATTCAAAATTTATATGAAATACAATAATATATATATATATATATATTATACGATTTTATTTTCAATTAATTAATACAAACATAATTGTCCGGTTCATTCATTTATAATTTCTTACGTTTTAAGGTCAATTATTTGACAGTCGAACCATTTGAATGCGCAACTACCCTTACAACATTCTCGGCAAAGTTCAAGAAAGCAGAGCGGCATTTGTCATCACTAAAAATAAGTGCTAGATTGTCAACATTAATGTTTTTACCTATTCTTGATTCACAGTTAAACCTGGGGATGGCGAATCTAGGGCACTCAGTTAAAATATGTAGAACTGTTTCTTCCATTGTTACGTCACAAATACACAGCGGTGACGCTAGGAGCTTAAATCTAAAAAGGTAGGATTTAAAGCCACCGTGTCCGGTAAGTAACTGTGCTCTAAGATTCGTCATCCTCAGGGTAGATAGAGATTTGTAGGCTGCTCTTACATCAGGTAAGAATGTTTTCGTAACTTGACCAGTAGTTGAGCTTTCATGTCTCTGCTGCCACAAGGTAAGTGTGGAGTCCCTGATGAGGCGCTTTGCGTAACTCAGAGGGAAGGCATCATACATGACGATTTGTCTATTATTACTAGCAGCGCTCTTAGCCAATTCGTCAGCTCTCTCGTTTCCAGCTATTCCTGTATGCGAGCGTACCCAGTAAAATTGAATTATCCCGCCTCTATTGACTATGGCAGATATAGTCTTCCGAGCTTTGAATGCCAGTGGATGCAGAGAGTTTGGGCTGGCCAGACAATCCAATGCCGAGCGTGAGTCACTTATAATATTAGCTCCCCTATATTCACGTGACGAGTCTATGACTTCGAGGGCTTTTGTAATTGCCAACAATTCCGCTTGAAACACAGAGCAATAGCTTTCTAACCTAAATGAAATCTTGCGTCGTTCTCGACTGTCCTTCCATATACTTAAGGCTCCACCGACTCCCCCTTGTATTTTGCTCCCATCAGTGTAAATAATTGGATGAGTATCGTCTATTACATCAATGTCTGCCTGCTGAATTCCACAACGTTATACCGGAGTCTCTCCCTCTTTGCAGGATGTGGCAGACTGTACGTGCTCATCCTATTTTGAAGCCTTCGGTCATCAGGCAGTTCACATATTATCCCACTTTTCTTGACTCCGTATATTTCCAGGTGTTCCCTTATTCGCAGGTCTATAGGGATTATTCCTGCCAAAATGACTGCTGATGTGTTTGAGATGGTTCTGTGAGCCTTTGCTATTTTGATTCCGAATTGTCTCGTTATTCGGTCTAATCTTTTACGGGCGTATTGTTTACTTGCTACGTTACCCCATGCACCTGCTGCATACAGTACCGTTGGTTCAATCACTGCCAGGTAAATGGTTCTTATTATTTCTGGGTTTAGGCCCCATTGTGCCCTAGCTGCCTTCGCCACCATCTTATAACGGTTACATACCTTCATGGTGATTTGGTCAATATGCTGTAGAAAGTTTAATTTACTATCTATAGTGAGCCCGAGAATTTTTAAACTGTCGTGAAGCTGAATATGTATATTGTCCATGACGAGATTGGGTAAGTCATATTGCCGCTTTCTAGTGATCAGGATCGCTTGCGTTTTCTCAAGAGCAAACTTCATTTTATTGGCCTTTCCCCATTGCAGGATAGTTTGCAACACCTCATTGACGCGTGATTCCAAAATGTGACCTTCATGGTTTGCTGCAACAAGAATGAGATCATCCGCGAAAGCTTGAAGATGTGCTCCCATACTTTCTATTTTCTTCAGCAAGGGGTCCAATTGAATGTTCCAGAGGAGTGGTCCGCAAGTGGACCCCTGGATGCATCCTCTGTTTGTGGCTTTCGTTATTTCTGCCCCAGCAAACCTCATTTGGATAGTTCTATCTTCCAGATAGCTGAATAATATTCTTCGCAGTTCACTACCTACTTGTTGAACTTTCAACTGGTTTAGAATAGCTGGCCACCAGGTACCGTCAAAGGCCCCCTGAATATCCAGTGACAATATAACGACGAGTTTCTTTTCATTCAGACCTTGTCTGACTTTCGTTAAGGCCTCGTGTAGGGCATCTTCGGCACTGGTTTGAGGGGTAAAACCGTATTGCTTAGGGCTCATTTTCTCCCCTTTTCCTAGCTCCCACTGAAGCCTATTTGTGATGATTTTTTCTAAGATCTTGGCCAGTACCGGGAGTAATCCTATAGGTCTATAAGCCCTAGGATCTGTCGGATTCTTTCCTGGCTTGGGGATCAGTTTTACCACTGAAGCTTTCCAGCGCTTCGGGAAGTAACCAACTCGCAGACACCTATTGTATATCTTGAGTAATATGTCCGGCCTTGCCCGAAACGCTGCTCCACATATATCAGCCGTCAATCCATCCCCACCTGGTGCTTTTTTAGGATCCATGACTTCAAGAGCTGCTTGGACTTCCTCACAAGTAAATTCCCAGTACTGTTCCTGATTTCCGGCCAGATCTGTCCTATCGGATTGAGTCAAACTTCTCAATGCTCGCTGTTCTACCGTTTCTTCTGTCACATCGTCGTCAGGATAAAATGTTTGGGCTAACAACATCAGAGACTCTGTGGAGGTAAGGTTTTGTCCGCTTACAGGTGATTTAAGCAGCTGCTCTGGATCTGGTCGGTAGCAACTTTTGAGTATTCTATAAGTCTTACGCCATACATCTTCAAGTTTCTGCCCTGAACATAGTTCTTTCCAACTTGATGAGGATGTAGACTCCATTGCACTTTTATACTCTTCCTTGACATTCAAGTAATCATTTATCGCGATTTCTCTTCTACTAGGTCTGGCGTTACGTATCCTGTTTCTGTAAGTTTTGACTTGGTTTTTTAATTCAGTGAGTGTTCTATTCCACCATAATTTTCCTTTGCCCCTTCTACACCTTACGGATGGAATAGTGTTACAGCAGCTAGCGTGTAGAGTCTCCTCATATTTTTCTACACTAATGTCTATAAGTTCGGAACAATCCAGGCTTTGTTCCGGGTGCCAGAGCTCGGTTGGTATTTCGTCAGTTAGTCTGCTGAACTCGCTTCTAAATTCGCTCCAAGAGGCTTTAGCCGTGCTATACTTTCTAGTACTGTTTGTGATGTTCTGTTCCATATTGCTGTCTAGTTCTATATCGAAACGTATGGCTCTATGATCGGAGATGTGCATGTAATCAATATCTACTCTCCAGTTTCTTATTTTAGTCAGGATCCCCGTAGAGCAGACTGTAACATCAACAATACTGGAATGAAGTTGTGTACCGAAATACTGGTGATATGTTGGTGTCGTTCCGGTGTTAAGTATTTGTGCCGATATTCCATCGAATGCGTCTATGAGTGCCTCCCCTCTGGAGTCTTCAACTTCGCAGCCCCACCAGGGGCTGGAGGCATTGAAGTCACCCCCGATGATGTATTCGTCAGCTTCTGAGTCTTCAACAGCGCGCATCATCTTCACTAGGTAAGGTTCCATATCCCTATTCCCTTGTATGTAAACGCTCACTACACATAATTTAAGGCTACCTATAACTATCGTCACTGCAGCTACATTTTGTGTTAAATATAATGGGTTTACAATTAAGTCCAATTCAGGGTCAGTGATGACAATTGCCGCTTTGACTGGTACATCAGGTGAATCTCTAAATTGTACGACACGGTGTCGAGTACCCGCTGTTAAATAGCCTTTAGCCCCGACGTAAGGTTCCTGTAAGAGCAAAAGAGAGATTCCAGCTCTGTCAGCCTCATTCAAGCACTCATCAGTGGCTTGACACGCACGGGCGAGATTGGCCTGAACGATTTTGACAGATCTGTGGTGTAGAATCTGGGTGTTCTTAGCAATAATTTATCCCATTACGGGATATCCTGTCCCACCGCTGCCACTCCAGACAATCCAAGCTATAGGCAGGATGGTCTTTGTGCCTAACCTTATTATTGTCTATGCAGTTTGTGCACGTTGGAGATCCATCCCTAGACCTGCATTCCCTAGTTTCATGACCAACAGTGGCACAGTATCCACACTTAACCTCAGGTGCTCTACAATCCCTAGCTGTATGTGAAAAACCCAAACAACGGTAACATTGAAGTACAGGGGATTGATCACGTACATTGATAATTTGATAGCCTAGTCGTATTTTCCTGCCCTCCAAGGCCCCCCACACTGCCGGACTAACTTCCAGTATAACATTCTGTACCAAGTCATGTCTACCTTTCGTTCTTCTCAAGACTTTCAAATGTACTCTATCCGGAGAGATATTTTGAAGAAAGTCTCTATTTTGGTTTTTGACCGCTTCCACGATCTTTGCGTCTGTCATGTCGGGTGTTACACTAACTAAACACAGCAATGGGTTCCTACTTTTTGGCGTTTTGACTGTAAGTTGTGTACTTATTCCCTTGATAGCTGCAGTCATTATACCTATCTCAGAGCCAGTGTTCATTGTTATAGCTACCTTACCTCCATGACACTTGCGAAGTCCAGTAACACCCACACCAAGCTGTACCACATCAACAGAAGACTTGATTTTATCTATTATATTCTGACCAGTGGCGCGAGGGTCAGCCGACTCCACAAGTATGGTATGTTTCGGCGTGATGGTGACTCCAGGCAGTCTCGATATATCTTTTAGGTGTGTGCTGTTAGCCCATCCACTATGGTTTCCGCTTACCTCTGTGTTATCACCCCGACGCTCCCCATGTCTGATGTCACCAGGTCGGTTCCACCTGTTATCACTTTGCCGAGTTGTCAGTTGGTTTTTAAGAGACGCCAGTTCCGTTCCCAGTTCTCTAATAGGCTTGGTTACTTCGTCTTCAATAAGCTTCTTGGAGCTAACAAGCTTAGCATCAATGTCGCTCAGCTTTTCATGCAGTGACATGTCTTCTGCGATGGAAAGCTGAGCTGTTGGAGGACCTTGTGGGAGTCCGGTCCTAACGTCCCTTACAAGGGCACTTACCTCATCAGCGAGTTTTGACTCTACCTGTTTGGTGAATCTAAGTGATTCGACTTCCCTCTTGTACGATAGTATGTCCCTCTGTATTTTTCCTATTGGCTCGGCAACATCGATATCCATTACCAAGCGAGCGGAATCCATTTGTCTAGCTAGGGAATCTAATGATAAGTAAGCCAGATTTGCACTTGCATGCCCTACCACAATGCTATAAGGACCGCCATTCTATGACAACAACCAAGACTGATAGCTTAGCGCCATGAAAGCGCTCAATATGAAATGCCACTAGCGGTTATCCATCCAAGTAATGTCTGCAGCGAACCTAGTCGAAAGAATAGGCAAGCTCCGCTACGAGCGCTTCTAAATATTACTACAATTAATTGAGGTTATAGTGTCCCTTGGCCTAATTCCAGGACCTAAGAAAGAAACTCAAAAATATGTATGTATGGAACAAGGCCCACCTGGTGTAAAGCGGTAACCTTTATCTATAATAGATGCAGTTCGTCAGAATTGGCGAACTGCACTGCGCCCATCACCCTGAGACATAAAGTTGTTAAATTATCATGTGCCTGTAATTTCAGCGGCACCGATAGCCTAGTTTTGTGAACCTTACTGCTTGGCTGTCGAAACAGGTAGACAATAGGGTTCAATAGGTATGGAACTAGGATTGGTTAAGGATATCTAAGTAAACAATTAAAGGAAAACGCTGTACCAACTTCTAACACTGAAAAGTATGAAATAACTTGTGGAAGTCTGTACCATGCTGATTTAAAACACCAACCTCACATTAGCATACTCCGACTTCTACTAGTTATTTCATACTGTAATTTTATACATAGTGCTGGAAGTCCCTACCGTTTTTTTTTCAAACAAATAACTTTCCAGAATCGGAATTCTCTGTAAAAATATCATATCATAGGTCATAAAAAAAATATACGCTGAATTGAGAACCATCAACCACCAGAAATCACTAGTATCCTAGTAGCCTTTTATTGAAGTCGTTTAAAAGTTTTGGACAGTTTATTAAAATATTCAAGTACATTTGACATAAAATACAGTCTATAGAAGTTAAATGAACCCATTGAAGCTCTTTGATGTGACCTGATTAACAAACCAACTTTCCGATCTCTTTACCTAAACAAAAGCCAATAATCAAATTGCAAGAAACAAACTTTGTTTCCAGTTCATAAATATCTTTCAAAGTTCAAATTTCTTTGAACTAAGGTAGGGGTAATGCGCAGATGACAAATATAATAATGGATGTGGTTTAGTACCGTCACAATCTTTTGAGCAAATCACTATATATGGCTCGGAGGAAATGGCCATTGCCTGTCTCGTAATAGTGAAGTCCTCGCCTACGGCTCGGCCTTTAAACTCATACTCTACCTTTAACACACAAGTCTTCCGTTTTGAAGGGTATAAGTACCAGTTTGGGGTGATGGATGCAGTGCAGTTGTTATATTATGTCTGTTATCTGCGCCACTTGTGATGAATTACATCTGTTTTAGGCAACAAAACAGATTTCTTCAAATTCCCGTAAATAAAAATAAGATTGTTCTGCGCGTTCAGAATGCGGCCGGTTTTGCATACAATTAATGATATAATTAAATAAATAAGACAAAACGAACGTAATTCTAAGTATATGTAATTTTTGCAAAACATAAAATGTAGACAGCGGTGAACATCCCATCAAACAATTAGGAGTTGGTAGAAGAGATAGGTCCGCAATACGATATATCGAAGACTTGATTACTTTTTCTACTCCACAAAGTAATAAAAGTTGTCCAGCAAACCGAGAACTGCCATCACTGGGTTTTAATTGAAACTCGATGGTGCTTTTATTGAGGGATGAGTCTCGATTGAACATATAAACAATAGGGTAGGACACCAGATTTATGTTGCTTTTGTTTCTTATGTTTTATTAAAAGAAAGGAGTACTACGTTAATTTATCAGCGACGTTATGTCAATAATAGTAGATGATTTTTTTTTCTGTAACGTAATCTGGTTAACGAGCTAATTTTTTCTTTTTCACACCTATAGTTATAAGTATTTAATGGGACTTAATCGCGTTAAAACATGTATAGTGACTACGACCAATGCAACTTGGTCGATACGTCAAGGTAAATAAAATCTATACACGTTTTATCGCGATTAAGTCCCGTTAAATGCGTATAATAGTTATAAGTGTTCAAGTCGCGAAAGTCTTAAAGTTACTTTTCACACTTAACCTGAAAAAGTTGCTTTATAATTTAGATACGCTCCAATGCAGAAGATTTTATACCATCTTTCAGCACTCGCTTCTATAGAGACGTGTGTCGAAGATGACGGTTAATTTCTATAGCATATCTATGTAAAACATCGCTGAGTGATTTATAAACCTATTTCTACATAAAATCTTCTATTCAATATGAGTAATAATCTCGAAAACCTAAGAAAAACATTATCTTCTATTATGTAGTAGGTTTAGGGGATGTTTAATGAAGTATTTGAACTATGTATATATATATATGTCGTTCTCCAATTTTCAGGATACTGGTTAAGTAAAAATATTAATAGTAATAATTGATTGAGTTTAAGTTCTTATAAGCTTTAAAGCAATTAGACAATTTTCAGTTTCTAAATAAGTCTTATCCGTACTTTATACCTATCAGGAGTAAGAACGTTTCCATTAATTTTCATTTTGCAATCTATTACATCGTATGTGGCAAGAACAGAATAACTAAATAGAAGATTAGTTTTAAATTAGTCAATAGTTAGAAATAATATATCTTCGCAACGATGTGCTCCGCCTTTCTGCGAAGAGATCCTCCATCAATAATAGAGCACAGTAGAAGGCAAAAAGTTAATGCTTCAGGCGAGTTATCAATTGTATCTGCGAACTTCGAGCCGAGTTTTTCATTCATTTATTGCACGCAGACGAAGGAAATACTTAATGGTTATTCTCTCGGTCGCATTTGATATAAAAGCTGAACTTTGTCGCCATCAAGACACTTAGTGGTTTTTTCATCCTTTCTATAAAGTGCAATTTTTATAAAGTTCCCAAAGCCCGAATTGTTGTAAATCGTCTTGTGGAATAATTCAAATGGAAATTGCCTCTTTGTTTCTTATCAATAGACGGCCTTTCTTTGAACCGAGTGAAATTTTATTACTCGATCGTGTTTCAGTTTCTTTGTAGTGCTATTATGAATTGGAGCGTGGATAGGTGACGAGCTGTGACAATAGATATACGAGTATATATGAATCATCATCTTCTACTCTTTTCTCAAGGGTGTACTGTAACAGCCAACTCGTCCAGGGGTAATTTTCCTTAATCCCCACGCCTGGCAGGCGGCTTGGGGATCGCAATGTAAGATGGCAGTTCTTTAGTAGGTGCTGCTGCCCACCTTCCAATATTTTTCACTTAGTCGCCTCTTACGACACCCACGGTATCATATGGGGAGGTTCAATTCTAACCCGGCACCCCACGGGGGTGTACTCATGCATGTAGTGTCAGTTAATTTATTATTTCTGTAACAACATAAAGGATGACACGAAACCTATTGCGTTCCTATTGAAATAGTTATGGCATCTGACGCCAACTCTCTTTGGGTTGTTATTATTGATAACACACTCTCTTGCCTTCAGTTAAGAGGACTTTATAATGGTATAGAGCTATGTATGTAGTGCGTTCATGCTAATGGAAAGATGAATGGTTAACATATAATTTTGTGAAGTATGTAGTTTTTAAGAAAAAAACACGTAAAAGATTAAATTAAGTATCTGCTATTCTCAAACGAAAGTGGCTATATTTTTCACCCTACCACCGCGTATTTTTTTCTAGTCTTTTTACAATCCAATATAAGGACATAGAACGGTCATTTTATACTCAAACTGAGAGTCAGCACAGCGATTTATGAATGTAGACTTCAAATGATACACGCTTCGTTAGAGGGTTCAGTTTAATTAACTTAAAACAAGAGCTCACCGGGAAAGTTTCTGGAGTAACCGGCCGGACCAGGTGCGTTCCAAATAGAGCAAACGGAACAGTTGTGCCATTGTTTCCGTAAACGGCGTCCGTCGCTGAGAGACATGCAGTAGTTAGTTTTACGAGCTCCCGACCTGCTGTGGTCCACGCCGTTTGCATAGGTTATGTACAAACAGAGCTAAATGAGCAGGCTGCGGACAACTCAGTTAGGTGAGATTTATGAAAAGTTTCGAATTTTTGTGGATAGGGCAAGCGCGGTAATTTGATGGATAAACTTGTATGCTAAGATATTGAATTCTTGTAACCTAAGAGTATACTACGAATCAACTGGTATAGGTAGGTGTTTTACTGAAATTAGTCTACCAATATACTATGATCTCACCTGATGTTAAACGGACTAACCTCTGCCTATAACAGATGCATTTCGTCACAAGTCATGAATTGCACTGAGCCCGTCACCTTGAGACATAGTTATTAATTCTCGTGTGGTTGTAATTTTAGTAAAAATACTTAGACACAAAAATAAGTACTTAATATCATGACTATGTTTCCTCACGAAATACAATAACTGTAAAACCTTTGTAGCAGAAAAACAAAGAATATCATGCACAAATTTTGGAGAATATAACAAATCAATTCATAATGATTGAACCTCACAGGCAGCATCAATACCATTGCAAAACAAAATCAGGACGAGATTTAACAGATGATTTCGACCGTCATTACAATAAACCGGCTGCGATACAACCGAATGGGTTCCGCTGAAAATAATATGAACCCTACAACAGAGGCGCATGACATGGACCTTTCTATTAAAATTCTGCAAATAAAGGGACCCGGTTGCCCCTGTCTGTTTACCTGGCCCGTGTTTAAAAAGGAATGTAATACAATCCCAGTTATTTTCATTATTCAACTCTGCATTAGCGCCTTTAGTTGACGCCGCCACTGGCGGACCGTTAAAGATACTCTGTTGAATATTCAAGTATGACATATATTTTCTTTTTATATTTATGTTTGCTGAACGAAACTCTGCGTCTGTTGATGTCAGAAGTGGAACTTTGACATTGCTGTATATTGCGATGTAAGTGCTTTGATCTCTACAAAATTCAAGTAGTCTATGTAGATGACTAACGATATAACGTTATGTGATTTTAGATTACGATGCAAATGATACGTTGTGTATAATACAACTTACATAAGAAATCAAGTAATCTAGATTGTACTACCACACAACTATATACTTCTCTATAGGTGTAATTAATTTTTACGTCTGTAACTTTATCATGTAAGTAAAAGAGCTTAATTATTACTGAGTATTATTATTTGACGATCTCACCTGATGGTACCTGATGATGTGGTCAAAGATAATGTTCAGGCTAACCTAGAATTACTGGCTCTCAAGGACAGCTGCTGGCACACCCCGTTAGGTGCTTGGCGACAGATTTTCTACTTGAGGGTGGTAGCTAGCCAGGTGGGCATTCACAAATGCCCTACCACCATGCTATATGCAATCACCGTAGTCACATGCATGATTTCGTGTTGTTTTCAACTAGCGTGTCAAACACGGAGATGTATCGTCTACTTAAGGAATTTAAAGGTAAGTAAACTAAGAGGATCACCATAACTACATATATATTAAATAAATAAAATTATTGAAATCACTATAAAAAAAAACTTCTGGGCATTAGTTGCGATTGCAGAAAGTATTATATATTATTAGTGTGACAAATTATGTAGGTATTACGTTTAAGGTGTATTAATAAATATCTCTGTGTACTGTAATTTATGGTTTCGACGTAATTTTAGAAGCAAATGCGTTGTATAATAATATCCAAACCGTAACAACACTAACACACAAAAATAAAGACATGTTACAATATAAGATTTTAACATTTTCGACATTACATACTCATGTCTACTAGAATTCCCCTCCGCTTCATAGCCAGCATTTAACTATCATTTGATTCCTATCTAAAGCTGCGAATGTGCTACACCCGCATTTCGTTGCGCGATAATGCGACTTCGTAGCCGTTGCATGGTCGTAGCCGTTACACTACGTGAGTGCTACGGTAACGACACTGACTACGGCGTAGTATACTCTACGAGGGTAAACATAACGTTTATCAGTGGGAACTGGACAGTCTCTACAGTTCTTTATTTTGTAATACAGATTTTGTTCATTTTCTTATGCCTAATATTTTGGTTTAATTTGTTTTTTTAGGTGAAATGTCAATAATATCTATTAATTTTGTTTTAAAGCTTTTTAGGTGGCCTATACACATATTTTATTTAGTGAATTTAGGTATATAAATTATCAGTATTTTTTTCTGTAACATTCATGTAACAAGAATAGAAAAGAACCAATGTTAATCTACTACTGACATGGTCTCTGGTAGGTAAAGTTGAATACCTTTGTGTAAATATTTCATAGTATCAAGTATCAAGCCCTCTTTGACATAACAAATCAATGTAATCGTAACAAATAATGTCCATATTTAATAATTCACTGTAAAATTGAAAGCAAGATGCATTATTATTACTGCTCAACTTTTACAGCGCTGGTTCATACGCAGATCTCAGTCACACACAAAGTTTAAGTCTCTATAGCTTTACTTAAATATACCCGAGACATCAATTTGAAAAAACTCATTATTATAATGTTTACCGAATAAGCAACATAGATACTACTCGTATCAAGATATGTACCATGGAATAATAAATAAGGATATATAAAAAAATACCTTTAACAAAACGAGAAAATATAAATGAAAAAAATAAAAACGGAGTGACATATTACATTAGAAAATAAGAAATAAATTTTTGGAGTCAATATCTTCCTACGTTAAATACTCGGAGCGCTCATTCTCATGTTCCAGCTTTTATAATTTATTTTAAATTTTACAGTGTAAGAAGTCAGTTTCAAATTTAGGATTCTAAGACTAAGACTCCAATGACCTTGTGTCTGTCGCAAGCCTGTAAAAAAATTAACTGTCTAGTTATCCCGGTTTATAATATCTTATGAACCGGGATAGCTCGACAGTTATTTTTTTTACAGATGATTTATTTCTGTTGCCGCTATAACCACGAATACTAAAAATCAGACAGTGCGAGTCGGACTCTCGCACATTCCTGCCCTTCGAGAAAACTAAAAAAAATGGTTAAAATATTGTTTCTAATGTTGTTTAGATCAGGGTCCCTTCGTGAGATAGTGAGTTTTGAAGCAGTGATGGCTCAGTGGCATTGGCTATGCACTGCCGCACAGCAGGTCCATGGTTCGAATCCCGCCCAGAGCTAGAGCTTCACCGCATGGTGGAAGGGCATTTTGCGAAAGCCCGCCTGGCTAGCGACCACCCTCAAGTAGAAAATCTGTCGCCAAGCACCTAACGGTGTGTTCCGGCAGCAGTCCTTGAGAGCCAGTGAAATAACAAGCACCATGAGACTTAACAACTATGTCTCAATGTGACGGGCGCAGTGCAGTTCGTCACTTGTGATGAAATGCATCTGTTATAGGCAGAGGATACCGCTTAACATCAGGTGGGCCTCGCGCTTGTTCCTTCACAATAACATAAAAAAAAAAGTCCAACTCACACGTGTTAAAAAAAAACCCTATTTTTAGTGATGCATTTTGCTTATGGGATTGTATCACACCTATACTCTCCATCAGCATTAGTTGCAATCGCTAAATCGTTAAGATAGAGGCTGTGTTCATACATAAATATGTGTGTGGACCTTAGTTCCTTCTTCTGTTTTTTTGAAGTGTAATAGAAGAAAAACCAAAAAGTCGACGTTTTTTGTATTTATTGCTAAACGAGTTTATGAGGCGTAATTTATCTATATCTTTACTAATATTCTAAAGAGGATAGATTTGTATTTTTCTATGTAACGAATAAACTTAATAACTACTAAACGATATAAAAAAATTATTTCACCAATAGAATTCTACAGTATCCCAAAATTCCCAAATGAACATAGGCTATAGAATATTTTTTAAAACTTAGGGATCCGTATGAAAACTTCATATGTAACCCAAAGACAATACCAAAAAAATCGTTTTATCGCATACGCTGCGGATATTGTTGACATTAGAGCAAAGTGATGTACTAAAATTTTTCAGAAGACATCAATATCTACAAAAAATCTGCAATACCATATGTCTAACTATTACAGTTATGTCATAATACTACTTTTTATGTGTTTCAATTTATATTTTTTGTTAAATACCCTTGCAAGGCCAGGGCGGGCCGCTAGAATTTAAGTAAAATAACAGTTTATTAACTAGTTAAGGTTTTGTGATAGATCGGGTTATAGATTGTTCCGTTTCTTCCGTTGCGTACGTAACCCTAATAACTATACTAAACAAATATATGTATAATCAGGAAGTAAACACGACATACTAATGTAAACAGAAACATAGCGTGTACAATCCTATTACAAATATGCGAAGCGACGTCCTGCTAATATTTATTTACAATGCACTTTAGCCATGATTGATGAGTGTCCATGTTTGCGGAATATCGAGTTGAGAATTGATGAAATATTGGATTGTAATTACGTTATAATGCAATGATATCATATATATATAACTATATTTTTATAGTACATTAAACTACAACTACAAGCTTTGTATTTTTAAGGGAACAGGCAGTGTTGTCGAAACACCGCTCTTGCACCAGACGTGTTTTATCCCATGGCAGGCGTGCCTTTTGCCATGTACAGGACACGTGGTAAACCTCTATTTTTACATTAAACCATTCGATACGTAAACGACTAATAAACACATACACGACTTAGGTGGATAATTGGCTGAGAGAACTTTAGAGAAGATAGAGTTTTTATTTTTCGAGGGGCAGTTGTAATTTTAAAATATATATATTTTAAAAAATAGAGGTATACCACGTGCCCGGTACATGGCAAAAGGCACACCTGCCATGGGATAAAACTCGTAAGGTGCAAGAGCGGTGTTTCGACAACACTGCCTGCTCATATATACATAAGGAAAAGTCACAGAAAAGCCTCCGCAGATATCACCACCTGTGTAACAAATGTACACAGGGGCGTAAATTCGTTCAAAATCTATCAATGTTTTAGCAAAAACGTAGTTTAACCAGATTTTTAACAAATTTTAAATAGTTTGGAATCTCTCTAAAGTCTAGGTGTACATATGTGTGACAATCATCAAAATGGCAATTATTTTAATTTATGATTTTTTCTATAAACTGGAGTGATTCGTTACTGGGGTTGAATGGTGGGAATTGACAACCTGAGAACTGAGGAACTGATGGTATGTCATTATTATGATACTGACCTTGTTTAGGGTTTTTGCAATTTTCTCGGGGTTCTCTCTGGCCCTGAATGGTTTTAAGATCTGTTTGTTTTTAAAGTATTATTTATGACCTGTAACCCATCAAGTAGAAACATTGTCGCCAAGCACTTAAAGGTGTGTTCTTAATTTAAGTGTGTCTTGTACCACATCGTTACTACCAACATTATTGTAATTGAAGCTTAGCGTAACGGTAACTAATAAAAAAACTGATAGGTATTACATCAACGATACCTATTTTGTGATGTGGAAGAAAAAATGGTTCGAAAAAGACGGTTCAAATGCCATAGATCACGAGCAAAGTTGGGTGGTTTATTAATTATTAATAGATTTAGGCATCATTATCGGAAATCCATATTCAATTATAAAAATGAATTTTATATTATTTACCTACCACAAATGTTCAAAAGCAATACTGGTTTGATCCTACTTAAAGAACGAAAGAAATATGTTTCACGTATGTGCAAGCAAGATACAAGATGTTTATAATATAGCGTTATCCCGCTTGCATTGTTCCGAACTACTATGATTTATAGAAAACCGTTACCACAGTTTTCCGACATTTTATTGTATGCTGCACAACAGATGTCGGTAAATTATTTAAGTTTATTTTTTTTAAATCCGCTGCTCGAAAGTAACCTTTTTAGGATATATATATTTGACGAATTTGTCGTTGAAACAGTAATACTTTGTATCAAATGTCAGGTCAAAGTACGCGAAAAGAGTGAACAATTTGTTGTGACGGCATCAAAACGCCGAACGATTCTATTACCGGTTGTAAGCTTGCTTATTTGACGTGAAGGTATAAAATTTAGCAGTATGATTAAGTCATTATTACTATAAGAGGTAAAAGTTGCTCCCCTGGACGTAAATAACAATTTAGTAGTCGTGTGTTCAAATGTGTAATGATAATGATTTGTTGGTTGCATAATATCGTAATACCACAAAATCAAACATATTTTTTAATACATCGGCACCTGCAATCAGAGACTTAAAAGCGATCTAGCTCTAAATCTATGTGCGATCTAACACTGCATGTTTCAATAGTTTGATTTGATGGCATTTAGCGTGGCAGCAAATTCCTGTCAGACCACGGCTGTTATCATTTTTGTTTGAAATTGCTCTTATTAAATTTTTCTGTTTTTTAAAGGGTAAGGAATAATAATAATAAGTAGTAATAATCATGTACAAAATACAAATGATTTGACAATATTGCATTTCAAATACAAGATTAAAATCTTTTACAATATTTTATTTACATACAAAATACGCATTTTCATAATGCTTTTATTCTTGCTTTTATTTTATTGACATCAAATAAGTTATAGGGTATAAAATACCCTATAACGATGTACAATTGCAATTTCTGCTAAGCATTTGAGCTTGATGTCAATAAGATAACGAACTTAATTTTGACTCGTATGTAAGATGAACTTGCGACTTTATTATTATAATTATTTTAAAGAACTTTATACTTACCTCGGGATGGACCTCGGCTTTATACTTACCTCGGGACGGACCTCGGGTGTCCGTCCCTCCGTCCGTAAAAGGCTGAATCTTTGGAACGGTAATAGATAACCGATTGAAATTTTAACAGAATATATGTCAATATAGCTGATTGCCTAGCAAATTCTTATAAAAACAAAAAAGTAAAAATGAAAATGGGGAAACTAGTTTTTTAACGATTTTTTGTTTTTGAGTATCGTCAAAGGCTGAATCTTTGGAACGGTAATAGGTAACCGATAGAAATTTTAACTGAATATGTGTTAATATAGCTGATTGCCTAACCAATTCTAATAATAACAAAAAAGTAAATATGAAAACGGGGAACTAGATTTTAAACGATATTTTACATTTTGCGTATCGTAAAAATGGTACTCGTGATACCTATAAGCGTCAATCTCGATTTGATTGCAGTCCAATATCTAACGTCTAACTAATAATAATACAAAATTGGCTAAATAAAATTTGGACTTCCACTAAGGCTCTCAACTTTATTAAAAAAAAAAAAAAGATTTACTTTTACAATCTGTGTTGCTACGGAACCTTCAGTGTAAAACACGCGCTTGGCCGAATTTGGAGAAAATAAGAATTAACTGTGCACAGACACGGATCGGGGACCTCCTCTTTCGCCGAAACGAAGAGGAAGAATGAGAAATGTCGCCTAGGTAATTCAAATCCAGTAGATAAATCTACCAGTAAAGTCTACCAAGGAAGCTAACAGTGCCAGCACATCCAAAGACGTCAGGTATTGTACTAACTAGGCCTCAGGGTATGACCAACTAACAATATTTCCCCAATAACTCAAGCTGAATCAAGAAAAGCATCCAAGGCATCCCAACAAACAGCGAAAATATTAAGTATTAGAATAATAAATAAGTAATGAGATTTTTTTTAATTTGTTTTTTTTTGTTAACTTTGTTCAGGCTAACCTTGAATTAAGTAGAAGTTAGAAATATCTAATTGGTTCACCCTAAAGAATGACGCCTTGTTTGACGCTTGAAAATATTTCCGTTTCTACTATGGAGCAAAAACGAAAAACATTCTAAACTTTTTGCTAGCACACTCCTTACTCTCCTTATTTTGTTACTCTTTTGATTAAATTATTATTATATTGAAGCGCTCTTAGCGAAGTTTACTTAGCTGTTCCCAACCGATCAGCAAAGTTAAGCAACGTCGCGCGCGGTCAGGAGTTGGATGGGTGACCGCTAGTGACATTACTACTGAGCGTTTCCGTGCTTCGGAGGGCACGTTAAGCCGTCGGTCCCGGTTGTTGTCTTAGGATGGCAGTCGTTATAGCATGGTGGTAGGGCATTTTGCGAATGCCCGCCTGGCTAGCTACTCAAGTAGAAAAACTGTCGCCAAGCACCTAACGGTGTGTTCCGGCAGCTGTCCTTGAGAGCCAGTACTTCTAGGTTAGCCTGAACAACATCTTCGACCACATCATCACTTACCATCAGGTGAGATAGTGGTCAAAGGCTAACCTATCATGCATAAAAAAAAAAAAAAAAAAATGTTTGGATAGTCCGTGGATGTATGAAATCGGTCCATGGGATGGGTCAATCCTAATTTCACATTCGTGATTTTTTTCAAGTTGCTGCCCTGTCGGTTTGAGATGCTATTTATTATTTTTTTAGTTACAGTAGGTATTTTAAAGGAAGAACGGACGGTCGGATTAAAAGACAGTACAGGCTTAGTGAGAGGGGCAATTTTTCAGAAAAATTACATTATTCAAAGAATATCTTTTTAGATAAAATTTTGCACTATTGTCATAACTCAAACTTGCGTTTTTGATCCGTGCGTCATTCTAACGGATGGTGCAAATTTGTCTCATAATTATTTACAAAGTAAATTATTCAATCACAATCAGTGTTAACTAGCTCTATTAATACAATTTAACGGTGATATGCTTCCATTGATTGTGTTTAACCGAGATGATTTAACATCAGGATTTTAGGGCATAGGAAATATTTGGTGCTTTAATTAATTGCCTCATCAATTAAGCGAAACAGTTGCGGGCGGCCCCTATATATATGCGGATTGCATTAGCTGATGTTTGCATTCATTAAACATCCTCTAATTATATTTAGTCGTATGTGAAGCTTTTGCGGCCGATCTACCTGCATTATGTCGGATTTCACAGGATTTTATACTCATAGCAATTCAAAAATCTTAATAAGATTACAATACCTAAGAAAAAGTCATAATATTTTTTTTAATTTGAATGTAAATTTTAACGAATTATGCTACTGCCTCGTTCAGCAAAAAAGTGAAGAACGGACAAGAAACTCGGTGAAATTATTTTTAAACGTCCTTTAGCAATGTGTTACAAAATTTATCATAAAATGATTACAATACCAGTTTTAATTACAGAGGTGACAGGTGGTGGCTTCACAGATGCGGTATTGCACAAATGTCGATGACGTCTGCCAAGTGCAGATAGATGACGTTTATCAAAAACGGTAAGAGATCATTCGAATGACATCTGTTAAAAATCCAAAATAGCGAAATGCAAGATGACCACCATGCAAAGCACTTCGCCCGCACTGAAGCTAGGCCTTAAAACTATAAGTATGCTTTCATCATTATATTTTTCACGTGCTACTTGAATTGTCTTTCTGTCAACATTGTTATAGGAAGGACATTTGTGTTTGCTAATCTAAAAATACTGCATTTTTATCTTTATTCCTAGTGTTATAATCGTCATTGTTACCGTTTAATTTATATTAAAATTGTTTTTTAATGTATATACGTTTTATTTTTAAATTCAATCTAATCAGAATCAAATAGTAAACATAAATATTAAAAAAACAGTTCCTCAGAGATTCGTTGGAAATATTACATATATTATAGCATGCATTGTACGGTCTTGTAGCTTGCCTAGTCGTTCTAAACCAATCAACTAGGTTATATAATTTTCAGTATCGCCATGGCTACAGTCACAACGTGATTAGTAGCATTTTCTCGTACTACACAGCGCTACCATGCTTTGGTGTCGGTCACGGTTGTAAAAGATCGCATTCGGTATATAGTCGGAGTCATTCGGGCTGATTGAAAACTCTGACACTTTGCATTATGGCAGTGTATTTTGCAAAAGCAAGTTAACCTATAATTAAAAAAAAAAACAGCCAAGTGCTAGTCGGGTGTGCGCACCGAGGGTTCCGTACAAACATGTAGGATTGTAAGTAAAAGTTATGTTGTTTTTATTGGTAACTGATGTCTATGGCATATCAGAATGATTAAAAATGTTTTTTTATATGATGTAACTAAAAATTTATGTATTTTGACATTTTTCCTTTCTCTGTGCTGTAAGACGTTGCTTCTGAGTTCACGGGAAGTATAAAGGGTACTTCCCGTGAACTCAGAATCGTTTTTGATACCCTTATGAGTGTCGAAAGTTTGTTGCATAAACGGCTATATACTTTGATTGCGTTGCCTTATAAGTTTGATATTTTCACAGCTCCAAGGGACAGTAGACTTGAGTATTTGGCATGAATTTCAGCTTGATACCTCCTCGCGTGCTTGAGAAAAAGGTTCTTGACAGACGGACAACAAAGTGATCCTATAAGGGATCTGTTTTTTTCCTTTTGAGCTACGGAACCCTAAAAAGTATGAACCATTGAAGAGAGCCAATGGTGCGCCGAGTCGTGGGTGAAATATAATGAGTTTGAATGCAGCGCGCCTTGTTTCTGCTAACCAGTATTCATGACAGTTACGCAATGAAAATCAGCGCTGTAGTACGGGTAATACTTAGTACCTAACTAAGTATTTCCCGTACTAAGTACCTTACTAAGTGTTTACTCTACCTCTGCTCCTAATCATGGTTGTATGGGAAATTGTTCATAACAGGGTCAAAATAGGTACAACGTTACTATATGGAGCGTATTAAGTTGCCAACCCGACGCAAAATTGTATAACTTACAAAAGAAAAATGTATAATGTAGACTAGGGGTGGCATATTTTGTCAAATAAAAATGTCATCAACAGCTTTTAAAAGCCCTTAATGCCGGAGCGCACCTATAGCATACGAGTATCTCAAACACATTAGCAACTTATGGCCGTGCTCGTTAGCGTCAAATACCTGGAATGGTATTTGGCATCACTATAATAATTTTATGCAGCAGAGCAGATAAATAGTCTTTTTGAAATTTACGTGTTTTGTAATAACGTAATTAATATCAAATTTTTAAGAGCTCTGACAGCCGCATTGTGCCTTTGCGTATAAGAGAATGGACGTCACCGTCCGTCCACGGGTTTGTTCTTAAGGTCAAGATTACCATAAAACGTTAGAAATAAAAAGCAAACACTGTGCTTTTACGGTAGTCTCCCCATACACATCATTAAGGTTGAACTGGCCGGTCGCTTCTCCATACAAACGCCGTAGGGTGATTACTCCCTTATTTGAGATTTTAGGTCCAGAATGAAACATAATACCGATTGATCTCGTCATTATCTAGGCTTGTCTGATGCCGAAATTTTAAAAAGATAATAAGTTGAAAGTTATGAGCCTCGAAAATGTTATATGAAAATGTTTCGTGGCTCATAACTCTCAAGTTAATTATCTTATTAAAATATCGGCATCATACAATCATAGATAATGACGAGATCAATCGGTATTATGGTTTGTTTTGGACCTAAACCATCAAATAAGGGAGTGATCACCCTACCACGTTTGTATGGAGAACGGGCCGGCCAGTTCACCCTTAAGAGTAGAGGGCACGGAGCGCTTTCAATACAAACGTAGTTTCGTTATATTTTAAATACCAAGTGTTCAAACTCATTTTATCCCTATATGTCAAAATAAAAATTCCAAAACAAAAGGATATTTCAAATTATTTTTTAATAAACTTAATTTTACGAAAATCTGGCAAACCAGAAGCTTTATTTTTTATTAGGCTCAAGGATACATGCAAAGTTTCACCGAGTTTGAAGTCTTTGTATATAAAATATGACGAAACTATGTTTGTATGGAAATTGCTCTGTGAATTCTACTCTTAAGGGTGAACTGGTCAGCCCGTTCTTCATACAAACGTGGTAGGGTGATCACTCCCTTATTTGATGGTTTAGGTCCAAAACAAACCATAATACCGATTGATCTCGTTATTATCTATGCTTGTATGATGCCGATATTTTAATAAGGTAATTAACTTGAGAGTTATGAGCCACGAAACATTTTCATAATTATTTTTTTAAAATTTTGGCATCATACCAGCCTAGATAATGATGAGATCAATCGGTATTATGCTTAATTCTGGACCTAAAATATCAAATAAGGGAGTGATCACCCTACGGCGTTTGTATGGAGAAGCGACCGGCCAGTTCAACCTTATCAAATCCTTCGAGCTGTTTCTGCGGCGCTATTGCCACGTATTCGTATATAACCCGATATTTGAAGTTTCCATATTGTAAACTGAACGATGTCAAAGGAAAATCAAATGGCACGAAAACCAATGAATCTCTAAATTGGAAACACAAATACACAAGCCTAAATTTGTAATAAAGTTATTATTAGAATTCCTAACCAAATGCCAGATATTTGAGATGAAAGTGGCCAGTTTGTAAGTAAAAAGTAACAAAATTAAATGTCTAGAGAAAAATAAACTGGCTAAGGAAAAAAAAATTTTTTTTTCCATCTTATATTTGTAATTTTCTAATGTATTCCGTATAGCAGGCGTTATTGCAAACATAACAATATTAAAATTATAAGGATGCGTCATCATTTACAAGTATAAAGCCAATTGCAAAATTGGTCTTGTTTGTAGTACAACGTAAGTGGTACTAGATGTCGCTCCATCCCAATACGATGGTTAAAGAACGATAGGAAAGATTTGAGTTATGACGTTATGTCATGTCCGCTCAATTGGTTAGAGCATATTCTGGCTAAAGGGGTGGATGAACGCGGGTTCGAATCCCGCACATGACTTTTATTTTTTCTATCGTATATTTGTAATTTTGTTATGTAATCTGCATGGCAGGCGTTATTGCAAACATAACAGTATTAAAATGCTAAGGAAGAAATTTGATTGACTAGTTGACTATATCTACAAATGTTTAGTAACTATATATTATTTAAATTACACATGTATTGTTTCACATATTTTATATTTTATAAGTTATCCCAGCCACGTGCTATACCAATTCAATTTGAAAAATAACGCATCAACGGACACCGCACCGGGACTAATTTACGAAAGAGCGGGTTGCCCTCCGCTGTTCATGTGAAAACTCATTTTATGGTCTGTGAACAAAAAAATAATTTAAATCACAGGATATGAGCACCGAATATTAATTTAATACAATCTAATGTAAGTAAGTAAGTAAGTAATCATTTATTTAAAATATATAGATATAACATAGAGTACATACAATTAAATTAGGGGACAATAACACAATTTCACAATATACTTCAAATATTATGTACTTATGTTCTAAATTCTAATAGTCAGCGGGTCCCAAAATAGGCTGGGCCTGTATCTTGGTGATCCATATGATATATTTAAACATTAGATGTGACGCGCGCAAGGATACTATCACTTACTTATATTAAGTAAATAAACTAATAGCTATATACTAAGATAACATAATGTGAATAAGTCTGCTTATGATAGTAAGGAAACTGAACGAGGACTAATAGTATGTATATTCAAAATAGTAAGTTCTATTTTTTTACATAATAGATTCGTTAATACAAAACCTGATAACAAAATATAATAATAATACTCAAAAATAAAATATAGTTCCGCAATGTAACTCAGTCAAATCAACATCCGCGTAATAGCCTTAAATAATTACGCCTTAAATATTAAAAAGCGTAGTAATCTGAGTAGTGTACATTTGGGGAAACGCAGTTTTAGGCGTTAATTGGCTTGTTGATTTTGTCGTTATATATCATAGCACGTAAGTAGTCCTTAGAAGTATATGTAGGCATATATTTTATGAAAACCGCACAAGAACAAAAAAAAATGATGACATCGTTTCACATCAGTTAGTTACTTTAGGGTCAAAACAAATGCACAATATACATCACAGTATATACCGTTACAGGCAGCGCGTTGCCTAGCATGTTACACAGCTGGTTGTCGTGCTGAGCTGCAATGTTCTGGTAATAGCAGCAAAAAGTGAGCACATTGTCAGCATTTCTGAGTTTTCTGACGAAGGTGAGTAACGGTTTTGTAGTAGGTTGTCTAATTCAAAACCGCCACTTCTCACCCGTTAGTTCATACAATAAAAGACAAGTAGGGCACATTTGAATAGTGTAAATTCTTGTTTTATGAAGCAGTGATGGCTCAGTGGCATTGGCTATGGACTGCCGCGAAGCAGGTCCATAGTCCGAATCCCGCTGCGGGCTTGGGCTTCACCGCATTGTGGAAGGGCTAATGCCCGCCTGGCTAGCTACCACCCTCAAGTAGAAAATCTGTCACCAAGCACCTAACGGTGTGTTCCGGCAGCTGTCCTTGAGAGCCAGTAATTCTAGGTTAAGCCTGTTAACACATTCGACCACATTTTTACTTACCATCAGATGAGAATGTGGACAAAGGCTTACCTATCAGCAAATAAAAAAAAGAGATAAAAAAAAGTATTTTTTCTTAATTTTCGCATATATTTTGTATTTGAACATAAACCACCAGTCTTTTACTGTATGTTGTCACGCAGCCATACATTACAACTACTGTCAGTCTGTAACATCGCCGCGCTGTGCTGTCCTGTGCAGCCCTACATTTCATCTGACCTGACTTTTATACTGTCTCCGTAACTTGTGTTATGTTGCTATTAGTTTGACATAGGACGGACATAACACTTTCAAGTCGTTATTTCCGATCCTGTTACGGTAATAGAGTTTAAATCACAGAACAGTTTGCAATAAAAGGCATTGCATTGGTTTACGGTAAAATATAAAAATAAACATGTTGGTAAACGAAATCAAAGATCTAGTTAAGTTAATAAGTTAGTATCAAGGTTTATTGCAGCAAATTCCATATTCTAGACTCTTTTATCGATAAACGACGTGGGTTTTTAATTGCCCACAAAGATCCAACTCACTGTTTAAAACCTTGTAACAATCATTCTGCACCACTTTTTTGTTATTACCTGATGGGCCAGCCTTTGATCACGATTTAACCTGATGGTAAGTGATGATGTGGTTGATGATGGTGGCTCTCAAGAACAGCTCTTGCAAATCTGTTGCAAAACACCTAGATGTTTTGCTACAGATTTGCTACTTGAATGTAGTAGGGCATTCGCAAGATTCAGTGCAATTTTATATATTAAAATTCATAAGCTCACCAGCAAGTTCATTTGCATATTAGCTATTTACACAGTATCCTTGTACTTACTGTTATATTAGTCAAAGAGCTATATTACCTATAAATTAAAATTTATAGCTACTTTCTGAAACATTTTGACCTAACAATAATTTTTCGTACCTATATCAAATGTTCCTTAAATTATATTACTGTATAATGTGAAAGGTGAGTATCATCCACATTCACGTCTACAATTCTATTTAGCTAATCCATTACACTGTAAATGTTTCAAAGCAATAGAAAACTTCATATCTTTTGTCACGAATCACAGCAAATCTATAGCGTATAGAACATCACTAGTTTTACTGTCCTACCATTAATTTTTAAAGGCATTGTGTCCACAGCATTCTTGTTATGATGATTGTAGTGGTTTTTTACGACAGGTACTTTATTAGGGAAAGTGGGAGTGACATCTCGGAGTAATGTTAAAGAAGAAACAGTTGTTTAGCTTTCCAATGTTCAACCGACTATCACACAATAAATATCAAATTATTGAGAGGGTAGCATAAACATACACATGTAGAGATCTTTATTTTTACCATAATACCTGCTCTGCGGATTACTATTATAGTTTTTCGTCTCGTCTATTTGTAATACGCGATATTGCAAAAATAAAACTATTAATATATACGGTTGCGTCATCATTAACAAATTAAGCTAATTGCAAAATTAGTCTTGTTTGTACTATAACAAATAAAAAAAAATGTTATACTAACTCTTTTGTTACCCTTATCAAGAAACAACTTTTTGGTCAGAATAACTTATCCATCCGATAAACTTAAAAGGGGCTGGCGTGGAAAAGAATTAAAAAAATATTTGATAGCCTGTGACATATCAAATACTAGGGAATTTCATCAGCTTTTGGCAATCGTAAATTTTTGTATGCGTGAAGAGGTTAATGGTTATGAAACGCAAATTACCTGTGACACATCAAATTAATTCCATCAGTTTCGAATATAACTATGATTTTTGGTATTTTGTTCTTCTATTCAATTCTAAGCTATATGCAAGGGCAGACTCACGAAGTTTACAGCTCCGAGACCCACTAGTATTAATATAGGATCATATATTAGATTTCAGCATTTGGAAATCCAAAGTCATTTCGGTAAAAATATCGGAGTTGGAGAAAAATACATCGTATGCTACCTCACACATAGAGTGAGACAAGGGCATGAAGAAGGACAAGAAAGAGGAGGCTCAAAGTAATTTCAATGTACATAAATGGGAGCTTCAATACTGTCCAGTTTAAGGTAGTATAGTATTGTGGTGATGCGAACTGTATCTTTTATAAGCGAACTCGGACTTTGCGGACAGGTTTATAACTCGTCCTTTTGTGGACGAGGGTTATGTCCACTGTTTGTGTTAAACAAAAACTTTTTGCTACCGTTTTGTTATGAGGTTGGATATTGTGGTTCCTTATTTTGGGGACAACTATTTACACGGTGTTCATGCAGCTATATTTTAGATTGGATCGTCTGTTGGTTGCATATTTGATTGCAAGGAAATTGTTGGACAATGGGAATCCTGAACAATAGCTGAAAGAAGACTGATTTCCTTTCAGTTATTGTTGAATGTGAATTCCATCAAACAAAGTAACGCTCGCATAGTTCCTTGAAACATTACTATTATTTATGACATAGCTTTTTTCAAATTACATTTCAGGGACTATTGTCTGCTTACTGACAATAGTATTATATGATGATTATGTTATTATATATTATTGTATGACTTACTTATCTATGTATTTGAAAAAGTTGGGCTAAAAGAAGGTAAACTATTTGACAAAGTGCAGTAAGAAAAAGTGCTTTAGCGTGCGTGACGCTTTAGTGCGTGAACATAAATATAGAGCCGTCATGAAAAAATGAGGTTCTTAATTCGATGCCTTTTATTATTAATGCGTGTTCCTTGTTAGCTCCGTAAATGACGTACGATAATTTAGATGTTACTATTTTTGTTGAGGTGTTTGTTCAGCGTGGTCGTAAAAAACCTAAAAATTAAAGAATAAAGAGGTTACTACGTTTACTCTTTGGATTGTCACCATAAACATTAAGGTTGATAAATTGAAGTTGTCATACTTGTCACATATAAAAAATATTGCTTACGATATATATTCTTTCCATTATGTAAATTTTCTATTAATTCTAATAAAACAACAAGTTAATTCAGCGTTAAACTTTTATTTCACAAATCACATCTTCTAACTAATTTAACAAAAACGTTTTGAAAATTATACTCCTAATTTGCTAAAATTGAGGGTCAAATGTCAAAAAATTAGTTTTCAACAGTAGTAGTGAATAAAACATGCGTGTACTGATTTTCGTCAATTGGCAAAGGTTAAAAGCCGAATGATTTTTTCATCATGATCATTATTTTATTGTTAGAAAGTACCTATATCAGTGTACCTAAACATATAAAGCGTAAAATTGACCCCTAAATGGTAAAATGAGGGCTAAATAAAAAAATCTCAATAAGGAATAAATATTTGGAAAAATGAACAAAAAAACTTCGCAATTTGTATACATATATATTAGGTCCTTACATATGAAATTGGCGTTTTTCGTACTGGCCACTTTAATAACGAATTTCTACTCTTTGCTAAGGAATTCCAAATTCAAATTTGTACAGCTATAGACTCATGTATTTGTGCTTCGATGATCGTCATTCATTTGTTTTTTTTCTTCTGTTTTTTTCTGTTTGCGTCACTCATTTTACAAAATGGAAAACCTTAAATATCGCATTATTTACTAGTACGAGTTCCGCCGTGGCACTAGTGCTGCGGAAACAACTCGAAGGGTGAATGATGTGTATGGCGGTCGTGTTGCAAAAGAAAACACAGTTCGTTTTTGGTTCCAACGTTTTCGTTCTGGAAATTTCGACCTGCAGAACAAGCCCCGTGGACGGCCTGAGACTCAAGTTGATAATGAAGAGTTGAAGGCTATTGTGGAAGCGGATCCATCGCAAACCACGTCCGAGTTAGCTGCAGGCTGCAATGTTAGTGATAAAACTGTTTTAATTCACTTGAAGCAAATTGGGAAGATTATAAAGCTTGAAAGGTGGGTACCTCACGAATTGACTGAAACAAACCGGCAAACGCGCGTCGACTGCTGCGTTACATTACTAAACCGGCACAATAATGAAGGTATTTTAAACCGAATCATTACCTGTGATGAAAAATGGGTTCTTTACGATAATCGGAAGCGCTCAGCGCAATGGTTAGATCCTGGCCAGCCAGCCAAATCCTGCCCCAAGCGAAAATTAACCCCAAAAAAGTTACTTGTAAGCGTTTGGTGGACTAGTGCCGGTATTGTTCATTACAGTTTTTTCAAATCTGGCCAGACTATTACGGCTGATGTCTATTGTCAGGAATTGCAAACCATGATGGAAAAGCTAGCGGCTAAACAACCTAGGCTGGTCAATCACTCCACGCCACTGCTGCTTCACGACAACGCTAGACCACACACTGCGCTACAGACGGCTACTAAATTAGAAGAGCTTCAATTGGAAAGTCTAAGACATCCTCCGTACTCCCCGGACCTTGCTCCAACAGATTACCATTTTTTTCGAAATTTGGATAACTTCTTGCAAGGGAAAAAATTCAACTCCGATGGGGCAGTCCAAATCGCCTTCAAAGATTTTATTGATTCCCGTCCGACTGGTTTTTTTAGTAAAGGGATCAATGAACTACCTATGAGATGGCAAAAGTGCATAGAAAATAATGGTTCATACTTTGATTAATTAAATATATTATATTAAAAAATATTCGACTTTTTGTTCCTCCCATACAAAACGCCAATTTCATATGTAAGGACCTAATATATGTGCGTTGATAAATTTGTGTGGCATGGGCTGGTAGCATGTATAGTTTAACAATAATAGTTATGTCGTTTTGAGCTACATTTTATTGACGAAACTGTGCCAAATTTTTTCTCATCATATTAATGCATATGGTTGCACGAGGAGGTTCCCCGAGAGTTCACCAGGCGTCTCATTCAACCTGCTCGATGTTACAAGATATATCTACCCGGGGATTCGAAGAATGATGGAATTGGTTGTGTAGATGTCAACAGTCGTAGAAGGAACATTAAGCCAATTAACAAATACATAAAACAGAACGATAAATTATAATACAAAATTACAAATATACGATAGGAAAAATTTATGTCTTGTGCGGGATGTAATCCGCATAGCAGGCGTTATTGCATCATAACAATATTAAACCGATAAATTATATTTCAGACAAATATAGTATTTTTTGTAGGATAAAACTTGTACCTGTTTCATTTCAGTGAGTTAGAATTTGGAAGAATTTGGTAAGTAACTAACAAGTATGTACACCACGATAGCTCGAGGAGTGTATTAAAAACGTAAGAGCGAGACGCTGCAATAGTTGTAAATTTTAATTTCGTATGTGAGTATGAACAATGTAGGCATGTCGAGTGGCAAAATATTAAATGAGGTGTCTGTGTAATGAAAGAGGAAGCTTTCTCAAATGGTGTTAATATCAATGCGCAGTGCAGATCACTCAAAATATACTTTAGAAAAGGTCAGTAATAGATTTTCATCCAAATAACATTTATTAGACATTTGTTGACGTCAGCGCTATTGAGTTCTAATGGTTTGAATAAATACAACGCTGACATCAACAAATTATTATTTTTTAGTTTATTAGTACCTTCACAGATATAAGTAATGCTCTATTTTTATCAATATTTTGTGTATTACAATCACTGTCAAATTATTAGCCGACGCCTACCACTATGACAGTTAATTGCCCTTTATTATCGAGTTCTAAAGCAAATAATTACAATATTATTTACTATATACAGTTATATACTAAAAACTTACTTGTTACTCCAATTAAACGGCTACTTAATACTTACGTTATAAAGTCAATATGGATATCCTATTAGTCCGGATGTTGTCAAACATTGATAACAGAATCAATCCGAAGGTTCGAATCGAATGTAGTATTCGCAAAAGGGTTGTTTGATCAGCATAATAACAGAGTTCAAGGGCGATCGCGGGCGCCAATTTCAATATAAATATTATTGCAGTGGCACGCTAAACGCAGGATAACATTTGCATATTTATAAGAGAGCAGCCCTCAGCAAACATGGAGGGAATTGGTTGAGGGACACTATAGCTGAAGATCAGTAAGGACTAAATCGCAGTATGAATATTTTTTTGTAGTATCTAATAATCTGAACTTCTAGAGAGTTCGGTGAATCAAATGAAGACACTACAAATATGTTGACAAATTTTGTGATTAGATATATGCATTTAATATTACAAAATCATAAATATATGATAGGAAAAATTTAAGTCATGTGCAGGATCCCGCGTCCATCCACCCCTTGAGCCGGGGTATGCTCTAACCAATTGAGCTAACATGACATGACGTCATAACTCAAATCTTTCCTATCGTTCTTTAACCATCGTATTGGGATGGAACCCGCACATGTCTTAAAAAATTTTTTTCCTATCATAAATTTATGATTTTGTAATGTAATCCGCATAGCAGGCGTTATTGCAAACCTAACAATATTTAAAAAAATGCTATCAATACCCCCGTAAAGTCTTCTTTACATCTAAGCTCATGTTCTGTGATCTGTAGATCTTATCTGCGTTGCGCTGTATAGACTTTGGTAATTTGTTATGGAGGTCAGTCTATAGCAATCTACTGGGAACATAGTTCCAGACTGCTCGAAGACTGCTAGAAGAACTTTTTTAATCAGATAAATGCAATAATGTTATAAATTTCTAATCGAACCCAAAAAATATCCTCTAGATTTCTAAGTGGCACTTTTAACCTTCACCAACGTCAAACAGGCATTTTGAATGCTCGCCTAGCTGTCTAGGACAATATGTTGCGATAGCTTTACTTCAGTACCAGTTTCCATTTTAGGCCTCCTACTATTTTGATCACACTTACGAACAGGATAGAGAGTATAAATATTATTAAAACTCACGCACATTTTTATTTATTGATTAAGACAGGTTATTCACGTGTTATTTAACACTTACGTGTTGTCAGTGTAAAGATCTACAATTGTTTCGGCTTTATAAGGAAGCCATCTTCAGGATCTGGAGAGCTTACATCAACAACACGTTATATCATGCACTTGAATAACCTGTCCTACCCCGTGGGGTGCCGGGTTAGAATTGCACCTCCCCATATCATCCCGTGGGTGTCGTAAGAGGCGACTAAGGGAAAAATACTGGAAGGTGGGCAGCAGCGTCTTCTAAAGAATTGCCATCTTACTCTGCGATCCCCAAGCCATCTGCCAAGCGTGGGGATTATGGCAAATACCCCCTTAATAGGGGAGGCTGTGTTCAGCAGTGGACGATTCTGCTGATACAGTACAGTAACCTGTCCTAATCAATAGGTTAGATAGTGTTATAAGGCTGGCTTGTCCTATCAGCTATAAAGAACACATTTTTATACAATCATAATTTATGTATGTAAATTCACGCTTGTATTGATGATCGTTTAGTACATTGTAGCTCTTCAGTCCTATGTCTTCCTCTAAAGTTAGAAACATAATTTGTTTCAAAGACAAGCACTCACCGCAAGTCCAGCTATGTAAGTTAAGCTAAGTGCAAGTTGGTCCTGGCTTTTGCAGTTCCGTTCATGGAATAATGCAACAACCCGTGCAATAAAAACAAAGTCAATATTTTGGTTACAGGTTACAAAGTACATTATCATGCGGCGTATTTCAGACTTTTTATATTTAAAGACAGTATGTCTTGATTTTATGTAATAGAGGAAAAACATATTGTCATCTAATCGGTTTATTTGAAGACTCAAGGCTACTATTTGAATTAATTTATCAGAAAAATGCAGTAATTTTCATCGCCACTTAAAAACGGCCCTTAGGTTATACATACATTTCTTACTATTTTAGTTTTTCAGAACAGAATGTAAAAGAGTCCGTTACCTACAAAAATCCAAAATTTACTAAAAAAATTTACATTTCACAATTTTTGAACAAAATAGAGGACGAAAAAATTATTTTACCTTATGAGTAATATGTCCCGTGGGGTGCTGAGCTAGAATGTCACCCCTCCATTGCTACCTGTGGGTATCGTAAGAGGCGACTAATGGTAAAATACCGGTGGGTAGCAGCGCCTTCTGACGAACTGATAGCTTAAACTGTGATCCCCAAGACGCCTGCCAAGTGTGGGGATAATGACAAAACCCCCCCTTAATAGGGAAGGCTGTGTTCAGCAATAGACAATCCGGCTGATACAGTACAGTACAGAGCAATTAATAGACAATGCACACAACTGTCAGCGTGAGAAAAACACCATAAACAATTTGTTTTGATAAACAAAATATATTGCTTAGCTTATTCTATATTCTGTTTTGAGTCAATATTCTACACAAAATGTCTAAATTAGAGGTCTAAAAGTTATTCGGTTTGCAAGATAGACCTGTCACATAAGGATTGACAGATAGACAGAATGTGGATGAGATGGGGCTAGATAGATTGGATAAATTCTGCTGAATATACGCAAGAACAGTATGTGACTAAAGCAATGAAAATAGTTTTTCCAAATATAATTATACGCAATAAAGCTTGATAATTACTTCTTTCGGTCAGACGAAGTTCAGTAGTCTGGTTGATATCCGTTACTTTATGATGCCTCCAAGCTATTTGGCTAAGGCAATACATTAAAGCACAAATTCACATCGATTATAACCGGAAGAAACGGGTTCGATTCCCGCCCGATGACCACATATTTTGCTTTTATCCATACTAATATTATAAATGTGAAAGTAATTCTGTCTGTCTATCTATCTGTCTGCCTGTATCGCTTTCACGCCAAAACTATTGAACCGGTTTGGATAAAATTTGTTATGGAAATAGTTTGAGATGCGGGAAAGTACAAATGATAGTTTTTATCCACAGAAGTTAATGTTTTTGCGCGATAACCGACATACGCGGGCGGAGCCGCGGCCGGACAGCTAGTCATTTATAAATTGATACTTTGTTAAGCTAAGATTGAGATAGTTAAATATGAAGCTTGAAATAATCTAAGAAGGTTTTCTACTAGTTCTACAAACGTATGGTGACCAGGGTCTGAGTTTGTTTTTGACATAATAGGCCCTTTGTCGAAGGAGGCTGTTCCTTATAGTCATTACTCAGTAGCTGTTACGTGTGAGTTAGCATATTGCGGTAACAGAGGCGTGGTTTCTACGGTATAAAGTATCCATAAATTCCATTTATTCAACTCAGATGACATAGAGCTAATTTGGGTTGAAAATATTGATCAGCCGTCTGGAATAACACCTTCAGTACGACAACGTACAGGAGAAAACATCTGTTAGTATTTTGTGGTTTACAAAGTGTCTTGTTGATTCTATTTTTTGTTTATAGCTGATAGGTTAGCCTTTGAACACTATCTCACATGATGGTATGAGATTGTGGTCGAACATGTTGTTCAGGCTAACCTAGAATTACTGGCTCTGAAGGACAGCTGCCGGAACGCACCGTTGGGTGCTTACTTCTATATACATGTATTATAAACAGCACACTACAAACTAAATACAACACTACAGCTAAGGCAAGCATTAAGGCAAACTAAAGGCCATAGCAGGCCAACAGACAGTCTAAATACTCCTACACATTACTACCATTGTAATATACCTATATATTATATGATATATGTACTTACCAAGTCATTTAATTACATAACTATCAAAATCATTAATTTCTCTACGTAGACGTTCACTTTCACGTTTATTTCAACTTATTTGTAGAAGTTCAAACAACATTCTCTTATCAGTTTTTTTGCTGATTTATATATTCCATTGTTTGATTTGTATTTAAGATACAATAGATAGATTTTTTGTGATTTTTTTGTTGGTGCTCATTGTGGATGAAATATTTTAAAAATATAAAAGGACACGACACCCTGCCATAAAATATAGCCAGTGTTGTTACTCGGGATGATGTAAAGATTCTAACAATACCCAATCCATCCAAATCTGTGAAGGCCCTTAAAATTATAATGGAATATAGAAATATTAATGTTTTCAATAACCGGCTGTACTCACGCGTATTGGTCGAGATTGTCGACCTAGGTTTCGGGCATGTCCGATGCCCTTCATCAGGTGAGTTCTAGAAACGATCGAGCGAAAAGGTGATTGAAGGAATATAGAAACTCACATATCTATGTGCATGAACCCTAGAAACATTACACTCCTTTTGATCAGTCGTGTATAGAAGAGAATCATCGAAACTGGATGATCCACTAAAAACTTTTTCCGATTAGATTTCAGTATATACTGTCTCTTGAGCATTTAACTCTTATGAAACGCTGATGTTATTACATTGAAATCGAAGCAGTGATAACCGAGCGGCAATAGCTACAGACTGCCGTACTGCAGGTCCATGGTTCGATCCCCACCGCCAGCTTGAGTTTTACCGCATGGTGGAAGGGTATTCTGCGAAATGCTGGCTTGGCTAGCTACCTTCGAGTAAAACATCTCTGCAGTCTTTGAGAGCCTGTCGGTAATTACAGGCACATGAGACTCAATAACTGTATGTCTGAGGGTGATGGGCGCAGTGTTTTAGGACAATCAAACATCAGGTGGGCCTCATGAGTGTTCTCTCACAATCCCATGAATATAATTGAACATAAAACCTATTACAATTTTATTCTTTCCAAATGTATATTCTTTGGTCGCAAAAACCTGAATTTTACTTTCTTAACACTCAGGTGCGAATAATTTGAATAAAACGCCTTTCATTGGTATAGAAAGGCGTAGTCTTGAATATTAAACTTACACGTCTACCTATATTGGCGTCGAAACCCTTTCTTCTCGAGAGCACTTAAAAACACGTACCTACCTATTTACCGAGAGTATGCATGAGTTACGTTTAGCTCATAAACCACAATCGAATTTACCCTTTACATTTCAAAGTTTGGAAAACTAATGTAGGGCCTCGACTCGGGTAAGTATATACTTCTTATATAGAACCGTATGTCACTTGGGTCGTACATCTCACTGTTTTTATTAAATGAATTATTCAACTCGACTGCGTTGAGGCGAATTTATTTATTCTACGACTGGTATGTCTGTTAGAGTATAAGACTGTTTTTGATACTGTAAAGTTAGTGGCATAGAGGCCGTTGTACCGAGTCTAGAAAGTTAAGACTATAGCCATAGGGGCTGGCTACCTTGTGGTTGTAATTTCTGAGACTGAGGTTCACTGGTTTGAGCATAATGTATTTAGTTGAACATTTTGCCAATATATTATGTCTCATTCATTAATAACGGATCAGTGATTCAAATGCTTTTGGACATTCTAGGCATGCGAAAGTATTTGCCGATTTTGGATCTTTTTTATTCTGCGTCATGTTGGGAACTAGCTAAGTACGTGTTAAATTGAGTAAAAAATATTATATTATGGAGTAATTATGTCTGTCATATAATAAAATTTGTCAGGTTGTTATACTCTGTCTTCGATAAAATATTATCGAAATACTCTGTGCAAAATTTTATAGAAATGAGTTCGGTGTTTTGGTTTGAAAAGTAACAAGCTGACAAGTCTAACAAACATACAATTTTTTGTATTTAATGTTAGTAGAGATACTTCCATCTTTTATCGGTTTAGTGTACCGCTGAAAGTAGTTGAAGCGTTTGTATTGTAATTTGCTTAGCCGTTCGTAACCGATCAGCGAAGCAAAGTCCGCCGCGGTCATGACTTGGATGGGTGACCGCTAGTGACATTACTACTGAGCGCTTCCGTGCTTAGCAGGGCACGTTAAGCCTTCGGTCCCGGTTGTTGTCTTAGGATGGCAGTCGTTACAGCATGAAGGTAGGGCATTTTGCGAATACCGGCCTGGCTAGCTCCCACCCTCAAGTAGAAGAATCTGTCGCCAAGCACCTAACGATGTGATCCGGCAGCTATCCTTGAGAGCCAGTAATTCTAGGTTAGCCTGAACAACATCATCGACCACATTATCACTTACCATCAGGTGATATAGTGGTAACCTCTCTGCTCTATAAAGACCATTGGTAAGTATTTAGTGGTTATCAGGTTAAAGAAATAATACAATTGTAATTGCAATCTGTATGCGTGTTACGCTACATATTTTTCGATTCTAATGTTAAGTTTCGGTAAGACTGAACTCATTATCAAAAATGAATTTTAATAGAATTACTCTAAAATCAATATAAATTGTTTGTGCAATAAAATTGTCGTGCACCCAAAGAATAACTTCCATTGCATGCAAATGCAAGCCTCTACCTATGACGCATGTACTCGTATGTAAAACTAATGACATACTCCGTGCTACACTTATGGATGCCTGGGATGGATGACTAGTGTATCATTGACAACGAGATTGCCAAATAAAGAAGTTTGACATAGAGATCGCCGAATAAAGATGTTAAAAGGGTAATAGAACCAATGCTAGAACAAGAACAATACAAGTAGATAGATCGTCAGTAGACACAGAACAATCAAACAATAAGGAGGTGGCATTATATTACCTTGTTCATGATAATGAGACGTACATATACTGCATGAGAATAAAACAAGGAATATCACAGCGACAAAAACATTAATCATGTGCATTATGGTTAAAAAATGTGTTAAAAGCATCCATGGAAAAAACTTTAATATCTTTAATTTCAAGCATTTTGGACAAACAAAGTCGTAATCACCATGTGCAGCACGCATTGAGCTTTATTTAAGTTTCCTTTCGTTTTATTTCCCAGCCACAAGCTTTAAATGATTTGAATTAGGTACCTACTCGATAGGTCTCGCTAACAGCATATCTTACTAAGTCGAAATGGTCCAGCCACAATAGGCTTGCGGGTTCTGCCATGAAATGTGTCTTGGAAGAAATTAGTACATTGAAGCTGCTAGTCGCATTTACTACTGAGTCTTTCTGTGATATTGTTGTAGGTTCGCTTGCAATGGTTTTTTATAAGCGGATAATATACGCAAGCTTCTACGCAAGTTTGAATCGCATCATTGTACATACGCCCTTACGCGATTTTTAAACCAATAGCACCAAACGTGTGCACGACATAAAATTCATAATGTTATGCATTCACGAATAAATTCCCCCATTCAGCGAAATGGTAGTGAAGTGGTGTCAGGAGTGGAATTATTCGTGAAATTCAACACTACATTTACACCTGGCTTCACCAGTTTCAGTAGAACCGGCACCGGTCCCGTTGGACAGTTTTACGTTTGAAATGTGAGCTGGGATGTGTGATATGAGAGGTCCAGGTTAGATGGGCATGTTGATGGTTGTTAAGGACACGAGCCGGCGTTCAGCGTCGACGTCTGGGCCCTTACTTGGCAAAGCCAGAATTCCATTGACGTTTGTGCTTTAGTATATCTAATACGCGGTCAGTGCCTGAATATCTAAGGACGCATTAACTCGTCTCTCTGTTTATTGTTGGCCATTTGTTCAGGTATTTGTAAGTAAATTGAATGCGATGTGTATTTCTCTTGGATCTAAGTTATTTGGAGATGTGTAAACTCACATGATAATATCATGTTGCTTCTATGTGAACTCTATTAATTCATGTCGTAATTATATCTATAAATACGCTTTTAGTGGTTGAAGCAATTGTTGGAGACGCTCACTTGGGCACGTTAATTCGAATAGCTAGAATTCGCGATCCAGAAACCCTTATTATTATTATATATGTATATAATAAAGGTATCCGGATTACAAGCTATTTGCAAACAGCACTTTTCTAATAACTTGCGACCCAAAAACACTAATTGTAGATTTTTCACTAAAATCAACCATTATCTATATCTAAATAAAAGGCTATTATTATGTTTATGTAGACCAGCTGCCGAAACATACCGTTAGTTGCTTGGTGACAGATTTCCAGCTAGCTTACCAGGCAGACGGGCATTCACAAATTGCAATAGCGCCGTACAAAAGTTGTTATAGAATACATTTATTGCTTGGTGGCAGGGCATAGGAAGCCAAGTATCCAACGGCGTGTGGCAACTATTTTCATACCCCTAATTGGCTATCTCTTGACCACTATTTCACCTGTTGGTAAGTGATGCGGTGGTCAATGATGGCAAGCGGACTAGCCCTAAAATACTGGTTCCGCTGCTGCCGGAACACAGTTAGGTGCTTGGCGACAGACTTTTACTTGGGGGTGTAGCGGTGGCAGGCTATCATTCGCAAAATGTCATTCTACCTTGCGGTGAAACTCAAGCCGGTGATTGGAATCGAACCATGGACCTGCGGCACGGCAGTCCATGGTTATCCTAGAATTCCAGTTCCCATTATAGGCTAAACCTGTTTGCTACCTTCGACCGCATCATCACTTACCGTCAAGTGAGAATGTGGTCAAAGGCTAACCTATCAGTAATATATATAAAAACGGCACTCTAGCCACATAATTGGATTAGGATAGTAATATAAACTAAAAAGGCAAAACAAATAGTTATTAAGCTTATATAAATAAGCGATTAGTCACTAGTTGGCAGTTCCTTACCTAATTATTACCTAGTGACGGACAAAATTTGGCTTCGCCTGCTAGATTTATATTAGATATAATAAATATACTTTGCATGGTTGAAGGGCATTTTGCGAATGCCCGCCTAGCTAGCTAGTACTCTCAATTAGCAAATCTGTCGCCATGCACCTAACGGTGTGTTCCGGCTGCAGTCCTTTAGACTCAGTAAAATTACAGAATGACGGGCGCAGCGCAGTTTGTCGCTTGTTTTTATTTCTCAACATCAATCTGAACATTTAATCATATCCATAGACAATATTATGACCTCATATCATCATGGCTGGCTGTATGATCAAAGACAAAGTGAGTCATATTATCTATATAATACATTATTTATCATAAATCTATGATTTACACATAGGATAAAAATATATTTTATATATATGATGATAGTGTAATAGGGCAATGGCAAAACAACAAACACAACTAGTCTTCCATAGGGGAATGTTAACTTGTTTATATTACTTCGACGATAGTCAAAGAATTACAAAAATTTCGAACCAAACTTTCAATATCGAGAACTTTCAATATCTATTCGAATAAATTATGCCGTATTAGCATCAGCATCGTCGTTAATAAAAAGCAACGACACACCGGAACAAATCGAGGAATCCCTTGCGATTAGGGTGTGCAGAATTTAACATTGTAATTTATTTTTATGGATGATGATACGATCCCTAAGTTGCATCTCGTCTCGGGAATTGGGGATTAAATAATCACATCAGTGGCTTTTTCTGTTTATCTATGTTGGTACAGTTACAGCCAGTGTTTCGCCGTTCGTTGGATAGATGGCGCTAAGCGTAACGTTTCTTGAACGGGTAGCTTATTGTTCTGGGGAAATTTTAAAGGAAAGTTTCGATAATTTATTTATATAAGTTATGTACAATTATTAATGTTTGAATAGCGTGAACAAAAGCACTAATATAACACTAATAAGATTCTCAACCTACGATTTAAAACTACGAAAAATAAAAAGGAATTTCTTAGATTTATAATGAACCGCTTGTTGCTCTAACGTTGCAATATTAGATTGTGGGTATACTACTACCAACTTCCCTACTAATATTCCCTAGGAGCGATGGCTTCGGGTATCTGGCTAACTATAATATCGTTACTCTACATTAGGTGCAGAGCAGATCTACTCAAGTACTTAGTATGAAAACGCCCTCATTAATCGAATGATAGAAAGTATACTTCGAACAAGAGCATTCCCAAAAGAGGGTTGACATCATGGTGGTGGCCGGCTACGAAACTGACCAAAAGTTTCTATTCAATGCGTTCTTGTGTTGTTACAGAAAATGTATTGTACCGACCAGAGTCCTTACTTAAGTGAGATAAGGGTAGGCTGAGATCGATGTTGGATAAAGACATATTCTACTTACCTCCACATAAATAGTACTAGGTGAGGAAGATGAATGTCCTTGTTAAGTAATCATCCAAAACACTAAACGAAACGTTTTAAACGTTTCGTTTGACTGATTTATTTTTTATTTATTTTTTTAAGTGATAGGCTAGCCTTTGACCACTATCACAACTGATGGTAAATGAGAGCCGAAGATGTTGTTCATTGGCTTACCTAGAATTGCTGGCTCTCAAGGACAACAGCCTTAACTAACTTAATAGGCAGCTAGCCAGGTGGGCATTCGCATAATGCCGTACCACTATGCTATACCGACTGTCAGCTTAAGACAACAACTGGGATCGATGGCTTAACGAGCCCTCCGAAGTACGGAACCGCTTAGTAGTAATGCCACTAGCGGTCACCCATCCAACTCATGACCGCAGCGGACCTTGCTTAACTTAGCTGATCGGTTAAGAACAGCTATATAAGCAAACTACGTTACCAGCGCTTCACGAACTTCTTCTAATACATTCTCGAGAGCTCCGCGTGTATATAGCAGCTCGTACTTTACCAGCATTAACTTGTATAGAATATATAATAACCTAACTTTACCGTAGCGTTTCTAATAAGTCAAATAAATTAACTGGGAAGTAAGTTTTCAAAGGCTTGCAAATATTCGACGAAAGTCAAATTGAATTTAAAGCGCACATTATAACGTCAAACAATTACTTATGTTGTTTTTAATTGAGACTGTATGCTGAATGAAATGTTTGCTGAGAGGGATCTTTATTTATATTCAAAACTCTGCCTTGTTTGTATCCAGTTCAGTTTGCCTCATCGAAATGTTTGATAATTTTTTTTTTGGCATGCTGCGTGCATGTGCTCCAGATATGGCGAGATTAAAAAACATGTCTTTTTCTAAGTTTTTTAATATAATACACCTCAATGACTGTTTTATTAGATAGGCATAAATTTCACAATAAGTTATTAGTTATTTATGCAACTGTTGTATAATAAGGGGTATTAAAACACGAATGTGGGTAGGCAGGGTCATACTAGGCGAAGGTGTGATAATAGTATCACATGAGTGTTTTAATACCCAATTATTTACATTTTGGACTGTAAATAATTGGGCTTGGATAAGATCAAACGAACTTACCTAAGTGAAGTTCGATCTGAATTATCTTGACTTCTTTGAAGAGATTTAAGGTCCCACCACACCCGTTTTCTAGACCCTTAATTTCGCAATATTGTTATTCTTCTCCGAAATAATGAAGCTCAACTGGCGCCGGCGTTGTAGGGGAGGACTGCCTCTTTCTTTCTCTTCCTATCCTACGACGCTGAACCATGTGCGATAGAGATGTAGGTAGCACGGACACTACTACATTAGTGTATCAAATCTCGAATAAGAAGTCAAGATAATTATTAAAATGCACTTGAATAATACAATAGTAATATTTACGGATGGAGATTTGAATTTTTCTGATAATTCTTGAAAATATACTAAAAGCACATCGGGAAATAATGGACCACATTTTAATAATTTCCATTTTATGAAATCTTGGTAACGCTTTTTCATATTGTTTTCTCGATATTCTGGTAATAGTTGGTTAGAAATGACTTTTGCTGCATTAGAAATGTCTGGTGGTGTGTTATCAAACCCTGTATCACTCATTATTGTGAACAACAAACTATTACATTTTTGCAATACTTATATCGAACAAAAATGGCGGGATACCACGTGAACTCGTATAACAGTATTTTTTTTGAACACGGCGGTATATTAGTGAAAGGCGCGTGCCTGACAATGTTCTTTTTTTTAAATGAAATATGAATTTCTTACACCATTATAACCAAAGAGAAAAGTAATATACCGGAAAATTATAACACTCGTTTGGATGATATTATGGGTACTATGACACAGGATTTTTTAATGCTGGCAATAAGCTAGCTGTTTCAGAAACGTCTATAGAGCATTTATAGCATAGGGTAAATATTTAACATTGGTTAATATCAACGTTTCAAAAATCTTGTATTGTGTGTGGTCATAGTGTGACTAATTGATTTTCAATATCACATGAGTTATTCAGAAATACCATATACAATTTTGTACTACCGTCTTAAATCTATTTAAATCTTTCTCAACGCTCCTTATGCACGAGGTTTTCGCCCAATGTGACCAAAGATCTTACAGTAGTATTGCATTGGCCCTGGTGTGTCATTAATTTGATGACAGGATCCCAAGCTGGTGTTACTTGCTATCTTCTCTATTGAAATAATGGGTAATTTTTATTTCAATAACCTCGCGTAACATTTTTGAAATGAATTGATCTCTGATGATTTTGGAATTGTATACTTTGAAGTGTATATAGTTCTGTTTCTCCAGAGTATTCTCGTTCGAGATGGGAAATGTTATACTCTAATAATGTATAAATGTGATTTTCCTTGAGCATGACATATAGTTATCATATATAATCTTCTCATATTGATGATAAGAAAAATTGAGTTTTTTTATAAATTTTAATATGTCACAAATAAATTAAAAAATCTAGTAAGAACACAAACTTAAACAATTATTTTGATGTTCATACACATTGCAACTGTATTTTTATTATAAGAAGTTTAAATAAAACTTGCATTTTGAGCATGAAATTTACTAAAGTTATACTAGTAAACGTAGTCACCACAGAGCTTGTTATTTTGTCCAGATTCAAAATAGAAAAAAATCTGTAACGTATGGAACAAAAACTTAAACAAAACCTAAGCATACTAACTTCCACTCATTTAGCGCATTCAAAAAGTTGTCTCTATCTGATATCGAACATCATATGTAATGTGTTTATCAAAATATGGCACACTTACTTTCATGTCCCCAGTGCCCGACCACCTGCACACAAGATGACCTTAAATATGCCTTTTACAAGACCGTGGAGATGGCCTCCCATTAGGAAAACATAATTTAAGAGAAGTTAAATGAATGATGAATCGAACACCATGCTGTTATACTTAATTACGAATAAATGAAATGTGTAAGGGTGGTATGAATTATTAATTACATTTCCATATTATCATTTTATTAATAATGAAATTGCAAATGTTTCTGTACATATTATACATACCTATAGGTAGGTAGTAAAGTTCAAGTGAATCTGTATTACAGTGATAAGCGGCCTTTTTATAAGTATTGTTGTGTGTAACAAGTGAAAAGCTAATCATTGAGTAACAAGTGACTAGCTAATAACTCATTAAATCCCTAACCAGTGCATAAATATTTCTTACTGATAAACGTTAAATAGGGACTTCTAAGTTAATCAGTTGCTAATGAACGATTTTTGAAGCTGTGTTTCATTGTGATCTAACGCCATAGGTATTATTTTGCGATTTGCAAACGACGTCAGTTACTGTGGGGCTCCTCTTCCAAGTGCAAGTAGGTTTTTATAATGCAAAGTCCAACAGTAACCAAGCAGGCCCTACTAATTCAATTCTATTCAATTCAAATAATTTATTTCAACCAACAAGGATCATGCTACAATATTGTTACCAAATTGTGGCGTCAATAATAAAATATAATTATAAAAAAAAATAAAAAAAAATTAATAATAGGTAAATTATATATACAAAATTCAATTCAAACGTACTAAAATAACTAATCATTAGTCAGTACATGAATATGATTCAGGTACTGACAGTCGAATCTTTCAGCAAATGCCTTCTGGGCTGGCCTGGACCCTGCGCACCACACATAATGTAATCCGATTGAAGAAATAAAGGTAGTTTAAACCAATAGTAAACGAGGTATGCAAAAAATTAATATTACTTAGCCCATTTTGTAAAACATCATATTCAGGTGCACTCAATAATAATGGTACAAAACAAGTTCAGAAACAAAAGCGCGCTCGCAAACAATCAAACTAAGAACGAAACACAATCACAACACGACCACATGCCAGGCAACTGACTAGATCAGCTGTTTCACATCCGCCATCTTGTTAAATAAATCGTTGCTATTCAATGTTTAAACATGGGTGGAACAATGGTTAATTTTACAGCAATAATACACTTTATGCAGTGAATAGTGAGTGATTAATGTTATTCAATGTTTATAAGTATTTTTTTTAAAACTAATTCAATGAATAAGAGTTTAATAAGCGTTTATAAGAATGGGTGTCAGTTTTTAACGTGAAGATTAGCGTAGTATTCACATTCAAATTCCGACGTGTATCTAACGCAGCAGAAACTATATGTACTGCCAATACTGTGTTTGTCCAAACGAATAACGCACGGTAAGTAACAAGTAATGAGGATAGGTATAGGTATTGATGAAATAAATAAGTTTCATCCTAAAATCCTTTAATTATCATTCATAAACCCGTAATATTTTATTTTGAAATCAGACCGGATCTATTTTACATTCCGATTCTCATTTGCACCCAATTAATAAAATAAGCCCATTGATTCATCCTATTTTCACACAATGCTCCCAATCCGCGCTGAAGGATAAACTTGACCATATTTTCCCAAAGAGTTGGTACATAAATTATTCCATAATATTGCGATAAAACGTTAACGGGCCGCATTTATTATTTATAGCCGAATTTTATTGTCAAGCTCGAGGGCACGCGTGTTGTGATATCGACGCCTTTGTCTGCTGAGTTGTGACAGATAAGGTAATAGTTGCTATGAGTTTTAATATCGCAAACCTTTCTACTCACGAAGGCGTGCCCTTCCACAGTTTTTGAGTGTAGTTAAACTAATTATTTTTTATACCTGACAAGCGGTCCGCCCCGGCTTTGCAGGGGCGGGCCGCCTTAAATTGAAACACATAAAAAGTTATTTTTGTGACATAACTGTAATAGTTAGACATATGGAATCACAGACTTTTTTGTAGATATTGATGTCCTCTATAAAATTGTATCACATCACTTTGCTCTTAGTGTCAAAAATTTCCGCAGCGTAGGTACGCGATTTGGTATTGTTTTCACACTTTGGGTAACATTATCGAAGTTTTCATATGGATCCCTAAGTTTTTGAAAACATTCTATAGCCTTTGTTCATCAGGGCTATTGTGGAATTCTGATGGTAAAAGAATTATTCAAATCGGTCCAGTACTTTTTAAGTTTATTCGTTACATACAAAAATACAAATCTTTCCTATTTATAATATTAGTACAGATATGTTAGCCTTTGACCACTATCTCACCTGATGGTAAGTGATGATGTGGTCTAAGATTTTGTAAAGGCTAACCTAGAATTATATTAGGCTAACCTATTCTGAGCCAGTAATAGTAGAACTCTTTGTGGTTGTTCCGGGGAAGTACTGGCAATTACCTATTTTGACCGCCAAACACTAATGTTCGCATAGGTTCCGGACAAAATTGATAACACACACAATATTTTGCATTTTAGTATGTTCTTAATAGCCTTAATATAATAAGGGATCTATTATATCCTTTAGGAGTTCCATCAAAGCCCAGACTTAAAATTTACGTTTATGCAACAAAAACAGATTATTGGTTTCCATCTATAACAAGCTGTTGACTGTTTTCAGCCCACGCCAAATAAAGATTCCGATTTTGGTGAGTTCAGTTGCATTATACACGTAATATATCTTCTTTGTAAAGAGATTTCTAGGGTTCGTACCAAAAAGGCAAAACGCCCACTGCCTGTCCATTTGTATATCACGGGCCTCTATCTGTTGAAGTGGGACATCACTAGACAACACTTAGATTACTGTGACGCGTTATGATTGCTCCAAACAGAGAGCATGTCAACAGAATTTTCAGAATCGATTTTCACAGGAAATACTTAACATACGGAGTCCAAAGAGTGGTTCTTCCAAGGACCAAAGTCACGGATTGAATGATGCGATACTGACTGATACGTGGAACCTCGGACTAACCTAGTATTTCGTAGCCAAGCATTTAGTTATAATAATTTACCAATAGAAAGGCCGTGTAAAGTATCGTATTACGTAGGTTATGCTTAGTCGTAAATCTGTCACCAACAAACCACATTAAACAGACACTCAAAGGCTTCTGGTAATTCGAAACTGTTAGTAGATTTACAGCTTAGTCTGGTATTATAGAAATAGTCACCGTTCTCGTTCTTCTTGCACTGTGCTCGTCGCTGCGGTACGTTAGTTACTTTTTATGACTCGTTCATAGTGCTCTTCACACCTTCACAGTAGTGTTTTTACAGTGCTAGTTTGAGGCAGAATTTGCATCTCCGTTTTGTTCCTTCTCTAATTTGGTAAGATGCAATTGACTTACGTTTAGAAGCGTAAGTTAACCGTTTATTTCAGAACATGTTATACAGATAAATTTATTTTATTTAGGCTCAATCTAAAGTTAAGTTCATTTGCGGGTAACTTAATATTACACAAGTCTTTGTTCTAGTAGAAGGTCAAACTTAGTAGCAGATTTCAAATTCGTTGTATTCCTGTCGTGGAAACAGGAAAACTCAATAGTTTGACTGTTTAAAAATAACAGATATATATAAAATATTTGAAGAAAAAAATAATTATATTTAAATAAAACACTTAAAAAATATAAAATATATATCTAGTGAAAATTGCGTCTAATTTACTGCTAAGCCGACGTGACGTCACAAACGCCACGCAGCCAAACCAGAAGAATTTTGGACGCGCACGATCGAGAATACGTAAATAAGAATTTTCTCGATCGTGCGCTCGTAGAGTCAAGACCTCCTGATGCTTCGTGTAGTAATATTCTAATAATACTCTAATTTTTAGCTTTAATAATAAATAAAATAAAAATAAAAAATAAAAAAGCCTTTATTTGATCTTGCTATATAAATTTTTTAAGCTACTGTTATATCTATATACTATGTGAAATTGTTAGCAAGCTCCCCAGGTTGGGTAAAGGCCTCCTCCAACGATGTCCACTTCTCTCTATCTTGTGCTATTCGCCACCACTTTGGACCAGCGACTTTTTTTATTTCGTCCTCCCAGCGTGTTGAGGGCCTTCCTCTCTTTCTTTTTCCTTGAGGTCCTCTCCATATGGTGGTGTTGTAGGTCCATCTTTTGTCTTTAAGCCTCGCTATGTGACCGGCCCACTTCCACTTTAACTTTGAGCATAGCTTAGGGCATTAGTGGCTTTTGTTTTTTCTCTTATCTTTACGTGTCTAATCTTATCTAGTTTCTTTATTTTTAGCATGCTTCTCTCAATTCCGCGTTGACAGGATGTTATTCTTTGCTTAACTTTTGACGTAAATTTCCAAGTTTGACATCCATATATCAAGCATGGTAAGAGGTTAGAGTTCATTGTCTTAGTTTTCAGTTTTATTGGCATGTTACTTTTGAAAATTTCTTTCAAACTCCAGAATTTATTCCATGTTCGCTGAACTCTTCTTTCAATCTCTTGTTCGTTGTTTTCTTTATCAAAACTGATTGTTTTTCCTAGGTACGTATATTTGTCTGTATAATCTAGTGGATATCCATTGACTTTTACCGGTTTTTTGAGGCTATTAGACATTACCATGGTCTTAGTGAGATTAATTTCAAGTCCTACGTCTGCACTAGCTGATTGTAACTCATTGATCATGAGCTGTAGTTGTGAGCCTGTCTCGGATAATATTACTATATCATCGGCGAAACGCAAATGACTCAGAAAGGTTCCTTGTATGTAGATTCCTCTATTGCTCCAGTTTAGTTTGCTGATGATGCTTTCGAGTATAGCTATAAATATTTTTGGTGACAAGGGGTCGCCCTGTCTTACACCTCTCTTATTTTAAAGCTCGGGCCCAATTTTTAGCTTTAGCAGGAAGAAAGTGGAAGGGAATAAATAAAACAGAATTGTCTTTATTGTGATAACGGGTTACTATGGAACCCTGCACTGCGCGTGGCCCGACACGCACTTGACCGTTTATTATGGTTTCATTTCTGTTTATTTAATAACAGTAAATTACTAGAAAAAAGCAAATTACTTCTCACATCATGTACAAGTAGAACTATTTATTTGGAATGGAAAATAATAACTCCAAAATTATCAACAAAAGTGAACTTGAAGCAGTGATGGCTCAGTGGCATTGACTATGGGCTACCGCGCAGCAAGTCCAAACCCGCCGCGGGCTTGAGCTTCACCGCGTGGTGGAAGGGCATTTTGCGAATGCCCGCCTGACTAGCGACCACCCTCAAATAGAAAATCTGTCGCCAAGCACCTAACGGTGTCTTCCGGCAGAAGTCCTTGACAGCCAGTGAAATTACAGGCACATGACTTCACAACTATGTCTCAAGGTGACGGGCGCAGTGCAATTCGTGACTTGTGACGAAATGCATCTGTTATAGGCAGAGTTAGTCCCTTTAAAATAAAGTGGGTCTCGAGCAAAAAAAATGGCTTCAACTTCAGTATTTTCGAAAGAACGGCCTTAAAATACGTCATCAAGGATGTCACGGTATTCAGTAATGAAAAAGAGATAGCTGAAGATAGCAGTTGTTTGCCAAATTGACAAAAAAAACCCTATTCTCCCTTTGCTTAGATTTTTTCCGTTAATTAGGTTAAGTAGTTTGCTCTTTTGTTTACCACTGAGTATTAAGATAGACGACGCGGTATAAGCGATAGCGTAAGAGGTCGCGGTATAAGATCAGGTTTATATGTCTAGTGGACAGATCTGCTAGTCTTGTGTATAGCTACTTTATGGCGTGTATCAAGATATAATTTATTATTAAGGAGAAAAACATCAATGGGAATGTTATATACCGATTGTTAGTAATAGATAAATTATGGTTCCTTACGATAAAATGGCACCCTACTACTATGCCCACGCATCTATCTATCTACATATCTTATGATAATGCAATATTCTTTTTTTATGTGCACAATATGAATTATAATATAAATAAAGAAAGTCCACAGCAATAAACGTGTTTATTACACGTTTATTTTTAGCTTTTTATCTAGTAAGAACAGTAATACAAACAAACGTCATGCGTGCGGTGTGATTATAATAAAAGAACGGGAAAAGTGCTAGTTGCCCTTACATACCAAACACAACACAGAATTCTTATATAAATGCGAAAGTGCGTTTGTCGGTTTGTTTTTTGTTAGCATATAAATGGTATAAAGGCGTATATGAATGAAGAATGAAACAATTATGGTGGAGCGGTAATAGTCATGGACTGTCGTGCCGCAGGTGCATGGTTCGGTCCCCACTGCCGACTTGAGCTTCACCGCATGGTGGAAGGGCATTTTGCGAATGCTCGCCCAGCTAGCTACCGTTCTCAAGTAGAAAATCTGTCGCCAAGCACCTAAAAGTATGTTCCGGCAGCAGTTCTTGAGAGCCAGTAAAATTACAGGCACATGAGACTTAGCATTTGTATGTCCCAGCGAAATGCAAGGTCTATAGGCAAAGGTCAGTCTGCTTGTAGGTGAGAATAAGTATCAGGTTGCTCGTTCCGTCACAGTCACATAAAAAAAAAACTTTTATCCTGAAATAGTCTGCAGTTTCTGTAGCACAGCCAAATTATGCACAATACAATTTTTCTTTATACACATTCTGAATTTCTCAGATATCATTTTACATAAAACGTTGTCCGCTAGCGCTTGTTGTCAGTTCTCTTCCTAACATCCCAACCTAAACAATGTGAAATCCGACGCGATATCGCGAGGTAGTCTTAGCCAGCTGAAATTAAAGCCACCCCTCTTATTAACCCCTTCTTAACGACCTCTCTATTCGGTGCCTAACTATTCGCCGTGGAGCAACTTACTTACAGACACTTTATCTGATTAATCTTCATTTTATATCGGTGGAAATCTTGTGAAGATAATTGGGATGTAGTTAATGAAGCTGTTGATGGAATTGTTGAAATTGAGGTAAGTTAAATTTAAGACGTATTTCTTAGATACCTTGTAGATTTATACTTGAAGTTGAGGGATTATGTTGGAGCTAATTGACTAAGCGAAGCGAGGTGGCAAATTAATGAAATAAGGACCCAATCATTTGTAAGTTTGTTCTTTGACATTCGAACGTCTCATCTGATATTTATGTTGGTTTATGTTATTGTGACGGAACATGCACGAGGCCCACCTGATGTTAGGCGGACTAACCTCTAACAGATGCAGTTCATCACATGTCACGAATTGCACTGCGCCCGTCACCCTGAGACGTAGTTGTTAAGTCTCATGTGCCTTTAATTTTACTGGCTCTCAAGGACTGCGGCCGGAACATACTGTAGGCGACAAATTTTCGACTTGAGGGTAGTAGCTAGCCAGGCGGCAATCGCAAAGTGCCCTTCCACCAAGCTTCCAAGAAGCTTATGTTGGTGGTGGGGATCGAACCAGAGACTGCACGGCAGTCTATAGGTAGGTACCGCTCGGTTACTATTGCTTCAGAATGATTATGACTATTTTAATCATATTATGGTGGAAAGCCATGCCTGTGTAGGGAAATTTAGAGTCAAAGCAGTTTTTTTTGTAGCTTGCCTTGGTACCTATATAGTCATGGATCATGGAATTCAAGACACCAAAAGATTTGTGCACATAATAATTATCTTAAAAAGTTATTGAAAATGTATCATTATCATCAACCAGAGGACGTCTGTTGTTGAAAAATGGTCTCCTCATAGAATGCCACAATTAACCGCTATTAGCACTTGTAACCATTGGATACCCGCAACGATGTTGTCAGTTACGTCGTGTAATTCTACGTCTTTCGGTGATACGTGGTAACCACTCGAGACCATTTCATCCCTATAAGATAATTATATTGAATGATACCTTAATTGGTTGTATAATCAAAAGACTTGATAAGAAAATGTACAGCTAACTATTAGAAACTCGTGTGTCAAATCGCTAAGTACAAAAAGTACACGAACAAGGTATAAAAAAAACCTCAATGAGTACAACCAGGACCGACGACCTAACGAGCCCTATGAAAACCAGAAGCGAAAAATAATAAATGCCACTATAGCTACTATAACACCATAACTTATAGGCACCCATCCAAGTTATGAGCGCAGCAGACAGCTATCCTAGTTAACGGACCTAGTTGATCGGTTAAGAACGACTAGACAAGCTATTATTACAGCACAAAATTCTCGAATCGGAACTGAACCCACATTTTAAGGATTTTAACCGTCAAAGGGGACGGTGCGACTCTCAAATAGACTACTAGACTTCATCTGATCTGATCGAAATATTTGCTTTTTCAGAATGACCCATTCAAGGGGGTTTGCCTCCCCCATTAAAGAGGGTTTGCCATAATCCCCACGCTTGGCAGGCGTCTTGGAGATCGCAGTTTAAGATATCAGTTCCTCAGAAGGCGCTGCTGCCCACGTTCCGGTATTTTACCTTTAGATGGCCTCTTACGACACCCACAGGTAGAAATGGGGGGGTGACATTCTAACCCGGAACGCCACGAGCCATCGCGTGCTAAGCGAAAATCACATTTGAAAATAATTATAGAATACAAAACCCTTGACCTGAGCGGGAATCAAATCCGCATCCCCCCGATCCGCGCAGAGTTCTGTCCTTTAGGCTATCGGAACATGCTCGACTGTGCCGATTTTCGTGCTCTAACTTTATTACTTTAACCGCCATAGGATACGGTGTGTCCGTCAACCAGACTACTGGACCTCATCTGATCTATAGAAGTGCTTTATGTAACAGTTGACATTCGGAATAATTGATATTAATCACACATCGTCTACTTATAAGTAGGGAAATCGTCACAAAATGTTTTTCTGCTGGTAAAACATATAATATCATAAGCTGTACTCCTTAATAAAACCAGCGGCAAGAGTTCGATAAAATAATAAGTTACAAGTTATAAAAACTACGCTACAAGAAGAAACTTTTAAATTATCATTGGCTTGTATTTTTAATTCTCGTTGCAGTTCATGAGAACGTATATATTCTGCTCAGGTGTAGCGCTCGGTGCGACGCTCTACGGTAGCTTCTAGGGCGAAAGAAAAAAAATGCAAAATTTAATTAACAAAGTTATCTGTGGTCATTGACTATATAAGTCAACAGAGGTTTTAATAACTCATAATTTCTACCAACACATCAGTGATTTCTCACTTGAAGCCCAATTTCATAAAGGGTGCATTCTTCGTGTATATGTTAGCTTCTTAAACGTATCCGACTCGACTTCTCTTGGTATTGTTGGTTCTACTCCTAGACTTTTTTTATGAACCCAACAAGGAGCATGCAAATGAGTGGAACTGTAGTGGTGAAGATTGGATGGCAGTTATTGATATTAAGTAGGAAAGCTGCAGCGACAAGATGTCGAAGGAAATAAAGTTTCGTTAGTAAGGCAGTTGAATTTTATTATAGTACCTACTTAGTCAGTATTATGATTTATACTAACAGTTTTTTAACAGCTGATAGGCTAAGCCCTTGACCAGTATATCACCTGCTGGTAAGTGACGATGTGACCGAGGATAGGAAACGGACTATAGACATAGAAGGCTCTCAAGCACTGCTGCTGGAACACACTGAACTTTTGAAGCAGTGATGGCTCAGTGGCATTGGCTATGGACTGCCGTGCAGCAGGTCCATGGTGCGAATCCCGCCCAGAGCTTGAGCTTCACCGCATGGTGGAAGGGCGTTTTGTGAATGCCCGCCTGGCTAGCGACCACCCTCAAGTAGAAAATCTGTCGCCAAGCACCTAACAGTGTGTTCCGGCAGCAGTCCTTGAAAGCCAGAAAAATTACAGGCTAATGAGACCTAACAACTGGACGTCTCAGTGTGATGGGCACGAAGCCGATGGGTATAACAGACGCATTTCGTCGTTGACGAAATGCGTCTGTTATAGGCAGAGGTTAGTCCACTTAACATCAGGTGGGCCTCGGGCTTGTTTTGTCACAATAACATAAAAAAAAAAAAACACATGAGAACTTATTGTTTCTACTCGGCGAAAGATTTTCCACTTGAGGGTGGTAGCTAGCAGGCGTGCATTATCAAAGCGACCCACCACCATGCGCTAATCTGGCATCTGTGGTGGCGGGTACTACAACCATAGCTACGGCAATGTGACAGGACAAGCTGACAAGACCGAAACAGTCTGTAAACCTGGAGTCATGGTTTCAAATCCCCCTAGTAGCAATTATTTTTATATGTGAAGAATGTTCTCTAGAGTTTGACCTCAGATATGCCACGAAGGGCTTTCCACCAAACCGGACTAAAGCCGGACAACAGTCGGATGAACCGGAGACTTTGCAGCCTGGCCGTCACGTATTATTCACAATTGCATATTTACTTCAAATTCATTCGCTCATTGCTTCAACGATATGTTAATTAAATAAAGTTGAATAATGATCCTAATTTAGTACGCAACCTACGTACCTGTTAAGTTTTTGCTCCTGCCTGTTAAAAAAAGTGATAATAATATAATAATAACGAACAACAAAAATCTTTATTTGTTGAAAATGACAATACAATACAAACAACTTAAGTGGTGTAAAACCTGAAACCTAAACTAGGCTGGAGAGCCTTAAAATAGTTTTCAGGTCTCTTTTTTCGTCGGGAACATAAAAATTGTCTTAGTATTATGATTAATATTACGATTCTATTGACACCTGTAAATTTATCTATGTATGGCCTGGAGAGATGAGTACGGGTGCACAGTTCGGAACAATGTTGTGTCACTTCATATCATAAAAGTCTATGTCTCCTCTATTCGTATCCTTACATCTGCGAGCTAAAACCGAAGTTCCCGAAGAAAAACGAGAGATCTAAGACACGTTAATTTAATCTTGTAGAATTACAGCTGGTTGCGAGTGTTAGGGAGGCCGTGATGGGAATCCTAAATCTTGAGAACCTTCCAAACTATACGATTAGTAAGGTATTGAAGGATAAATAGTTTAGACACATTCTACGGAAGAGTCCCCTAGAATAAGAAGTCCTAATTAGGATCCCGTACATCTATTGAAAGAACGGATACTCAGGCACGTGTCTGTCATTCTGCCACAGACTATTTCGTCTGAGCCTGCTCGACAGAATAGTTGGTATATGGTCTAGTGCATAGTACAGACCCACCAACTTATCTGTTCAGGTGGCAGAAAAAAGAACTACAACATTCCTACAAATTGTGACAGTTTGTATTTGATTTCCTTGATCAGCAGCGCCCTCGCCAACTGCACAGTTAAGTTGATGGTACTATATAATAGCTGTAGGTGATTTAGGTAAGGGCGTATAGTTCTAATTCGTAACGACCGGATCGGTAGAGGTGGTGGTGGTGTAGCCATCTACTTACGTGCACATATTCCTTATTCAATAGTTAGTTTGTCTACTCAACCACCTCCTCTTAATGGTGGTGAACATCTATTTATAGAAGTACTTCTTTCTCACACCAAAATTCTTCTTGGAGCCTACTATTCGCACTCATCCAAACTAAATTACTTTGCTTCGTTTGAAAAGATCTTAGAAGATCTCGTTCCTTCTTATTGTCATACCATTATAATGGGTGACTTTAATACGTGTCTTCTGAGAAATGACTCTCGAGCTTCTTCAATACAGTCCATCATCAAGTCAAGCAACATGCATATTCTTCCAACAAATGCAACTCATTTCGCCCCCGACTCCACTCCGTCACTTCTTGACCTTATTATAGTTTCCTCACCCGTGCATGTTGCTAAGCATGGCCAGTGTTCCGCTGATGCCTTTTCGTATCATGATTTGATATTTGTATCCTATAGAGTACGTCCTCCTAAATTAAAGCCCACTATAATTCTGCAACGCAATTTTAGTTCTGTTGATTCTGAAAATTTGCGTCGAGATGCTGAAAATATAGATTGGACTCCGGTGTTGAATGCTAACTCATCTGATGACAAAATTGCTATTTTTAATTCTTCTTTGATGCTCCTTTACGATGCGCATGCACCAGTTCGACGCATTAAAATAAAACATGTTCCAGCACCATGGCTCACAGAAGATATCAAAAAGATAATGCATCGTAAGTCTGTTACAAAGTCCAATTACAAATCATCTCCTAATGACCAGAATAGATCTAAATACGTTACTTCTCGAAATATCTGCAATAAGGTGTGTAGGGACGCTCAAAGCCGCCACATTCATGAGTCCATTCAAAATGGAGATCCAACAAAAATCTGGAAATTTCTTAGAACTTTGGGAATTGGTAAGTCTCGTCAAGATTCTATTCCAACCAATTTAGATATTGACTCACTCAACAAACATTTTTCCATTACGTCATGCATTGATAGTACTGTCAAAGCTAAAACCCTACATTCTCTTTCAGCTAAGCCAACTCCCAGCTCTTCATTTTTCTTCTTTAGTCCATTTACTAGTTGTGATGTTAAGAAAAGCGTATTAGCTATCCTTTCTAATGCAGTCGGCAATGACGGTATAAGTCGAAATATGATCCTTCCTATCATAGACACGATTCTTCCCATTCTATGTCATATCCTGAACTATTCTATTACAAAGGGTGACTTTCCTTCCATATGGAAAGAAGCTCAGATAATTCCTCTGCCAAAAAAACGTAATCTAAAATCGTTCTCAGACTATCGTCCTATATCTATTCTGCCATTCCTATCCAAAGTCTTAGAACGCCTTGTCCACGCTCAAATTAGTTCCTTCCTTTTAAAAAACAATCTCCTTAATCCCTTCCAGTCCGGTTTCCAACCTGGCCACAGCACAGTTACAGCCTTGATCAAAATATCTGACGACATTCGTTTTGGTATGGAGAATGGCTTGTTAACTGTGTTAACTCTGCTCGACTTTAGCAATGCATTCAATGCGATCGATTTTGACATCTTATTAGGTATATTACGCTCCATTAACATATCTCCAACAGTGTGTGACTGGTTACATAGTTATTTGTACGGACGACGACAGCGGATACGCCTTGATGAAAATGTTTCTTCATGGTGCGATCTGACTGCCGGCGTTCCTCAAGGTGGTGTGCTGTCTCCACTCCTTTTTGCAATTTTCATTAATTCAATTTCTAATCAGTTATCTTCTTCCTACCACCTTTATGCAGATGATCTCCAAATTTATTCTCAATCCCCCCTTGTTAGTATATCTGATGCTATTACAACCATTAACAATGATTTGCATCACATAACTGAGTGGAGCACAAACTTCGGACTAAGAGTGAACCCAGCAAAAACTCAAGTCATCATTATGGGTAGCTCACGTATAATATCCAAAATTGACTGGAATACTCTTCCACCTATAATTTTAGATGGAATCACTGTCCCATATAGTATGACAGTCAAAAATCTCGGCATCATATTTGATCAGCAGTTGACATGGAAACCTCAGCTTGAAACCGTTAGCTGTAAGATGTTTGCTTCAGCAGGTTCATTACGACGACTTCGTAACTTTTTACCCACTGCTACTAAAATTGCACTTGCACAATCTCTTCTTCTCCCTATTCTAGACTACGCTGACGCCTGTTATCTTGATATCACTGAGGATCAGTTAAACAAACTTGAGCGACTTCAAAACTTCTGTATTCGGTTCATATTTGGCTTGCGTAAATATGACCATGTTTCTCACTTTCGTAAAAAGCTCAAGTGGCTCCCTATTCGTCTTCGCCGGAATACTCATATCCTCTCCCTTCTCTACAGTGTTCTGTTTAATCCCTCGGCCCCGCGTTATCTTAAAGAACGCTTTGAATTCCTTTGCTGCTGCAATGATTTTAATCTTCGGTCATCAGAAAATTTTCTATTGAAGTTACCTACGCACACAAGTTCTTTTTATGACAAGTCGTTTACTGTTCAAGCTGCTCGCCTTTGGAACTCTCTACCAGTTGAAATTAGAAAGATCACATCGCTCCTTTCATTTAAAAGTGAAGTTAAGAAATTTTACCTCTCTTCAATTCATAATGATTAACTATCCAACTTTGCAAGTATAATTTTTATTTATATTATTATTATTGTTGTTTATGTATATATATATACACTATATATTACAATTTGGTATAATGTATCTATTTTATTTTATTTATATATGTATTTTATTGTACTTGGTTTATCTATTATAGTTTATTTATATTATATAGATATTTATTAACGTATGTTTTATATAATTTAAATATTTTTAACTATACAACTATGATTTATACATAATGCACTTTAGCCTATACCTCCATCTAAATTAATATGTTTCAATTCAGCCTACGGTTGCCTGGAAGAGATTGCTGCATAGCAATAAGGCCGCCGATTGTACTATTTTTAAGATATGTTTTAATATTGTAACTAGTATTAATAATTTTAAAAGTGCAATAAAGAGTTATCTATCTATCTATCTATCTATCTATAGGGTAAATATTTTATTTGAAAATTACTTTATGAAGACTAGGTAGAATATTTAGATAGTAACCAAAAAGATAGCAATGCCTTTGACCAAAACAAGATTATATAATTATAACGAACATTGCTACTGACCTCAACACTTTGGAAAAATATATAGATATACGCTTTATATCGATACACAGTCTATAATTAGTCGGTTATTTAAATACCATTAAACCTCTAGTAAGGTCTATATTAGAAAAATAACTTTATTTTCTTTGCCTTGAATTGTAGGTAGCGATTACCCTAGTTGGTATAAGTGCGATTCGATTGAAAATGTTATTAGGCTTGACCCAGGATGGAGCTGGAACTGGAACTGGAGCTCGTGAACAGCTGTCAGTATACAGTCACGAGCGGTTGGTAAGGGGATTGGAAAGACCACCGTTCCTTGTGAGTTGTACCTTTATTGGGAGTTCACAGTAGTAGTCCAGTCGTAACGCGATTAAAGAGACTACTGAGTACTTCACTAATATTACTGTTCCTAGTGGGGGCCAGGCTAGAATCTCTCTCTTCCCCCATAGCATCCCGTGGGAGTCGTAAGAAGCGACGAAGGGAACAATACCATAAGTCAGTCTTTGAACTTCAAAACTTCCATCTTACACTGACCTCCCCAAGATGGCTGCCAAGCGTTTCCTACGATTGGCTTGTTCTCGGGGATCTCTCATGGCAAAATCCCCTTACACCTAATAAAGGAGGCTTTTATTCAATTGTGAACGTAATGGGTAGTTATTACTGTTAACTTTTCGCTGTACTGTTTACTGCTTTTTATCATTTTCTTTTCCATCTTCTTGTTTCGCTTTCGATCTGTACAGTAACCGCCAAATTGTTTACTGCTAAGCGCCTGGCTTTCAACTTCACTTGAAATCAATACCAATGAATATACCACATCCAACCGAGAGACCAATACTGACCCACCTGGCGTATAATGCTCATACACTCGTTCGTACCACTGCGATTATTTCAATTCAAATATTTTTCAATAATCCAAATTTTTCCATCACACTCTGTTTTTTTCCATAGACTAGAACCTTCTCAATTATTAAGTTATGGCTAGAATCTCTTCTTTTTTTTGTTCACTTTTATTTTATACTCATAGTTATTTTAAGAATTCACGCAATCCCATTCTTTTATTTTTATTCTCGAACCTTTACTAGGTCATATTGTATTTCGTATAAGTTTGTTGTATGTTGAATAATCTAGAACAATATCGACATGCCACCAAAATTACCAGTAGCATTTTGCAGGTTCTTGAATTTGAAGAAGTATTTATTATTAAACGCTTTTTGTTTCCGGTCGTGGCATTTTCCAAATGCCCACCCGGCTAGCTACCACCCGCAAGTAGAAAATCTGTCGCCATACACTCAACGGTGTCTGCCAGCAAATGTCCTTGTCCTTGAGTGCCAGTTCCGAGACTAGGTTAAGCCTTCGACCAAATCATCACTTACCATCAAGTGAGATTGTGGTAAAAGGCTAGCCTATCAGAAGCAAAGTTATAATCCTATTAAGGGTGCTCAAGGAACGTAAAGGTTGAGTACTTTTTATTGTGTTGATCTTAAGGTATTTGGGTTATAAAATTAATTATATATTTTTCTTGAGTCCCTTATATTGCAACAAATAAACAATTTCGGTGCCGAGGTAGTAGGAGGTGCCTAGGTGTTTTGACGTCGAAGGGTAACCAGGCATATTGTATTTATTATTAATATGTATCTATTTATGTATATTTATTTATATATATTTATTTATATGTATTTATTTATATATATGTATATATTCTATTAAAGTATACATTATTTAACTGTATTCAAATCAAGTTTGATGATTGTCTGTGTCATCTTGTTCACCACCGTCCTCAATATGCATACACTTTCATGTCCATTCACGGTTGCCTGTAAGAAATTGCACTTAGCGATAAGGCCGCCCATTGTACATCCTTTAGCTTATGTCTCTATGTAACTTAATTATATTGTAAACATTGGTGTTCAATAAAGAGTATTTGTATTGTATTGTATTGTATAACCCAGAGATGGGATCTTCGATCACCAGCAGTCGACCTCCATTCCTTCATCATTCATTATTTTTTGCTACTATAAGTCATCCTACTGATAGTGCTACAAGCAATTTTAATTGATTACTATCGACTTTGAGGTACCATTGATAAAAGTTATTGCCACGTGGCATTTTTACTGAAGTATTCTTTCATGATAAAAATAGAGTTAGAAAGTGAATAACGTAAGATTACGTTTAAATTCAAATACAAATGTAAATTACTAAAAAAATTAAAACCCCGCGTTAAGCGTTTTATCCATAGAGATCTATATCTATCTATCTTTTGGTTTCTGTGATCTGTGGTTTTATCGTTCCATTAAAATCAAAACTGCAAGTGATATATATTTTTGGAATCGTTTTGTAAAGCCTTTTATTTTGATACCCCATTCGACGGGTGTGAAAGAAAAAACATTTCTTTTTCTCCCAATATCGCGTCTAAATTCCGCCAGTTTTTTTATGTACATAGTGTCACTTGCGCTACCAAGACAAATCTCAATATATCTCATACATTAAACTCAGTTACACCGTTTAGAAGTTATGGTTGAATAAAGAAACTCGCAAACATACATACATGAACCATAACACTCCTTTTTTTGGGCAGTCATGTAATAAACTTCTTTTTTTGGGCAGTCGTGTAATAACATTATTTTTTGGTCAGTCGTGTAAAAAGTATCTCTTTTCATTCCATGTACTCCTAGTATTCCGAGTTTATACCTACCCCTGGCTTTCGACTTCAAAATTCACGCGCGATCGCTCTATCCAAACACTTTATTTCCTGCGGGAAGTAGCACGATCGATCCAGTCTTCAATAGCCATGCAGTAGCCACTCGACGGCACTTAATCTACGATGCTGCACTTGCCTAGATAATTTCACGCCATCCGGTCCGCCTTGATGGACTCCTACTACAGATATATCGTCGGCTTAAAGGTAAAATACACTAAGTGATTACTTGAATAAAACTACTTTTTAGCATTATTGGAACTAAATCACGAGCCATGAAAAGAAACATCAGCTGGTTCAAATTCGTAATAGGGTTTTTTAGGTTACGGAAAAAGCAGGAGGTCCCTTGGTGCTAAGTGTGAACTGACCGGTCATATCTCCATACTAAGGTCGAAGGGTAATCACTAATATTTAAAAAAATCTATGTATTATGTTATTTGGGGGTTTACATCCTAAACTAGGCATGTTATCGATTTCTCTAGGCTTGCTCTCTGTACTAATTCCTTACTCATCTAAATACTACTACTATACCAATTCCGTTAAAGTATTAGTATTGCAAGAAGCATATTTAAGCAGAATATACTTTACAATGCCTTCTACTCTACCGTATTCTTTACTTATGTAGAGGTCGCCTGTCCATTACAGTTGCAGTGTCACCTTTCTCGTCCTACTTGACACTGCACTGCGCACTTCACTCCAAGACGTTAGTTTCATTCGTTCGTTTACTCAAGTAATTTCCCACGCTACAGTGCTCTTCTCGCTTAAGCACAGTAGTGTGTGCACCCTACTGCTTAATATTTGACACTGCAGTTCCATCAAAATGGACTCTTGCTAAAGAGGCCGACCACATTGTGTGCATTCCGTGTACTGCTTTGTATATTACCTATCTACATATTATTTTTTTCTTCAATTATTTCTTTGGTCATTATTAGGATAGCGATAACCGTAGCTTACTGTTTTAGCTGGATCGTCCACTGCTGAACACACCCTATTTAGGGGGTATTTGCCATAATCCCCACGCTTGGCAGGCGGCTTGGGGATCGCAGTGTAAGATAGTAGTTCTTTAGAAGGCCCTGCTGCCCACCTTCCAGTATTTTTCCCTTAGTCGCCTCTTACGACACCCACGGGACGATATGGAGAGGTGCAATTCTAACCCGGCACCCCACGGGGTGGGACTCACCGTAGCTTACGTTTGCATTAATGGACATCGCTTCTATATTCCACCTTTACTACTCATCAGGCAAGGTGAAGTCATAGGTTTTCGCGATTATTACACATAGTATTTAAGCAACTTTAAACGGTTTAAATCGCATGGTCACCCTGTGACCACGATCACTGCAAAGTGTTTGAAACGTCGGGACAAAAATAATGATAAATATACGCGATTTAAACCGTTTAAAGTTGTTTATTTACTAAGGTGAAGTCACTTTGACCAATATAAAAAACTGCAATTTTTCACTACAATCGCAAAAACCTTTTATACCTAAATATAACAGTTGATTGGAACAATAAATAACACTAATTATGTATGCTGTCAATTGGTAGTAGGCTAGAGCATTTTCAATCCCTTTGGATCTGCAATGTCCTTTTTGTTGCCTAAAAGCTTTAGTTGTAGCAGGTTAATGAATAGATTCATGCGTTACTTTGCGGAAATCCATATTTAATAATAACAAATATTTTTTTAAATATTTTAAGAAAACATTAAATGAATATTTTAATAAAACACTTAAAAAATACAAAAAAATATATCTAGTGACAATTTCACCCATTTTTCCTGTTAAACAGACGTGACGTCACAAACGCCACGCACCCAAACCGGAAGAATCCTCGACGCGTTTCGCCTCTACACGAAGCATCTTCAGGAGGTCTTGACTCTACGAGCGCACGATCGAGAAACGATTCTCAGTGGAGTCAAGACCTCCTGAGGATGCTTCGTGTAGAGGCGAAACGCGTCGAGGATTCTTCCGGTCTGGCTGCGTGGCGTTTGTGACGTCACGTCAGCTTCCAGGAAAAATAATTAAAATAAGTTATTATTGTAGCAGGATTTTTAATGTTTGTATTGAAAACAAAGCATACCGCAGCTATAAAAAATAAAAAGTAATCGTAATATGTAGTTCAATTCAATATGTACAGTAAGAGTACGCATATTTTACTACGGCTTCTTCGCACGCTTTGAATTCGGTTATATCGATGTCCCGTGGGATCTACCTTAAAACAGGACAAAACCTATGTGTTATTCCTGGGCGTATTTTGTTACTAATAGGGTGCTTTGACAAATGTCTCACCTATTTCAAAACTGGGAACTTGCTGTCACTCTTAGGTGCTTTGCGGCAGATTATGTCAGCTTGAAAGAAAGATAGCTCAGTGGCATTGACTATGCGCGCAGCAGGACTATGGTTCCAACCCTGCCGCATTTTGCGAATGCCCACCTGGCTAGCAACCACCGTAGAAAATCTGTCGCCAAGCACCTAACGGTGTTCCGGCAGCTGTCCTTGAGAGCCAGTAATTCTAGGTTAAGCCTGTTAACACCTTCGACCACATCATCGCTTACCATCAGGTGAGATTGCAGTCAATGTCTGGCCTATCAGCAATAAAAAAAAAGCTGCCGACCAGGGGTGCATTCACAAAAAGCCACACACAGAAACTGAAGCCAGCGATAGGATTTAAACCAAGGAGACCCTGCACGACTGTCCATAGCCACAGGGCATTGCTTCATACATTATTAACCTACAGCAACCATGTATCAAAATTCATCATAACCGTGACTGAGGTGACTCATCACAAGCACATCATCACACACTCATACCCTCTCACACACATGACGTTTTAATGTAAATAATATTATATGTTTTTTAATGCAAATATATTGAGATATTGGTTTACTTTGACGCAATCAGAGACATGTTATTGTAGTATTTTATTGATCAATTGAATAAAAGTTGAACTACAATTTAATTTGTATCAATAAATTTATTCCCTCGTGAGAATCTGTATTGTTTACTGCGTTATTCTGACCCATTCTGTTATAATACTTTGTTGTATTAAATACGGTATGTATTTACTTAAATAATCTATATAGTCACCGGAGTATTTTATACCGACATAGTACTAAATCAAGTCTGACGTTGACTGTCCCATCCAATATTTGGAACCCTCTGCATATATCAAATGAAGTCTTTTCTCAACTATTCGTCAGAGCTACGATTCGATTGACGAGCTTCTACCAGACCAAGACTTCTTGATACTTGAACGTTTGTCTTTACCTATATCTATAACTACATATACTGTATTAGTATTGAATTAACTAAGAGGCCCAACAACAAATATGCATAATATTTTTCTCTGCCTTTCTGTTCGAGCTCAATAATTTGACATAAGTTTTGAGTTTAATAAATAAATAGCAGATGTATTTAGGTATTGTGTATGTACCTGTGTAAGCGACTGCTTAGAATTTCGATTCTTCGATGACTGGACGAAAAATTCATTGCAGTTTTCAGACAAAATAAATTTCCAATATTTCTTTTGTCTGAAAACTGCAATGAGCCCGCTAGATGGCATTAAAATCGCTCGCTTAATGGGATCAAAATAGTATATGCGAAACGTGGATGAGTCTTTTACTTTGATATTACGAAAAACACATTAAATTAACTTTGAACATTAAGGGTGAACTGGCCAGCCCGTTCTCCATACAAACGTCGTAGGGTGATCACTCCCTTATTTGAGGATTTAGGTCCAAAACAAAGCATGATATCGATTGAACTCGTCATTATCTAGGTTTGTATCGTAACGAAATTTTAAAAAGATAATTAAATTGAGAGTTATGAGCCTCGAAACATTTTCATATAAAGTTTTCAAGGCTCATAACTTTCAACTTAATTAACTTTTTAAAATTTTGTTACGATACAAACCTAGATATTGACGAGTTCAATCGATATTATGCTTTATTCTATACCAAACATCTCAAACAAGGGAGTGATCACCCTACGGCGTTTGTATGGAGAACTGGACGGCCAGTTCAACCTTAACAAGCTGGTTGCCATTAATTGCAGTGGCGGCACGAGAATAGCATGAGCCCTGTTTTACACCTGTCTGCCTAGTATTATGCTCATATTGTGGGGTACTCTATCAACCGGATGCTGAATATAGTATCATGTTTGCCGTAGTCCCCATACTAGACTGAGGTCTTGGGATCGTAATATGCTGCACACTTTCCGTTTTTTTTGTTTTACTCTAAGCTTGTTGCGTCAACCTCGGAAAGAGATTAAGAGGGTGGTCAAAAGTCATGATCACCCATATTCTAACCTGGGCTGAACCAACATAAAATTTTATGTTTAAAATTTTAATATTTAAACAGCATTTTATCGAACAACGAACTTCAAAACTAAAGTATCTAGTATCAAACTACTTCAGTCGGCGCTACCGTCGGGCTCGATACTCATATGATTGTAAATGTAGATTGATTGGCTGCATCCAGAGCGTTTCTTTTCACGTCGAGTCGCTCCATTACGACACTATTCTAGTCAATTCTAGTTCAGATTGGAAAAGGCCTTATGGAAAGCAGTAATATTTTCAGTGAGCTTTTTAGTATTCCTGTATTTTGTTTTATTGGCGTTTGCATTATTCTGTTGCTGTTCCTTGCATAACTTTGAAAAGCGCTGTTACAGTCCCAACTAATGGCAGTTTGTATAGCAGAATTTTTGGCAAAGAGATAGGTGGCTCTTATATCGATTTATCTGCTCTGAGATTTTTTTCTTTTTGTTTAGTATCTGGTGGTCATCCAGTGTGTATTTGTTTATTAGGCAGTAACAGTACTGCCTCCACTGCGTATGTTTTGCTGATATTAACAAAAAGTTAGTATAGTTCCTCATTTCAGTCAGCCGGTTAGACAATTAGAGCGCTCTATACATAACTTTCATTCTTGTGGCTGTCCTTGCACCTCTTGCTCACTGTACCTAGTTTTAATTTCAGATTGCCAATAAAAATCTTAAAATCAGATACGTAGTCGGCACACGACAACGTATGTTTATAGATAATCGAGCTTCTCAATCTAGACCAGACTGGGAATATATAGTCATCAGCATAGTTTTGTTGATGAATTGCAATCATAATAAATCTGATTGCGATACCCATCACCAAGGTAAGTCCAGGTATATAAGCACCGTGAGTGGTGCTTGAGGCGTTCATAATGGTAAGATTTTTCAGACTGGGATCGCCTTTTATGGATGAAAATTTGTAGGCATCTATTACAGGGTCGGGAACCAAAACACTCAGCAGTAAGCAAACTGTAGTATCATAGAACATAAAAAATAATCAATGCTTTTCGGTAACCTAGCAACGTGTTGTTGATTGTAAATATACAGATAATAAAAAGCTAAAGAATTACTTTCTTATTTTAGATGTAGTTATATAACACAAACGAACTGAAGATAAGAAAGAATGGTATGATTGTTGTTCAGTTGGCAGCAAATTCTATTGCAAGTTAGCATAATTTATTTCTAACACGTGAAAGAACAGAGAGACAGAGGTTTCTAAACTCCCACGGTGTAATAAAGGAGCCAGAGTATTGCCATGTGCTAGGTACAGTTGCAGGCTCCGGACAGTTTCTGAGAATAATAAATTTATCAGAGTACACTTAACAACTGAAGACCAATCCATAGCTGGAATCAAACCAAGAATCTCAAGATTCTAAAGCATCTCTCCACCATCGAGGCGTCATCAATACTAAAAAAAACTGGCAATAATATCAATATAACCGAAAAAAAATGTAGAAAATAATGTTTACGGATACCAGTGGTTATTTATTCAAACGTTTTGATTCAAATTTAAACGAAAAGTTTATTAACCATTTATTGTAAGAATTTCAGACACTTTACTTAAACAAGTCTAGTTTTTTACTTCGTAACTTACGAATTTAATATGTCGAATCTGTCTAAGAGCTAACATAATTTAAACTATTTCTAAAGTCGTATACTTAAACATGTTTTAAGTTAAGCTAAGGCGAAAGTAAATACTTAAATCCTACTCCCCGAACGTTTTAGAGTCGAAACGGCCAAGGCTATTTGTAACTTTTGCCGCTTGTTATTTATCATATAAAATAGTTAATAGAAACTTTTTTATTACTTCGCAACTACTCCGGCTTGAGCTTTGAGTCGAGTTATAGATTGTCGGAAGACATAGTTATATAGGGCATTTATTGTGGAATTACTTTTGAAGAACTGCTAAACTTTCGTTTTATTGCACAGCTGATGTTATATCCGATTTTAAAAGGGTTCCGTACTTGACATAAAAAAACCGTTTGATCAATCATTAACAATTTATTTATGCGTAAACCATCGAAATAAAAAAAAAAACACGTCTAAGTCCGTCAACCCAATGCTTATCGCTATTGATCATTAGAGCAAATGTTATTAGGGATTTCGATGCATCGACGCGGCAAACTATAAAGCTCTCTGATTTATAGATCTCATGGATAATCGAGTAAATGTTTTCGAGCAATTAATGTTCGATCAAACGGCTTTCTATGTCAAGTAGGGAACCCATTTTAAAATATTTATTGGATCACATTAATATTGAGTATAGCATTAATACAATGCACTCTCACTGTACCGCTCGTATCCATCTTTTGCTTCCTTATTGGTCGACAGATAGTGTGTAAACAACCAATGAGCATTTCCAAAGATGGTTGGCGTTTGAATGTTGACAGTTGAAGTTTGATTTATCCTGAGTATAAGTTCTGGTACAATGGTTGTTAAAAATGTTAAAATACAATACTGAGGACAAGCACCTACAAAGTCTTTGCAGACTATTTTCGTAACATATAGATAGCCAAAATTATGTTTAAATGTAAAATTTAAACATCATTTAAGTTTGTAGTACAACGCAAGTTGCATTATAGGTGTCGCTCCATCCCGCTACGATAGTTGAAGAACGAGAGCATACATTAGAGTTATGAGTCATTGTGTCATGTTAGCTCAATTGATTAGAGCATACCCCGGCTAAAGGGGTGGATAGACGCGGGTTCGAATCCCACACATGTTTTTTTCTCTCTCGTACATTTGTAATTTTGTATTCATTTAGTTCGTCAAGTTTAAGAAATACTTGTTGGAAGTGAATCCAATTTAAGCAATGTTTGTCTTGTGAATGTTTTCTTTATTATTTTTTAATCAATGGTGACAATGTATCTGTAATGGACAAACGTTATGCTTACCATCAGGCACTGGCTTGTTCGTCTCGGCACTTATTAAACCATACCAACACATGTGAAAATTTCGATCGTCTACATATTACAGTTCCAAAGAAACAGCTCTCTAAAGCTCGTACGGACGGACGGACGAACAGCCGAGACTTAGTAATAGTTTCCCGTTTTCTAGTACGGAACCCTAAGTACATGCATATATCCTATAATATTTAACCAGCTATACAAGCAAATAGAAAATTAGCGTGTAGTGCGTACGTTTAAACTTTAGGAACCAACCGTAAACTCTACAGACAAAAGCTTTCAACTCTCTGAAATCCTTGAATTAGTTTCGAGAAATTTCCTCCAAAAATTGCAGGCACGCGAATAATAGAGCAAAATTAATCCGAAAACTTTCCTATACGCCTTTGCTGATCGATATCTAACTCTGCTTTAGCTTTCTCCGGGCCGTTTGAGGCTCTCTACAATCACGTTAGGAAGTTATATCAGGCAGTTTTTTTGAAACAGCATTGAGAGAGCGTATTTTTTTTTCATATGGTAAGTATAACTTCACTTGGGACTTCAACCTGCCAGCCCAGATTATCCTCTCGGTGCATATATAGTTATGCTATGGAAGCGGGCATTGGACACTCGATGTTTTCATATCCGTATCGAATAGACGTCCTTCCGACGGTGGTGACATGTACCCAAATAATGTGAACACCTAAGGCTGGTAGATAGGTATTCAACCAATAGGTACTCGACACCAATTAAAGGACGCAGTTTTTAAATTGACGTAATATTAAATCCATGCGCATTATAGATAATGAAAACAATTGAATTTGATTCATAAATTGACGATGTCGGCTCTTCGTGATACGAACGGGCAGCATATGCGTCTGTCCTGTTTAAATAAAGCTAATCAAACTTAGATTTTATGAAAGAAAAAAGCTTTATGCGAGACTTGAATTCGTAACCCCTAGAATACCGTCCTAATGTATTTTCAATTATAGTACGGAAGCGAGTGCTGAAAAGTCATTGTTGATCCATTTGAATGCACATCTTTTCAATAGTGGTGACATCTACTCAAATAATGTGAACTACTTAGGCTGGTCGGTTGATATTCGAACAAAACTCAACATCAATTAGATGACGCCGTTTTTGTGCGTTGAATACGTAGTTTTTTTCTTGTGCATACAAAACGGATGCAAAAAATGAGACTGTCCAGCAATCGCTTCCATAGCGTATTGTAGATATGTCGTAGACAATATCTGATGTGCGTTATCTAATTAATCTGGCTCAGTCAAAGTTGATTGTCTTGAATTAGTCTCTAAACTTTCATTATATGTTCCGTCCAGACTACAGACCCGTCAACGGTCAAACCAGAGATTTGCTTCACACTCCATTCGCACGCACCAACTATCGAGCTAACTATCCACCTATCCTTTCTATTACGTTCCGCAATTGCTTTTAACAATACCCTTGAACTACACCCCTCCATTGACCTATTCACAAGTAGTGTGGCGTCAACAAACACACTGCTATCTACGACCTGCACCTGCCCTGGATATTAATTTAATTGTTGGCTGATAAAGTGTAGATGTGTATAACTTAATAATATATAAATAGCAATATATTATAAACTCAACATATATCGTTGTTATTTGCGGAGGATTTTAAGTGGTTTCTCCTTATGTACATATATGTTATTTTGTAATAATAGCTGTAAGCCCCCAAAAAAATAATCTTCTATACTTATAATAAAACTGTAACAGATCCAATTCGGTACATGGTAGATATTTTGAAATAGAAAATTTTAGATTACTCTGTGGCTGATACTGTTGCCAAAACTATTTTATTTTTAGTTTTGTCTGTCTGTCTGTCTGTATCTCGGCCGCGCATCACCCCAAAACTACTGATTGGAATTCAATGACACTTAACACGATTTGAGTTCATACTATGAAGAAGGTATACTTTTTATCCAGAAATTCAACACGGTTCCCTCGGAAAGGGGATGAAAGTCAAAATGTACACTTCGTTGTAATTTATTAACGCGTAGTCCGATTACAATTATTCTTTTTTTGTTAGAATAGTTCTAACTCCACGGACAGCCCGGCACACCATGGACAGCCCGGCACCCCACGGGCAACCCAGCACCCCACGGGCAACCCAGCACCCCACGGGCAGCCCGGCAAGTCACGGGCAGCCCAGCACCCCACGGGCAGCCTGGTACCTCCCGGGCAGCCCAGTACCCCACGAGCAGCCTAGCACCACACAGGCAGCTCGGCACCCCAAGAGCAAACCCGGCACCCTTAATTAGTTTTGCAAGCTTGCTAAGATAAAACTACAAAATCTGGAACATTCGTCACTATTACATTTTTAAATATCTATCTTTTGCCGGATATATTTTGGAGACTGCGCAATGGAAGTGCACGATCTAATATATTTTCGTTCTACCGCCAAACAACCTCGGCAAAAAGACGCCGTTTCAAAATCGAAATTCCAAAGAAATGCACAAAGTACTTTGCTTCAACATTTATTGTGCGAACCGCGAAGTAACTCTCTGAGTTACTAAACTACTGTCTTCTGGAAAATACAGCCCGGGAGTTTCCAAACCAAAAGCAAAAAGCTCCTTTCTGAGCTATGCTTTACTAAGAGTGCTTCACCGCAGACCACAGCGATGCTTAATATGAGATAAACAGTGCTCAAATGTGAATAATTAGTCTGCAGGTACGACAATCACGAACGAAATCGCAGGTACAGCTAGTATATAATAAAACGACTTGCATCAGGATGGTATTTTGGAGTAAAGAGTTCAAGTCCCGCTGGAAATCATCTTTTTCATCTAAGAACAAATAAAAGTTGTATTTCGTATATGTATTTTTATTTATCTGGTTGGCTTGTTTGTTACTGGTAAGATAGTTTTAATAGCTATTTTATCAGTGGATGAGTTATGTGTTGATGTGGTTGACATATTAATTAGGCTTAATAAAAAACAATCATAACTCACATACTGTTGTTTAAGCTTTAGTGATCTATGCCCTTGTTTTTAAATCACTAACGAGTCTATTCACGCATAAAAACATCAAAATAACACGTTGGTTAAGTAATCTTGATATTGCAATCAAAAATCGAAAAACGATGGTCTACGTCGTCTTCTGTCATCGGCAAGATTATATTAATGTTTCGTATCAAACTTGGATATCTGTGGATCAAACCTTACTGCAGTCACACTGCATGTCATTGTAAAAATTGAACTAAAATACGGACAACATATCATATCAGTGATTATCATGTTCTGATTTTCAAAATTATTCTTTTGGTATCACGATGCGTCAAGATTTTCTACAAGAAGGAACATATTTCGTCAGTGAATGTGTGAAGGTGCATACTCAGGCATGTGGCGGGAAATTTAAAATTAAAACACTTATTACGCTTCGAAAGCCGTTTACAACATTGAATATAACGTTTCCCCATGTTAAATGTATGTATCTAAATAACCACATTATATGTTGAAGCGTGAGCAATGACAGCTCCACACCGGGCATTAAGCAAGTTACCTTCAGGAACGTCAAGCGGCTAGCTGGAGTGAGTTTGCTACACAGATGGCAACACTAGATTTGTGCGGTTGACTTGACACTGACAGTTCGAATAAATTTACTACTTCATTCGCCTACGTAAATTCGAGAGCTAAAGTCGGGTTTACTTGGTTTTTGTATGGAAAATTACACTTAATTCGAGTTTATCTCGTGTTTCCTCGTTGGCGCAGTTAGGCCTTAGGCACTATGGTTAAACCGCAGAAGCCATTAACAAAGAAATAATAAGACAATATGGTTTGAGTGCTCTCGAGTAACCATTTAGTGAAATAATACTTGCGAGATACACACCGTGCAGAAGGAGGTCTCATGAATTCTACTATGGTTGTGACACCATGACAGTTGTTTTCAACCACGGTTGTGGTGATTCAAGAGCAGCTAATTTTGAAGATGACATTCTAATACGTTATGCCTGTGCCACAGTAATGACGCGTAATGAGCAGTAGTGTAAACGAAGAGATTGGTTCTGTAAGGCGAGGATTAGAATGTTCCCCGATAGGGACCTCGGGGGATAGAGGACGAGGCCATTTCAGGGGAAACCTACATAACCTGTGGATGAAAAATAAAACAAGTAGTGTTGTAATAATGATTTTGTATCTTCTCATCGCTCGATACCCCACATGTTCGCTCACATTGTGATAGCTCTGGCCTCTAAAGCAATAAAATACGAAATGCTTTTTATTCCTGCAATATACAAATATTAGATGAAGTACCAAATATTCTACGAATCTCGCGTATCAAGGACTATATTTTGACGGCCTATCTATAAAACTAAAAAAAATCTTAGGGTTAGTGTCTATATAGCGCTTTCCATAGAAACGTAGCTTTGTCATATTTTAAATATCAAGCGTTTAGAAGTCTAAACACTTGATATTTAAAATATGACAAAGCTGTGGTGACCAATTTTCCGCGCCCGTCAGCCTAAAATATATAGTTTTTGAATTTCATGTGCCTGTATTTTACTGGCTCTAAAGAACTGCTGCCAGAACCACTGTTAGTTGCTTGGCGACAGATTTTCTACTTGAGGGTGATAGCTAGCCAAGCGAGCATTCGCAAAATGCCCTCCTACCGTGTGATGAAGCTCAAGCCAGCGTTATCGAACCATGGCCTGCGGCACTATAGGTGTTACCGCTCGGCTTTCATTACTTCATGATTCAACTATCATTATTTTCATCAAGGCCGGATAGTTGGGATCTATCCGGCGAAATACACAGTTTTCTTTAAAGGTAGGATGCAAAAAAATACTGCGTTGTCCCTGTCTGCCAACCAGTAGTGCCACACGAGATGACCCACGAAACGGGGGCGAGTGAGGTGTGCAACCGACACTGAACTTTGGATTGGGAATTGGTTCGACAATCCAAGGAGAGCGTTAACGCACACTGAGTAGCTATCTAGAAGAAGGCCCACCGGGCAGGTCAAGTCGTGAAAAGATCTCCTCACATAGTCGATGTTGCGCGAACCAAGTCATTCAGTACGGTAGCCGTTGAAATCGCCAATTATCACGATCTCTACGGTGGAGATCGGCACAAACACGGAATCTGTACCTATCTGTTTGTGCTCCATAAATTGATCTGTTTCGGCATTACCCCTACAAGGGGACAAACAAGTGCACGCGTCAATTCGCGGATGGTCATCGCATTCTACGAGCAACCAGATGGGAGATAGGTCTCGTCCTTCAATTCTGCTACGGTGACGTGCAAAAACACACACCCACCGGCGCCAAATAAGAATCTTCATCCTATCGTATATTTGTGATTTTGTAAAGAATCTTCAGTTCCAGTTTGTACCCCAGTTAGGTCAGGAAAGACTTGTCTCTCAAAATTCATAGCTGTTTCGGTCAGAAAGAGCAAGGCCGGCTTAGCAACATCTAGGTGGTAATGGATGGCATACATATCGGAATGAAGATCTGGTATGTTACAAAATTCATGGAAAGCGTTTGCCCCAAGCAGCTGATAGAGATGTTTCTCTTATTCTCCCTCCAGAATACGCACGCAACCTTCAGGTACTAGTTTTGAAGGTGGACACCCGAAAGGGAGTTCTCTAGCGCTGCCGCTACTGGTATTCTCTTGTAATAATAACTCTTTTGGAACACAGAAGTAGCTTTGTGTGCTTAAACGTAAGTAACAATTTAACATGTTTTTTATGCGAAAACATATATTTGATTTAATAATGGAAGAACTTTTAACACAACATTATAAAACATAACATTCTTGATCACATTAATATTCATAACTCATCAATTTGGACCTGTAAACTAGTATATATAATTTATAGCGGTGACTGTACATGTACATAAACCTCAACAGTGGAGTAAAATGATTATTTTGGTCGTCATAATTAAATATTCCCTTTAAAAGAGTTCCCTAATTTTTAATTACGATCCCTAATTCTACACAATTAGCAAAGCAGGTTATCAAACCCTCATGGACTTGTCAAAGTTCAAAAACCTCTACGCCCAAATTAAAATTTGTAAGTATTCATTGAGAATAATTTGAAAAGATCTCCGATGTCTGAAACGGCCATAAGTTAATTGCTCCGGCATCAATAAAAAGAATGAATTATGTGCTAGAAGGTTATAACTTCGTGAATGGGGGACGACCCCAAAAGACTGTAGTTACGACGATCCAACAGTCTTGTGGGGAACTTTCTATGGAAGATTTGGCAATTTTTTTACTCACTGCGTGTATTTGCCGCTCCAATTTTTAGAGAGCAACATCAATCAGCTTCAAAAATTTTATTTTTAATTTATAGTAAAATAAAATTTAAAAAATTTAATTCCTATCGAACAATCCTATTGAACAACGAAAGAATGGTGGAAAATAATGTATGCCCAGCGTTAGGTCCCATATGTGATCTTTTTTACCCTTAAGTCAACGCATATATTTTATCTATTTCATTTTTGTTTTGTTCGTGGGGCTCAATGTTTTTTGAAACTGGCAACTTACAATAAAACAATAAAAACGTTACAGAATTCAAACATGGAGCTATCTAGAAACATGTATATTATTGATTTGTGAGTGCAATTTGTTTTCTTATTGTGGTGTCCTTCAGAAAATTGTGTGTCGTATCAAAATGAATTTAACTCATACCAATTTACGGTCAATAATAATTTACGATTTTAACTGTGGCTTGAGTCAACAAGAGTTGCCAGATATTTCAATTGGCAATTGGTGATGAAGCCCGAGTTTAATAATATAATCAATTGGACGTCTGACCACAATCTTGAACTAAATTTCGAAAAAACCAAACTTATACAATTTATACCCCGCCAAAAATGCGCTCTAGACATAAATGTTTCCTTTAATTATAATAAATTACAATGCATTGACACGGTAACATTACTAGGCCTAAAACTGGACTCTAGTCCAGTAATATAGTAATCTACAATTATCTACAATTAAATTGGAAAAATAATATTAAAAAAATACAATCCAAATTATCAAGTTTCTCTTACGCCCTTAGGGAAGTACAATAGGCCACTGACCTCAATACGGCTATATCGGCGTACTCGTGGCTCCGATACGATATCACACTGGGGTAATAGGTAAAATGGAGATAAACTCATTGTCTCACAAAAAAAAAACCGCATTCTTGCAAACATTGATGTTTTCAAAAATGCGCATTTGTTTTTCCAGATATCACAAAAATGGAATTCCATAAACCATACTTCTTAAAATATAAAATCCTAACTGTAGCGTCCATCTATACCTTAAAGAAACTTGTATTTCGTTAAATAATACCCAGAATAATTCAATAAATCTTTCAGACGCACCACGCAATTACCCACTCAGGTTTAAAGATAAATTAGAAATACCTTTCAGATTATTGATGCAAAGTATTGGTCCCCATAAAAATATTTTATAAATTACCGGACGAATAATGACGAAAATGAACATAACTTCACTAAAAAACTAAAAAACTATTGATTGAAAAATGTTATTACACCTATGTGACAAATACTTGTAAAAAAAAAACAAGTGCGAGTCGGGCTCGCGCACCGAAGGTTTCGTACAAATCTGTACATATATGTATAAGTAAAAGTTATGGTATTTTTATTGCAAAAATTCTTACTAGGAAACGAAACCCTTTTACTTAGAGTCGGCAGTCCGTCCGCATAACCAAGTGTATATCTTTATAATATTTGTAATTTTCAAAAATATGTGATTTTACGGCGAATAGCCCAACAATTAGTAACAATAAGATAAAATTAAAAGTATTTATAAACAAGAAACGCGTTTTATATTTTTTTTTTGCTCTATCGTAATAACATTAAGTGGATTCACAGCTGATGAATATATGTGGGTGGGTACTAACTAACAGTAGTTAGTAGTTACTTCCTTGTAGCTAATAAATAACACATAATATGTACCACAGGAAGAGACTAGACTCCCACGACACAGGGAACCCTAGTGTGGGAGCTAGTGTTCCTAGTTGTAGTTTAATATTACGGTTCATTCATTTTATATGTCCATTATTAAGTACTCATAAGAAACCAAAGTTCTGGCAAATAAACAAAATACAAATGTTATAATGATGAAAACTTGTTATTATCTTGCAAATTATATAATTAAATTCAATTAAATTAAACTCATTCATACAATTGTCAAACTTGGTGTGATTATAGTCCAATGTCTAACGTATATGATACAATAATAAAAACTGGACAAATGCGAGCCTGGGTCCAGCTCAAGATCTCGAACTATATTAAAAAAAAAATATGTTACACTCTGCGTTGATACGGAACCCTCGGTGTGTGAGTTAAACTCGCACTTAGCCGGCTTTATTTAAAAATTGTAATCGTGTTAAAGTCATTTTCAAAAGACTACCAAAAATTTAAAAAAACGTTTGCTAACCCAAACGACCATAAGCATTATACAATTATTATAGAGTCGTTGACGCCTAAATTTGATTAATGATTTTGACTTTGACTTTGAAATAAGGAAGCATATTGATATTTGTATGTGATTGTGCTGGAAAAAGCACGAGGACCACATGATGTTAAGCGGTAACCTACGCCTTTAATAAATGCATTTCGTGACATGAGGGTACCCTGAGATATACAGCTGTTGAGTCATATGTGCCTATAATTTTACTGGCTCTCAAGGACAGCAAGACATACCGTTAGGTGCTTGGCGAAAGATTTTCTACTTGAGGGTGGTCGCTAGACAGGCGGGCATTCACAAAATGTCCTAACACCATGCGGAGAAGCTCAGGCCCGCAGCGGGATTTGAACAATGGACCTGCTGCGCGGCAGTCCATAGCCAATGCCACTGAGCCATCACTGCTTCACAAAATACTCAAATATTTATTTGAGTATTTATACGAGATAACCAAAGTTCATAATGAAGAAAATATAAAATTATATTCAAATATTTAAATCTCATTTTCCCCTTTGAGGTTTGAGCATAAAATCTTATTTATGTTGATACCAGCAGGATGATATACGAGTATATCTGCTGCATTTCAAACGAAGCTAAAATCACAACGATGTATAAAGAACAATGGCAAAACAATAGTTGGCAATTCTTTGAGCGAATTGAAATATCTAAGTAGCTTAATTTATTTGAATGTTTTATGTGTATTTTTTCAATAAACACAATTATTGATAAATGCCTAAGAAAAATGATGATTTAATAGGAGTTTTTATTACTTCAGATAGTAAAATATTTTAACAATGGCTGATATGCCACACACCTTAGAGCTATCCTACTGCAAGCAAGCAAGTATCGATTCATATTTCGTTTTTTTTTTTGTGGTAAGTTTGTTAACATGTTGAGACCACCAAACAGTGACCATTACCTTTTTATTGGTAAGCTTTGCTTTAGGGCACTGTTGCGGCGTTTGACCTGGGGTCAGCATTACATTTTTCGCTTACAGATATCATAAAGAATCCACTTTTCATCACATGTCTCAATTTGATCCAATATTCCTTCATTTTTTTATCGATTCATTAAGGCAATACAAGTTTCAACACGCATTTCTTTCTGCAGATCAGTCAATTTCATATAATTTTCTATTTTATTGATTTGACGCAAATGAGTCAATATTGTTGGTAAGGTAACGTTAAACCATGCCGCTAATTCCTGGGTAGTTTGGCTCGGATCGGCTTCCACCATCTCTTTCAATTCATTGTTATTCACCTGTGTGGGTGGGCGGTCTTCCAGGTGGTTCGTTCTTCAAATCAAAGTTTCCATAACGAAAGCGTTTAAACCAAAATCGCATGGTGCGTTCATTAACAGTCTCCTCTCCAAACGCAACATTGATATGGCGAGCTTTTTCTGCCGCGTTAGTTCCGCGTCGAAACTCGTATTCAAAAATCACTCGAATTTTCGAAGTATCCATCTTTCTGAATAAAAAGAAACCAAGTGAAAGTCGATAGTCGAATGTTGCACATTTTTTAAAAGAAGAGCCTCATGTACCACGTTGCTCCAGTACCATGTGAAAAAAGTTTCACTCAAAAATCTCAAGCAATGAAGGTTCTATGTCGATTCGAAGTACTTATTACAATAAAACAACAATCAACAGTTTTGCGGAACATTTTACTAAATAGTTGTTTAGATAACAAACGAAACGCTCCGTTTTCAGTTATAGTGCGTAAGCTAAAGAAGCTTCAGCATTAAAGTATTCTAAAGCTGTTTTCAATATCAGCAGCTACCGGCTGTATTTTATAATTTATTCCTTAAAATAATGTGTTTTAGGGCGCTTATTTTGTCTGCTTCTTTGTTCAAAGTTGTGTCATAGATTTAAAAGATTGCGAGTGGGTTAGTAAAGTGTTTGTCATTACATCTAATATCGCTGCAGAGTTGTGTATATTATACAATATAGATTGTTCACTGTGTTACTGCCTCGTTTGCGGAGGTTCGTAGTGTCTCTTTAAAATTCCTAGTTATAGATAGAAAGATAATTCTTTATTGTCACACCACTTAGTATACTAAAATAACATGAAAGTGAAAGAAAGCTATAAAGTGTTACAATGCCCGGCCTTATCACCAATAGTGATCTCTTCGGGGCAACCTTAGGATGGAGAGGAAATACAGGAGTAACAAGACGGGGTGTAATAAAAAGATAAAGGTACAATAAAATCAAGATAATTATTATCATGACTAAATCATATTAATAATTAATCATAAACAAGAAAACCAAAATAACTACTAATATATAAAATACACTAATACATAATGAAATATATGGTACATAGTAGATTCGGTCATCAATTCAGAAAACTATTGATTTTGCTTATATTTTAGTATCATAGTGAAAATATTTATATCTGCCAGGTAGATAGCAACAGGCTCGCCCCCATTACTTGTAATAAACATATGCTTTGGAATGTGGCAACTGTATGTAATCATCAGCATTCAAAAATACGCTTAGAGCGCTTTAAAACAGTCCAAAATAGATGGAACTTTAGAACGTAAAAAAACGTACAATTCTCTGGCACTTTTAGAATTGAAGCTAATACACTCTACCGCAAAATAACCTACCCTAGAATTAGCCCAATAGCCGCTAGAAAACTTTCCAATGGAAACTTAAAATCTCCTTTTATTACATTATCTCGTTCCCGTTGCAGTTTCTTCGAGCACGTCTTAAATTCTGAGCTAATTGGAATATTATACGGACATTTCTATAGGAATACGTAAACGTAAAGATACGAATACAGAACAAGTTTGCCTGTAAGAGCTTACTTAAGTTTTTATATCTTTACCCAAGTATATATCTATTTCTGATTAACAATTTTACAATATTTAATCATAGTGCCCCGTGTGTCGAGAAATTACACTCCCCATATCTTTTTGAGAGAGTTATAAGAAGCGAAGAAGGGTAAAATACCAAAAATTGGCCAGCAGCGCATCCTGAAGAACTGCCAACTTAAATATATATACAGGGTTATTGATAAAATGCTAACAACCTCTTAGGGTTGACTTCTGCTAGTCCCGCCCGCCGCGGCATCACTGGACCGCTCCGCGCTCCTTTTGAATTGCGTTTTGAATATTTACATCGAGCGAAGTAATAAAAAATATGAAATAATAAAATACATGCAGGCACAACAGACTTTTAACATCAGGTGGTCCTAGTGCTTATTCCGTCATATAAACATAAAAAACACAAAAGAAAACCAAATTAAAATTATCATCTCATAATGTTTGTTAGGACTACCAGAAGTCAACCCTAAGAAGTTGATAACATTTTACCAATAACCCTGTATATCCCTAAGACGCCGGTGTAACGTGGGGATATATCAAACCCCCACCAATACGACCCCCGTATACTTTGTTCAATGGTGGACATCTTCCGTCTGTTGATGTGATAATGTGATGTGATTCAAAGTGCAGTGTTTGGTTACTTGTTGATAACAGCAGCGATTATTTCTGGACTTCCGAACTGGAAACGAATTGATGCCAGATTCACCGTGAAAGTGATAGAACTAGCGATCAAATATTCACGGCGCTTATGGACGTTTTCACTTTGGTAGGCATTGAAACAGTCAAATCATTTGGCTCTATTATTTTCTATTATTTTCGCTTCTAGATTGTATTGATATATACAAGACGCATCTCCTGGAGAGTGTTGCTATAATGCCAAGTCGAGCCTATTTCAAATGTAGGAATCATATCACGGCACCTCAATCCAAGTCAGCCTGCTTCTGAGCATCGCCGAGGTTGCGGTACCCAACACATAATCTTATTTTTGGGTGAAAGCTTCCAGATTCAATCTGCAAAATGTTTTTAATATATTCATATGTAATACCAAGATTTTCTTTAAATACATATACTTCACTGTTATAACGTTTCCTTTCGTAAAAGAATTTAAAAGGTGGTTACTTCTCTCTTCATCCCTCAAACTTAGTCTTAAATTGCTTTTAAATTCATTATTCCAAAGGTACTCGTTGTTTTAGAAAGGCTACGGAATCTGTGAATGCCATTTCAATATTTGTCTAGTTCTAGGCAACATTTGGAAATGTAAAAAAAGTGCAAAAATGTTCGCAACGCAGATCCATTTTTCTATGAAGGACGTCCATTCAATTTAGCTCGTAAAAATGTGGAACGAAATATGAAAGTGTCTTTTTTATGTTATTGTGGCGGAACAAGCGATGGGCCCACCTGATATTAAGCGGACTAACCTCTGCCTAGAACAGATGCATTTCATCACAAGTGCCGAATTGCACTGCGCCCGTCACCTTGGGACATAGTTGTTATGTCTCTTGTGCATGTAATTTCACTGGCTCTCAAGGACTGCTGCCGGAACACACAGATAGGTGTTTGGTGACAGATTTTCTACTTAAGGGTGGTAGCTAGCCAGGCGGGCAATCGCGAAATGCCTTTCCACCATGCGGTGAAGCTCAAGCCGGTGGTGGGGATCGAACCAGGGACCTGCGGCACGGCAGTCCATAGCTATTACCGCTCGGCCATCATTGCTTCAAATGTCTTATACATAAAGCCTTTTACTCATACATTTCTGCACAGCCTGACACGGTATTCGTTTTTAACTGGCTTAAAATTACACATCGATTAGATTATAGCGTTCTGATTACTTTTCTGTCTGTTCTAAAGCTTTTTCATGCAATGGTTACCTGTATAAGTGATTGCTTTTAGTGATACGGCCCTCCAGACCCAACGCTTTTATTGTAAACTGAATTTACTTTTACCTTTCTTTTGTTGTGTGTGTTACAATAAAGTTTTATATATTTATGCATATTAAATTTGGCAAACATAAAAAATGCCCATAACACGACACTAACAATTAATAATAGAGATTGACTTGGGAGAAAGCCTCCTCCCTTTGAGGTCGGTTAAAAAGCAGCTCTAGACTTTGAAGCTTAATTTTGCCAAGTTTCATGCAGATGTTAAAAGTTATTTCTACCAGACTGCGTTTAAAATGAAATGAAATCGTATTGCATCACTAATTTTACGTTTTATGGATTCATTTGGTTTAAAGTATATATTCAACGCGGGAAGTTATTTTACGAGTATTCGAACATGAACTGTAATATGCAGTTAAAGCTCACTCGAAGCTTATACGTAGGTCACACTAAAAGTTTTGCGTAACTAAAAAAAACAACATGGTATAAAAAAAAAAAATTTATTGTCTTTTCAAAATACTCTTCTTTACATTTTAAATATTTTTTCGTGCGATCGAACCATTTTTAAAACAGGAGGACCACAGATTTGAAGGCATGTTTTCTAAGTGCTGATTGAACGCTATCACTGCCTCTACGGAGTTGGTAAAAGTCAGACCTCTCATCAAATCTTTGATTTTGGGGAAAATAAGGAAATCTATATAATATGCTAGGTCGGGGCTATGTCCAGGACGGGTGACAAGTTGTATTTATATTGTATTTGGCTCATACCAATCCCCAATTGTCCTCGAATTGTCTTATAGGTAATCCGCGGGTTTTCTTCAATTCGCCGCTTAACAGTAGCCACAATATTTTCGTTGACGGCAGTTGAAGGCTACCCTCACGAAATTCGTCATGTAAAGAAACCTGACCTCTCTCAAATTCAGCAAACCATCACCTCACGGTGCTCAAAAAAGGTGCTTCTCTCCCAAAAGCATTTTGAAGACGAGCGGCACAGTCTTGCGGAGAGAGAGAACTTTTAAAGTCATAAAAAATCATCGTTCTAAGATCTTTTCGACTTAATTCCATTTTAGTTGCGTACGTAGAACTTTTATGTGTGAAAAAAAAAACAATCGAGAAATGATTTCCAGCCAATTTTTTTTATTACTAATTGGTTGTGTGTCGTTTCAAAAGATATAACATTCGAAATTCAAATAGTTCCGATTTACTGGAAGTGCAAAACTTTTAGTGTGCCCCATGTAGTTTAATTTGAAGAGCAGTTATATTATTTCAGCTAATATTATAAATGCGAAATGTTTATGAGTGAAGACGTGAGTGTGTATGTTTCTTTCTCCTTCATACTGAAACTGCTGAACCGATGAAGATGACACTTGGAACATAGACAGGTGGTTTAAGTCCTGGATTGTTACATAGGATACATTTCATCATTGTCTACGCAGGTGAAACCGCGCGCAGCCAGTGTCTATGTTCTCGTTGGACGTCTTAGCGCCAAATAAGGGAAAAAATTGTCAAATGGGCAATTTGCCAACTGGGTATTAATAATAATATTTATTCAGAAATAGATAAATAATATACTGGTTTCTAATCCTAACTTACACGTTGATAAGCGATGATGACGGTGAAGGTGTTAGAAGTTATAATAAAAAATAATTTATTTTCGTTGAACGTTTATCGTTCTACTTAAATTAAAACTGCTAGTAGTATTTTTTTTTTGGAATCGTTAAAGCCTTTCATTTTGATATATCAATAGATGGGTTTGAAAGAAGAAAAAAGAACTCATAATACGGCGTCTAAAATCCGCCACTTTGTTTTTTTATGTACCTTGTGTCACTAGCGCTATCAAGACGAATCTTAAGATATCTAATACATTACAATCGGTTCAGCCGTTTAAAAGTTAAGCTGGAATTAAGAAACTTTCAAACATATATGAACCTTGAACACATAACTCTCCTATTTTTGGGCAAATTATAATAATATGTAACACCTAACTTTTGCGCAGTGGTCTTTGATTTAGAAACTAAGTACGCATTACAAAAGTATTTATTTCCAATCGATCTTTGAAATCATGCACAACACAATAAATGTTTATTTTATTGATTTTCACACGGACCCGTCAACAATACATCTTGCTAGTACGGACTAACTTATTACGACATAGAACTAACGGCCGTAATAAAAATACTAGGGAGCAACTTTACTCAATTAATAATAATGAATACCCACAGCACCCTAATGTTCAACATCAACTTTGTATTACGATAAAGTTCTACTCGAATATTTTATGAAAAGGGCCATAGAACTTTGTTTTTCTCATTTCGTTTGAAAGTTTTGTTGTGTCGCTTCCCGTTACGATTGCATTCGGTTTAGTAACAATCGATTTATTTTACGATGTGTGTAATTAAAATATATACGATCGTTGTTGCTGTTTATTATACTACAAACTTCTTTTTGTAATTTTTCCGAAACAGTAATTATTTAGTTCTAGGCTAAACATAGATTCGAGTTCAAATTAATAAATTAAGCAGTTGTAGGATTTAGTACACAGGTGGTAGAGCAACTTTAACAGGGCAAATAATGAATTTAAGTACAAGTAGTTGAGGTGATCATTAGGAAACGCTCTTCTATCTCAATTAGTAGGAAAAGCACGATCAGATTTTTTTCCCGGAAGGGGAAGTAATGGGAGCTTTCGCGTACCACTCGGCCCCATATCCCCGTTGTGCGCCGTCAAAGTTGTAATTGCGACCTTACGATTCGTTGAACTGTCGCGCCCTCGACGTACTCCTAACGAATTTTTAATATACCTAAATGCGCTTATAAACAAAGACGCATGGCCTCGGGCGGCTCCCTGTCGGGTTTAATTGCAGGTTTGGTGTCGGCGTTCATTAGGATATGCAGGCGCTTTTTTAACGCGATTATGACGTCGCAGGCAGGGTCTGTATGAGGGTGCGCTGGGGCGAGGAGGGCTGCGTCACGTGCGAGGTCCGCACTCCGCAGCCCCACGCATGCGAGACCGCGGGGCGCCAGCAGCGCAGGCGCGCCCGACAGCCCTCGGCCTCCGCCGCCAGTCCGCCGCCGGCCGCCGCGCGCCCCGCCCGTTTCTAATCGCGCTATCCCGCGCTACAGTGTTCCCAAGTGATGTCGACTTGTGACTAGTGCCATGCTCGTGCTCCGCTGTGCCCTGATCGCGGCACTGCTCGCCGCCGCCGCCGCTGCCTGGCAGGAGAACGTCAGGCCCAAGGTCTTCGCACAATTAGGTGAGTCCACCGCGAATGCCATGGAAACGTGATGGTGTTAGTGAACTCCATGCAACAATACGCTTAATAGCCCTCGGAGTCGATCATGTGGGTCCCCACAAAGCTCGCGGCCGCCTCGCTACGCCCTGAATACCCAATGTTTATGTTGTTTTGTTTGACGACAACGCGCGAACAAACACTCCATTCAAAAGTTCTCGTGTTTATGTGTAAGAATTACAAGGGAAGTGTCATGAATTTCTTCGGAGCGGATGTTTACTCATGTTTAGAGAAAGATTTTTGAAGGTTCTAATGGTTTCCGTCATGAATGTAACTGAAATCATAACAAGGTTGTCAAGCTCTGACATTCAGTGGATCTAAACGCATGTAGATGCGTGACGTTTCTGCAAAGATAACCTCACTTCAGTTTATGTTCGTCCAATAGGAATCAAGTTTGTTTTTCTGATTTATTAGCTAAATATTTCGAATATTCTGAACTGATAGAAAGGGAATTTCGTACAAGTGGCATTTTGAGAATAAGTTGCATTATATTCTGTGTTTGTGTTTTGTGACTAATTTGAGTAGGTAAACAATATTGATCGTGCTTAGAGTCGGCCTTTATGTGTTGAGGATGCACTATCCAGTGCTTAAAAAAGTCACTTGCTATAGTTAATGATATAGTTTATTGTAGTTTAGTTTCCTATACAAAATTTGGTACAAATACTTCAGAAATATATTGGAAGTGAGATTTAAACCTAAATTACTCTCTACTTGCGTTTAGATCAACTTAACAATAATTAATGTATGTGACATACTAAATTTGAAAACAGTATATATGTTGCACATTGTTTGTTTTTCTGGTCGATTATCCTCCAATAAGAACTGTTGAGAGAAAATTACTTTCAACATCTTAAAATTACTACAAATTATGTATTTATATTCTTAAGCTATTTCAGAAACAACGACGGATACAGTTGTTTATTTCAGTAACAATCTCTGCCATTCACATAATAAATAGAATAAACAACAACGGTCCCGGCAATGCGCCTTGCGGTACGCCTGCAACTATTCCGAGTCACGCGACAGTTAGTCCTGTAGGAATAATGGCAGAGTGCACACTGCAACCGTCATTGTTTTATTGTGCCGTCTGCAATGCGGGGGACAGCTACGGGCCACGTGGCTCTCATTACACAAAGCGTAGTTTGTCCAACGTTTTGCGATGTTCCACTCGGATTAGCGATCCACGCGATGATTAACGTAGCGTATGGGACTTTGTCTGCCGAATACTTTCAACTGCACATAGCTTGGATTGGAACTCCCTGTTAAAGTTAAATGTTAGTGTCTTTTACTGACTAATAAAACGTTTAAAAATTGCTGTTACAAGTTTGGACGCAGAAAATATGCTGATATCTTAATATCGTCGTAACACAATCAAATTACTATTTTTCTAGATAATGCTTTTCCTTGTCGACATTCTGAGAAGAATATAATTAGAACGTTAATGACAATCCAAATTTGACTGAAATACATACATAGCAAGAAATACACAGAAGTGTCTAATTTCGTCGAAGTCGGCATATTTAATGATTGAAAAGCAACAGCCTCAATAAAACTCAATTTAAGTTGTGTTGCAATATTAACGTGTAAAACTTCTGTGGCATGTAAAAGTCCCATTTATAAGCAACAAATCAGAATCGTGAGAATAAGAAACTGATACGAATGAAATAACTTACCAAACCAGGTTTTATGTAGGTGTGCGTACGAAATCGATATGTCATATTCAGTCTGTGAAGCTTACGTAAGTTTTCGGTAGTAGGAAATCATCAGAGTCCGAATCGAAATGTTTATTTATGTTTTTTTAATATTAATCGTTGTTGGTTCGATATTGTTGTATGCCAGCAAGAAAGTATAAATTACTTTCTTGATTGCATTATAAACTAGTAGTTCTAGTAGCTGAAGACCTCGGGTCAGAATGTGTTTATTTTACATTTTCTACCCCCATTTCTGCAGTTCAAATCATCAAAGTCTGCATCGACCAAAAAAACTTATAATTATCATACCTGCTGACACAATTTCACGAGAATTGTTTTAGACATGCGACTCGTAGAGATGAACAATCAGAAATCCGGACAGACATACAAAGCATTTTTGTCTAAGCTGAAACGGAGACGCTTGGGTCGCTTGGTTCTAGTTTTCATTTATATTAAAGTTTACCATTTCTCAAGTTTACTTTTCCAAATTACTTAAAGAAGTAAAGTTTACAGATATTTTATACGTTAGTTGCATTGATCTACTTAGTGTAAAAAAAATTGAAATATTTAATGTTTTTAACATCCTATCTAATTATTATGATATACTATTATTTTACTATGTAACCGTCATCATTTAAAAAAATGTTGATAATAATATATACAAGATGCTTTAATAAGGTAAATAATCTTATACATTATTTTTATGTACAATTTATTAGCAAGTTATACATATTTGGTATAACTTTTTAGCCACATAAGTTTCACCAACTCTGTATTTAACATTAACATGAATAACTTATGATTACTATTATTATTTGCAATAGCCAACTTTCTACTTTATGACTATGTCTACAGGAATTACACTACAGGACATATTTTAAAAACGAATTAGGTACCAAAACAAAAAATGTTTATTAGATATTGTCTTAAGAACAGCATGAGTTTGCAAATGTTGATGAATAAGCTTTAAATGATGACGTCAGCGGAGATGCGAATGTGCCGAGCACGTATCCTGCCATTCCTGACTGTGGTGTACATCCGGCCATTGTTTTAACCTTTTAGTTAACACTCTCACATTCTAATGGCTTTGGGTTGGTAAGGGAGGATGATACGCGTGCTTTAAACGCTATTAATTTTTATTTCGTTAATATATAATTTGGTCTCGGTTTTGTTTTAAATAAGATGAAAGTCGTTAAAGTAAGACTTTTTTTTTCATAATAATGACGAAACAAGCCCGAGACCCACCTGATGTTAAGCGGACTAACCTCTGCCTATAACATATATGCATTTTGTCAACGATGAATTGCACTGTGCCCGTCAAACTGAGACGTACAGTTGTTAGGTCTCATGTGCCTGTAATTTTACTGGCTCTCAAGGACTGCTGCCGGAACTCACTGTTAGGTGCTTGGCGACAGATTAAAATTATGATGAGAAAAATTATATGAGAGAACAGACTTAATCAATTATGATTCTTATGGTACTAAAAACATACGCATCTTGTTAATGATTTAGAAATATTAAGTACTATAAAACGCTAGTTTTTTTTTTTTTTTTTTTTCTTTTTATGCCTGATAGGTTAGCCTTTGACCACTATCTCACCTGATGGTAAGTGATGATGTGGTCCAAGATGTTGTTCAGGCTAACCTAGAAGTACTGGCTCTCAAGGATAGCTGCCGGAACACATCGTTAGGTGCTTGGCGACAGATTTTCTACTTGAGGGTGGTAGCTAGCCAGGCAGGCATTCGCAAAATGCCCTACCGCCATGCTATAACGACTGCCATCCTAAGACAACAACCGGGACCGACAGCTTAACGTGCCCTCCGAAGCACGGAAACGCTCAGTAGTAATGTCACTAGCAGTCACCCATCCAACTCATGACCGCGCGCGACGTTGCTTAACTTTGCTGATCGGTTGAGAACAGCTAAGTAAACTTCGCTACGAGCGCTTCGTTGGTTTACTATCAACTTTTTAAAAGAGTTTTGAATATTCATTGTAATTTATTATGATCATATTAGTATTACGTAAGACATTCAATGTATATGAGCCCTTTAAATTAGATAATGAAAGCATATTCTAACCACGATGTAGATTGGAAGAGTTAAAAGTATACAGCAACATAGGGCTAAACTGACACGACTACATCCGACAGCACTGGAAAGTGATAACTGAAACCACTTAAGCATAGCCAATTTTCAACATACCCGAGCAAAGGGAAGTCAATACCCTTAATGGAGTAAACAAGTCATACTCTCGACAATCCCAGTTAATTAGAATGTTGGTAGTGTTTGATGTACGAACACTTATAGCGGCAGTGTCAACACCTCTGTAATATGATCCACCAATCGAAATTGGAGGGTCAAACTGACCGCAGCTTGTGGTTGGATGGCAGTGAATACGACCTTTGCAGTTCATGGGGGATAGATTTCCGGAAGTAGCTGTTATGAACAAGGTTTTTAAGACATAAATTTAAATCAGAATCTTATGAATAGACTTTTAAATGGCCAACTGCCGTAACAAAACATTGTATTAATTGACACTGTTAGGCATTATTAAGAGCTTGATACGATGTGGTATTCTTTATCAACTTTCAATGAATGGCCGTCTGTCTGATGTTGTCCCTTGTCAGAGGTATTAAGTTAAACTCTACCACCCTGGCCGGCTATAAGGTGCGAAAAATGAAATATGCCCTGGTATGTGCATCCTGCGTAATACACAGTAACACCCCACTAAAACTTAGAAGCTAGACGTATTCTGTTGCTCATTTGACGTATTAATTTTTTAATTTTCCCTTAGCTTTCACGAAATTGCTTTACAAAAATATTAAAGAGTCTAGCTGTCAAACTGGTAACTTTACTATAGAAATTTCTATTTACATAAACTTTAAAAACAATTTTAGTTTCTATATGTACTCGTATCTAGTATACTTATATAGTGTACTTGATTAAGATAAAGGTTGATGTATCTGTGATGACATTAAATGCGAATAATCATATAGTTTTAATACAAAGAGCCTAGATGTATCTCGTGAACATACGACAAAGAACAATAAATATTGGATTACGATCATAAAACTATGAATGCAGCAATAAGCACAATCAAGCATGCATTTATATAGCCTAGTTTGATGTGAATATTATAATCCTCTTGAAGTTTACATACATACAAAAGGATAGTATTATAGATTACACTCTGTACAATCTGCCCATACAGAAATTAATTCAAGTGCTCAAGGCATCAAATGCACCTATGACTCTCTTATCATAACACCAGTACTTTGTATTACTTTTCTACAAAGTTGCGCATATTATAGGTACAGTAACATGCCTTATACTCGTAAGATAATTGCACCAACCCAATTCGCGGGTAATGCTGCGTCCGCTTGATAACATACTCTAGAACTATGTCAGTGGGGTATGAATAGATAGGTACTGAGTTGTTACAGTGAAATGCACTCTCGCCAGTACAATTATCATATCTATTTGAATAATATACGCTTACATCAGTTATTGCCCTTAGAAGTTTCTTATTTTCAATTAAAATTACAATATTTATCTAAGCACATTAGCGTAATCGTGTTTACTTGCGCGTTTACTTATATTGTGTAGGTATAGCTGCATTTTGTTGAACGAAAATGTTCATTAGAAAGATTCAGGATACTTTGCGGAAATCCGTCATAATATTAACAAATATTTAAGATTCATGATACTTAATTGATACCTATTTTAAAAAAACAATGAAGATATATGAATAAATGACAATTCCTAAATTTAACCCGCTAAGCTGACGTAGCCTAGCCGAAAAACTTCTTGACACTTTTCGCTTCTACATGAAGTCTCTTTTGACTCTTGACTCCTAGAGCGCACAATCCATTGCGCGAGCGCACAATCCAGAGCGAGGGATCATTCTCAATCGAGCGTTCGAGAACGCAAAATTTGTCATTAGATTATATTATTTATATTGACTGTAAAATATTATTTCAAAGTTTTCTACAAACGTTTTTTTTCTATTTATTGTTTATTAGTTTTAAATCTTTTATTTTTATACCAAAGATTTTATTGCTAAGCTTAAGCTAATTAATAACTTTTGATATTGTTTTGGTATCTTAAAAGCCTTGGATATTCTTGTAAATATTCCGAAGGTTCAATTATAATACCACATTGTGTTGTCATATGTAAACGAAGCCGCGGGTGGTCGCTTGTAAGCGTCGTTACATGGAACATATCTTAATCTTCGAAAGCCGAGCTTTTGAAGAATGTAGAGAACATTTATCAGGTGACATAATCTCACGCTGTTTAATCACAATCATGTTATAATCATACTGAACATTTGGTGCAATGATTTATATTTATACATATATGGATAACTGGTAATGCATGTATAAAATGAAAAGTAAATCATTAGTTTCCATCGGCATTTACATGCAAACTAATGATATATCCTGTTGTATTTATATCTATTCTAGACCGGTTCATACGACGTGGGTTGGAGCAACTCTCTAGATCTGAGCGGGATGAAATTTCTCTGACTCAGGGGCCGATGACTCACTACTTATAGCTAGGAATTATGAACGGTTAACATTTTAAGCTCACACATTTCAGCTTATCTAATTGGGTATGAGAGTTGCTTTGTTATTGCTAGAAACACTTACAGAGATGAACTTGCTCTTGATCTGATAGATCGTTCAATTTGTAAATGAAATATTTTTCCTTCATCTTATAATTTATTACAAAAGGGGAGAAAAACAACAGCTAATATTATTGTTTACAATTCAAATCACTACAAAGTAAGAACCCTCAAAATCCATAGATAAGAAAGACCCTTGAACGCGTAAATCCTCTTTAAAAAATTAGATTTACGGACTCAGGTTGAGGCAGGTGCCTGCGTCTAGAGTTCCATTCTTTAACGTTTTATGGTGTTGCATTATGGGTTCCGTCAAACACCCTCTTTTGTGCTCTAACCGGTAGGATTATAGAGCGTTTAAGTGGGCCCATAAAATAACCGTTCACTTGCAACCTGAAGAAGAAATAAATTACTTAACAGGATAATGCTTTTATATCCCGGGAATGTTTTGTACGTGTCGCGTTTTACCTTATGGGTATTTATTGGGTCATTCGTCAGGAACCAATACTCTTGGGGGCAGTTATGTGGCTGGGGTGCATAATATGACGCAGTCTCGTTTATGATTTCAAGCCTCCAGCTTACAATTTATTAGCTCACTGTGGGGTCTCGGCTACAACCATGGAATATATTTCTTTTGCTCTCCCTTCCCGTTCATTAGTTTAATTAAAGTAACAGTTGTCGTCTTCTTTTATTAGGCCATTATATCACCCATTACGATCCAAGCTTTATTTATAGAAAGTGACTGATTGGTATTAAAACTGTTTGTTATTTTCGCTTCAATATCGAATCCTTATTTAGTAAAATCAGTTCAAGCTTCTATAACTGTTATATGAAATAAAAGGCAAAAGTTCAATCATCTACACAGACGAATAATGCGGTTGCGGAGCGAATCAAAATGTGCTTAATGGTAACGCGATATGGTGACTAATGGATTGCCATGCATTTTTTTTAGGATGCTATAGGAATTTGGAACTTGTATAAGGGTGTAAAGGTTTTTTATCCTGCACAGAGGAAGTATACGCACGTGCGTGGGGAAGACGCGGAGGGGGGATTTCTGGCGCCACCTAGCGGGAGAGGGACAACTTCATGACGACGCGATATATTGTCTTCGCCCGGTGTGGGATTTACCGTTTCTTTTGTTTTATTTTTCGGACACGCCGATTAATTTCTTTTAGTGGGCCGTTTGGGGTCGCGGTTTGCTTGCACAATCAAATCCCTTTTTGCTTTGCGGCTTTATTTGGAAGCTTTGCGCATTCTAGGCGAAGAGGCGAAGACTAAAATAGTCTTTGAAATTGCGATTATTTGAGCCATAAATTGTTACGATGCTCGGAGCATGCATGTTCACGACATTTGTTTCACATGCGTTTCCTTTGCGGGAGTTCGGAGAAGCTCTCGTAACTTCGGATGCACTTTGTGGACTTTACAAACTTAGAAGTGGAATGTTAATATGAAGTATATTCACACAGATGTTATTCACTTATGCCTGATTGAATTTTAGAGTCCTAGTAAAATTTTGTTGTTCTCTTTTTGGTACAATCAGTTCAAGCTTTTAGATTGGGATTTCTTAGTTTTGTAAAAGCAAAAACAAAATCGGTATTATCAATTCCATAAATCATGTCACATTTCTGATATTACTACCAAAAAGGGAACGGAAAGGAACGCTTCTTGCAATCTATCGCACCAGCTGTTCTATTCATAGCCCCATGAAAAATGGTTCAGAAGCGTATCAAAGGCGGATAGCTCATGAATGGGTGTTTTATCCAACCCTTGCTGACGAGGGCAAAGCAAACATTGGTTCTGTAATAAAAATATTTGTCCAAATCGACGGGTAGAAGAAGGTTTTTTGCAGAATGGATTCCGGACTCTATTGTCGTGCAGTTTTTAAACAGGGATTAAAGAAGCTAATCATAGGCGGGGGTTCGTTTCAGTCGCCCTGTTTTTTGTGGCAATATAAACATGATTAAAAAATAATCGGCGCAGAGTGGTGAAGTTCTACATTTTAATAAGGCTGATGAACTTTTAATATTGTTTATGTTTCGGAAATTTGACGATGATCCTTTTACTTAACTTGAAACCGTTTTTGTTTCTCTTGCTTTGTGTTTTGTTTATTGGTAATCAACTTTCTGAAAACAAAACTAGCGTTAAAATTGTACCTTCATACCAATAAGCTAAATTTAATATATATATATATATATATATATATATATATAACTTGATTTTTACGTACCTATTCGTAGAAAGCATTTAAAACCCTTCACATTTGAAAAGGCACCTATGAATGGAGTCGAGTCAATGGGACGTAAGAAATGGGCCAGTGACGTGAGGCACAGGCAAGTGAAACGATGCGACCAGTTTAATCTGAGCTCTTAGGGATTTACTTTGAACCTCAGGTGCAATACAGACGCCAGAATTAACTTTCTACTAGAGCTGAGAGCTGGAGTGGACTCGTGGCAGGTCAGCTTAAATTGTATCCAGTGGAATCACTTCTGTCATAGATTCTATGCTTCTGTCTATGCGCCTTTTTTAATTGACGTTATTACATTTCATCCATTCAGAAACAACTACATATACAACAATTTTCTCATTAGTGTATTTATAATTAATATTTTGAGAGTAATTGAATAAAATACTAACAAGTCATCACTCTTCAGTCTGTTTTTTTAACAAAATAAACCTAAAGCACAACTGTTAGCAATTGTTAAGCTTTGTATGTATCTTGATATTCATTCATATTAATAAACTAGTAAAAAAAGGTTTCGACTCATAAACTTCTATTAGTACTTACGCTGGACTTACGGATGACAAACCCTTATTGTGCCCATAGGATTGCTTAAGTGCAGTAGAAGCTTCTATGGAAACATCCTCGTCTCCATAACTTCGTAATTTTGAATTCCAATTTCAGATTTTCTTGCTGTTGTCCATGGAAAGGTTTTAGTTTTTCATTGTAATACAGCTCAAATATTAACGGGTGCTGTCAAAACAAAGTCTTGATTTCAATCACGAGTTAGTAAATACATGATTGTCCTACAGAGCAGAATCATGGATTGAACATAGAAAAAAATCGTTAAGCACAGTTGCGTCACAGTTGCTTTGCTATATTTTTCTGATAATTGATCAAAGCAGAATCATACATAAAATAAAGATTGATTATGTTACTTCACAAAATTACACTACCTATATAATAAATCCATGATAAGGTTACACAATGAAGATATCTTTATGATCGGTAATAGCGCTACCTATGGGTTTTATTAATATATGACGTGAGCAAGGTTTGAAGAAGTCCATATGATTAAAACTTTCATATTTCAATGAAATTTTCTTTCATATCGGATGTAAGTTAAGAAAGTTTTTGTATTTATTTTTTCATGAAATACCTACTACAGGTAACTTGCTCTATCCTGTGTAAAGAAACCAGCTGTACCTACTTCCATAGGTTTTAACTGTAGGGTTCTACTTACACTGGGCTGGGTTCAGGCTCCGCTAATGAGCCAGGTGGTCTTGCACAATGTGCGCGCCGACAATAGCAGGGGTGCGCTATGGGGACGTGTGTACAAACGTCTATGTATTTATTTAAATTGGTCACGTGGTTTTAACAGCTGGTGCGTGGAATGCATTTTTTAATTTGAAAGCATCGTTAATGATAGTTGCGGTTTGTGTATGCGTTACTAATAGTTCTAAGAAAACAACAAACTTCACCTTGGAGTCTTTAAGAATTTAATTGTGTGTATTTTATGCTTTGCGAATAATTATGACTAAGGCTTACATTCCCTGTATGTGTTCCCGTAGGTGATAGGTTAATACAATTAGGCACGCGGTTTTTAGTTTTAGTGTATAACTATAACAAATATGCTTATAGCATGAAGATGAAATGGTCTTTGAAATATGTCAACAGAACTACACAATATATAAATAAGCGATGTTTTAAAATAAATTCATATAAATATGAGCTTTTCAAAACAGAAAAATCTAAAGAGGTGCATTATTGTATGGTTGCTACATAATTATTATACATAAAATTGAATTGATACGAACTGAAAATGTACCGTTAATAGGTAAGAAATACATATAGCAAGTTTGTATTTTATTAATCTAGATTCTCTGGTTTGTGTGTGTGAGTGGTAAGAACAGAGCTGCATGTAGGTATTACTGTATCAAAAGAAATAAAAGAATCTTAAGTTGTTTCATATAGATATATCAACACGATCTACCTTAAAAACCCATTCTCATTATAAGGCCTAGAACATATTATATTGGTTATGGGCTCAGGACATGCTCAGAAGAAACTGATTTATAAAGAAAAATGTGCACTTGGACTTGGTGTCAGATGGTTGCTACATTTTATTTAGAAATACCTACAATTAAACTTTTAGACACAAAACTTGAGCGATATTTAGAAGCTATATGAATGATTACAAAATATACAATAGGAAAAATGTAAGTCATGTGCGGGATTAAAATTTTTCCTATCGTATATTTGTAATTTTGAAATGTAATCCGTTTAGCAGGCGTTATTGCAAACATAACAATATTAAAACTATATGAATGATGTTTTTCTATAGAGAAATATATGGAATCGTGTTTTCGCATCATGTCATATCCTCTAGAATATTATACATTTTATTCATATCTGTGAGAAACTCTTTCTCTAACAAACATGTAAAAAAATTGGCTTTTTTCATACTTACTTATGTTAAGTTACATTTAGCACACTGCATCATTCCAATGGTTCGCATTAGATGTATATAATAAACAGTATATTTTGTAATAAATATGTTTATGAGTTTGATTTAGTAGTTTGAATTCTTGTTGGTCAAGCACACTATGCTCTGATTGATTCTTGTTCTATGATTTGTATGATGGTAAACTTTCAAAGAAATCAGTCATAGTATTCTTCATACAAATATTTATTAACTATACATTTGTGAACACATTTGCTTATGTATTGCACAATGCAATACGCCGTTTGCATTTCATTCTACGTTTAAATATATATCGTCTTCTGTTTCCGCCATGGCGCCATCCATTTTATAAACAGCCAGTCCTAATGCAACTTTACGAGCGGATTAGGCGACATCCCGAGAACCCCATTGATCTAAACAAGCAATCTTGAAATGTTATTACTTCCTTGTACAATTTCGCGACTTTAGCCAATAAAATGAGCGCAGTATTCCGCAGGAAGCGTTCCTTGGACTGTATATTTAGTGGCTAAGAATAAACAGGATCGTGCGGCCCTTTCCACTTGAACTTGAGTTGAGTTCGTTGACCGATGGCTTAGTATGATAACTTTGACTACTGTCTCGAGCATTCTTCTATTTTTAAGTTTATGGAAATAAGATGGAACTAATATTTATCGTCTTTGATTGAATTTTAATGTAGGTTAATATTTTTTACTGGGTTTTATTGTGTGAGGATTGATTTTAAATTGAAAACCTACTAAGAACATTATTTTATATAACCTTTGTAGTAAAATTTTACGATCATGTTTGTTGCACTCCAATTAAGTTTATTATATCGTCAGTATAAGTCGTTTTTGACGAAAGTCATTAACATTCTTATTTTTGATGCATTGGCATTGTAATTGCATTGTAATTATACGTCTAACGTTTATTTTTTTAATTATCTGCATATTTTGAATGGCCTACTGCATCTTCGAATTAACGTTCACGAACCCGCATTAGTGCATTATTAAATTAAATTCCATTGTTATCATAATCTATGATGAGCAAGGATCAAATCACATTAAGTTATATGTATATTATGTCCGAATTATTACATGACTTTATCAGTGCTTAAGAAATTTGCGAGTTTGTATAAAACTTTATATTGAAAATTCTTATGAAGTATATAATATTATAACATATTATACTTAGGCAGATGCGTGAGAAGAATGTGTAAATTTCGGCTATAACGACTACGAAAAGACAATTATAATTCCGGAACTCTGTCAGGAAGTCACTATATCGTCTTCAGTAAATATAGACTTTAGAGGTTATATATATTATTTTTATAGAATTTTATAGTCATATAAAGAGATTAAGGGACATCTCAGGAATCGATCTTCATCAAATATTTAAAAAAAACATCTTCATGAACAGCCGTGTGGTCCACTGTTGCACAAAGGACTGACGGGGACACTGACGGGGGAGCCGTCAGTGTAAGAGTGCAGTTCTTTAGAAGGTACTGCTGCCCACCTTCTGCTGTTTTTCCCGTGTATCATCTTAACACTTCCTAGCCCACAGGGCACATAACATATCTGATGACTCTTAAGTATTGAGGCACACTTCTATAAATTAGAATATTAGACTCCAACTGGCTATCAGACAAACTGATTAATGCTTAAATCTAGTTATCGAATCTAGGGTCTGCGACGCTTTCCGCCACTTCACTAGCAAAGCAGTGTAAGAATTTTAAATGTGAAAACTAAATTGTCCCGTGTCCTATCTATATACCTACCTATCTCAGCGAATGTCATGCATCTACTTGTATGTGTGGAACTATAAATACCTGCAGAACACGAGTCATTGCAATGAAGGAGTGCTGTTTCACTGATCTCCTTGAAGGTTTAATTTCATGCAAAGCGTCTGCAACACAGTTTCTGATGTGATACTTCTTAAGTTGCTTTTTATAATCTTGGCCTGTTTTGGCTCTGTTTCTCCAATTTTTAGTTTGTTATTTTAGTATATTATATTTGTATTTGCTATTTCTTTTATCGTGTATCATAATCTTGTACTTCAAAGTCAAGCGAAGCGCTTTGAAAGCGCTCGTAGCGTAGCTTGCTTAGTCGTTCTTACCCAATCGGCTAAGTTAAGCAACTTCTTGAATGTGTTAATTAAAATTCATGAAAATATGTAGGATATATATATTGATTGTTTGTAATGTATACATAGGTATCTATAAAGCTGAGGGATATGTACATTGTACATCCCTGTATATACAGACTAGAGTAGTCGTTCGCCTACAGACCTCCAGTCAGATAACCTATAATGTCAAACCACTTGTTTGATTTTACTATGGTAAAATGGAACAAGAAGATTTTCTTAAAATTATTTAATCCATCTTTTCTTATTCTTTACCGCAATTTTGTTTCTATTTTATTTGTATCCCGCCGCGGGCTTGAGCTTCACCGCATGGTGGAAGGGCATTTTGCGAATGCCCGTCTGGCTAGCGACTACCCTCAAGTAGAAAATTTATCGCCTAGCAACTAACAGTGTGTTCCGGCAGCTGTACTTGAGAGAGTTCTAGGTTAAGCCTGTTAACACCTTCGAACACATCATCACTTACTATCAGGTGAGGTTGTAAACAAAGGGTAACCTACTAGCAACAAAAAAAAAACACTATCTTTAAAGACAAGTTTACCCAAAATGGTTAGCAGATGCTTCTAAAGATCTACGCCAGATATGTTTTATACCATGTTAGGCTGCTAATGAGAAATTGACCGTATGGTAAGCAGATGCTTCTCAAGACCTACACCAGATATGTTTTGATACCATGTTCGGCTGCTACTAAGAATTCACCGTCACCAACGAGGCAGTCAGTCTGTTCCTATCTCTGAGGTAATAAAAATAATAAACTAGTATTAAAAAATAATAGCATAATTATGTTTGCTGCTTTGATGCTTATGCAACAAGAACCAAAAGACTTTATTAACATAAAAAAAATCGTCTTCAACACTCAAATCTGTGAATTAACTTGTTGAACTCGGTACCATGATGGTTCAAAAGTACCTGTTATCACAATATTGTGCGTATGGTACCGACTTCGACAAGATTTTACAACACAGATTTTAATGTTGAAGTCGGTTTAATTTTTTGTTAATAAATTTTTTTTTCACGCTTTTTAGTGACCTTGGCTCGTATATCATGAAGACAGGAAATTACTTTTCAGTTATTGGAGTGTAACTCAAAAACGGCGTGACTGGTTTTGATGAAATTTAAATGGGACCACAGGGCAAGCATCACTTTTTAATAAAAAAAGAATCAGCAAAATCGGTTCACCCAGTTAAAAGTACTGAGGTAAAAAACATAAAAAAAATATAGACGAATTGTGTACCACCCCTTTTTTTGAAATCGGTAAAAATATATATTATAACACATTTTCATACTACATATCTGCAAAACCAATGATACGCGTAGTAACATTATAATAGACATTTACATCCAGTAACTATTTTATTGGATTTGCAGCCAGTGACAAGGATTATGTTAATGCAATACAAGCGTGCTGTGTCCAAGTATGCACGCTAGTGATGTGACGAGCCGTTAATTCAGCTTTATAGCCGAAGGATAATCATTCAAAATATACTTGCTCGATCTCTCTGTCATTATGCGGCTATCCCTTATTTCTATACTATACAATTATTATACGAAGATACGGACTGCAGATTTCTGAGATGCTAAAGTCCGTTGAGACTATTACTGATTAAAGTTCTAAGGAACAAGTCTGCAGGTCATAGATTTTTTACGAGTAAGCCTAGATATAAAACTGTTAAAAGATTGACCTTTACTGTTTTCCTATTGCTTACATAAGCCAGATGTTATATTGCCACTTGATCTATTCTCTATGATTCCATTATTTTACACAACGCTATATTAATGAAATTCAGGTTATGAAATTTTTCAATCGTTTGTAGTTTACGTATATTTTTATATGTATATATAAAAAATATAAAACGGGAACTAAGTCGTTTTTGGGTAAAGAACGGGTGTTTTATCTAAAAAAATACCAAAAAAATATTAGTTATAGATTTATTATAGATACCGAACAAAAAATAATTATACCAAGTGAATTTATTATTCGTCCGTAGTGATTGAATTATTTTATATTTTTAAAAGAAGGTAGATCGTAGAGGAGTTTACTTACACTTGTATTGTACCACTTTTAACATAATGGCACATGTCACTAAATCCTGTCAAGCTGTAAAATCGAAACATGACTCACATTGCAGTATTGACGAATATGGTAAAAAATAATTATTTATTTCAGGTCGCTATTCGGTTCTACTAAACTAAGCCCAAAGACATGAATGAAATTTTTTTAACGTGTAAGCGTAATTCACTTTGTATTTAAATGTAACGAAACTAAGTAGTGTTCCTTTAACGGCTTCAATGTTTCGGCCAACACTAGTGCATGATAACTACTGTGTCGGGATATCGATTACTCTATATTGGGTATGTCTGCGATGTCTCGACGTCGGTAAAACGATGTCTTCCGCTGTGTTCAATCACGGTTCACTGTACTTTTGTAAGCTTAATTTTGAATGTAAATTATATATTGCGAGACACGGAAGTTAAACGTCACATATACTAACGTTGCCTTACACAGCTAATAAACACCCACACATTTTTTTGATAGGGTTATTGCAAAAATGCTAACGACCTCTTAGGGTTCACTTCTGCTAGTCTTAACAAACGTTTGTTAAGACTAGCTTATTCTATACATTCTACTCATACTAGCACATTCGCAAACAAATTACACATTCATTTGTTGCCAAGCCAGAAATAAAAGCTTTTAAAGTATTCGTTCGGTTTCTTTTGCGAATGTGTTGATAAATGATTCAATGCAGTTGCTATCGGGCTGTTTTGCGATCCACCTGCTTCTAGGCGATCAATAGGCGACGAATAATTTAACACGCCGTTTGAAAACGTGGCGGTGTTTAAAGAATACGTATAGAAAATTTAAAGAGTATTCGAAGTGTACAAGTAGATTTAGGAGGAATCTAAAGGAGAATTTTATATACTGTACCTAGACATTTGTAATTTACAGGTAGTACTAACAAAATCTAGGTAGTAATAAAAAAAAAAGTTCACCTCTGGGTTGCCGGCCTAGAATGCCACCCCCCCAATCTCCAGCAGCAGCGTTGTCTAAGGAACTGATATCTCACACTGCGATCCCCAAGACGCCTGCCAAGCGTGGGGGTTATGGCAAATCCCCCATAATAGGACATGGAAGCTGTGTTCAGCAGTGGCTAATAGGAAAGATTTGTAGTTTTGTATTTTTATATTTTTGTATGTAACGAATAAACTTAAAAACTACTGGACTCATTTGAAAATTTATTTACCATTAGAATTCTACACTATCCCTGAAGAACATAGGGTAAAGAGTATTTTCAAAAACTTAGGGATCCGTATGAAAACTTCGGTAATGAAACCCAGTGTGAAAAAATATACCAATAAATTGTTACATCACGTACGCTGCGATCATTGTTGACAATAGAGGAAAGTGATGCACTACAATATTATAGAGGACATCAATATCTCCAAAAAGTCCGCTATTTCATATGTCTAACTATTACAGTTATGTCATAATAACAACTTTTTATGTTTTAATTTATATTTTTTGTTACTTAAAAATTAAAACCGGGGTGGGCCCTAGTATTTTTAATTTTTTTTTGTGTTATTTTGATGTGACAAGCTCCGGGCCCATCTGATGTTAAGCGGACTAACCTCTGCCTATAACAGATGCATTTCATTTCAGTCACGAATTGCACTGCGCCCGTCACTTTGTGACGTAGTAGTTAAGTCTCATGTGTGCCTGTAATTTCACTGGCTCTCAAGGACTGCTGCCGGAACACACCGTTAGGTGCTTGGCGACAGATTTTCTTCTTGTGGGTGTTAGCTAGCTAGGCGGGCAATTGCAAAATGCCTTTTCACCATGCGGTGAAGCTCAAGCCGGCGGTGGGGATTGAACCAGGGACCTGTGGCACGGCAATGATGGCCGAGCGGTAATAAGTATTGACTCATAGCTATTACCGCTCGGCCATCATTGCTTCAGAAACATAAATCTGTTTTTTAAGTTGCAATCCGTGGCGTAGGCCGTACGTAGGCACAAGGTATCTTGCTCGGCTTCATGCTACCGCTCGGCCATTGAGACTGGCTGGAAATACGCGAATTTTGTTGTCTCATTTTATTAGTCAGGTTGTTTGTTGGTCGCACCGTCTTCTACGGTGGTTAAATAATGAAATTAGAGCATAGAATTCACGTCTGTCCAGCTAGTTGATGGCCTAGCGTTAAGGCATCCAGTGTGTAAAGCCAGCAGGCGCAGGATCGAATCCCGTTTGAAACGAAAATGGTATGATCTATAAATGTATAAATGTAAAAAAAAAACATCTGCTGAATATTTTACATATACATCATCTTTTTTGATTATGTTTTGTATAAGATATGTAGATATGTATTGTATTATATAGATTGTAGTAAATATACATTATGTAATATAATGCTGTATTGTCTGTATATAATATTAAATATAGGTATTTGTATTTATGTTTTTGTTAAATAAGTATAGTTTATGCACAGTTTATAAAAAATATATGTGTACTGTGTAATGTAATGTACACACTAACCCGCAATATTGTAAATCCTCTCCTTGCAAGGTTGCCTGTAAGAAATTGCTTAAGCGATAAGGGCGCCCATTGTCCAATCGAATATTTTAATTTGTTTGTAATATTTTTATTGTTTTACTTATGATTGTTGATCAGTAAAGAATTTTGTATTGTATTGTAAATGTGATCATGCGATTGTACATACCACAATATAAATTCTTCTCGTATACAGACTTTTTCTTCGTTTATAAGACTCGTGAACATAACTAATACGACATACTTAAAATATTCTTCACATGGCAACTACAAGTGGTCAGTGAAGACATATTCAACAATTGAACTTAACTACGTAACAGAATAAAATGGCCTACACTGTAAATTCAGTGATGATTCCTTACTGAAGGAATGTATGTATGTATACTTAGTAAGCACATATTTATAGAACCAATTGCCTCCATAACAGTTTGACCACTTTTGATATAAGTAGATCCTTAACAAAATACTGAGTTCTCGAACAAGTGAGACAATGTTTGAAATAGGTTTGTCGGAACGTGATACAGAGGTATTCGAAGGGCTTAGCGTTTGCGATCTGAAGGTGTTCCCGATTGTAGAGCAAAGCCTAGGAAATTGGTGAAAAAATTACGTATGGGTACTTATTCTGTAAAACATACGTTTGCGGAAAATATATTTCTTTGGGACGATTTTTATTCACTAAATCTAAGTTATGGGATTCGTGTTTATCATAAATTATACCTACGTTATTAGTATTAAATAACAGTTTTTTTTATAGTGCAAACATTTTTAGAGTTCCGTACCCAAAGGGTAAAAACGGGACCCTATTACTGAGACTTCGCTGTCCGTCCGTCCGTCTGCCACCAGGGTGTATCTCAAGAACGGTGATAGCTATAGATAGTTGAAATTTTTACAGATGATGTATTTCTTTTGCCGCTATAACAACAAATACTAAAAATAAAATAAAATTAATATTTAAGAGGGGGCTCCCATATAACAAACTTGATTTTTTTACCGTTCCTTGCTCTATACTCATAACGATGACAGGTAGTTGCTTTAAGTATTTACAGAATATTTAGTTTTATCCATAAATATAATTAATTAAAATGAAATAAATTATTAAGGGGGCTCTCATACAATTAAAAATGTTTTCGCCGTACCTACCCAGCTCAATCGGACACTGAGAAAAGTGTCTGTAAATTGCAAGATTAGGTTACAGATAATGGTACGGAACCATTCGTGCGCGAGCCGGTCGCACTTGGCCGGTTTTTCTGAATGACTTCATAATGTCGTTTGCTGAAACGTTACCTTGCCACCACCCCGTGGGGTGCCGAGCTAGAATTGCATTCACCCATTTCTTCCTGTGGCAGTCAAAGGGAAAAATCCTAGAAGGAGGCCTATAGAGCTTTCTGAAGACCTGCCACCTTACACTGCGGTCTTCAAGAAGCCTTCCAATGAATTGGTTGGGGATCATGGTGAAACCCCCTTTGTTCAACGGTTGATGTCATGGCTGAAGAATGTATATTGCAGGTTGGTTTATAAATGTGAATAAAATGAAAATAGTTCCCGGCTTTACAATATAAAGACTTTTACCATATTCTCCTGTCGGATATCAAGTCTGGGGACTGAGGAAAGTAATGAGTAGCGTACCTAATACAAAGCCTATTGCAATCTACCAAGTACAGTTCCACAACTCCAGAATGCTTTACAACTGAAAATTCCTTTATCAGAAAAACACTGATCGAGCCGGAGAACAAACACAGGTCCTTGAGATTCTGATGTGACGCGTATGCGCTTTAGCCTCTGCACCACCGAGGCACCAGCACCAACATGCAACAAATATATTCCCATGCACTGTTCAAAATGTCCTTTCTAAGTAAAGACTTTGGTAACGATTCAACGAACAACTAACCAGTGGTTTAGGAAGATGTCATGAAAATAATTAGGTACTATGAGAGTCCAACGTGGTCCTTGACTGTGGCCCTTATGGACAAGCTCAAGGTCGCTCAACGAGCTACGGAGAGAGCTATGCTCGGAGTTTCTTTGCGCGATAAAATCCGGAACGTGGATGTTCGCCAAAGAACCAAAGTCACCGACATAGCTTTCAGAATTTGCAAGTTGAAGTGGCAATGGGTGGGCCACATTGCTCGACGAACTGATAACCGATAGGGAAGAAAGGTTCTCGAGTGGTTACCACACCACACCGGAAGACGTAGAGTTGGTAGGCCCCCCACCAGGTGGACTGACGACATCGTGAAAGTCGCGGGTAGCCAGTGGTTACAAGTGGCTAATAGCCGTTCTTCTATGGGGGAGGCCTTTGTTCAGCAGTGGACGTCTTCCGGCTGATGATGATGATGATGAGAGTCCAAGAAAAATTAATTTAATTTCTGAGTTAAGTGTTAAATTTAAAGGTAATATTTGTGCTGGACGGAAAAAAAAAATTTGATGATATTGCCTGAAACCCAAAGTCAAAACGCCAACGCTCATTGAATCCACAAAGCGCAATTCTCCGAACCAAAAACATCAAGAGATCGTCAAAGCCAAGTTCGGAACTAATCCTGTGTCACTAAGAAAGTGTAACCGTAAGTATGCCAACAAAACTTGGAAAGTTTCCTACTGGTTCATTAATATTACCAGCATTAATATGGTTGTAACACCGCGGGCGATGGGATTGTTGACTGGGCGACGTGTAATTTATATTGCTTTGGTGGATATATATAGGATAGAGTGGTTTATGGTGCAGTTAATTTTGATGTTAAGAAGCTAAGCGTTTAGTAGATTTGTTTTCTTTGATTTAGGATAGAAAAGGTTAATTATTATACCCACTGTTATCGGATGATACCCCTTTATTTATAGGCGTCTTACAAGACTAAAAGGAGAAAACGCGTAAACCATCACTACCGTGTTCCAGGGGAGATCTTTTTGCCCGCGGAACACCTGGGTGTTCTATCAGGTGTTCCACCGGTTCCACAGGTGTCGTACCGGTAAAATGGTGCTAAGTTACCCATTACCGTTATTTTTCTGTCTTTTTTATAATCTTGAAATGTTGGGTGAAGAACGACTGGGTACGCTTAGCTGAGAATACTTCAGAAAATCTAAAATAGGTACTTATTATGTAAGTCTGCAAAGTTGTTATTTTCATGAGTGCTTGTATTGAAACCTGAGGAAGCGGAAGATTCTAGGATTGAACCATGTACCAAAATATAGGATCCAGAGCACGTCAAAGGTTTCAAAGGTACGAGACGCATCACACCTTTGCTGCTGAGCACAACAAACAATTTTTCACTTTTGATTAAAAATTAAAATCAGTAAAATTGGTAATATTTAAGGTATATGCATATAATTTTCTGGAACTTTCATAAAAGATCGAATCAGGAAAACTCTTTCCACGCTAGCAGGTAAAAAGCACTTTTCCACGCAGATTTTGAATGATAAACAACACCTGTCCGAGTTTGTGAGCCTAAACATATAATCCATTTCCCCCATAATACATTGGATGGTGTCTGTATTTGTGCCTCCGCTATACCCTACAGCATCACCGAATTTGATTGCTTGACTTTCGCCTGCGGGCCATCCAACTTCAAATTATATCACTTTTGTTTTTGCTGCAGTATCTATACAAGAAAAACTCCGTAAAGACCGCTGATACTGACATTTATTAAAGTTATTGTACGCGCCTGCTGTCATATCGTTACCGATGTGGTTTTTTACGACACATGTCATTCGTAATTGCCAAGGAGCGGTAGCCGTCCCCAGGGTAACTTGAAGACCCACGCCGCGATTATAACCTTTATTACTATATGAATAATAACGTAATTCCTACTTTTATGTAACTAGGGAGAAGTGGCGTGGAAAATGTAAGAGGTCTTGTTAATTTCGTTTATTGTAGCTCGTACGTCAATATACTCCTGCTGAGGAGACGTAGGCTTAGGACGCCTTTCTTTATTAAGTTTACGTGATGTACTGCGCGCGTGTCAGTAATTGTATTAAAGTACATATTCAACGTGCAATGTGTACCTATAAAAAGGGTTGAGTAGGACTGTCTGGGTCACGTCTATCCGTAGACTATTACCACCAAGACACGGTCACTCTAGATTGCCTATGGTCTGTCGTTACCATTCTCGATCACAGATGATCTCGATCGTGAGCTCAGCAGTCAGCATCTTCAGGCTGATGGTGCTGACTCTTGAGCTGACTGGATAACGTGGCGTTCTAAGTCAATGCATTAAATAGAGGATGTGGTACATATTATGCCGATATATCATATTTCTAACTAGTTTAGTTATTGAGAAAGATCACGGAAATGCACAACAATAACAGAAGTGATCTATATCATAAAAAAAGTACTCAGTAAGTTCTAGATACTGACATCCAACATCATAGGTTACAAAGAAGTTTTTCTCGGTTACTTTGTTATTGGAGCTCCCCTGAAGAATAATTTATTATAATTTACAGTCTTTCGGTAAACTTTCAACATACATCTTGAAGCAGTGATGGCTCGGTGGCATTGGCTATGGACTGCCGCGCAGCAGGTCCATGGTTCGAATCCCGCCCAGAGCTTGAGCTTCACCGCATGCTGGAAGGGCACCGCCTGGCTAGCGACCACCCTCAAGTAGAAAATCTGTCACCAAGCACCTAACGGTGTGTTCCGGCAGCAGTCCTTGAGAGCCAGTGAAATAACAGGCAAAATGAGACTTAACAGGTATGTCTCAAGGTGATGGGCGCAGTGCAGTTCGTCACTTGTGATGAAATGCATCTGTTATGGGCAGAGGATACCGCTTAACATCAGGTGGGCCTCGCGCTTGTTCCATCACAATAACATAAAAAAAATGTTTGTGACTTATTCCGTTGACAAGCCCGTGACATATTCGGACAAACAAATGGATCTACAGAGAGGTTGTCTTCACAGTAGTTATATTAATAGGGCTCCTTTTGTAACGGGTACGGTACCATAAATCGAGCTCACTGTTTATTTTAATTTGAATTTTAGCTAAGATATCTTGGAATAAGATGATTTTTATTTTGACAAAACACTGTTAATTTTCTTTTTCCACATCAATATGGCAACCCTAAGCTCTTGGTGACAACTGACAAGTCAAGTGTTTAATAATTCATTATACTTAGGGCCTTTAGGGTCCTTTTCAGAATGTCCTATGGGTAGTATAACCGGAACTTACTCGAACATTCTGAAACAGGCCCTAAGTGATCGAACTATGAAAACCCAACCCAGCATTTTTAGGTACCTATGTGATAATTGCACTCACGCTTTTTTTTCTAAGTGACTTCATAAAAGGCTCTTAGAACGAAATAAAATGGATTAGAAATCACTGACCTATATATACGTATTAGCTCAATGTCAGAAATATGATCTTCTACGACGTTCATTGTATATTAGTAAACATACAATTATACATCACTGAATCTGTGGAAGTTATGTAAAAAATCTGATTTATCTACAGTGGTTTAGTACCTAAATCACAGACACATGCATGGAATTTTAAGATATTGTATTATTTGCTATTTAATCCAATATCTTAAGAATGACAATAACTATTTAATAATATACAGGTCAAGTTTTCAATAAAACAGTCCTTCAGAAGTGATACCTAATAAATTTAGCTGCTGAAGTTTCTACAAGTTGTTGAATGAAACCTGACAAATAAATAAATATGATATTATTAAATATAATAATTAATATAAGCTGGTCACTGCACATAGGCACAAATGGCAGGAAAAAAATCTAAGCAAATGCTTCATTAGCCTTAAGAAAACAATTGTACCAATAATTTCGTATCGATTATTTAAATGTTTAAGCATAGCCTATTTAATTTAGAGTTTATGTACGTGACCTGATACTTCTTTTACTTGACGTACACCACAATTGCGTGGAGTGATCAGGAATCTGCACGTTTATGATACATTAAAACGTTCTTAAGAAACGCTCATAAGGTATCAGTTATAGAAAGTCGAAAGTTAAGTTTTTAATCGACAGTCAAAAAGTATTCTACTCGGTTATCGAACCTCTTCGGTACTCGTTAACTTGGCACTCGAAACTGTGTCATTCTGCACAAGTGGCCATCCGAACTAAAAACGTATCGGATAGCAAAAACCGCTCCGTTCGTCGATCCTTTCCATGTGCCAAACAGCTGCGCCGACAGTTTTTTTAATACCAACTTTTGACCCCACTTCGCTACGACATGCTACGATCAGTCATGTGGGAATTCAACTTTATTAACTTTGTCACCGCTACTTTAAACCTAATCATAACTCGATAAAGTCGCAATTCAATTGCCTTCTCAAAATCTAATTTGACGCAAGCACTATTATTATTGCAGTAAATTAATTACTTCGTGTCATTTAAGAAATTACGAAGTCCTCGACTTATTGAGTTGTGTTTTTATTCATTACTGTAATAGGTCTACTGGGGCGTAATAAGTCGCCATGTGTTATATCTCACGTTGAGCTGGTCTCTTGTTATGTGAAAGAAAATCTAGATATGCTTCGTACCCAAACAATATTAAGTCCATGTATTTCATTTTATTTTATCTTGTAGTTTCAGAATATGGAGTACCTACAGTAAGTAGGTGCCATAAGTAAGTGATAGTAAGAGTATGTATACATTAAACCTTTGCATTACAGCTTCGCTCGTATAAGCTATGGGATTTGATTGTAATCGTTTTGGTATAAAATCAATATTTTTTTAGTTTTAAATTGAACTTGAACGATTTGTACATTTACCATTTTTGTAATTTATTAAAAGGCAGGATAGCCTACTGCCTAAGTAGACCACTGAGTGTTTAGTTTTGAAGTTTGTTTACGATAAGGCACTTTGTTATCTACTATGTTGTCTCAAAAGAAGTTTTTTTTTTCTCTGAACTAGTAACCAGTTACGAAATCGAATGTTTAAAAAAATCTTTCAAATTTGCTATTCCTAATCCTATCAGAGGACTGCATTGGCGTTGCATGAGCCACTCACTCGTTTCGACACTCTCAGCAAAAACGCCTAATTTAAAAAATACACAGTTTCAACTTTACACGGTTTTTGTTGCGTAACAAAAAATGTCTTCCTTGATAAATCGCGGTCTTTATGCGCCGGAAGGAAGCGATGAAAAACTTGGCGAATTGTTTTAAAACACTCCCTTTTATAATATTTTCGGTATCGTGTTCTACAGTTCGCGGCCAACTCCCGAAAATATGGCCTAGATAAATTTAGAAAGTTCGAGAAAAAGTTCTGTAAACAAGTTCGGGAACTCTCGGAAAGGTTTCGGAAACGAATCGGTAATTAGGTACACAAGTTCAACCTAACTTTTGTTTGCGTTCGGGGATTTTTTATTTATTGAGTAGTTTGCTAAGTTTATTAGCGACCTGTACGCATCTTTATTCGAAACTATTTGAAAGATTTATTTATTATTGCCGATAGGGCAGTCTTTGACCACGATCTCACCTGATAGTAAGTAATGCTGCGGTCGAAGGTAGTAAAACGGGTTAAGGGATGTACACTCATAACACTTTCCATATACAAACGTAGTTTCGTCATAATTCAAATACTAAACTAAAGTATATTTTTTATAAAACAATTGAATTTTTGCACTCATGTCCTAATATCGTATCGATCTATTCTTGTGATTTTCCAGTTTTCCTTAAAATTATATACTTTTTTTTATTGCCGATAGGTAAGCCTTTAACCACAATCTCACCTGATGGTAAGTTATGATGTGGTCGAAGGTGTGAACAGGCTTAACCTAGAATTACTGGCTCTCAAGGACAGCTGGCGGAACACACCGTTAGGTTCAAAGAAAAACACCGTTAGGTGCTTGGCGACCGATTTTCTGCTTGAAGGTGGTCGCTAGCTAGGTGGGCATGCGCTACATGCCTTCCCATCATCCGGTGAAGCTCAAGCCTGCGGCAGGATTCGAACCATGGACCTGCGGCGCGGCAGTCCATAGCAAATGCCACTGAGCCATCTCTGCTTCAAAATTACTGTACTTAATTATTGTACTTATTTTCAAAATGACGAAGAAAAATCGTTTTGGATGGGAGTTTGTAGCGGTTCAATCAGAGTTGAAGTTGGATCAGAGTGATCTGACTTCTAGTGAGTGAGTGATCAGGATCTTTTACCCTATCTGTCACGGGCATGTTCTAAGAACTATTCGGTTTAATACCAGCAGCAGACTTTCACCATCAGACGTCCGGACAGAGCTTGATGTTCCATCAATTTTGTTTCGACGTCTGGAAGCCCACAACAGTGCGTTGGTCACGGCATTTTCTGCTTCGCAGTAACCATGTAAGAACAGCTGTCAAAAGAAGTATCTCCAAACCGACACTGTTTAGGAGCTATCAAAAAGAGAGCATATTCCCCCCTCCTCTAGAATTAGATGCTAACTTTCTTCTTTTGTATTTAATCATCATATTCATATAGTAGCGAAGGCACTACCTATAAACTAAAATTAATTCTGTGTTAGCATTTTCGTCACCTCTCGGTCTGAAGCTGTAACTCAGGTCACAGCTATTTGTGAGACTGTAATTACTTGAGAGGTCTTAATTACGACCATCCGGGGTTTGATTGGACCGCCATTGTTTGTGTTAGGACTAACGGGATAACTGCAACTGCAGTTAGTCACCCCGAGCGTGTAACTGCTACAAGATATAGACGTCCTGTCTGACGTACATATTTGAAACAAAAAGGAATATTTATTTTATGTTAAAAATTACCTAACGGTAAGTGGTAAGGCTTAGCTTGGTATTGGTACTGGTTCTCAAGGACACTTGCCAAAACACACCGTTAGGTGTTTGGCGACAGATTTTCTACTTGAGGAGTAAATAGCTAGCCAGGCGGCTATTATTATGTAAGGAAATGATGACTGACAACTTGCCTGTCTGGAAGGCAATTTCGGGACATTTATCAGCAATCAGATAAATGATAATACAGAGTAAAAATAACAATTACTGCAAAATTTTGCGTTAATCGTTTAGCTTTGAAGATACCTTGAAATAAAAACGGTTTATGTGCTCACGTTATTTTCCCGAGCGCAGTGACGTAATGCACATTCATACTAAACCAAATTAACAATAAGAAAAAGTGTGTTTCTAATATTGTATCGTCTTTTCGATAATCCATTCCATTCGACATGATATTGCGAAATATCGAAATAGGAATAGATTTAACAAAACAACGACTCGATACCCGACATGTTCAGTATCTTTGGTCAGGTATTATCTATCGTGTTATTTTTATCACTGCGCGAGAATGGTCCTCCCGATGATAAGCGTTACACCTGTCAAATACAGTTGTAATGTCAATAATAAATAGATTCAGGCGTTACTTTGCGGAAATTCATATGTAATAATAACAAATATTTATAAAATATTATTTTAATAAAACACGATCGAGAAATCCTCCTCCTCAGGATGCTTCGTGTAGAAGCGAAACGCGTCGAAAATTCTTCCGGTTTGGCTGCGTGGCGTTTGTGACGTCACGTCGGCTTAACAGAAAATTAGGCGGAATTGTCACTAGACATATTTTTGTATTTTTGAAATGTTTGATTAAAATATGAATTTGATGTTTTCATAAAATATTTTAAAAATATTTGTTATTATTACAGTTATAATGTCACTATTCTCGATCGGCGTGACTTTGCACCGCGTTCGTCGAGACTTTAGTTCTTTTGTCTCTTTCGCCCAGTAATTTCACTTCCTACAAGTCCTTCACAACCAAAAACAGTAGAGTATGCACACTACTAATTTGAGGCTGAGTGTACATAAACTGAATACTCTACCATCATGTAATAACGACTGTCATTCTGAAATAAGAAACAGGACTGCCGCAGGTTTAACGTGCAGTAAAGCACAGAAACGCTCATTAGTAAATACCTGAAAACGGACCTGTTTTTAGCATTCTGGGCTAAAGTATAAACATCGCGTAACCTAATAGTTGATCGGTTAAGAATAAGCAAGCTTCACTACGAGCGCTTCTAAATGTTTAAAGGAAGGAAGTTTAAAGATTGACTAAAAACAAAGTAAATCAGCATTATGAGATTACTTATTATGAAAATTATTTAAAAATAATATGTTTTGCTTTAATTGCAAATAAAATCAAATGCACCTATTATTGCACCGTCCGATGGCTTCCCTTATATATTAAGCTTAGGAAGCAATTCATCGCAGTTAACTAAAGGAACATGCTCATTTGTGTAGTTTCACATCAAAGACTTTAGCAATACTTTTTACATGATACCATGTTAGTACCCAATTTATTGCCCCGCGGGGTGCTGGGCTAAAATGTCACCCCTCATTGCTACCTGTGGTTGTCGTAAGAGGCGACTAAAGGTAAAATACCGGAAGCAGCGCCTTCTGAGGAACTGTACCTTAAAATGCGATCCCCAAGACGCCTGCCAGGCATGGGGATACGGGCAAAACCCCCCTTGATGGGGGGGCTGTGTTCAGCAGTGCACAATTCGGCTGATACAGTACCCAATTTATTAGGAATTAATTCCCTCGCTACGCAGGGGTAGTTAAACAAATATTACCCCAAGAAAACCATTTCCTGCTCATATTATAACTTGGGTTGGTCCTTACATATGAAATTGGCGTTTTGTATGGGAGGAACAAAAAGTCGAATATTTTTTAATATAATATATTTAATTAATCAAAGTATGAACCATTATTTTCTATGCACTTTTGCCATCTCATAGGTAGTTCATTGATCCCTTTACTAAAAAAACCAGTCGGACGGGAATCAATAAAATCTTTGAAGGCGATTTGGACTGCCCCATCGGAGTTGAATTTTTTCCCTTGCAAGAAGTTATCCAAATTTCGAAAAAAATGGTAATCTGTTGGAGCAAGGTCCGGGGAGTACGGAGGATGTCTTAGACTTTCCAATTGAAGCTCTTCTAATTTAGTAGCCGTCTGTAGCGCAGTGTGTGGTCTAGCGTTGTCGTGAAGCAGCAGTGGCGTGGAGCGATTGACCAGCCTAGGTTGTTTAGCCGCTAGCTTTTCCATCATGGTTTGCAATTCCTGACAATAGACATCAGCCGTAATAGTCTGGCCAGATTTGAAAAAGCTGTAATGAACAATACCGGCACTAGTCCACCAAACGCTTACAAGTAACTTTTTTGGGGTTCATTTTCGCTTGGGGCAGGATTTGGCTGGCTGGCCAGGATCTAACCATTGCGCTGAGCGCTTCCGATTATCGTAAAGAACCCATTTTTCATCACAGGTAATGATTCGGTTTAAAATACCTTCATTATTGTGCCGGTTTAGTAATGTAACGCAGCAGTCGACGCGCGTTTGCCGGTTTGTTTCAGTCAATTCGTGAGGTACCCACCTTTCAAGCTTTTTAATCTTCCCAATTTGCTTCAAGTGAATTAAAACAGTTTTATCACTAACATCGCAGCCTGCAGCTAACTCGGACGTGGTTTGCGATGGATCCGCTTCCACAATAGCCTTCAACTCTTCATTATCAACTTGAGTCTCAGGCCGTCCACGGGGCTTGTTCTGCAGGTCGAAATTTCCAGAACGAAAATGTTGGAACCAAAAACGAACTGTGTTTTCTTTTGCAACACGACCGCCATACACATCATTCACCCTTCGAGTTGTTTCCGCAGCACTAGTGCCACGGCGGAACTCGTACTCGTAAATAATGCGATATTTAAGGTTTTCCATTTTGTAAAATGAGTGACGCAAACAGAAAAAAACAGAAGAAAAAAAACAAATGAATGACGATCATCGAAGCACAAATACATGAGTCTATAGCTGTACAAATTTGAATTTGGAATTCCTTACCAAAGAGAAGAAATTCGTGATTAAAGTGGCCAGTACGAAAAACGCCAATTTCATATGTAAGGACCTAATAAATAGTTAATACTAGATTACTAGTTAATAGTTTGAAGCGCTCGTAGCGAAGTTTACTTAGCTGTTCTTAACCGATCAGCAAAGTTAAGCAACGTCGCCCGCGGTCATGAGTTGGATGGGTGACCGCTAGTGACATTACTACTGAGCGTTTCCGTGCTTCGGAGGGCACGTTAAGCCGTCGGTCCCGGTTGTTGTTTTAGGATGACAGTCGTTATAGCATGGTGGTAGGGCATTTTGCAAATGCCCGTCTGGCTAGCTACCACCCTCAAGTAGAAAATCTGTCGCCAAGCACAGCGGTGTGTTCCGGCCGCTGTCCTTGAGAGCCAGTACTTCTAGGTTAGCCTGAACAATATCTTCATCAGGTGAGATAGTGGTCAAAGGCTAACATATCAAGCATAAAAAAAAAAAAAAAGATATGATTGCTCTGTATTATGCATGCATCAAGAAGATTTTTAAAGTAGCCTATGTCCATTATATCGCCTGTAAGGATAGCGTCGTTGATGTTGTTTGTGCTAAGAGTGGAATATGTGGAAATATGCTCTAAATCATAGCTGCCAGATTATACCTACTATCAGGCACTATCAGGTGCTTGGCAATAAACTTTCTACTTAAGGGAAGTGTATTCATAGCGTACAAAACGTACTTTCGTACACATTATAAAATACTAGTTCAAACTTACTGAACTTCTGCACACTTGTCCTATCTATGCTTCTGGAATACCAGGTTTTAGTTTTCAACGATTTATTTTTTCGTTAAAACTGAAAATAAGAATTTCCAAAGAAAACGATTTTTTGAATAGTTTTTAAAATTAATGATTTTTCGGGAAACTGATTAACCAGAAGCATTTACAATAGGCACAATAGGTATACAATTAGGCACAGGGACATACTTGCAAAATTTCACCGAGTTTTAGCCCTTAGTTTTCAAATTATATTGATTCAAATTATGACGAAACTGCGTTTGTATGGAAAGCGCTTACAATATACACTTCCCTTAATGTTGGTAGCTAGCCAGGCGAGCATTCAAAAAGGCCTTACCTATTCGGAAAAAAAAAACATTGAAAAGAAGGTATAATACGAAATGATTGCCATCCCAACACGATATGTTGCAAAGTTCTATAAGACAGCATTTTCAATGTGAAAGCCAGTAATTCCTCTACTTAGAAATGGTGAACTCAATCGGGAAAGTTTTAACATACGAACAGATTTTGAACTTTATTTCAAAACAATAAGTCAGAAATTGATTTGTCAATTTAGATTCCTTACATTATAATTCGGTATGCTTGCAACTGATACTTCAGCGCAATAGCCGATCATTATTGCTTATTGCATATCTTTGACGAATGGTAATTTGTGTCTTTAGATACTTGGGTAGGTGGAGTCAACAAAGGCCTAGGTTGTTATGTTAAATTAATCAGTAACAAGATAGTACGAAGATACCTTTTAACATTTTCATACTCATAAAATCGATAAAAGAAAAACGCATGTTGAAGGCTGCAGGAAAGTATTAAAAATAAGAATATGCTTTTTTTATTACAAAACATAGAACCGACTTCTACACTTAAATGTGTGAAATTACTTGTCGAAGTTGGTACCATCATGGTTCAAAAGTACCTATTATCACAATATTGTGCGCATGGTACTGACTTTGACAAGTTATTTGACACATTTTGAGTGTAGAAGTCGGTTCTATTTTTTTGTAAAAAAAAACACTACTTATGGGATCGATTGTCATTCACTGTTAATGACTATATCATCAAGATAAGAAAATACTTTTCAGTTATTGTAGTGTAACTCAAAAACGGCTTGATCGATTTTGATGAAATTTAAATGGGACCACAGGGCAAGCATCAGCTTTCAAATAAATAAAATCACTAAAATCGGTTCACCCAGTCAAAAGTTCTGAGGTGACAAAAAGGTTAGACTATTTGAGTATCTACCTTTTTTTGAAGTCGGTAGAAAATATAGCACCTAAAGCTTTTCTGAATTACCTTTATAAAACACGCATGGAAGTTAGTCGATTGAAAATTATAGCGGATATTCGTGAAATACCATTACGCGGTGAAACTCAAGCCTGCGCGATGAGATTCATAACCAAGGACCTTCTGCGCGGAAACTGTTTCAACATGTTAATTAAGTATACAAAATGGGTGTACTAAAACTTAACCTTTTATTGTGTGACATAAAATAACTACTTATATGAAGTCAACACATTTCAAAAAACGCATTACTGTGTTCCGATTTGAAGGGTATGGATGCCGGTGAAATAACAGGCACAAGAGACTTAACGACTTTATATCCCAGGGTGATGGTCGTAGTGCAGTTCGCCACTTGTGACGAACTGCATTTGTTATAGGCAGAATCAGAATCAGAATATTTATTCACCATTATAACAATGTTTGTTACACTAGGTAAGTCATTTACATAAGTTTTGCTATACCATAAAATTACCAAAAAATACCAACACCGAAAATATTGCACTTACATATAAATATTATGTTCCAATAAAATGAATTTACATATAAGTTATTACATTATACATTATTATAATTAAAACCATACTAAGAATTATTAACAAAATGTTATTAAACAATATTACGTTATGACATGATGATGATGATGAAAACTCATATATGCATTCATATAGACATTGTCTTTACATTGCGTTGTATTTTGATATTGATCTATAAAGAGTTCAAAACGTAATGAAAGAAAAACAATTAACAATGTCAGAAACTAATATACTATATAACACTTAAGCAGCTGTGTCAACACATCATAAAACATCATAATGAATTTAAGCCTATTTATTATTTGTCCGAACAAAGTGTCAATTTATAAATTACTCTTTATACAAAAATTAAGTGTCTCCTAAATTCATTGACATAAATTCATTCAGAGAATAGAAAGGGTTATTTTTAAAGAAAAGGCAAAGGTGACCGCTATTCATTATCTTTACTTATAACATTATCACGCTTTGTAGTTGCTTGGAGCGGATTCCTGGAGATTATTGTTTTATAAAATATGATTCCAAGCACTATCGCGTGCGCAAGCACTACTGAACCCTTTCAGTTCCTAAGCGTGGCTCAACATTCTCTGGACCAATTCTTATATTTTTAGTGTCTATTTTTCCGTTCACCTTTACATTATTATTGTTTATTAAATGTAAATTTTACTTTCTTATTCTGCAGCACGAATTCTGACGAACATTTTCATAGGCTAAGCTAATTGGTATTCTTAATTTAGCTTGGCTCGCTATTTTTCTATTGGCTCAACTTTTAATTTTATAAGTCTGTTTTAAATTATGTTATAAATAACACATTTTATATTGTTGTCAGCCGTACGAATCATATTTTAAATGTATTTCAATTGGTTTATTGTAGAATTTTTGTTACTTTATTATCATTTGAATTACATTAACATTTTTAATTTAAATTTGCACGAACAAAACAATAGTGTTATTGAACAGAAATCACTTTAATATAACACTGAAGACATGGTGCAGAAAATTGAATGTTGAAAGAAACGAAATCAAAGCCACCAAAAGGTCGTACTAACCTTACACAAACATATCTGTTTGCCATAAAGAGTGTTCATTTCATACCGTATATTCCATAGCCTCGGGTATCAGTCGAACAAAACAGTATTGTACGATGTAGTGATCGAACTCTAGATAACTTCCATCCATTTTTCTCGATTGTCCGCTTGAAGAGTCATAGACAGAAGACCTGATATAATGATAGATAGATAAACTCTTTATTGAACACCTTAAACTAAACTAAAATTAAAAATATTTGACTTAAAAATAGTGAACAATTGGCGGTATTATCGCTCATAGCGATCTCTTCCAGACAACCGTTGAATGAAAAGAGCAAGTTTTGAAAAGGGATGGCGGTGTACAATATATTAATTAGTATTTACACATAATGAAGCGCTCGTAGCGAAGTTTGCTTAGCTGTTCTTAACCGATCAGCAAAGTTGAGCAACGTCCGCCGCAGTCATGACTTGGATGGGTGACCGCTAGTGACATTACTACTGAGCGCGCGCTTCCGTGCTTCGGAGGGCTCGTTAAGCCTTCGGTCACGGTTGTCGTCTTAGGATGGCAATCGTTATAGCATGGTGGTAGGGCATTTTGCGAATGCCCGCCTGGTTAGCTACCACCCTCAAGTAGTAAATCAGTCGCCAAGCACCTAAGGGTGTGTTCCGGCTGCTGTTCTTGAGAGCCTGTAAGTCTAGGTTAGCATGAGAAACATCTTCGACCACATCATCACTTCCATCAGGTGAGATACTGGTCAAAGGGTAACCTATCAACCTTAAAAAAATTTGGATGCTTCGTGTAGAAGCGACACGCGTCGAAAATTCTTCCGGTTTGGCTACGTGGCGTTTATGACGTCGGCTTAACAGGAAAAACAGGCGGCATTGTTACTAGATATCTTGGCGCTAAAAGGGCCAAAATCTAAAAATTCTTTCCAACGTTTACAAACATTGATGCTTGCAAAGATGCATGTTATATTGTAGGATAGCGAATTCATTATGCTTTTGTGTTGATTTTTGTATTTTTCAAGTGTTATTATTTAAATGTTTTCTTAAAATATTTTCTTAATATTTGTTATTATTCTAGATAACTTTTCTTTAAATATAAATGTAAAATATGACTTTACAGTACTGTCGTATGATTCGCGAGTACAAAATATTCTGTGCCGCTCTAAAGGTTTTTTTTCTTTTTTTCCTTCTTCCATGGCGGTAACAAGTGCTATATAGCTTAATTTGAACCGATTTTTTGGAAAAAAAAAATTGTTTTTAGCAGTGAGGAAATTTTTGTTATTCTTGATCTTATTTCCTAGAGCCAAGATAATTCCGAAGCAGGTTTCCATGTGATTTTATCTATAGAATAAAATTAAAAAGTTGAGTCTAAATGACGCTAATAATGTTAAATATTAACCTTAATTATTATTGTATGTGTATAAAAATATTACAATCAAATTGCAAAACCTATCATGACGAAAGATAGTTAATATTATCGATTTATTTAGTTTTTTGTTATTAAGCTTTCTTTGGTGTTTTCACCCAAACCGATTGCGATTTTACCATGGCTGCCTTTTTTTCGCGCCTATGCAGTTCGATAGTCACAGAATTTCAGCATTTGACTCCGTCTTTCACTACTAAAATGGGATCGCTAGTAGCATTTACGTGCTTCGGAGGACATATTTTTAAGCCATCGGTCACAGTTGTCGTCTAAGATGGCAGTCGTTAGGCTATGTCGGAAACCTTCAAAATCTGAAGTCACACCTTCAGATAGCCTAAAAATTACAACAAAAACTAGGGTAATTTCCCAGCTACCACCGTCGAGTAGAAAATCTGTCATCAAGCATCTAACGGTGTTTTCCATCAAAATATCATTTGTACTGTACTGTATCAGCCGGACCGTCCACTGTTGAACACAGCCTCCCCTATTAAGGGGGTATTTGCCATAATCCCCACGCTTGGCAGGCGGATTGAGGATCGCAGTGAAAGATGGTAGTTCTTTAGAAGACGCTGCTGCCCACCTTCCACTATTTTTCCCTTAGTCGGCTCTTACCACACCCACGGGATGATATGGGGAGTTGCAATTCTAACCGGGCACCCCAAGGGTAGAACAAAATATCACAAAATATGATCACTTATAATAAAATAGTGACACACATAGCAAACTTGCGCTTACTGGTTGAGCCCCTCACTTTACACGACGTCCAAGTAAGTACTACATATCACATACATTGTCCCCACGTATGAATTAGGCCCTTCAATATTTTATAGCCAGCATAACCATGCAATCTTATACTCTGCCCCTATAATATACTGGCACAAAAGATACATTTTCGAGGAAACTCGTGACGTCAGCTTAAAAAAACACAATGGCCCGAGGCAGACAATACGTCCCTAGCAGTAGGGATCTGATCACTCTTCGCCCTTTAAAAATAAAGAATCGGGGAAATACGGTGATATAGCTGTATTATGTTATCCCTCGTTCTTAAGTCGAGATATTTTCTTCCTTTTTTTGATGGCTTGTGCTTGGTATTGTTGAATGAAATGTAAGTGCTCAATAATTTCGAGTGAAATTAGAAGTGATCTGAAAGCTTTATAAACATAAAAAGTACGGTACAAAGTTGGAGATACGAATATACGAGAGGAAAAATTTAAGTCATGTGCGGGATTTGAACCCGCGTCCATCTGAAAAAAACATTTTGCTCTCATTTATATTTGTAATTTTGTAATGTAATCCGCATAGCAGGCGTTATTGCAAACATAACAATACTAAAATTCGAGATACGAGTTAAAAATATGTAAATACTAGTCATAGATTTTTAACTTTTAGTTCTAACTGGCAACAAAGACAAGATTATAGCTGAAATTCCTTTACTTAGGGTTATCTAAAACTGCAACATAGATTGAACGGAAATGCAAAATTCATAAAATTTCTTAAAAGACAGACAAAGTTCGCACAACCTTAAATTGTGATTTGAAAAGATAATTTCTAGCTTTCCAGAAATCACACTGAAACTATTTCACTTCCTCCAACTTTCATACAATCGCTACCTTAAATACTCCATTCCTATAATAACGATCTAATAATCCTTCAAAACTTCCCAGAACTATGAATGAAGTTACTGTTGAATCTTTGGACATTCCGTTCAGCGGACGGTTGTCACCTGACATCGTCACTTTTGCTCTCTCGATGAAGCATTCAGAAAATTTAATTTCCGCAGATAGATCGAACAATTTCGCTCCAATGCGGTGCTCGCCTGTAATTGGGTCAGATCGACGGACAATCGACAGAGACAACATTATACAGAGATATCTTATTACATCTGTTACCCCTTCACGCTTACTGGGTATGACAGACGATTCAATGCATGAATGCAGAATGTTTCGCATTTTCAGCTTCTCTGGCTTTATTTTTCTTTTGTCTTTGAAGATTTTTCTGTGAATATTCATGGTAGAAGTCAATGCCCGTTTGGTTCTAAATCTTCCTAGGGTTGACAGCATTGTGTTTAATTTAAAATATGTAAAGGCATTTCGCGTCTTTAATCCCACAACTAAATTAACTCCTTACAGTTTACCAATTCTTGTTCTCAATTTACTGTAAATGGTATTAAACAAATGTCACCTTTACAAATTCGATTGAACTTCACCCACAAATCGTTTAACAACAATTTAGAATTAATTTCGTTAATTGTAAACAGACAAAACAAGACAATTAATCACGTCTCACGTCTCAGTTTTGGCGAGTAATGAATCGAAAAGATTAAGACGGGGAGCTTCAGGGAGAGAATCTAATCAACGCCTCGATTTACACAAATCGTTTCGACCACTCAAACGTGTGGAGTAAGAATGTCTGCGTTAATCTATCCAATAGATTATTCTGGCGGGTTAATAATGAGTGACGAAGGACGCTGAACTCCATAGCCTCTTTGAGACACCGTGTCACATGAAAACGACTCAGTGTCGAAGACGTTTACCGCAAGCTGCGCTTCTGTAACTTATTGGAAAACAATACACTCCTTTGAATCAGATAAAGCGACGACAAATTTGATTATAGAAGTGAAATTAACGTCAATAATTTCTCGATGGTAGATCGGTTCACCGCTAGACAGGTTGACGTTAATCCCCGTTTTGACTTTCAATTGGGTCAGGAGAATATCTCGAGTTTCTCATCTATACTCGATAATTATGTATTGCTGACTGCTCAGTCCATTGTTCTGTTCGCCTTATTCTCAGATAAATTCTACTACTAGGCCTTATTGTTATAGAAACAATGGAGCTTTCAAATAAGTTCCAAAATAAGTATATCAATATTTTAAAGTTGGTACATTTCTATTGTAAAGACCGTTAGATGCCATTGAATAACGATAGAGGTTAAACTTCTCAATTGTATCTGTAATAAGGTCAACGGCCGATTGTAGGGCAGACATAAGGCGTGCTACATTGCGTCAACTACATTGAAATGCTTGTATGTGTAAACATTTGGTTCTGTTTGCCTTAAATGGAATTGATCGTGTTTATTCTCAGCTTCTCGATAATCTAAATGTGTGGAATCGAGCGTGATTCATCAGGGAGATGTAAGAACGTTTTTTTATTTAGCTTGCGTTAATTTAAAAGGCTTTTGAGGTCACGTTACGAATAAATGTAACGCTGTTGCATATTTATAGAGCGCCCTTTACGCTTGATCTACTAGACTTGAATTTAGGTTTGGTCGTTTTGAATATGTATAGATTTATTTCAATACTTAGTACTTAAATATTTGATTTTATTATTAGCATCAATTTTTAAACAAAGAAACCACTTTTGGTGTAATAAATAACAGGTAACAGGTCTAATAAATTTGCAGTTATTTTACTGAAAGTAAAATAATTTCCCATTTCGTGTGTTCATTCTCTTACAGACAAGTTTTTTGTCTTCGGTACGAACGTAAGCGGCAAAGCAAATAGTCACCGCTAAGAGATTCTCAGTTTCCTAGCAATAACCCTTACAATGTGAAAAGTTAGTCATACAATGGAGTTATTGTGGAGCTGGTAAACAGAGGGACGGCAGACGGGTGCTGGCCACGCTCCGATGGATCCCCCCGCGTTTTGGCAATATACGGGAGTTGTTTACGTCGAAGCGCGATGCGTACTTCTGACGCCGTTATTATTATTTTTTCATGGGTCACAACACAATTTATCTAATCACCTTATTCGTGTAGGAAGTAGCCATTATCTTTAAATACTAGCGGCAATTTTCGGGAAATTTCCGGTAACATAAATTAATAAAGTATGTTTTTCGTAAATCGGTAATTAGGTATAGAAAACCCCGAGAACATCGTTTTCAGTCTTTCAAATGCGTTAGGTACTCTTTTATGTCACTTTAATGACTGGAAACAAACCAAACACATCTAAGGTCTTATTAAATTTGTTTTGAAACTTAATATAATATCTTTTCTGCCTATGAATAATGATATGTTAGGCCTGCAAAACCTGCCTGCGGCCTGTATTATAAATTATTAAATATGTTGAATGATGAGTTTACGTAATGATATTTTGGTTTTGACGTCTGAATCGTTAAAGCGACAGACAAGGGCAGTCATAGAAAACGTATAATGTGTTTAAATAATGTAAATTTGCTAATTTTACAAACATGTAACGATTTTTTCAGCAGGCAAACTTCTAATAGTGAAATCTCCTATGAAAAGTGTCGCAGATGTAAATTTATGTTTACTTGAACTTCCTGCACCCCTTGCTCGCTAGTGCATCTAAATGTCCCGAGTGTAATGGATCACTCACCTCGCTTATATTGTATTGTAAAAATTTACTATTTATTTGAATCTAACTATAACTTTCTCAGGGTGTTCGATTATAGGCGTACCGGTAGACACGTTCACTATAACCACGCCGGAAACGGTAATCATGCGCATGGAAGAATTTAAAGAAAGTTTAGGCGTGCCTTATTTCATTACTTTTCTTAAGTTTATGCTGACGTATATAGGTCAAGCACCGAGGCTTCTTGATGCACATTCTCTCGATATTATTAATATTTTAACTGGTGGTACGCCTTTACAAACCGAATACTATAAACACAGCTATCACAACGAAAGCATTTAGACAACCTATAAGTCAATGCAGACTCACAAGCAGTTCAAGTGCTCCAGGCAACATTGTCCCGTTGAATTGCACTGCTTATTCTTTGAGCCAAATAGGTGCCAGCATTTTGATCACGCATATTATCGACCAAGCACTCTGATAAGTTTTGAAAAATAATAGATAATAATAGATATCGATTGATACATTAAATAATAGGTACAACGATATGAAACGTTAACAGTTTTGTAACATTTTACAGTAAAGTATTCACTCTCGTCTGTGGAGGGATTTTCAAAATTTATTGATATAATATATTTCACACTTATTTACCACGCAGGTTTTGTAACCATTCTATAAGATCTTGGTATTCGCGAATTAAAAATAATGTTGTTCGTATTGAACAGGTATTGGACACCAATGCACATGATTTAATAAATGACCACAAACCATCAAACAAATATACACGTAAGAAATGTGATAAGTTCGATAAATAAAAATATAAAACTCTTATCCGAATCAAGAACCGTAATCAAGAACAATCGTTGGTCAATCTAGCAACAAAACCAACAACATATTAAAGTTTTGAATTTCCCGCTAATTTGACAGTATCAACTTGACGGTGAATATACTAAATTGCTTCCGTATATTCTATTCCCTTGTTTGGTATAAACGCTGCTTTGGCAAGTATACTCCACAGTCTAGCGGTTTTGCTTTTAAAAATTTGTGCGATACTTGCAAATATCTACGAGTACACATAATCGGATCATGAGATTATATGTAGGGAAATAAAGGTATGATCTGCTTACGTTAATATCCCTAAATCCTGCTTCAAAATATTACTCCTGTTATATTTCGGAAAGAAATATGTAGAACGTATAGATACATTACCTTAATATGCATAAGTAGATACATACCAACTTTTTAACATTACCATAGGCTGAAATACCTAAAAATGGAACTGACTTTAACACTCAAAAGTGTGAAATAACTTGTTAAAATCATGATAGTTCAAAACTACCTATTATCACAATATTGTGAGTATGGTACCGACTTCGACAAGTTCATTCACACTTTTGAGTGTTGAAGTTGGTTCCATTTTGAGGTAAAAACTTATTTTCACCCAAGGCACTCTTGCTAGTTACGGGCTCGATTGTCATTTACTGTTAATGACTATATCATCAAGATAGGAAAACACTTTTCAATTATTGGTGCGTAACTCAAAAACAGCTTGATTGATTTTGATGAAATTTAAATGGGACCACACTGGAATCATCAGTTTTCAAATATGATAAAAATCAGTTCACCAAGTCAAAAGTCCACCTCCTTTTTTTAAAGTCGGTTAAAAGTATGAAAGTACTTTACTTATATCTGTATGATTTTTAATAACCTGTTCCACATATAAAAATAAAGCCGCTGTTATATATAATACCAACTCATCTCTAGAAGGTACTTGAGATTGAGTTAAAATAACCACAGAATAATATACGTACGTATTATATGTATTTACTGCGCAAATAAGCAAAAATTTATTATGAAAAATTATAAATCTAAGTTCATATTATATAATGTTTTTCTCCGCAATATTATAAAACATTTTGTATGACCCTGAAACTGTGCCTGGTGAATGGCAATAGGCTCGTATTACATGGGACCAAAACCCAATTGGCGAAACGTGGGTATGTACACACCTCTGCCTACCCCTTCGGGAATTACAGGCATGCACGTACTATGAAGTACACAGTAAGTAGGTATGTACTATGAAGCAGCGAAAAAGTTCATACAGGTAACATTTCAGTGGTTTTAAAACGGTAATATTTACTAAATAGGTTTGACAGATCTGGGATTGATAACATAATATATATTACTAGCTGACCCGGCAAACGTTGTTTTGCCATATAAATAATTTAAAAAATAAAGGTTGATCGTAGAAGGGTGAAAATTGAGGATTGTATGTATTTTTGTATGTTGTATCATAAAAAAATAGAAATTAAAAATTTGTCTCAAAATATAAAAAAAAAAAAATTTGGGGTGGACTACCCCTAACATTTAGGGGGATGAAAAATAGATGTTGGCCGATTCTCATAGATACCGGATAAGCACAAAAAATTTCATCAAAATCGGTCAAGCCGTTTCGGAGGAGTATGGCAACGAAAACTGTGACACGAGAATTTTATATATTAGAATATGTTAGGTTTTTTATCCAGATTAATTATTTACTATTAAAACATTTTACATAGATAAAGCCGTGGGTGGTATAATATATTTTGTTACACATACATGGGTACCCACAATAAGTATACATAAGGTATTGTGACATTTTGTATCGATTCTTTTCCGATTTGCCCATGGAGTGCCGGGCTAGAATGTCACCTCCCCATCTCTACCCCGTGGGTGTAGTAAGAGTCGACTAAGAGAAACTCACCAGAAGGTGGGACGCAGCGGTTTTTCGAAGAACTGATATATTAAACTGCGATCCCCTAGACACCTGCCAATTTGGAAACAGTGATGGCTCAGTGGCATTGGCTATGGACTGCCACGCAGCAGGTCCATGGTTCGAATCCCCCCCAGAGCTTGAGCTTCACCGCATGGTGGAAGAGCATTTTGCGAATGCCCGCCTGGCTAGCGACCACCCTCAAGTTGAAAATCTGTCGCCAAGCACCTAACGGTGTGTTCCGGCAGCAGTCCTTGAGAGCCAGTGAAATAACAGGCAAAATGAGACTTAACAGGTATGTCTCAAGGTAATGGGCGTGCAGTTCGTCACTTGTGATATAATGCATCTGTTATAGGCAGAGGATACCGCTTAAAATCAGGTGGGGCCTCGCGCTTGCTCCTTCACAATAAAAAAAAAAATGTCCCATAAATGGGGGAGGCTGAGTTTAACAGTGGACAACCCTGCTGATACAGTATCAATTCTACAAACGTGGGACAAGGTTAGAATGTGATATCGATTTAATATTGCCATGATAGTGGGCTGGAGCATTTGTACTGCCTGTGTATTTGTGAGTCTGCAATGACTGATAGGTTGTCTAAATGCTTATTTTGTAGTAGCTGTAGTGTTGTATATAGTTCGTAATATTTTGTTAATAAAGGCATTCCGCCGGTTTAAAAAAACATTGCCATTTACGTTTTTTTATGGGGTTGTGAAAACATGCACGAGGCCCATCTAGTGTTAAGCATCTCTGCAGGTAACAGATGAATTTTTTCGCAAGTGATGAACTGCAACGCGTACATCCCCTTGACGCATAAAGTTGTTACGTCTAATTTGCTTGAAATTTCAACAACCCATGCCTTTCCAACTGGAACACAGAAATACGAACATTTCTGCATGGCGGTAAAAATAGGTGATTTCTGTGACTATATTTAACTGTGTGGAAGTTTTCGACGCCGTTTCAAACTATAGTATTTTACGATAGAAGAAATCTTTTGGAAAATCGATTGCTGGTACAAAGAGTTCACAAAACCTTTTTCCGTCTACTGTCAAGTCCTGCAACAATAGGCAAAGTCTCTATCCGAACGACGCCTTCCGATCCCCTTATATTGTTCGCATTTCGGAGCCCAAACAAATGGTACCGACCACCGATACGGCAATATAATCTCTGGGCAGTAAAAAAAGCAAAGAAATAAGAATTTACGTAAAGTTTAATTTCCGCTCAGTGGCCGTCTGCACGATTTTCAGAAAAATATACACTTTTCCACTTACAAGCCGGAACTTTTTAATTGAATCCAATAATGTGAAGACGTGGAGACTTATCGATACCTCAAAAAACGGTAGGTTTATTAAATTTGATACCGTCGCTTAGTTTTTTTAATCGTGATTTTAACAAAACAATCATGAGTCAGAGCGGTAACCTCTGCTTATAACAGATGACATCACAACTGACAAACTGCACTGCGCTCGTCACACTGGGACATAAAGTTGATAAGGCTCACGTGCCTGTAATTTCACGACACCCTGTAAACTGGAACTCAGTAATGCGAACATAACTGCTTTGCAGTAGAAATTGGCATGGTCAACTCTTTCACAAATAACTACTGTAAGTTATTTATGGGCGCCTGCATTTATACAAAAACTATCACTGCATGTATATCAATCGAAGGATAGAGCTAATTTAGTTGTAAATTGTAGGCAACAACGAAATAAACGTAGAGTTTCTAGCTGAAGAAGGGACTGTTCTAAAGGAAAAAAGGAAAAAGAAATGCAGGCAGGCGGCCAGCGACAAAATCAGAGCCAAGCCCTTTACAATATGTATATTGTGTATGTTTGACTGAGGTAAACGCAGATGTTGCTGACGAGAAATTAAAAATTTAAACATTTCATATGGTATTGTTGCTAGGTCGATAACTGTTGTACATTATACTTTATTTACGTAATACGCAAGATACGGAGAACATTTTTACGATATTTTTATTACTCATTGAATTGGTTACATTTTGACTGGTAACCATAATTTTTAATATTTTACACGGTTTCAGGTGTACATTTGAGATCATGTTCATTGGTGATCAATGTTTTTTTTAAGATAATCCTTGTCATAATAAAAACCTACTTTAAACTCGGGAATGCCATAATCATTCAATATGGTTACCAAAACTATGTAACTAAACTCTTAGAACGTTGAATTTCTTGCCACAGACGTAAGATGCTCGTAGATTATGCCGACCCCATGTCAGAAGAGGGATACGGATAAGGCGATGAATCTCAGAAGCAATGAAAGCTGTTTTTGTTTGGCCGCGTGTGTAAAAGTTTGCATTTATCTATACGTTTTATTTCCTACAGTGTGGTATGGAGAAGTGATTCGTTCAGACAAAGAAGTGTCAATATAGGGGGTTGGGAGGGAGGAAGTCGGGAGGTCACGTCCGGCGGAGTGCTGGCTTCATGGCTCGATGCCTCCGCTGGCGTTGGCAGCCCTCGCTTTAAGAATATTCACAGACACTAATCCTGTTTACGTATTCCTTCATATATGTTTTTCACAAAGTGGATTTGACCGCGCCGCTAGTTATGGTTAACTCACCAAATATATTTAGTGACAAACAGGGGATTAAAGTGATCTTTTCAACTATTTTTTTTTATAATCGATTTTTTAGATTCGTGTTTGATTTTGTTATGTTATTTATTTGACCACGATAACCTATCGCTTCGGGCGTAGAGGGTTACAGTTTTGGTTTTAGAAGATTAGATTAACAATAACTTAGGGCGTAGAGAGTAATATAACTTTTATTTTACATTATTAGATTACCTTTCAGTTTGGGCATGGAGAGTACTAACACTTATGATTTTACATGATTAGATTACCAATAACTTAGGGCATAGAGAGTAATATAACTTTTGATTTTACATTATTAGATTACCTATCACTTTGATTTTGGCGTGGAGAATATTATCACTTTTGATTTTTAAACAGGATGAGATTACCAATAACTTAGGGCGTAGAGAGTAGTATAACTTTTGATTTTACATTATTAGATTACCCATCACTTTTGATTTTACACTTTACACATAAATAATTTTATTATTTAGTCCTAATATAATTTAGTATTAGTATACGAATGAACCATTTCGACAATTTATGCATACTAAAATTAGGCACATAAAAAGCTGATCTTAACTTTGGTCGTCACTTAAGGCTAGAGTGCAATTAGCGCTTTCCATACAAACGTATATGTTCAACCTCTGTTAAATTTAGCATGTATATATATCCCTGAGCCTAATATAATATGCTGCCTATGCTTCTGGTTTATCAGTTTATTGATTTATACTCTATTTTATCCTTAATTGCGAAAATAGGAATAACAATACAAAACAATTTTTTCCAATATTTTGAAACTTGATTTTACGAAAACTGACCAAACGCAAACATAGATATTACGCGCACCGACTCGTATGACGGTTAAAGCAATCTAATCGGAGCACAAAATTTCGGCTCGAAAGAGTGTACCCAGGTGGCCGAGGAGTTTTCATCGAGTTTGAACACTTGGTATTTAAAATATGTCGAAACTACGTTTGTGTGGAAAGTGTTACTAGCACACTTCTCTTATAAGGATAAAGTACTCCATCACTCGGTGTTATTATTAGTGTTAGGTAGCTACGGTCAAATTAACCGAGACACACACTAAGATCAGAATTTGTTGTGTAATTTTACGAATGCCTATAACTATTCGTATGATTGTTTTCACAAAGATATTGACAAGAATCTTATCTCTGAATGAAGCTCCTTGCCTGTATTAAAATCTAGATTCTAATTATGTGCCTGAGATGAGTCGAACGCTATAATTTTGTACGAGCTTCTGGATACGACTTCTACATACGAGGAAATTGCTTTGATATTATAATCAGGCAAATCAGCATGTCTTATTTACTCAGTATAAAAGCTGATATAGCACAGACTTTAAATTAAATTCATATTGGTTCATTGTCTAATTAATATTATTTGTCAAGTTTTTGGATTTAGATGTTAGAAGTTGTAACTTGTACTAATCTTTTGTGTTCTGCCAATAACTCGGTTTTGTATTTGTAGTAGTACATATGTATTTTACTGTCGCCAAGCCCCTAACGGTGTGTTCCGGAAGCCATTCTTGAGAGCCAGATCTTATTATAAGTATAACACTCGATAAATTTGTCACTTACTTTCAATTGAGATTGTGTTCAAAGATTAGTCTTTCAGTCGAAAATAAATTATTGTTACTTAATTAATAATTTTTTGTCAATTATTTTTTAAATTTTTTTTTGCAAAATTTCTATGTGAAGGTAGACATCTATTCCAGTTCTAACTCGAACGGTAAAAAAAACTAAGAACCCAGTTTTAATGCACCTTAAAAATAATGAACTCATCGGATAGTGCTCGAAATTTGAGTTGCAAGATTCAACTTGGAACGACAGACAGACAGACAAACAAGAAAAAGATGTAATAAAAACATTATAAAAAAACTTGCTTCACCCGTCTAATTTGTTCATGCCGACTATGTTTACGGAGCCTAAAGAAAATTAAGCGAACTAGATATTAATGTAAAAAAAATACTTACAGGAATCTGTATTTTTAATTTGTGTTATCGGCCTTATTTTATAGTTATAAAAGTCATACACTATCTTTATGATTTGTTATTTAGATAAAAAAAGGTCCGGAAACCGTCAAATTATTTCCGTACGAATCCGTTTCTTTTGTTTGAATACTGATTATGTGGTAAGAGATAAAGAAGTTTTGTCCAGTTTTTAAAGTGACTAGAATACTGATTAGGGTTGTTCCTTATGAACCTCTTAATGATAGACTTTTACGACGTCTGATGGCTCTATCACCAGTTTTATTGTTATTGTTCGAAGTTGTTTCGAAAGTTTATTGGACTTTAAGACCACCTTCGAATGAACTATAATTATCATGGAAATGTTACGTTACCACTCCAAATTATAGCCGTCTCTTATGAGTATCAGTCAATAAATATAAATTTAAGAAATGTTGATAGTGAAACTAGTTCAAGCATCGTCACTTAATACCCCAGAACATCAATAAAGTATTACAAAACCGCAAATATACGATAGGAAAAATTTTTTAAGTCATGTGCGGGATAAATTGATTTGATACTTAATATTTTTTCCTATCGTATATTTCTGATTTTGTAATGTAATCCGCATAGCAGGCGTTATTGCAAACCTAACAATATTAAAATCAATAAAGTATGTTCAATGATCAACTAGGCAGTGGTCACTGCGGTCACTTGGAAGGCACCACCCTTCGTCTAGGGATTTTTTGTAAACCTTGCACGAGTACTGGTTAATAGGCGTATGTTTTTTTAACTTTAAATAGCAACCATACACAATTTTAGTTCATTTCATTTTATACACACATCTTACCAGTAGCAACCGCTGCAATCACATTGTAATTGAGTCAGCCTGGCACACCACGGTCATTTTTATTTTTTATTTTAGGGAAAATAAATTTGGTTTGGTTCAGCGTACCACTTACTTCAAGAAGACCACTATTTGAACACAATCTTACTCAAAGCACATTTAAGTAAGTATATAACAACCAAAAATTCAAGGAGAGTTGATGAACCGAAGCTGACAATAACGATGTGTGCTGTTTTTGATAATGACATATTGTACCGACCTCCAACAAGTTAGACAAGGGTGAGAAATGTGACGATCAAGTATCAAGGTCAGCTGTAGAGTATTACTGCGACAAATTAAAACGTTGTATTCATATCCAGAACTTAGATGAAAAAGGGATTGTTACAAAAAACAATCTCTCAATTCCATAGGATATCGACTCGTCAGTAGGTACGTATCACTTTATTTTTTTTCTAAACGTCCGAGTTATCTCGAATACGGGTCAGCGACATCAGAAACGAGTATTACGTGACTCCAGGTCTCTTTGTAAGGGAATGCCTTATAAATCACGCTTCGCAGCGTTTGGAGCAATTGAAAAAATCACTCAGGGAATAAATCCTCGGGGCTTTGGAACGTCACTATTGATAAGGATGCAGAATATTCGCGCTCTTCAATAAAATTGCGAAGAAAAGACAACGATCCTGTGAAAAGACTCAGAAACTTTCTTCACGTATATATGCCTAAAGATTCCGAAGCCTTCTGCTTTGCCTTCCCAGAATATGTGAAAAATACTTTGTTAAATCTTGTATCTACGCATCTAGCACGGGAAAGCAATAACTCAGTTAACAGAAAATAAAGTATTGTTCGTAAATTTTCCCGTCTGCAAGCCTATCAAGGGGAAAAGTTTCGATTAAAAATAAGAATTGATATCGTTAGCGATAAAATTCTGCTCGATGCTGAGACGTCGTGCGCTATCGGCAACTTGACAGTGACTGATCGCCGGCTGGCCTAGACACCCCCCTGTACCCTCCCACTATCAACCCCCTACTTACCTTCCCCCTGGCGCCACTCCGGCATTCACTTTGTTAAAAGAGCATACGAATTCCAAGGAATATTTGTATTCTAGATTACCGTGACAAATTCGAATGTGATTTTTGATCGAATTTCGAAAGCCAATTTGTCTGGTAGTTCTTTGATCTTTTTATCAATATTCTAACCAAATAGTCGCTTTGAGGGCGGTGTTTTACATGAATGTTTTTCAGGTTCAATAGAATTATCTTTTCTGTTATTATAGAGTTACATAATATTTTTACTGAATCAACTCAATGAAGGTATTTATTATCTAGATCACATATTTTTTTTATAAGTTCAGTTATTTGATCTTGTTATATAGGTACTTGTTTTGGTTTCCCAAGTCTTATTTAATAATTCGGCGTTTTGTCACTGCGAAGACGAGTATAATTGAACCTATAATTGAAAAGCAAAGTGTAATCTCTGATTATCGGCAGGTGAAAAGTATACTAAATTACCAATGTAATTAAAAAATCCTTAGAAAAAAAGTTTGCTTCTTGCACCAGAAAGGTTCTGGATATAGCGAAAGTGTTCGATAAAGTAGGTATGGCCTTTAAGCCTTATGGAACCATTGCTAAATACAAATATCAACAAATACAAAACGTTATATTCAGTTATTAAGGTCACAAATAGGTTCAACCATGGTTGAAAACACCTATCAAATATTTTTCATATACTTGTGTTAAGCGTTTTCGCTCGTCCACATCATTAGATTTACATTTAGGCGTTGGGTATATAATACCATTTATATAATACTACCATACCCATATTGCTACCATTATTAATACTACCATTGTATATTATTCAGTTAGATATGCAATATTGTCTAAAAAGTGGCAAATAAAACTGTATGAATACAAAAAAAAATATGTCACAGTGTCCGCATTACATAATATAACACCGTACAAAAGTACAGCCAAATACTTAGACATAATTCCGAAACAAAGCTTTCCTGGGAGGTCAAAGACACGGAAACGACTAGAGCTTTTTGGAGAGTATGCGTCACTGTCAGTTCAAAACAAAGTTTGAGTGTTCCAGCATGCTTGAGCATGGCAAATGCCAGTATGGATTTTTAAACCTTAGCAAAGTAGCATTAAAAAAATTCAACAATTCTAGGAAAAGTTCTTTATATATTAGAAATAACGACCTTCAGCGTGACCTGTGGGTGTTGTTGTCGACCGAAATAATTCAGAACTTTACGAGTATAGACTTCAACAGCGCGAGAATATTGAAACTATCCAGTTATAACTGAGACGAAACATAACGAGACAGACGGCTAAAAATGACTAAAACTTTTGAGTTTATAGATATTATTTTGTAACATTGCGAATGTTATGCTCGGTGGTCGGATGTGATATAAAGTCGAGTATCCAGTTTAAAACAGTAAAGTGAGCCTATTAGAAGCCTGTTAAAAATACACGAACAAGGTATAGTTCCCTTAAAAGGACACAGTAAAATTTAAATGTTAATAAAATATTTATAATGTTCATTTAGATTTTTTTTCAAATTGTTGCGGCTAAATTGTAGTAGGTACATTGAAGGAGGGGGTAGATTTTAAGACAAACAGATCTAGAATTTATCCGTACAATAAATTATTTTTGTGTTTTTATGAGGTTTTCATGCAGTTAGCCAGGTTAATTCATCTCTAAAAGCTTTATGCGATTGAAAAGCAATTTGGCAATCCGTTAGTGACTTTAGGAACTTCACTTTTACTCTACTGATGAATTCTCGTATTGCTTAAAAACTAAAGGTAACCTGTGAGGACTTTGAATTGAGTTTCTATATTAATAATATTGTTTTGTTTCAGGTAAATGCACACATAACTACATTTGAGAATGGCTGCAAATAATCGTAAGTTTTCGTTTAGTTTTATTGTGCTGATAAGTATTTACTGACCTATTTAAAATTAATTAATATCTCGCGAATACTTTTTTGTGGGGAGTAACAAGATCAGAGACACAGGTATTTTTTTATGACCGATGTATTTCGTCATAAGCATATACTTACTTGGCTTGTATGTTTTGTTTGTTGTAACTAGTAAGTGTTATTTTGTGTACAAACGGGACACTGAATATCGTTTGATATAACTTCAATACTAGTTTATAAAACCACTGAAAAATTGACCAAACTAATACTGATTTATTCGTAGACGGTAAGTCATTACTGTCGCCCTTGACTTAATGGAGCTGAGAGTGGAACCTTGAGACTGCATTAATGAAGTCCCAAAAGTTCGCAAAAAATGAGTGCCTTGCTTCATCAGATCGCCTTGAAAGCGTCGTTGCGCAGTCAGGAGCGGACTTAGGCTGCACAGCTAGGAGTAAGTAACTAGGGGACGACTTCACCTGCCTTAAAATACAACTGTAGATGCCCTGTCTGAAAAGTATTGAAAAAAAAGTAATATTATTATTTTTTCGGTGTTGGTGAGCAGAAACTTTTCACTAATCCTGAGACTCTGTTCTACACTAAAAAAATATTTAAGTGAGTTGTCGTATTAGAATTTACTAACTGTATCTTATTTGTAATCATAATAGTTAGTAAGAAAGAAGCTGACCATTCTAGTCGCCATCATAAGCAAGTACTAAACTAATAATGACAAATATTTTAAGAAATCATTATATGCATTTTTTATGAAAACACTTTAAAAATATAAATCGTGTCAATTCTGCCTTATTTTTCTGTTAAGGCGACGTGAAACGCCTCGTAAACAAACAGGAAGAATTTTCGATGCATTTCAATTCTAAGAATTCAACACGAACAATTCTAAGGTCTCGACTCTTCGAGCGCACGATCGAGAATCTCGATTATCAAAAATTAGGCGAAATAGTCAAAGTCAAAATAATTTATTCAATTTAGGCGTCTAAGACGCTCTTATGAAGGTCAAATACAAAGTTTAGTATTGAAATATTCTACATTGTACTGCCACGTTCAGCAAGTAAATAGTCACTTGATATATTAGAGTTTCTCTAAAATATTAATTTAATGTTTTATTCAAATATTTTAAAAATATTTGTCATTATTAAATATGGATTTCTGGAAAGTAACGTCTGCATCTATTTATGAAATAGTAAACTATTACTATTTGCGTTTGATTGCACTAGCTCGAGGCCTTTCTGTACCTTTGTTTTCGAGTTGCTCTTGTACTGCCTTGTATTTTTAGTAATATCCCGATTTTAGAATGGACTCTAAGAATAGATTAGGCAAAGCGCTAATAAACATTACATTTTACAATCAGTTGCTGCTAGTAACTCATATTAAAACTACTGCTACCCTCTTATTGAGTATTAAGCTAAATTATCTTTACTGTCTATAATATTGTATAGACAATGAAAGGAAAGAGTGTTGGTTCCGACACTAATGTATGGTAGTGAACGTATAGCAGAAAAAGCATGAAAGTAGAATAAATTCTTTGGAGATGAGAGCATTGAGAAGCATGACTGGAATCAAACGGAGTGACAGGATAAGGAATAGTGTGATAAGGGAACGATGTGGTGTGAATGAGGATATAGTGTCAAAAATCGAGAAAGGTATGTTAAGATGGTTTGGACATGTAGAGAGAATGAATGAAATGAGACTGACTAAACAGGTATACATGGGACAAGTGAACGGAAGTGTTGGAAGGGGAAGACCTAGACGAACGTACTGAAATCACATTGAAGACGTTCTGAAAAAAGGCTTGGTCAGGAGTGCCCTATGCCAACGCTCATGTAAGAAAGGATTGATTAAAGAGATATGCAAGGATCGTAGTCAGTAGAAATTTGTGGTCTCTGCCTACCCCTCCGGGAAAGAGACGTGATGTTATGTATCTAAGTAATAATGTAATTTCATTGTCAAGATATAGGTTTCAATAAAAATTTAAATAAAACCACCATAACATAATATTACCTATATATTCGACTACGAGTATTAACTTGCAGCATTATTATTACTTAATTTGAAGCTTCACGAATCATTGTGACCCTTTAACGACCCTATTTAAACAGGAGATTGCTTCCTCGATTGAAGCAAAAACTTTCCTTTAGGTTTCTTAGAACCGGACTAAAACCACAGTCTGTCTGTCGGACAAAGGCCCTTGTGGGCTTACTGTACTTACTTACAGTTCGAGGCTTACCGACTCCTTGCATAATGTCAATAGTCTTGTGATGTAGGGTTGCTAATAATGCCGTCTCTCTTCTTCTTACTGGAATCATTGTACGGAAACAATTCCAAGCAAGTTTTATAGATAGGGAAAGTCGAAAGGGAAGTTTCTTCATAGCGCTTCCATACAAACGTAGGTTCGTCATATTTTAAATACCAAGTGTTCAAACGCGGCGAAATATTGCATCACTTTGAGCCAAATTTTTGTGCTGCTAAGTATGCCAGTTTTACGTAAAGCTATGTACTATTTTTTTATTTGGTTGAACTGTTATGGGCCATCTAATTTTCACATTTCATGATACAATAGATAAATCTGAACTAATATAATATAGAGGAAAGATTTGATTGTTTGCATTGAATAGGCTCTGAAACTACCGGACCGATTAGAATGAAATTTGGTATGGAAATAGTTTGAGACACGGGGAAGGACATAGAATAGTTTTGATCCAACTGCGCAAAAAGAGGTTAATAGTGTTGCGCGATAAATAATAAGCTAGTAAATAATAAAACGAGAAACCGATCAGTCAGAAAAAAGATGCTATCTTAAAGGACACGTATTAAAAATTTCACCGTGTTGGAGCACTTGGTATTTATAATATGACGAAGCAACTTTTGTAAAAGCGCTACGAAGTACGAAGACACTTGCCATAACTAGTCAGTAACATATTGACGTCGATTGTTTGGTATTGCATGCAGATTTCCTTTAGAAACGGTAACAGTGTACATCGTGTTATGATTCAAATCCGTACATAGCTAGGTATTTTGAAGCTACTATAATAGTCCAGTGTCAGTCAGGGCTCTACTGCTGATCGCGACGCCGTTAGTTCAGCTCCATCCATCCAGCTTCGGGCTTCATCATCACAGAGTAGAAACTACAACCCCCAAGCAGAACCAACTCAAGTCTCTAAGAACTTATTGGTGTTTTCTAGCAACTTTTCTCAATAGCCTTTTTCTATAATAAGCGTAACCTGCTGGCTGCACAGACAATAGGCACAAAAATCTTAGGTTGTTAATCTCATCATATCATAATTTACTAACTACAGCTAAGCTAAGCGAGCAGAAAAGTGCCTGCCAACTTTTTGTTATTGTTGAAGGAAAGTATGGGAAGTGTTTTGCTATATTATTTTAGTAGGCATATTGTAATCGCATTTGTGGTTGTTTGGACTCGTATTTTATTGGTAATATCGTAGATAACTTAATAGTAGTCCCACAACTGGGACCGACGGCTTAACGTGCCCTAGGAAGTACGGAAGTAATGTCACTAGCGGTCACCCATCCAAGTCATGACCGTGGCGGACGTTGCCTAACTTAACTAATTGGTTAAAAACAGCTAAGCAAACTTCGCTACGAGCGCTTCGAAAGTTATTGAAAACAGTCCCGTGAGTATGAGAAACTAATATTTCTTGTGGAAAACCTGTAGGCCTTTTAGAATATATAAGTATAACTACAACTTACTTAAGGATACTTGAGATCGAGCGTATGCATGTGTTAAACCATTACCGTTTGTTTAGTTTCCAAGCCTTTGCTATATTCGTGGTTTTTCATGTTAGGTTCTAGAAGTCCGAGGCACCTTTATTTGAAAAGTTCAATATATTATCGTATTGGTAAAATGCCTTGGTATTTAGGGTCCGTACCCGAAGGGTAAAAACGGGACTAATACGTCCGTCTTTCTCTCTGTCTGTCACCAGGCTGTATCTCATGAACCATGATAGCTAGATAGTTGAAATTTTCACAGATGATGTATTTCTGTTGCCGCTATAACAACAAAATCAGCCAAGTGCGAGTAGGACCCGCGCACGATGGATTCCGTACCCTTCGTGAAAACTAAAAAAAAAGGTAATAATATAGTGTCTTACGTTGTATAGATGACCTTACAAATTCAAATTCATTTATGTACTAGAGTATAGTTTGGATACAGCAGGTGGTAATGCTTAAAAATATACCCAATTACAATGGTGTGCAAATTTTAAAATCAGTATCTGATACAGACCTAAACATTTCATTAACATAATTTAATGATCATTACCTTTATATATACATATATTATCAAAATAAAGAATAAAAATAACTTTGCACACTAAAATTGATAACATTACAATGATATTTATTTGTTCAATAAAATATGTCAAAACTGTCATCAATATACATGTCATCAGTATAATAGAAAAATAATAATTAAAACAATTTCAATGTCATAAATTCGTTAATGTCGTAAACACAATGGTAAGCTAGCCACAAGGTAAGTTTTGTTTTGAAAGAGTGTATTGGCAGATCTTTAAACCTATTAGGTAGTTTATTATAAACATTAATAACATTAATGTTATCAGTGCTTTTGAAAATTGAAGCAATGATGGCCAAGCGGTAATAGCTATGGACTGCCGTGCCACAGTACCCTAGTTCGATCCCCACCGCCAGCTTGGGTTTCATCGCATGGTGGAAGGGCATTTTGCAATTTCCCGCCTGGCTAGCTACCACCCTCAAGTAGAAAATCTGTCGCCAAGCACCTAACGGTGTGTTCCGGCAGCAATCTTTGGGAGCCAGTGAAATTGGAGGCACATGAGACTTAACAACTATGTCTCAAAGTGACGGGCGCAGTGCAATTCGTAACTTGTGATGAAATGCATCTGTTTTAGGCAGAGGTTAGTCCGCTTAACATCAGGTGGGCCTCGAGCTTGTTCCGTCACAATACCATAAAATGAAATATATACACTTAGCTCGAGGTAGGTAGAGTTTGTATTTGTTTCTATATGAAATGTCAGAATTGAGATTAAAATAAGATGGGTGTTGTTTAACTTTTGTCAACACAAAGTTCCCCTAATGTACATACAAACCAAAGGTAATATAATAATATGATTTTTTTAAACAATAGTTTACAGCTGTCCTCTCCAGCCTCCAAATATTGCTGGTACACATTTTTTTTAACTTGGAATGCTTTATCTATTTCTACTGAATTGCCCCAAAGTATTAAACCGTACGAGAGCACTGAAGATACGTTTGTGTGGTAAGCACGGAACCTTTAGTGCGCGAATCGAACTCGCACTTGGCCGATTTTTAATCTAAGGCTTTATGATGTTTAGTAAGTAAAGAACATCAAATTATCTTAGTTGTACTTCTTCCGCGGCTTATATTAGCTCGTTCTAACATCAAATGGCAGCCCTGCTTTCCATTCCTTCAGAGACCAAAGCACTCTGCCTGCAAGCGGAGACGCTTTTCCCTCTGAAACCGAGTAATTTGACATGTAATGTACCACTAGCTGTAGTTAATTATTTAGATCTGTTTGCGAAGGTAAACGACGGGATTTAGTGCTAAGATTCGCATTAAGATATGCGCGGCTTACAAGCAATTTATTGTAAGGATAATGAACTATACGTTGCACGTGGTCTGCTGACGACCTTAGGAATAACTAATAACAGTACACTTGTGTTGTATATATTAGTTTTTCTTTAAACTTTCGTGAACTAAGCTCATGTTTCTAAATTCTAAATTAATTAATAGTCTATAGTCTATTCACGCACGAATTAATAATAATTAATTCGTGCATGAATAGACCCGTTTAGAATTTAGAAACATTGTATATATTAGATTTCGCAGGTTATACATTAATAAGTCTTGGCATAGATAAGGCGAGAACATTTTTGACAAGGGACGCTGTCAAATGCCGAAGTTCTATCACTATCGTACTGCGTAGTAGTCAAAGGGAGGCGGTGATGGTAAAATCACCATCAGTTTGGTTGAAAAACGGAAGTAGAAAATTTGTCGCAAAGCACCTAACGGTGTGTTCCGGCAGCAGTCCTTGAGAGCCAGTAATTCTAGGTCAAGCCTGTTAACATCTTCGAAAATATAATTTAACTTATCCCTCATCATAAAAAATTGCTACTTTATTGTTATACTTTCGTACACATGGCTATATGAATAATTAAGATATTTACGTTATAAGCTTAATTAAGAGTAAACTTTGCAATTTTATTAACAAGATAATCCTATGGAAACGTGTTTCAGAATTAACTTGGCCTTAGAAAATATGATCAAGATTAACGGATATTTTTTTTCTGCTACTAAATAAATTTTGATAAAAATCTGTTCAAGTAAAGATGTTTAAGCACTTCAGCGCCTGAAGCTATTTATGGACAGTTGTTTGCATGATTTGTAAGGCCGCAAATATGGAATGATGGATGAACAATGAACAAGTTACTCGTCAAGAGTTTTTTTTCGGTTATGGTCAGCGAATACCTACATCGAACACGAGTCACAGGAAATGGTCACGATTGTAAAGAAAGGGAATCAAAATTATGATGTAATTTTATGATGAAAGTAATCATTTTTGAAAACTATGTACTTATGACAGCTTATATATACATTTAAAAAGTTTTTCATGTTATTGTGACTTGAAAATGCCCTCCGACCATGCAATATGTAAGTGTGCCTTATACAAACATAACTTTAGAACTAATTTATTGGTATTATGCACTGTAACCATAAATACAATGTACTTTCACTGCTTACTGCAGTCAAAACTCCAGTAGAGACCAGGTAATCTGCTTTGCAGAAAGTGCTACACAGACATCTTTATCACAAGGAAACCCACCAACTAGTGCGGTAATTGGTTAATCTATCGATGTCTTTTTAACCCTAGAAAATCCGTTATTGTTTTATTCCTTTCCTCGATTCTCTATCCCTATTTTACAATATATATTACAATAAAATGAAAATGCTCTGCTAGACCGTATCACCGCAAGAAACACAGCGGACGTACAAAACTAATTAATATTATCACAGTACTTACACTTTGCCTTTACAGTCATTTACGTTTGGTCACGCTACAGGGTGGCGTGCTAAAAACTTGGTGCTGTTTTCAGAATCAGCCTGAAATTATGTAGGACACGAAACGAAAGACGCTATTTTAGAATCGCTGCTTTATCAACGTTAACCGGAAGGTTTTTTTACCGGCGTTTTGCTTATGGGGTCAAGTTTAATAAACAGTTAAATAATCCAACGTACACAAATCACGTAATTATTACCAAATTTAACTATAAAAACCATTCAATTAGCTTAATTTCGAAAATCTATCTGTATACTCACACTGTCTGTTTGCGTTGCAAGAGGAGAAAAAGAAAAATCAAATGAATACGTATTAAAGTAAAGTATTATATTATTTGTACTGAAAATGATCTTATATGGAAATTAAGCGTAATTATGACGAAGCAATAATGAAGTTATTGCTATCACAACGGAACTGTTCATTCTCGACCGGAAACGTATCGGAACTTCATGCAGGAAACTACTCAGATGAGCGTTTTGTTTTCATAGACTCCTGGTTATTGAAGAATAATTACTGGAGCCTATACGATAACACGCATTCAAATAGGCTTAATAAAAAGTATAAGGTGTTTGATCTGAGACATACGAACTGACCCGTTTTGTAGACTTTACTTAAATATTGCCTAGTTCTGTTTCTCTCAATTGCATGTTATATGACGTCTCTCCGTCCTACGCCCTCAGTCTGACATTTTTCAAAGACCACTTCATCTTAACGTGATTTTACCTTTTCTATTATATCATTTTGCTTCACCTTCAGCAAAACTTGTGGAAATGAATACGGAAACAATATCAATCAATGTATGAAATTGTCATAGGGGTATTCGATACCCCTATTTTATTGATTTTTGATTGTTTTAATTGATCAGATATCCGCCATACTTACACATATTCTGTTATCCTAGTAACAGCGGAAACTTATGTTTTCAACTTATTCAGACGATTGCTAAGGTTTCAATTTTCAAGCGAACATAAATAGCTACATATGGATGTAGGTACAATTTGCTGCTAGGTACAGACAAAGATATTTTTACCATTTACCAAGCCATCTTACTGTAAAATTGCTGAACAATGCAGTAAAAACTTTGAACGAACAGTAACATTATTCACATTTTTACGATGTCTACAAAGTCCAAGGCATAAAATACAAGCGCCTTGGTAAGTTGACGTTGATAACTAGTACCTACTAACATAACTAAGGGTTAGTTGTTACACTATTATATTGAAGAACAGTATGGAATTTGGAGCGTCTTGGACATCACAGCCAAGTTGAATCGTTACGAACAAAAGTTTCCTTTTATCGCCTCTGACCATTATCTCAGTTGTTGATAAGTCAGGATGTTGTCAAATTTGTAAAGTGGTTTTACATAGAATGAAAACTTTTTTTCGTGAATTGCCCTTCCAGCTTACATCCTTCATGATTACTGTTAAGGGGCTGACAAGGTGCTGAATAGCTTCATTTGTACAGATTTTTTCCAATATGTATCTAGTTCGCAGCAGTAAGAAAATTATATGTTAACCATGAGCATATTTTCTATAGGGCTAAGTTAATTCCGAAATACGTTTCCTTAAATTATTCTCGATGAAATGGACGATTGGTTCACGTAATCAAACATTGCTTGATTAAAAAAAAAACCACTTGTTAAGTTTGGATACAAAAGTGTGTAGTGTATCTATAGGGTATATAATCAAATGAGACTCTCTATTTTACACTTATGTATTAAGTGTAGAGGTTACGAAACACGTTTCCTTAAAATTTTCTCTACGAAATAGACAATTTTTTAACCAAACATGGCTTGATTCAAAAAAAATTTCTCTTGTTAAGTTTGATAGAAAAGTAAGTAGTGATAATCAACTGGGACTCTCTATTTCATACTTATTTATTAAGTGTCGTGGAAAGCCCGGAAGGAGATTTTACTACGCTAACGAAAGCCACCAATTTTGATGCTAACCCGAAGTTAACTATCTCCAGTTAGTTTTTAATTTCATTGGTTAACAAATGATTAACCGTTGAGGAAGTCGATCCTAAATTCATTATAATATTCCCTCGGGTGACGGTATCGCGTTAATTACGACGGTTATTCAGGTAAGCTTCGTACGTTACAGCGTTCATCAGTCAAGTATGTCAGCCCTGGCTTGACGCGATTAATGTAGTCAATTATTGCGTATTTGGATAGTACCAAGGTTTAGTTTTAGAGCCCGTAATTCTAGGTTAGTCTGAACAATATCTGCGAGGGTAACCTATCAGTAATGAAATATATTTAATGAAAATACAGGTTTCTTTAATTCTTGATTAATGGCTCACATTTCATTTATCACGTAAAAGCAGTCTAGACGTGTGATCTATTATTCATTCTGTAACTCTGCTAATGTTAATCATATAGCAAAAGTGTAAATTAATGTATCCATATTAAAGTTATAAGTCAAAAATTTGATTGTAATTTTTTTGAAATATAACTTTTATGGCTTTATAAAATAATGGAGGTTACATTTAATAGATCAGAGTTTTGAAAACAGTATGCTTTCTTGGTAGAAATTGTGCTGTTATATTTTTAAAATATTAATTTTATCGTAACTGAAATTATTATTTTTTACACAACACACCAAAGATAATTAGACCACTCCAGCTACTTCAATTAAAGCATTTAGGCAACTTAAAGGCCATTAAAGGCCTACAGGCAGTCTAAATGCTCCAGCCTACCAATGGGCAGCGTGCCCAGCATGTTGGCAGCATTGCCCCGTTGGATTGCAATCCTTATTCGTTAAGTCAAATAAGTGCCAGTTTTCACCCGATGGTAAGTAATATTGAAACTAGCTGCCATGGCCAGCCATTGGAGCACATGACTAGGAGCTTGGTGGCAGATTTTCTACTTGAGAGTTACCACGTCAGTTACAATGCAAAATTACCTGTCAGAAATACCGCCACTGGGCTTCTGCATCTAATCACTTCGTCACTGTAAGTCACTTGAGCTCATACTATAATTTGAATATAAGTCATTTGAAGTTTGAAGCGCATGTCGAGTAGTTTGCTAAGCCGTTCTTAACCGATCAGCTAAGTTCAACAATGGCCGCTGCGGTCGCGAGTTGGATGGGTATCCGCTAGTAGTTTTACTAAAGAGCGTTCCGTGCTTCGGATGGCACGTTAAGTCGTCAGTTCCGGTTGCTGTCTAATGATGACAGTCAATTTAACATGGTTTTAGAGTATTTTGCGAATGCCCACATATCTAGCTACCGCCCTCAAGTATAGAGAATCTATCGCCAAGCACTTAACAGTGTGTTCCAGTAGTTGTCCTCGAAGGCCAGTAATTTTAGCCTGAACCACATATTCGACCACATTACTATCAGGTGAGATAGTGGTCACCAGCACCATGAAAAAAATACTAAAAGAATTCTTTTAATAAAATTATTCTAATTTCACACACAAGACTCGGACTAAGTGGCTACTTATCAAAACATAAAAGCTTTTAAACATGCCGTCCTGCTGGACTCCTTTGGTCTGTTTTTGCTAAGGATTTTGTTCTTTACTACTACTTTATCCTATGACAGTACAAAATACTTATCTTTATAAGATAATCCCATTTGGTTTCTTGTCACTGTAGTTATCGTGAATTGTTTGAAACTTCAACACATGGCTTTAAGTGCTCCTCTCTTATAAATGGTAAATTGAACTGTCAACACAACTATACTATATTATATTGCTAAGTGACTTTACTATATCGTGGACAATACACACAGCCCGTGAATAAAAATAGTCAAGTTCGAGACGGGCCTCGCTTTTAAACCTGACTCGGGGCAGCGATATGTAATTGTGTTTCGTTAGATCATTTCTGTATCCTTTTTTCTTAATTTTGAGTTATGCAATTAATATATATATTTTATTTAAGGATTCATCAAACACTGTAGAAACACGATTACTTTTAGTTTCCTCGATTGAAAAAAACTCAAAGTTATATGTAAAAAACTAAATAAACCCTTAATACGGCGTAAGTCATCAGTATTTGAATTATAAAAATCCGGCCAAGTGCGAGTGGGACTCGCACACGAAGGGTTCCGTACCATTATCTGTAACCTAATCTTGCAAGTTACAGATACTTTTCGCAGTGTCCGATTGAGCTGGGTAGGTACCTACGGCGAAAACCTCTTTTATTGTATGGGAGCTTCCCTTAATTATTTTTTTTTAATTAATTTTATTTAAAGAGAACATAAAACTAAATATTCTGTGAATAGTTAAAGCTTCCACCTGTCACCGTTATTAGCATCGAGCAAGAAACGGTAAAAAAATCAAGTTTGTTGTATAGGAGCCCCCTTATTTTTTTAGTATTTTTTGTTATAGCGGCAATAGAAATACATCATCTGTGAAAATATCAACTGTGTAGCTATCACCGATCTTGAGATACAGCCTGGTGACAGACGGACGGACGGACAGAGAAGTCTCAGTAATAGGGTCCCGTTTTTACCCTTTGGGTACGGAACCCTAAAAAAGAACGTGTTTTCTATAACGTATACACATTACATTTTTCAAATAGGTATTTGTTTTTATTATACGAAGGAAATATCTTAATTCACGCACGTCCCGCCCATCCGCGATGCTTCTTCCCTGTCCGCTTCAGGTATTGCTTGCAGATGCTGGCGGCGTGCCTTACGCACACATACGTAGCGCACCTAAAAAGCTCGGTGCGCTCGGTGACGCAAATAAAAAACAAAAACCTTTGTTAGATTTGATCGCAGCTTCGAATCACAATATAAATCGGCGTTTTCAGTATTAGTTGATTAAATAGTAATGTATTTATTTGTATTGCAGATAGACTAGCTTTTTACTCGTACCAATATCTCATCTGATGATGCGGTCGAAGATGTTGTTCAAGCTACAGACAGCTGCCGGAACACACCGTTAGAAGCTTGGCGATGGATTGTCTATTTGAGGGTGGTAACCCTACGGGAGCATTGGTATTTTTGATCATTGATTAGAGTAGAAAATATATTGTTTTAACTAAAAAATAAATTAATAAGGGCCTGTTAGTTACAATTTTAGTTTTTTTTGTTTTCTCTCTCTGGATTAAATCTGAACAAGTAAACTAGTTTGGAGAATCTCGTTTTAACAGGTCTTCGAACAGAAAGAGTTTGTGATCCGGGGAATGACGTAGGGTACTTTTTATCCAACTGCGCAAAAAGTAGTAAATGGTTTTGCACGGCAACCGAAATAAACGCGAGCGGAGCCTCGGCTGGAAAGATAGTTGATTATAAAGAAGCCTTTCAGTAAATCAATTACGTTGCTTTCAACATACGAGTAAATATGCAATTATCGGTCGTTGACCTAAAGCTATCGACCTTTAATAGACCATCTGTATACAGAATTTTCCATAACACAATTACAAATTATCTCAACATGTTATAACCATATGTCAAGGTCTTTGACCGGAAGCATTTACACGCTACTGTCACCACTTTTATGCCGCACCTTTGGTGTTATAGCTGTCATTTACGCTGTTCTATTTCAGACTTTAAACTAATGGAACAGGGTTCAAAAGCTTTAAATCGAAACTTACGCGCTTCATGCATTTACACACCTATGTTAGTTTATCGGTAAAGCAATCCCATGGTTTAAGGGTTTGCCTTTGTTTTAACAGTTTGCGTTCCCGTATATCGTGTTAGTAATACAGATATGTTATGATGGCTGTATGGAGATTTTTTTATAGCTGATTGGCAAGCGTTTGACCTGTACCTCACGTGATGGTAAGTGATGATGTGGTCGAAGATGTTGTTCAGGCTAATCTAAAATTACCGGCTCTCACGCATAGCTATAGCTGGATAGCCAGAATTACCATACAATATTATACAGTTTTATAAATATTGACATGATTTTGTTGATAATTATAATATTTCCATACAGTATGAGTAAAAAAAATCGGTGTTGATTACTAGCGAAGAAATGGAATAATTTATAACCTACAATGTTATCATATCGGTTATAAGAAAATTAAATGTATCCACGTTATCTGAATGGTTGTTACTTTTTAAGCGTGTTAAGCAATAAAAATATAAACTAGCACTGAATAAAATATGTCTCATGTAGCAGCGTGGCATAAACGACAATTTCAGCAACATTTCACAAAACTTTCATCATTTTGGTAAGTTATATCGCCGTCATTATTTACCAAAAAACTTGTTTAAGAAAAATAACGGTCCTAACTTAGTAGTAAGAATCCCCTAGACGACCTTCTAAGTCCCTATTCTAGCCAAATGAAAGCCTAAAAAGTGAGTTGCTCAAGAATTTTCGCCTGAAAATTCACAATAAATTATTTCAAAAGAAAAATCGCGTGCAATTTTGTCTGACTAATAATTCTTGGGAGGCGCTATCTCGCCACTAGATAGCAGTTAAATAAGCCAAATTGGACCATCCTTTCGGTAAAGCCTGCTTTTATGGAGCTTTATTTCTTGGGCTTTGTGGTTCAAGGTTCTTTGAAGCTATTTATTGTGTTCCGGTAGTGTCAAATCATAAGGGACTAGTAAAATGAAGAAATAATTCGGGTTTTACTTGTAGTAATGTCGCCATGATGATATTACATTTTTTTTTAATGATAGGTAAGCCTTTGACCTCAATCTCACCTGATGGTAAGTGACAATGTGGTAGGAGGTGTTAACAGGCTTAACCTAGAATTACTGGCTCTCAAGGCCAGTTGCCGGAACACACCGTTATGTGCTTGGCGACAGATTTTCTACTTGAGGGTGGTCGGAGCAGGCGGGAATTGGAAAAATGCCCTTCCACGATGCAAGGTGGTGATAACATATATTACATAGATACCTACTTTGATTATTGGTGAATATGCTTCTGTATATTCACCAATTATCAGGGTAGGCTAACCTAATTTTGGACCTAAAATGAGTTTTTTTTCTCATTCTATTTTATATATTATACTAAAAACTCAATAAAGAGTAACTAAATGACTTCTAACTCAATAAATGTGACTTATGAGTAATAATTCTAATTATTTGATCGTCTAGATAGCAGAAACATTTTCAGTTGAGAGTAAACAAAACTACAAATCAATAAAATTTAAACAGCGCCAATTTGGAGGCACTTACATTTTACTCTATCTATTTCCATAATAAATAATTAGTATCAGTTAGCCTAAACAACATCTTCGACCACATAATATATGCAGTAATGTATCACTTACCGTAAGGTGAGATTGTGGTCAGAGGCTTACCTATCAGGAATAAAAAACATACTACCAAAATTAAATTTCCTGAAACTTTTGTCACTATTAGTATCACATTATGACTTGGTACAGGAAAACTCAATGAAAATTAGATTCCAACAGCGATTTGTGGTTGAAACCACAGATTAAGTAATAGTACTCGTACTCACCGCAGACCATGTACCATTGTGGTAGCAACGATGGTCTCGCGGTTCAACATAATACATTACTGCATATATGGCGTTATTTGAGAAGATATTGCTATAGTTTATCGGTACAGCGAGTAATGTAACAGTAGGTATATACGTACAGCAAAGTGTCGAAGCTAATTTCGGAAACCACCGCAGAGTGAGCGAGGCTCTACATTTCAATTAATTCAATTTGTCCCATTAACGACGAAAGCAACAGTTTTTTTTTAGATATTTTTACGCCATTATTATGAAATTGATTTCAATCATAATAATAATATCGACTTTTGGAATATTTGTCCAGTAATGTTATTAAAAATATGTGTTCACGCTACGTATAAAGCGGCTCGCAGGCGGTAAAATTTAATTCTCTTCCTAAATAATATTGGCATTTTACATAAAATTATCTACTAGAAATGATATATGTTTTCGCTAGGCCTACTGGTCAGGTAAAGGCAAAAACATTTTTTATTTAGATGATTCCTTACATCCTTAGTTGAAATACATTTTGTATATGAGCTTTTTGTTGAGAATAATATTAAATAGAGGACAGTGTTGAGGATACATTACCCATACATAAGAAGAGACCACAGATTGAGACTAAGAACAATACTGGCAGAACAGAAATAGCTCTTGTATCCTTAACTCTCAACTATTCTTCACTGTTAAACGCGTTATTGTGTATTAATTATAATTCGTAACAACATTTTTTTAGTTGATGGCCTCAAACAAATTCATATAATGATGGCCGAGCGGTAATATCTATGTTTTTAGACGCAAATGTGCTCTACTATTGCATTTCTATCAGCTTCTTAATGGTCAAATACATAACCCGATTGCACTGGCTCGCCTGGCCCTGGTCGCGCCGGATCGGCAGCGGCAGTCGCGCGAGTGCAGCGTTCGTCAGCTATTCGCAGCGTCGCACGTGCACACCCAAACCTCCCAGCACGCGCCTACGTCACAAGCTATCAACTTGCTTGATGCCCTGATTGCTCAGAACAGAGATGTCGATGTGTTTTATTGTAATTATAGGTTATTTAATAGTGAGTGTCATAGTTATGTAAGTAAATTAGTATTAAAGTTATTGTATCCGGATGCTATCTTGATGGCTTAATGTATGTGTTGGCGTAAGCTGTTAGTACATAAGCAATTGAAATAAATAAATAAATAAATAAATAAATGAACTGCCGTGCCGCAGGTCGTTCCCCACCACGCGCTTGAGCTTCACCATATGGTGGTGGAAGGGCATTATGCGAATGCTCGACTGAAATTTAAAAAAAATTACTACCACGTGAGACTCAACTACCGTATCTTTCAGTGTGACAGTGCAATTGTAGGCAGAGGTTAGTCCTCCTAACATCAGGCGGCCACGTGCTTGTTACGCCACAATCATATAAAAAAAATAGTAATGACTCCAATAACGAAATAAATAAAAGGGATTCCTTTTACATGGGATAAAATCTTGCAAAACTTGGGTACTAAGACACCTATGCTTGCACTTATGTAGGTATACACGCGTGTATATGTGTAATAAATTTTTATTAATGTAAGTACAGTAGCGACTTGTTTGGAAACTGTTTTGAAGCAAAGAGGCTTAGTTCAACGTTGTTTGAGCTTAGCTGCTCGTATGCCTATCCAAATTAGCAAAACAGCTTTAGCGTAAGGTAACACAAACATCTGTATATGTAGTCAGCAAATCGTCTACAAAGTTAACAAGACCACCCCTATCAGCCTCGGGCGAAAACCAAGAATGAAGATATTGTGCGTTTTCGTCACTTAATCCCCTCCCCCAACCCCAGACCGGGAGTCACCCCCTCTATCGTTTGCTCGCAATGACGTAATCTTTAAAGACGATAACTAATCTTCTTAATTGATCTTTTCCTTGATGAGTTAAACAAATGAGGAAAGTAGGCGGACTAAGCGATAATAGGCATAAATTTCTTTGGGTAGATTTTTAGGTAATAATGTTATAATGAGACCTTTTAAATTTTGTACTCTACCGAATTGGTAGACTAGATTACTAACTGAGCAATCGTCATATTTCTACCCTTATCCCATATAAGTGCTGGGGTCAATTTTTTTTTTCAACAACATATTAGACGACACATGAGAACGTATTATAAAAACATGTTGCCCTTAAAGACACATGAACGACGCTACAGGAACGTAATTCTAGAAAGTTTTGGTTTAGGACTACTCTTGTTAGAAGTATGCGTGCAATCTATCAGTATTAAGAGCCCTGTTGTGGTACTATTATGCAACAATACCTCACCCACGTTGACAGGAATAAAGTTTGTTGCAATCAACGCATTATATCCCTTAGTACCAATTACACCATTCTTATTGCTAAGCAAGTTCAGTTTGAACAAGTTCGAATGTGAACTTTGATCTCGGTTTACGTCAAAACTATTTCACCAGCAAAATTTTGATCGCGTTGAGTTTCCATGGCAACGAAAACTGTTATTGGTGGAATTTAAAGTATATCCTCTTATACGATTGGCTGCAATTGGTTGAAGACAGTGGAAGCACAATACGGTTCTTTATTCATGTGGTGGAAGCTCCTGAACGCGATTAGTTGAGCTAAACAACGGAAATCTGGTGTTTAGAAGTTAATTTCGGTTTATCTTAAACTTGGTTAAATATATTTTAGTGAAGTTCAAATTGGAGGTCTGAACTTAGTCAAACGCTTGAACTTCGTTCAGTCTCAACGGCGAAAATTGTATATTTGTCTGAAAGCCTCACTTGATAAAATAAATATTGAAATACTAAAAAATTAAATATTACGAAAGCTTGATAATATATTTCCTGAGATATATTTTACTTTGATTTGTTCATTCATTTCCAAAGAAGCGCGGTACCTAAATACAATTAATCGCAATAAAGCAACCCCGTGTGTTGTTAGAGATTGTTATTAAAAGTTTTAGAGCAAGAACATTTGGATCACTATTGCCGCCATGATCTTTATAAAGTTCTGACTTATAACGCGTATCAACTACTTAATTACTGACTGTCGGGTTTCTAGGCTATAGCAACCTAGGCTTAATAGCTTTAGTCTTGGGAAGTAAGCCATGTGAGATCTCGAGTCGGCTGTACAAACTTGCTAAAAGCCACAACACCAACATTTAGGCCAGACGTTAAACAAACATATCGGCCGGGTATCCAGCAGTAGATTATCGACGAAGCTAGAATACAGACCCGAACTGGCCAGAGAGACGCTTTCAAAAGCAATGGGACTTGAAACTTGGTAGTCTAGGAAACAACTAGCCAACTTCAAAGTAACACAGAAGTTCCTATAGGTACGTAAATTTTGTGAAACCCGGCACTGAATAGATTCATTTCAGATTTTATAACCACGCGACGGCAGAACGGGAACCTATGCATGAAATAAGCATATCTTTGATCAAATGTAGTACTCCACTCGCGATATAATGTAAGGGGTATAGGGTAATATATATTTTTTGTTATGACCGTGAGGTTGTGAAATTTTATTTTATGTTGTGCTTCCTTTAAAGTACTCGAGATAGTTATCATGGTCGTTCTGTCGGGTACGAAATGTCGTCGTCAGTTTACCTTATAGTGTTTGTTCTACATAGGGAAATGTGTTTCTTACAAACGCTTCTTTGTTTCCATACAAACGTAGTTTCGTCATATTTTTAATACCACATGCTGCGGAAATTTTCCGTTATGACCTTGAGCTAAATCTGAGCATTGAGGTTGCCCCTGATATTGCGTGGCGAAAGATATGCAGTGCTGCTAAGTTTGCTTGTTTAAGTGTTTTAAAAGCGCTTTGTAGGTGCCTATGCTATAAGCATAAGCACCATACTATAGTTGTTAGGGACATTTGTTTCATTTCGTTATTCTCAAATTATTGAAATAATATAATAAAAAAATACTACAGAGCAGGAATGGATAGGATATTTTAAATAAATATTATATACTATCTTACAAATGTAAGTTGAATTTTTTTTTGTAATTTTGTGTAGGGTTATTTAACTATATCGTCAAGTGTAATAATGTGATATATGAGTTTATTAAGCTATTAATATTTTATGGAGACTGCTGCTAAGCGAATAAGCTTGTACACCTGTAGTTACTTTATACTTTATTACAATCAAGTCATGTAAAAGTGCTATGAAATGTATGAAGCGCTCGTAGTGTAGTTTGCTTAGCCGTTCTAAACAGATCAGCTAAGTTAGCAACGTGAGCCGCGGTCATGAGTTGGATGGGTGACCGCTAGTGACATTAGTACTGAGTGCTTCCATGCTTCGGATGGCACGTTAAGCCATCGGTCCTGGTTGTTGTCTTCAGGATGGCAGTCGTAATTAGCATGGTGGTATGGCATTTTGCGAATACCCGCCTTGTTACCTACCAGCGTCAAGTAGAAAATCTGTCACTAAGCACCTAACGGTGTGTTCCGGCAGCTGTATTTGAGAGCCAGTAATTTTAGGTTCGTTTGAACTACATCTTCGACCACCAGTAAAAAAATAAGAAAAATATCTGTCAATCACAGTGACTTCACAGTGGATTCCAAATCATGTTTTAGTCTCAAAACAGAGAACAACTATATTCTGAGGTTTAATTAAGGTGCTGGATACACTACTTAAACTCCAGAGGGAAAATGGGTGAGAACACGTACAGGAACTTTCTTGCTATTGTACTTTATGTTTATACTGTTACACGTTCACGAACGCTTAATCGTTAATAATTTACCTTCATAACACATTGAAGAAGTTCAGGAAACTTTAGAAATGTTAGCTCTTTATTCTCGTAAAGTCTGTCAATCAATGACAGGGTTGACAATGCTGCCAGCCCTTTAGCTAGCGATGTTACCTATACGTGACATGTATGTTGGGTATTAGTTGTTATTTATCGCCAGTTATGTGTATAAGGACAGTGGTAGGAATTTAGCTAATGGAAAGCTTTTCAAGTTCAACAAGTCTTTTCAGTTTCATATTCATTATCTCCATTCAGAGCACAAGTTTTCCAATTTTCCATCCGAGTGTGCTGCACAGAAAAACAACTGACCCGCATAATTGGTTATCGCGCCAGATAATTTAAAAATTTCATTGTGTTGCTATAATAATTCAGGAATCACGCTCCGCATCATTTCAATTCATTAATTATAAAACTTTTGCGCTTTAGGTTTGAATGGTAAGGTAACCACAATCGATATAAATGTACCACATTTTGCGAATGTTGAATAATACGATTTGATAGTTTGAATTATTTATTGGAAGCTAATCCGGTTTTAACAAGATTAGCGATTGATATTTCGTTGTTTAAATGATTTGCGTTGAAATATTTTCGTTGGAATGTACATTTGTTATTGTATATGTTTTTCTTCTCAGTATAGAGAAAACTGTAATTGCCCTCGTCTAACTCTGCAGATTAGTCACCAGTTTTTTTTATTTATTTAGGCTTCAAAAAGAACATTGGTGGCAGTCATAATATGCACTGTATTGTCCAAAATGAAAGGCTTGTTATTCATAGAAATAAGATTTTCATTGTGTGAAATTTTGCATGAAACTTCTCAAGCTTATGTGTTTTCCTTATTTTTCAAAGGAGAAAATTTTTACATATTACACGATAGATATTTTTTTCGGTCTCATGCTCCCTCACTGTGCTCAGTAGTCAAGAATCACTTGTTACGCTCGTTATAAAATTCTAGACTATATCGCTAGCTCTGAATTTAAAATGTGCACCCGCAACAAAAAACAGCTTTGCACACTTGTTGAACAAATAACTATTACTTTTGAATAGTAACTCTAATCGTTTGTGAGCTAGAGACACGATACATACGCACAGACACAAAGTCAATAGAGCTCCTTTCTAATTTTTGGGTATGAAACCCTAATTAAAGAGAAAATTTGTAAAGAAAACCAATTATGTTCAAAGTTATCCCAAAGATCTTACAGCGTAAAAAATAAGACGGATGAAACCATACAACAATCTGTACGGTTTCTAATTTCTCGCAAATCACCAGTAACATTAAACATTTATTAATGTAATAGTCCCGTATTTCTTTTCCCTTTTTTCCCTCTCATTAAATGGTTGCTAGGGGAGATTAGAAGGTTTCAGAAACTTTGATCAAATATCTCTGTCAGGAAAGATTTAGTCGTCAAATTGGAATTGCAATTTTTGTTTAATCAACTGAATTGGTTTATGAATAAGATGTCACTGATAAAAAGTTCTGTAAATGCTTTAAATTTTTTTGAGCGTATATCGTTGATACTCACCAAAAAACTTAAAGTACTAAATAAAAAAGTACTGAACGCCGCCTTGAACGCCTTGGTGAACGTGAAGGAGTTGCGTACTTTATTAAAAGTACTAGGTTCCAAAATTAAAAAGCAAGGAAAATTTATTAAGAAACAGGAGCAGGCTTCGAATACTTGAGCATGTCCTTGTTTCGTTGTAGCCGGGACACGCTCTGCTACTGGTAAAAGTGAGTCATAGATAGTCATAAACTCCTACTATTTAAGCGGCTGATTCAAATCAAATAGGAGCCTGTAGCGCAAAAATAAACAAAACACTATTTATATATATATATAAGGTTAAACATCAATACGCGCTAGAAAAGGACGAGCAGATCAGTTGGTTCTCATACTCGCTTCCAGCTGAAAAGAGCCTCAAAGTGGCCGTTAGAGGTTTACCTGCAGAAACCTCAACGGCAGAAATTGAAGAAGACCTGCGTGAAAAAGGTTTTGAGCCGGAATATGTGAAGTGCATTAAGGGCAGAGAGGGGCGCCCCGGGTGCATATTCCATATCCAATTGAAGAAGACGCCTGAATTGATACCGGCCATTTACGAAGTTACTGAGATGCTGTACATGCCGGGAATCAAAATTGAAGCATGGCGAGGGAAAAAGGGGCCCTCACAATGCCACAGATGTCAGCAATTTCGGCATAGCTCACATAATTGCCACAGACTGCAAGCGTGTGTTAAATGTGGCGAACCGCATCTTGCCAGAGAGTGCCCAAGGCCGCGTGAAGAGCCGGCCACCTGCGCGAACTGCCAAGGAACGCACCCGGCCAACTATAAGGCCTGTCCCGTATTTAAACGGGAAATTAGAAACAAAAAGGCGGGAACAGTTGCAATAACTCAACAAACCAGAAAAGGTACGGAACCAGTACTGCCGACCACGGTTCAAGAGACTGCAACTACCACCCTAATGGCGCCGGCTAACTTACCTAAACTAGCCGGCAAGAAACCCAAAAAGGCAAAGAAAGCCAAAAAGGCAAAGTCAGTACCTAGTGCAACCCCCGCCCCCACAGCCGCGGCCGCCCCCCGCGCCCCCGCCGCCCCCCGCGCAACCCCTGCAGCTCAACCTACAGAACGAAAGGATTCCTTGGGCCAGACAATAGGAGTCCTGAAGGATATATTAGAGGCCGTGCAAACCGGCATGGATCCGGAAACCGCCACATTACGCGGACTAATGAAAATTTTGAACCAACATGGATCACAATAATCATGTAGTACATTGGAATGCCCAGTCGCTCACGGGGAAGAAGAATATACTGATCACCTTCCTCCGTGAGCACCAAGTTCAAGTAATGTTGATCAGTGAGACGCTTTTAAGTGCGAAGAACAAGTTCAAGGTACCAAACTACCACGTGTACAGAAAGGACGAAGTCAGTGCCGAAGGGCGGATTTATAGAGGGCTCGCCATTCTTGTGCACCGTAAAATTGTACACCAGCTGCTTCCCATTACTGAGTTCAAGTCAATTCAAGTGCTTGGAATACTTGTAAACATCGCCGGCCAACCGCACCGTCTGTATGCGATTTACAAACCGCCGAATAGCAACCTAGACGTCTCAGAAATAAGAGCGGTATTAGCAGGAGACTCCCCGGTACTAGTGGCCGGCGACATGAATTGTAAACATACTCACTGGAACTCAAACAAGATCGATTTACAAGGCAAGAAGCTCTATGACGACATGCTAGAACAGGACTACGACGTGATAGGCCCAAGAGAACCCACTCACTACGCATACAATGGCGAAGATGACGTCATTGACATCGCCATCTTGAAGGGATTCCGGACATTACCTGCGCAAACAGTACTGCCTGACCTGCCCTCCGATCATCGCCCGGTATTACTGACGCTGGAAGAACTCCCCAGCAGAGTAGCCGCCCCCTTGGGTAGGCGGAAAATCTGCTGGGAGTCCTTCAAGACAGAAGCGCAGAATAATGTCACCACAGGGCCGATCAACACGGCCGAAGACGTCGAGCGGGAGTGTGGTAGCTTAACCACGGCTATCCAGGTCTCCCTTGAAGCAGCATCACTCACCTCCAAACCGGGAGCGCGTCCCGACCCCCTCCCGGCGAGGATAAGGGACATTATTCGTGAAAAAAGGGAGACCAGGAAACTTTGGCAGGCAACACGGTGCCCCGTTCTCAAGACCAAGTTGAACGCGCTCATAGAGCAGTCCAGAGTCGCCTTGCAAGAACACGCAGGAGACACATGGGGTGCCCTTATCGACTCCGTAGGCGACCACGTGCCCTCCGTCCATCGCTTATGCCGCAAGCTGTCTACAGTAACCCAACCCGTCAGGCCGTTACTAGGAAGTGACGGTTTACTGAAATTTGTAGCCACAGACCGGGCAGAGATACTTGCAGATCACCTGGAGGCCCAATTCCAGCCAAACCCGAACAGAAACCCTGAACACACCAAGATGGTGGAGGAACACCTGAAACGATATTTTGGTAGCGAGAAAGAGACAACAAGAAGCGATGGACAGAGAGGCAACGAGTGCGACAGTGAGGCACCGAGCGAGCGAGAGACAAATATCCCAGAAAGGGAATCTACTGTCTTCTCCCCGGGTCGCGTCGCGCGCGTCATCTCCAAGCTGCCTACGAAGAAAGCGCCCGGGCTCGACGGGATCACCAACGCAGCCCTACGCAACCTCCCTCCAAAAGCGGTCGCCGCGCTAACCCGCATTTACAATGGGATTATGAGATCCGGCCACTTCCCATCCTCGTGGAAAACAGGGAAAGTAGTTATGATACCTAAACCCGGAAAGGACCCCAAACAGCCAGGAAGCTACCGGCCGATCACCTTGCTGAGCACCCTCTCGAAAGTCTTCGAGAGGTTGTTGCTATCGCAGGTGATCCCCCACATCCAACCGCGCGAGGAGCAGTACGGGTTTAGGTCCGAACACTCCACTACGCTGCAGGTCACGAGGATGGTGAACCAGATGTCCACATGCTACAATAAGAAGGAGGTTGTAGCGGTGATCCTGCTCGACATGGAAAAGGCGTTCGACAGAGTATGGCACGAGGGGCTGCTATACAAACTGTCGGAGTCTGCCATTCCAAAGAAGACAGTAGAAGTGCTCGCCTCTTTCCTGAGGGACAGAAAGATAGTAGTTGCAGTCGAAAACGTGCTATCATCGGTGAAACCAGTCAGAGCAGGAGTGCCGCAGGGAAGCTGCATCTCTCCCGTATGCTACGCCTGGTATACCAACGACATTCCCGTCGTTGGGCAGGCGCAGCTGGCTCTATACGCGGACGATGCGGCCTACTTCGCGGCATCCTACAAGCCCGCCTTTGCAGTGAAGCGACTGCAACCCACCCTGGACGCCCTACCGGAGTGGTTAGACAAGTGGCGGTTAGCGGTTAACGTCAATAAAACGCAGGCTATGTTAACCGGCTACACGAAGCTCCCGGAACCACTACAGCTACTAGGGAAGGACATACCGTGGTGCCCGGACGTTACCTACCTAGGAGTCAATATAGATCGACGCTTATCATTTAAGAAGCACGTTGAAGCCACCGTCGGGAAAGTAAAAGGAGCGCGCGCGGCACTCCACCCTATCCTACGGTCAGATCTACCACTAGGGATTAAGGCGGGGATCTACAAGACCTACATAAGATCCCGCCTTACCTACGCAGCCCCGGCGTGGTACCCTTTCACGACTGCAACCAACAGGAAGAAGTTACAAGCTCAAGAAAACCTGTGCTTCCGCGCAATTGTAAACGCGCCTCGCTACGTCCGCAACGCTACAATCGCGCGCGACTTGAAGCAAGAAAATTTGAACGCCTTCATTACAAGCTTGACTACCAAGATGTTCAAGCGAGCAGATGAGTCAAAGCACGGACACCTCATCGGAATAGCGCCACTGCACGCAAGACCCCCGGACGAGAAAGGAAGAAGAAAATCGAAGCCCTACTCAAGGGATATGATACCTGAAGAAGACAGAAACAGTGAGAGAGAGAGGGCGATAGTACGGGAGCCGCCGGCTGCCGCTGCCAGTGTCGCCGATCGGTCCGCTGGGCTTCTCCCGTGTAGGCGGGGGATCAACCTGGCGCGGCCTGATCGCCCTGGATGAGCGGAGGCCGGGCCTAGGCCCGTACGCATCGACTCCTCTGCACCTGGAAGAGGTGCATGAAAACCTCTGAGCAAACTCAACGTAGACGCCACGCAAACCAGACACCACAAACGAGCCAGACACCAAACTCACTTACGCCAGAAACCTAATTGAATACAAAAGAGAAGAGAGAGATCGATTGTGAGGAACCGCCGGCTGCCGCTGCCAGCGAGCTGATCGGTCCGCTGGGCTTCAACCGTGTAGGCGGGGGATCAACCTGGCGTGGCTTGATCGCCCTGGTGGAGCGGAGGCCGGGCCTGGTCCCTCACACAAAACCGACACCCTCAGCACCAAGAAGTGGTGCAAATAGACCCACCCCTAGTTAGGGGTGTGAGAAATGCCTGGGTCAGAGGGCACTGCCCTGACACCCACTCCCCACATCATACTACTCGATGTGAGACGAAGAAGGTTGACAATACGCGCTGTTCCGTGAGGCTATAACAAATCTTTGTCCAAACTGTGCAGAAACTAGATAAAATAATGTATTTCACATGAATGAGATTGTACAATTTACAAATTTGCAACACGAATTTCTTATACATACAATTGGACGCATTTTCGTGAAAATCTGGCGCAAAATATATTACGTCCAGGAGCAGTCCCGAAAAATATTATAACATCTTCACTTCAGATTTTTTAAACCTGTAAAATTAACGGTTAATAGTAAATCTATTTTATTTTCACTGTAAAATCATTATCTGCTGAGTAAGAATTTCCTTCCAAATTAACCGCCAATGGGGGAGCTGGGCCTAAATGCAGAATCTCATTAATAGGGCGCCGTTTTGTCCTTAGTCTACAGAACCCTAGAACATTCAAATACCGTTAAATTATTAAAAGATAACTAACTAGATTCCAACTCGGATGGGCAGCGTTCTGAAAGTTATGCGGTATCTTCTCGTAGAAGATCCTGAAGACCAAAGTCTTCACCCATTTTGTGTAGTGCAGGTGATGACTTATATAACACCGAGACTGAGAGCTATGGGGAGAGCTATGCTTGGGGTTCTTAGTTCGCGATTAAATCCAATACGTGAATATTCGCCAATGAATCAAAGTCACCCACATAGCTTTCAGAATTTGCAAGTTGAAGTGGCAATGGACGGGCCACATTGCTCGACGAACTGATAACCGATGGGGAAGAAAGGTTCTCGAGTGGTTACCCCATCACACCGGAAGACGTTGGTAGGCATCCCACTAGATGAACTGACGACATCATAAAAGTCGCGGGTAGGCAATAGTTACAAGCGGCTAGTAGCCGTTCTTTGTGGCGCTCTATGGGGGAGGCATTGGTTCAACATCTTCTGGCTGATTATGAACTAACTAGATACATTGCTATAGTTATTTGAAATAAAGGCATAAATAAAATCGAATAACAATAAACTATAGCGTATTGCATTGTAACGAAAAGCTTGTTATTGTCCAAAATCATTGCTATTCACCAAATAAGTGTGATTTTGGGTCAACCACATTGTTCATTGAATATTAATTGATAGTAATTGAATGTATTTTATTTGGTGTAGTTTGTTCACATATAATTCATTAGCATAATCAACTGTCACGCTAATTAAATTATTTCATCCCACCATATAAGTACTATTATTGATGTGTAGTTTTGTATAAGATTACAGTAGAATATTGTCTTAAAGTTTTTATTTTTTTATGTTATTGTGACGGAACAAGCCCGAGGCCTACCTGATGTTAAGTGGACTAACCTCTGCCTATAACAGACGCATTTCGTCAGCGACGAATTGCACTGTGCCCGTCACACTGAGACGTCCAGTTGTTAGGTCTCATTAGCCTGTAATTTTTCTGGCTCTCAAGGACTGCTGCCGGAACACACTTTTAGGTGCTTGGTGACAGATTTTCTACTTGAGGGTGGTCGCTATCCAGGCGGGCATTCACAACCTTCCACCAAGTTCTTTTTACACGACTGCCCAAAAAAGGAGAGTAATGTTCTCAGGGTTCATACACTCGTATGTATGTTTGTGAGTGTCTTTATTCCATCATAACTTCTAAACGGCTTAACTGATTTGAATGTATTAGATATCGTTAGATTCGTCTTGATAGCGCAAGTTACACTAGGCACATAAAAAATAATTTAAAAAAGCAACCGAGCGGATATTAGACGTCATGTTATGTGATTTTTTTTCCATAGCCCAATGTTTGGGTTATCAAAATGAAGGGCGGCGATTCCATAAATATATAGGATAACTTGCACTTTTAATTTCAACTAAACGATAAAACGTTTTTAAAGAAAATAAATAATTTGTAGTCGGTTTTTAACTTTATAATTTATTTGTACTTGTCAAATGGGATTGTGATAGAAGAAGCGCGAAGCCCACCTAGCGCATTTCTTCACTAGTGTTAAAATGCACTGCCCCATCACCCCAAACCATAATGAGCCTGTTATTTCATCTGTACTCTTCAAACTGGAAGACGATAATGTGAACATTACTGTTTGACGGTAAAAATAAGTATGGTAGCAGTACTTCTTTGGAAGAACTCGTTCACAAAGAGTACTGCTACAAAAAGTATGGGACACAAAAAAGCGCAAAGCAAGAGATGCATGCTTATAGTTAAGCAACCGTGTCACCGACTTCAAAAAATTAATTGTATGTTTCAATGCTTTTTAATTTAGGATATCAACCACTACTCACACAGCGAAATATAAATCACAATCAAGTGATTTATATTTCGCTATGAGGTAATGTGTAGCCCGTGGGGTGCCGGGCTAGATTGTCACCCCCCAATCTCTAATCGTGTGTGTCGTAAGAGGTGACTAAGGGTAACACACCATAAGGTGGGCAGCAGCACTTTCTGAGGAACTGATATCTCATACTGCGATCCGCAAGCCGCCTGCCAATCGTGGGGATTATGGCGAATCCCCCCATAACGGGGGAGGGTGTGTTCAGCAGTGGACAATCCGGCTGATACAGTACAGTATTGAGTTGTCAAATATCGTACAAACGAAATAATTGTCAATAACAAATGTACAATCGACTACAAAAATAATTGGCTTAAATAAAGCGCATTCAGATAAGTATGCACAACCTGTTTCATTGATGCCAGGTGGATTGGAAAAGATAGGGGAATTCGATTCCAATAGCTCTTGTTTCGGTTACCTTTGCAAATAACATAATTTGAACATTTAAATTGTTTTGTACATCTGATGTGAAGAACACGTATTCAATTTAGATATACTGCTGCTACACCGAATCAACCCTATATATTTTACATGAACATATAGACTAATATATGAATAAAATTCATGAGCCGCTAGTGACCTTACTAGTGAGCGCTTCCGTGCTTCGGAGGGAACGTTGAGCCGTCGGTCCCGGCTTTTGTCTTAGGATGGCAGTCGTTATAGCATGGTGGTAGGGCATTTTGCGAATGCCGGTCTGGCTAGCTACCACCCTCCAGTAGAAAATCTGTCGCCAAGCACCTAACGGTGTGTTCCGGCAGCTGTCCTTGAGAGCACTGGCTTTCAAGAACAGCTGCCGGAACACACTACTGGTATAATTACTGAATTTTACCAGTATTCTCAGGTTACCCTGAACAAAACCTTCGATCACATCATCGCTTACCATTAGGTGAGACAGTGGTTAAAAGCTAACCGAACATGCATAAAAAAACGAGAACGCCCTAACAGGTATTCCTCATCTACTCTTCTCTTTTACTTGTCATCTCAATACTTAGACGTCTTATACACTAACATAATTTAATAACAAACCTTCTTAGGAATACATGTTAGTAAGTAGTATTCCGCTACTTTTCACTTGCAGATGGCATTGAGTCGTAAATAACCCTTTTTTTACGCATAACGTTTACCATAATCATGTTGGAGTAAGTAGTGGCATGCTGCTTATTCGGAAGCCATTTTGATTTCCCTCAGTACGCTGTAACGATCTTGCAACGAAAGATTAGGGTTAGTAGCACATGAATAAAAAACGGTTATATATTCATTAGTACTAGGGTACAATCCCTTGATTCGTAATAAACTTGAGGAAACTGTTCGGCGTACGCCGGAAATTGTAATAAACTTTTCGCGCTATGCGTTTATAAGACCCAAATCATTTATTTTACTTATTAAACCATTGATTTTACTGAAAACAAACGACGTAGCGTGCACCGGCCATTTTGTTTGTTCACCACGAAATAGCACGTAGCGGGCCTAGTTTGACAACTGGACAATGGTGACACGCCGATTGCCGCGTGCAAAAGCCGAGATAACGCGGGCTCAATCAAAGTACAGCAACCCAACAGCGATTTTACCATAGGATGGGTAGGATTATACCGCATTAATTGTTTGATGAACAGATGTGTTGGAAAAACAAATATATATTGAAAGCTGCATAAAAAAGACAGCAAGTTCCGTAATTGCTTCAAACTAAATTTAGAGCTGTACCCGTGATGACTTGAAGCGAGTGCTCTGTTTTCAAGGCATTCAGCCCTGGTTTAGGATCAACCAATCAACGTCCTGGTTTCTCTTAATCCTAATCTTAGACTAAAAAGAATCTTTGTACCGAATTTCAGACGAATCTGTCTAGCTGTTTTGGAATCGATTAATAAATAATATACGTGACACACAGATACACAAACTTTGTCCTAATTAGTGTTTTTGTTAGTTTGTCTTAGGCAGTGATCGCTCTTTGAAGAGAGAAAAATATGGAAATGTACCTATAAATGACTCCCACTAATTGAATGCATTCTCGTTAAAACTTACAAATTGGCCCAATGAACCCGTTTTGCATCAAAGTAACATCAAATACCATTCAATTGCATTAGAAATATATTAATATATTTTTCGGAGCAGTTATATACTTTGTTACCTACGTCGTCATGCCTACTACAACAATCTGCATGTCGTTATATTATTGATAACTACACATAAAATAATTCCTCGTGGGTTGCCGGGTTTATAGCACCTCCCCATATCATCCCGTGGGTGTCGTTAGAGGCGACTATGGGAAAAATACTGGAAGGTGGGCAGCAGCGCCTTCTAAAGCACTGCGATCCCGAAGACGCGGGGATTATGGCAAGTGCCCCCTTAATAGGGGAGGCTGTTTTCAGCAGTGGACGATCCGGCTGATACAGTACAGTACACATAAAACTTTACTACGTACTTTCATATGCATGAAAACCATACATTCGAAAATAATAGAAATATTTGTCTTCTAAGTATTATTTCAATCTTATCCCTTTTCCTACGATCTAATAATCCACAATCACGTGGTTCATTATGTTATAATTTGTCGTGCTAGTATTTCTTCTAAATAAAACACGTTTTATTTTCATATCACGAACAGCAATACATACGAGAAGTATGATAGACAGATCGAATTAGCCAAGCAATGAATAAATCATCTAAAAGTCTAGCCCGACACGTACCCTGGGGTTTCCCTGTTGATATAAGAAAATGGTTTTTATTTTCAATCTTGGTCGTTGTTTTAGGATTCATTTTTGTAGTACCAATGTTTTAGTTGTACACTCATAAATATACATTACATATTAGGGGTTACTGGCGGGTATTTACTATCGGTAGGACGATACAAACTGATTGGAAATTAAGACTAGTTCTATGAAACAGACTTAAGCCGGGACTCCACCAATTAAAAGTAGGCAATTTTTGTGTTGCCAACACGACGTGTTGGTGACAAAAGTTTCTGTAAAACTGGGTCTCTACCAAGCAAATGTTGCCAACGTTTGTTATGTGAATACACGGCTTTACGACTCAACGAGATAATGCTACAAGCTGGAAGTGCTATGAAAACCTTTCAGCAGAGTGGAGACATAAACTATGTGTCAAAATAACTTGTTCTTATGTACTTACTTCATTATTTAATTTGCTAATGGTCATGGTTTTTAATTTTGCTTAGTAAGCTGAATAGTAGATATAAATAAATGATTGCTAGATGCTATGATAAATGATTAAACCGCACGTTGCGGCTTCGCCCACTTTCATATCGGTTATGTCGCCGGCACTCAGAAAATAATCAGTAAATCGGATTAAACTTCCTATGTCCTAATCTAAGGCTTAAGGAAAATAATGAGCCGAACCATCAAAATACGTTCAGCCGTAATAGAAACCTTCTGGGTAAGCGCGCTCCATCATCGATCGCATCATCACTTAACATAAGGTAGATAGTGGTCAAGAGCTACCCAGTTCAGTATATAAAAGCCGTTACGAGGTGAGTGGCAACAAACGCTAAAAAAACTATTAACAAACACACACACATGCACACTTAATTTTTTTAGAAAAAGTAGCAATACTTAATACAAGTTCATATTTCTAAATCCTAAATGGGTCCATTCACGCACGAATAAATATCAACATAATTATATTTTGACAAACCTTGACGTTTCGATCAAGTTGCATTGACCGTGGTCACGAGTAGACTCAATAATACAAGTTACCTATCGTTTTCAATAAAACATCAATCGCCAATTGCTTATAGCAAAATTTTATTACAAACTTACAAAAAATATACAAAGAAGAGAAATGTTACATTTTCAATTTTTTGTCCAATTGCAAATGCAACTGACATTTTATCACAAATATTTTTTGCGCGTTTAAAAACGATTTTTTGTGTGATAGTTTTGCAATAGACATATTTAAGAAATGTATATATATAAAAAATTGGAAATGCATCAAATCTCCTCAATTTTAAACAAGGTTCAGTCTAATCCTCAATGCCATGATGAATGCAATGAAATCGATTCTTTGTAAGGCACGGGGTAGAAGACAGGCTTTTCGATAGCCAGAGTTTTGACAACCGGCACGTGCACGGTTTGCACTAAAGGCACGTGCTTGATCACAGGCACTTCGTGTAGGACTGGCACGTGTTTGATAACAGGCACTTCGTGGAATACAGGCACTTTTTCGATATGATGATGATGCAGTGTGTGCACCTCGTGCGGGATGTGGATTTTTATACTGGAAATAAAATGAAATGATTATTCAATCTTTTTAATACAAAGCAAAAAATAATATATATATATAATATACATTTTAAATATCATCAAATGTTGGTATAGCTATTTGTTAATGTTCGCCTGCCTAGCTATCACACTCAAGTCAGTCAAAATCTATCGATAAGCAGGCTAATAGTGTGTCCGGCAACGGTCAGCAATAAAAAAAAAATGTTGGTGAGAAATCATGGATCAAAGTTAAATCGATGATTTCTGGAGACAAAATCAAAGAGATTAATTCGCATCCGGATACATAGTTATTTTGTAAGTCATTATTGTGTAAGCATTTTGTTATTTATCGTCAACTTGGTACTCAACCCAAATCTTGGTTGCGTCGAATCCTATCAGAAAAAGAAAGAAGCTGGTCAGTTATTAGTCGGACTAACATAGATGAGACTTTCGTAATAGTCTAATGACGAGCTATTTTTAAGACTTAAGTTTTCAACTATAGTCTATATATTTCGTAATTTCTTCATAACTATTTACATAGTATGTTAAATTAATAAAGATGTATGTCACATTTAATTATCATTATATATCCTTACAAAAGCATCAATTACTGATACATGCTCCAAATGACGTGATTTGCGTGTGAATAATACAAATGCTACATTGTGAACCAGTGCACAAAACTGCATGTGCCAAAACCCATGCATAATTCAGAAGAAAGCATCGATATTCACATCACTTATGGGCATTACGTTTGTTTGCGACAAGACGTGACTTACAAATGGGTAATCGATGACTGATATATTTTGCAACAAGTGCGATTTGCTGGTCAAAAGTGGACAGGAATAATCCATGCGTATGTTTTTTAGTGTTGTATAAATGGTTTTCTATTTATATGGTGCTCTATCTACTTTTACTTTGAGAAACGATCCATATTTTGGCTGGTTGTTCAGCTCTATGTAGATTATAAATAATATTTATTTGAAGCATCAATATTTTTTGAAGCAATGATGGCCGAGCGGTAATCGCTATGGACTGCGGTGCCGCAGGTCCCTGGTTCGATCCCAACCGCCGGCTTGAGCTTCACCGCATGGTGAAAGGGTTTTTGCGATCTCCGCCTGTCTAGCTATCACCCTCAAGTAGAAAATCTGCCGCCAAGCACCTAACGGTGTGTTCCGGCAGCAGTCCTTGAGAGTGAAATTTCAGGCACATGGGACTTAATAACTATATCTCAAAGTGACGGGTGCAGTGCAATTCGTGACTTGTGATGAAATGCATCTGTTAGAAGCAGAAGTCCATTTAACATCAGGTGGACCTAGAGCTTGTTCCGTCACAATAACATTAAAAAACCACATTTAGCAAACACGATCAAGAAGCTTCTAGTGATGAGGTAGCAGTGTTTATTCTTAGTTTAAAATACACACACTGAATATGAATTATGGTACATAACATTCAGATAGAATAAGTAAGCAAATACTAACTATATATAAAAACTGGTTGTGCAAATTCACCCACCGGTACATGATGAGTTGGGTCATTTGGTATGTTGGTTTCTCCAAGTCCGTGATTATCAGATAGGAAAGAAGCTTATTTAGGTCGTTATTGTCAATGAAATAGGTTTACTCAGAAAAGAGCGGACAAAAGCTTTGAAGTAAATAGCAGTAGTGCTATTATTTATTCTGTGATGGCAGTACCCACTTAGCATCAGGTGGCTCAGAAAAGTGTTGGTACTGTGGGAAACCCTTTTACTTAATTTTAACTTGTAATAAAAGCAGCTCAAAGGAGACTGTTATGTCTTGTGTGAGAGTCCCTTTGTTTCAGTGATGCAAACAAACCTAAAAGAATGGTCTTTTGAAAGATAATAATCTCAGTAGCTTTTTGTTAGAAACTTTCTTGTTACTACTAATAATTAGGGCTAATTGTTGAGCGTCCAAATGGTTCTGATATTTTAGGTTTTATTATTTGTTCGGAACTAAGCCCTATCAAAATAAATATGAGTTAATAACTTTTGCGACGATGTTATTTCTGTAGCCTTTTGTACTATTTACCTCCTCCCTATCGTGAAAGTGAGTATCGGTAGTCGATAGCTATACTTCTGTTCGAAAATTTGGTTCGGTCAACCAATTCATTTATAACTATTTTTGTTAAGCAAAAGGCAAAATCAAAATCTCTACTAAGAAAAAATCGATTATCTTAAATTGTGTTTTAATATGTTATACTTACTGAGTTTTGTGATGGCCCGGATCTGGATCAGGAATAGGGTTGGCCACACACTTGTGGCTGTATACCACGAGCACCAGGATCAACTGAAAAAGTAACGTTCACTAATTTAATAACCCATATTTTAATGAAAATTAAGAGCATTTTAAGGAATGCCTAAGGATAAAAATAGTGGATGGAGAAATATGAAGTCCATTTAGTGTCCACATTGTAAATTTTATAAATAACTATTTAAACAGCGAAGGCAACTGCAATTCGACGAATCAAATTTCATATCAATCATTTCTTATATCAACTAAATTAATTTTTCGAAACTTGATTATTTTCTGACATATCATGATATTATATTTATTAAGTATATAGGTTACACATTTATATAATGGATCAGAAACAAAATCTTCATCTGTATGGTCTGAATCAAGCAGCACTTTGATCCACTTTGAAACCATAGGTACCTATATCACTAAAATTATTTAGACGAAACATTTTGTAAGATTTCCACTTTCTACGATCTCGGTATCTCTCTATTACTACGTACACTCGTACAACATTCTTCACCATGCCTGTCTGTTAAAGATATTCATCACTTCAAGGCACTTCTCCAATCGGAATGGAGTAATGTTCGTCGAGTTATTCCTATTTCAACTGTTTTGTTAGCTTCTTCTTTTATTTCCTTTTCCATCTTTCTTCGACAGGGTTGGACATATAGAAAGGAATTTCTACGTGTCCTATTCAACATACCCTTTTAAACCAAAATCACTATACAATCAATCACTTCTCATTGCTTTCTTATTAAGTTTTCCCTCACGCTGTCATGCAAAGTTATTTCATATATTCTTCTACATTCTTCTGAAAGCTATCATCCTAACTGTGTTTATTTGATTTTGATTAATCTTCTGCTATGTCGCTACTGCTAATTGTCACAACATTACACGACGGTCGGAATTTATATTTCTCTTTGTACTGCATAATAACTGAGTAAAATTTCCACAATAAACCGTTTCCAAATGAAATTCAGTAATTACAGTTACAATACACAGTAAAAATCAGGAGCTTCTCTCATCCTCCTCTTTGGATTGTTAAAAGAAAAGAATTTCCACAAATTGCCCACAATCAAACCCAAAAGAACAAGAAGGACTAATAGCCCATACTCACAGCGGTATTTCTGAACATGTTGACGTGTGTCGTGGTAGCGAGTGCCGTGTCACTGTGTCGGATGCGCCTGCGCACCCTGTTAATATGGATTGCGGTTGTGCAAGCTCCTCACCACCGTTACGGTTCTACGATGTAACGTAATACGCATGTTTGTGGAATCTATATGAGGATAGGAAAAGTCCTTCACATCTATAATGAGGAAACATTTTCCTTTTAGCACTGACTAGGTCAATATTTCATCAAGTGAAAAAAAAAATTTCATAAAGTGAAAATGCTTTCAAAGTGATAGTATTATTAACACGATTTAATGTACTCTTAAAAGCAATCTTGGGCATCTACTCAATTATATACATAAACATTATTTTAGCGCCTTTAAACCTCCGAAGGCCACCTTGATCAGGTTTTCTTAATAACCCTGAATCGCGAAAAATATCTTTTGGTTCCAAATAAAAGGGGTCTATTGCCATTTACGGGGCAACATCGTTTTTACATCCTTTGCGCTAGAATTGCACACTCCATTACGTCATATTTTTCCATGGACGTTGATATATCAGATACCGATGGCTAGACCAATCAAACGGGTACGGTTCTGCAAAGCTGCTGTATATAATGCTGCTGTATGTAATAATGTACACCTATACAAAGGTGAACGACTCCAGCCAATCGTGGTTATTATTATTGTGTGATCTCAGCTTTTTCAACCCTATGCTTTTTCAAATATTGTTAAATGGCTATGGCTAGCATTTGACCATTTTATTGCTTGTTGGTAACTGATGTGAGATTAAGCATATTTAACAGGTTAAACCTAGCATGGGAATTGGCTCTCAAGGACAGCTGCCAAAACAATTTTTTTAATGCTAAGCGGCAGATTTTTTACTCGAGGGTGGTAGCTATACCCAGGTGCCAACATTCGCTAAAGGCCCTATTACACACATACACGTAGTTATTATTTTCACAAACATCAATCATAACGTCCACCGTAGAATAATGAAAAAAATCCTGTTAGGGAGGTTATGGTTTAATCCCCACGCTAGGCAGGCGACTCATTGGCAATTTCATGTAAACCTAACCTATACTAAGACATAATTCTTTATGGGCTGCTCCAGGCAACAATGTTGTAAAGACACTGGATTTCAGATAACACGTCGGCGTAGAAAGGCATATACCGTTGGTTAATAATGAAATTAGGATAAAAAGTTATGAAAATGTTCACCGTAGCGACTGTTCTCAAAGGTTATTTTCTATATTGACCTGATATTGTCCTCCACAAGCAGAACAAGGAAGGTTCAATCCATCTAAAAATCTATCCTAACCGCCTTTGTCAAAGATCACAAAAACAAGTACATAGTATGAAATCGTAAGACAAATGTTATCACAATCATAGAGTGTCATAAGTGATTTGAATAAGTGTTTGACGTCCGGTATACCAAAAGTACTCTGTGTGTAGGAAAATTGAATACGTTAAATTAGACATGTGGGACTTGAGGCGATTTTATTGAATTTGAATGAAGAATGGAAGTATGAAAAAAATTTATTGGACAGTAGCTAATTATAAAATGAGGCAAAAAAAGGATGACATCGTCAGAAAACTGTACCTATCTAAATATTCGTATTATTAAAGAAGATGTACGAATATCATCGTGTAAAATAATCTCGTTACTCCATAACCGCTAATACCTTAGCGGTTACAAAAAGTCAAAATTTACTTTTCAGTACAATTTATATAATAGTACGTAAAATAAATGGTAGTGTTCCTAGTAAATTGTTCGGATAATTCCTCGGGAATAAAGTTGGTTTTTCTTGGGCGAACTTGATTCCCTCACTCTACTCAGGGTTCTAGTCAGGGTCAGTCCATTACCTAGGTATAATTGTAAAACATAAATTTTACAATTATACCTAGGTAATTATATATAATTAACCTCCCTCGCTCGGGAAACAAATATAGCCCGTGAGGTATTGCACTGCTTTATCACCTTAGTGCTAACTGCTGTTATCTCATAATCTTAAAGTTGAAATTATCACATATGTTTTTATACAAACGTAAATATCACATTATTGAGTTCACTGCCATAGATAGTAGATGTAAAATGTATAGCCATAATACTAAAATACTAGGCAAGCATACGAAGTAAGGAGTACACGTTTAATGTTTTTTTTGTGCACAAATTTAATATATTACATGAGGTCTTAAACGCATTAAGTATTTCATTCTACGTGGTAAGTAAGTAGTTTTGTATCTACCTGATATGCAACTGAGATCACACAATAATAAATGGTTTTTACGGTTCCGTTTTTACCCTTTGGGTACCTATTACTAAGACTCCGCTGGTCTATCACCAGGCTGTATCTGTATCAGATGATGTATTTCTGTTGCCCCTATAACAACAAATACTAAACATTGGCCAAGTTCGAGTCAGACTCACGCACGAAGAGTTTCGTACCCTTCTTGAAAAATAAAAAAACGTTTAATATGGTGTCTAATGTTGTATAGATAGCACTGAACTCTTCTTGCGAGAGTCAGATTTGCACTTGGCCGTTTTTTGTATATTAGTGAGATAGGTATGATTGATTTTGACCAATCCATTATTGGATTTTGATGCTGGTTTAGGAATTCTATTGTAAAACTCGTTCTTTTTTTGTGACCGCTCCCATTTTCATATATCGTAATGTCCGCTTTAGTTTTCAGTCTGTAACCTATACTAAACCTGTAATACTTGTATTTCCTGTTTGACAGGTATAATTCTATTTCTTGATTTGTCTCAAACAAGATATTTTTTGTCTCGTTTCTTTTATGAAGCAGATGATTTGTGAATGTGTGTAATTTATAAAGTTGGTGTTCACGGTTGAGTGGTCAGTGGTTTGTAACGTCCAGTTATTGATGAGTTTCACTTGTCTTGTTAATTGTTTTTGGTGAGGATGTCAAGGATGAAAACGCTATAATTAGTGGAGTTACTTTCCGATTGCACTTAAATTTATTGTGGTGTGTAAAGAAACAATGAATGCTTGACTGGAGCTGTAATATACCTGCGTTGTTTGTGAGGATTCAAAATAAGAAAAAATTTAGCAACGTCGCCCGTGGTCATAAGTTGAATGGGTGACCGCTAGTGACATTACTACTGAGCGCTTCCGTGCTTCGGAGGGCACGTTAAGCCGTCGGTCCCGGTTGTTATCTTAGGATGGCAGTCGTTACAGCATGGTGGTAGGGCATTTTGCGAATGCCCGCCTGGCTAGCTACCACCCTCAAGTAGAAAATCTGTCGCCAAGCACCTAACGGTGTGTTCCGGCAGCTGTCCTTGAGAGCCAGAACTTCTAGGTTAGCCTGTATAACATCTTCGACCACATCATCACTTACCATCAGGTGAGATAGTGGTCAAAGGATAACGCAACAAGCAAAAAAAAAAAAAATATTTTGCTCGGTTCAGACTTTTCTCCTCGATGTAATCTTTAAATTATCTTTTTACTCTTTGTATACGTCGTATAAGTATTTAACACTACTGCTAAATAATAGATATTTTAGCAAGTAAACTTCTAGAAAATTCCAAGTAGATGGGAGTGGTAGGCAGAATCTGAAATATAGCGTAAAAGATAGAGAAACAGACATAATTTTTATTATAATGTAATACCCATGGGGTACCGGGAAAGCATGTCACCTCCCCACTTCTTTCCATGGGTGTCGTAAGAGGCGGATAAGGGAAAAGTGCGCCACATAAACAGCATGCCATTTCTCATGTGGATGTAAGTAGGGTGTTGTGTGCATTGGACGCGCAACAGGGCTTTATACTATCTTCGTGCTCAGCCTGGTTTTCATACAACCTGTTCTTGTATGTTGTTAGCGTAAACATATTATTCGTAATATGTTCATGTGTTTTGTCCAGTGTGTTAGTGAAATCATTTTGTATGACTCTGAAAGTGTGTCCGGTGAATGGCAATAGGCTTGCCCCCATTTACATGGGACCAAGCCGAATTGGCAAAACGTGGGACACACCTCTGCCTACCCCCTCGGGAATACAGGCGTGATTATATGTTTGTATGTACAATATAATTTCAATTGATTCATTGCGTTCAGTTCGCATCGTGGGTTAAGATACAATAAAATAACAACAGAACTTAGCCATACTGAAAGAGTTGCCAGTTGAGAAGATAATACAGGATGTGTGATCGATTAACATAACCTTATTTTTTCGTTAGACAAGACTCATTAAAATGAGTCATACCGGCATGATTCAAAAATACGATATCGGTTTAACGTACTTCTGTTATTATAAAACAATCTACCTGCAGTGTATAGTTATCTAATAGATATAAATGTACAAGACTTCAAACTTATAATTAATTGAGTCTCTTTTGACTGTAGATCACAGCTACATATTTAGAACTTTTAGTGCTGTAGAGATAGTAAAATAAAAAAATAAATAAAAGTAAGAGTGAATAAGTATCTGAAGCAGTAATTGCTCAGTGGCATTGGCTATGAACTGCCGCGCAGCAGGTCCATGGTTCGAATCTCGCCGCAGGCTTGAGCTTCACCGCATATTTGAAGGGCATTTTGCGAATGCCCGCCTGGCTAGCGACCATCCTGAAGTAGAAAATCCTTCGCCAAGCACCTACCGGTGTGTTCCGGCTGCTGTCCTTGAGACCACAATCTCACCTGATGGTAAGTGATAATGTGGCCATAAATAATTCTAGGTTAAGCCTGTTAAAACCTTAACAGGCTTAACCTAGAGTTACTGTCTAGGTTAAGCCTGTTACTGTCTAGGTTAAGCCTGTTAAGGTTTTAACAGGCTTAACCTAGAATTATTTATGGCCACATTATCACTTACCATCAGGTGAGATTGTGGTCAAAGGCTTACCTATCGACAATAAAAAAAAAGTAACTTCAAATCGCAAAAAGCCCTTCCACCATGCGGTGAAGCTCAAGCTGGCGGCGGGGATCGAACCAGAGCACTGCGGCGCGGCAGTTCATAGCTATTACCGCTCGGCTATCATTGCTTCAAAAATGTCGATAGTGTAGTCGCACTATCTACCGAGCGAGTCACACTGATGTCAAATGCTTGCCTGATAAACAAATAAAACATATTGAAATGATACAATACGATATAATTCTTACTTTAAACATATTATAGGATAAAGAAACATTCGCTAAGAGTACCATCTACTTGAATTTATATAAATTATTCAGGGCTTGTCAAAGTAAATTCCAACTGTTAGGAAAATAAGAAAAATCGGAATGCACCGTTCCGCGGGGCTAGCAGAATAGGGAATGGAGTGCAATCAGGTGAATTTCCCTCGACACCAGACTCCCGGCCGGTCGGACGGCTACCGGTCGGCTGCCGGACATCAACCCGGGCCCGGTCGTCCGGATAGAACACTGTATCAACCTCTGAATAGAATCTGACGTTTTGTTTTCGAAATTGATTTCATTTCTTTCAATGTGATAAAATCAACCCTCTTTGCTACCGTTTTTATACCGTTTATATCGAAAGGCAGGTTTTCAGTATAAGAAAATAAGTAGGTTAGTTGGCCTTGTATGAATACGAAGTAGGTTTTAGGTTCTTTTAACAGGCAAAACGCATGGTGGTAAGGCATTTTGCGAATGCCCGCCTGGCTACCTACCACCCTCAAGTAGAAAATCTATTGCCAAGCACCTAATGGTGTGTTCCGGCAGCTGTCCTTGAGAGCCAGTACTTCTAGGCTAGCCTGAACAACATTTTCGACCACATCATCACTTACCATCAGGTGAGATAGTGATCAAAGGCTAACCTATCAGGCATAAATAAATAAAAAAATAACTAGGACAATTTGCTACAAATGTTTACATGTTTTTTGAATCATATTTCAATTACCATAGAATATAGTAATATCGTACACTGAGCAACCAAATCTCCCGCAAGAGGTCCATAAGTCGTCCCGGATTGTTGCCCGCGTCCTGGAAGCCTGGAAGCGGATTACAGGTGTAATCCTACCCGGGTCACTCACGTGGCGTCACCTGTGCACCCGGATTTGTGTATTTTTTTGCCGTGAGTCATAAAATGTTTTGCCTTTGTGAAGCAAAAAGCTTTTGTATTCACTGAGTTATGTGTATAACTTCTGTATTCCCTTTGATCTAAAGGCATTCTAGTTTAAAGTCGTGTAAGGGGGTCAAGCAAGGGCTTAAGTGTTATTAAATTAGCTACTCGTTTACCTGCGAGTATAAAATTGTAACAATTAATCTATATCTATACTTATAATAAAACTGTAACAGATCCAATTCTGTACAGTAGATATTTTGTAAAAAATAATTGAGAGTACTCTGTAGCTGACACTGATGCCAAAACTGTATTTTTTATATTTTTGTCTGTCTGTCTGTATCCCGGCCGCGCATTAATCCAAAACTACTGAATGGAATTCTTAATTTAACACGACTTGAGTTCATACTACGAAGAAGGTTATTGTTTACTTTTCATCCCGAAATTCAGCACGGTTCCCTCGGGAAAGGGGATGGAAGTCAAAATGTACACTTAGTTGTAATTTATTAACGTGTAGTCCGATTTCAATTATTATTTTTTCGTTAGAATAGTGACGAGTGAGCTCGGAACCCCATGTGCAGCCCGGCACCCCACGGGCATCCCAGCACCCCATGGGCTACTGAATTAAATTAATGAAATTTAACACGATTTGAGTTCATACTACGAAGATCGTTATTGTATACTTTTTATCCCGAAATTCAGCACGATTCCCTCAGGAAAGGTGATGAAAGTCAAAATGTTACTTAGTTGTAATTTATGAACGCGTAGGCCGATTTCAATTATTCTTTTTTTGTTATTGTGGATGTGAATACTTAGTTTGCAAGCGCATATCAAAACTGCAGCGTCCGAAACGCGTAAATATTAGACAAAATATTACATAAATGACAATAAAATATGTATACTACAAAAATTAGTTGGGGTTTACAATAAATTTGAAATAAGTTAACAACCCAGTTTATATAAAAATCTTTTCCTTCGATTGGGTGTAAGAATAAATATAATATAAATTATAACTCGTTTTTATCGTTCTCGTAATACTGTAATTATGAAATGACGTAGAATAATAAGTACTGAAATAGGTAATATCATGTAAAATTCAGCTCAAATCCTGTCTTTTTTTCCTGATATTTCTAAATATGATTACAATCACTATTACGTGCTGAGCAAAAATCACATTTCTTTACAAATTATTGGAGAGCATCTTGTTTTTTTCATAGGAAACAAAAAAAAATATAATTTATTTTAATGATTTATTTATTTCCATATGATGATGTTTATACAATGTATAAACTTAGCATATAAATTTAGCAGTTCATGTCAAGCTAAAATTACTCATTAGTGCGTATTGAATTGGCTAGATTGTAATATTATGAGGTACTAAGGATATCATGGGGATGGATGGTCGGAAATAATGTTGGCGTGTTTGAGATATTGCGAAAGGGATGAATGATGTGACATTATTTTTTTTATTTTATTTCTGCCCATTACAATTTCTGATATTCATTATGTATAATAATTATTATTATTATTAATGACATTATGTACTCTTGAATTATTATTATTTTTGATGTTATTTTATTAATGACTGTTTTCAATTTATAATCTGTTGTAATTGTGTAATTAATGTAAGTGGTCTTTTGTACCGTTTTAATTATTGATAAATAAATAAATAAATAAATCATAGGTAATGTCACTTATATGACATATATGACTTATATGACATATAAGTAACATTACCTATGATATCCTAATGTAAAAATAGGTAAAATATAGGTAATGTCACTTATATGACATATATGACTTATATGACATATAAGTGACATTACCGTTGATATCCTTAGTACCTCATAATATTACAATCTAGCCAATTCAATACGCACTAATGAGTAATTTTAGCTTGACATGAACTGCTAAATTATAAATAAAAAATCTATGTATTATCACTTACTCTATAAGTGATATTAGAACAATTTTGTTATCGAGTTCATGGAGTTTGTGGTTTCAGTATTTCGAGTATTAAAAAAAACATTTACTATTAAGCCTCTAATTGATTTTCCAAAAATTGCTGTATAAAACTGGATTACAGATTACGGACGGATAGGCTAGCCTTTGACCACTAAGTATCTCACCTGATGGTACGTGATGATGTGTTCGAAGACGCTGTTCAGGCAAACCTAGAATACCTGGTTTTCAAGGACAGTTGCCGGAACACACCGTTAGGTGCTTGGCGACAGATTTTCAAAATTGTAGTAATATAAGAACAAATAGATACTTTTGTAGTGTAAGTAGTTTTGATTGAGTAGCGTGTTCGTTTGTCACTTTTACCCCCCAACATTAGTACAAATAAGTGCAATTCTAATCAAGTAGGTTGCATATGAGGTTAATTGTACAGATTATTTTCTTTTATGGATGACGCCTGTAAAGTTTGACTCGACCCAATTAATTTACATCGCGTCGTTTAGGTGACATGCGTGGAACATTCATTTTGCGCTTTTTGACAGTTCGTTGCAGCCGCCATTATGCCACGACACTATTATGACAGCCTTCAATATATCTGTGGTGTTTGTTGCTGTAACATTGAAATTACATCTTAATATGTTACGGGTTAGGATTGCGCCCCGCTCCCATCTCTTCTCGTGGTTAGAGGAGACTAAATACGACTAGGCGAGGGAAAATATACCAGAAGATACGCAACAGTGCCTTTTACATACTGCCATCCCAAAGACGCCTGTCAACGGTCTCCCTACAAAGGACAACCCCGCCCCCCTTTTAATATGTGATAGTGATGTGTTTATGCATTCGTTTAGGTTCATAATGTGGAAATCCCGAAATAGTACAGAAGGTGCAAATTGTCCAATTCCAAAAAAGGTTCAAATTCTAGAATATTCTTATCGCAAAATGTCCAATATATAATATATTATAATATTATTAAAACTTACGGAAGTATTCGACATATTATGTTGTTATTTCTCACTCCTTGACGAAGTAGGTCCAAATCCAACGTTTAAACACAAATGTAAGTGCAAGCCGTAAATAACAATATTATACGTCCATATATTATCTATCTACACGTATTTATTTACCCATTTTATTAAAAATATTAAAGATATCTCAGTGGCCATTACGATGGACTGCAGCGCAGGGGGTCCATTGTTGGAATCCAGCTGCGAGCTTGTGCTTCACCGCATGTTAGTAAGGCATTCAAATGCCCGCCTGGCTAGCTACCACCTTCAAGCATAAAATCTGTCGCCAAGCACTTAGTGTGCCCGATTTAGACCGGCTTGAAAGCCAGCATTCAAAGGTTAATTGTGAGTTCCGGCAGCTTTCCTTGAGACGCAGTAATTGAAGGCTTTGCTAACCTTCGGCATCATCATCACTTACCACCATATGAGAGTCAAAGGCCTATTAGCAATTAAACAAATATGGCGTCCCTCGGCTATGCCGCACGGAGGGGAAGAATTTAAAAATATTTATTAATTTCAATGTCTTCATTCCATTAAAAATGCTATGTTATTTAGGAAGAAATAACCCCTTCGGCCGTTATCTTAAAATATATGTTTCATTTATTTCGCTTTGAGTGAGTTCGATTCCCTTTGAGGCAAACAATATTAAAAAAATCTGTCAAAACATTTTTACATACTTACAAAAATGAAATGAAGTCTTCTTACAGGGAAATGTCTTATTGCCTTCCATGTAGCATAGCCGTGGGATGCCCTCTATACATTATTTGCGTTTTTTCATTCTGCTAAGCATATAAGTTTGATAAGTTATGGGTACACCAAAAACGTACATTTCAAGATATTTAAATCGTCAGAGATATAATAAAACGTAATATTTATGACGCGAATATTTCAATAAATCTCCAATGCACAAGGAACACAAACTCGTAAAATAACACAACAAAATGAGTAGTAGCAAGCATTTTATAGAAGTCACGAGTGTACACTGGCCTTTCTTACATGATAGGGTTACCACTCCACTCGATGGCTCTCAAAGTATCGAGTGTCCAGCATAATGGAATATTCTCTATAAGCCGGTCCGTAGTGTGTTGGTATTCGATTACTTTCATCGCCTTGTTTGTCAAAGGCGTGTGAGGAAGAGTAGTGACATATTCTTGGAAGCTCTACAGATAGATGTATGACATTATTCTGCCTTAAGAGGCAAGTTGTAAGACGTCTGGAGATTTGCATAGGATTTTGGGCTTTACATTAAAGTCTTGGCACTGATTGAATGATTTGTACATGTGTGTGAATATCTTCTAATTTATTTCCAATAGGTTAAATAACAATCTTTAGCACATCGCTTCTCGCATATAATCGCGTATGTTTTTAAGGAAAAAACTGTTTCCTATTTCAGTACTTACGGTACAAAGATTCATCGAGTTCCGTTCAGCTTTTTCAAAGGTGAGTACGTCCCCGTTTTCTAGTACGGAACCCTCAATACAATTATTTGGTGAAAATCTTTCATAAAACAAACTTAATGGTCCAATATTAATTATATGCAAAATTAATTAGTTGGTAAGATCACATTACAGATGACCTCATAGATTTACAGCTAATGCGTATTGTGCAAAGTTAATGAGTAGGCCCCATGGGGTTTTCCTGGCTAGAGTGTCACCCCCGACTGCTACCTGTGGGTGTCGTAAGAAGCGACTAAAGGTAAAATACAGGAAGGTGGGCAGCAGCGCCTTCTGAGGAACTGATATCTTAAACTGCGAACCCCAAGACGCCTGCCAAGCATGGGGATTATGGAACCCCCCCCCCCCCACCCCTTAATGGCTGGCTGTGTGCGAGGCTGTGTTCAGCAGTGGACAATCCTGCTGATACAGTTACGGAACAGTTTTTTTTTTTTTTATTGCTGATAGGTTACCTTTTGACTACAATCTCACCTGATGGTAAGTGATGATGTGGTCGAAAGTGTTAACAGGCTTAACCTAGAATTACTGGCTCTCAAGGGCAGCTGCCGGAACACACCGTTAGGTGCTTGGCGACAGATTTTCTACTTGAGGGTGGTCGCTAGCCAGGCGGGCATTCGCACAATGCTCTTTCACCATGCGGTGAAGCTCAAGCCGGCGGCGGGATTCGAACCATGGACCTGCTGTGCGGCAGTCCATAGCCAATGGCACTGAGCCATCACTCCTTCAAAACAATACACTAATGAGTAGTTATTAATTATCAATTCAATTTGTCAGTGCATTAATATTTCATGAACTTGACATTACTGAGTCTCAAAGCGGAGATCATTCGCTTAAATCTGAATGCAATATTAATTAAGGATTATGCTTACTGTAATAGGAATAATACTAGAACGGGACGGCGTGTTGTGAAGTTAGTTTGGCATCTATTCGTATGATGAGAGCAGGCTTATCTAAATCGGCATGAAAACTAAACATGTCGTAATAACTAGACGTAGCACATAAGAATTACCTTACAAGTTATAATGAAAAGAAAGAGAACAACCACATGCGGATGTTCCTTGCATTATAATCTTGTAAGTTCTTTCGCACAAACAACATAATTATAAGGTTATTTTAAAGCAATGATGGCCGAGCTGTAATAGCTATGGACTGCCGTGCCGCAAGTCCCTGGTTCGATCCCCACCGCCGGCTTGAGCTTCAACGCATGGTGGAAGGGCATTTTGCGATTGCCCGACTGGCTAGTAACCACATTCTCAACAAATCTGTCGCCAAACAACTAACCATGTGTTCCGGCAGCAGTCCTTGAGAGCCAGTAAAACTACAGGCACATGTGACTTAACAACTATGTCTCAAGTGACGGGCGCAGTGCAACTCGTGACTTGTGATGAAATGCATCTGTTATAGGCAGAGGTTAGTCCGCTTAACATCAGGTGGGCCTAGAGCTGTTTCCGTGACAATAACCTAAAGAAAATCAGACTATCTTGCCAACAATTGCAATGTCCATAGTCATACTCAAAATCATTAATCTATTTATTTTTAGTGTCCACTACTCAGCTTATTAAACATTTATAAACAAACATATTATTATTTTAACTTGGGAAGTTTAGATGCTACAGTTATTTAAAATTATACTTAAGAATTGAAATGTTTCAAATATTTTTACTTAGTTCTACAGTTTTTAGTGTACTAGTAGTTCTACAGTTTTAGTATTTGAGAGTGAGAAGATATGTAAATCAAGTTCAATTTACTAACTTCAAGACATTTGAGGGCCTTATCGTTTTTTAAGCAAATACTTCTGTTATATATAGAATATTGTGTCCATAAGGTTGAATTTCGTTTGAATAAGGAAGAAAAGAAATCGACTAAGTTGGAAAAGTTATAAGAAGCATGAGATGTTACAGGATTTACCTACGAGTACTAGATCCATAGTGGACTAAGACTTGAATTTAAATTCTTCCTCAGAAGGTATTCAAAATATATGAAAGTATAAGTTTAATCGTCAGATTCTTGACTACAGTTCTAATGCATATTATATTAATTTATCAACAGCGCTAAAACATCTCAACTAAATAAAATAATTTCAAAGAACGGCGTCCATGCCATTACTGTAACTGTCACGTTGCAGCAGCACAGCGGGCCCTGTCAGCGCCTTTGACAGCTGTCAGAATTTTTCCAGAAATGTCAACATACATGTTTACCCTTACTCACCAACATAAAATACTTCTTGTTGAATAAGATATGTATAGTTTATATATAGAATTAAATACTTACCATTTTACTATAGTTAGGAATAATTATTGGTCCGAACTTTTTCATGCTTCAACCTCGACCACACAGTGTCAATAGACGTATACTGAGTACGGATAGTAAATAGTAAAAAGAACATAATATAAAAAGTACCAGTAGGTAACTTAATCGGAAATTAATCTAACTTCTGTCATACAAAACAGAATTATCTACCTAATAAAATAGCCGGTGTGATATATATTAGGTCCTTACATATGAAATTGGCGTTTTGTATGGGAGGAACAAAAAGTCGAATATTTTTTAATATAATATATTTAATTAATCAAAGTATGAACCATTATTTTCTATGCACTTTTGCCATCTCATAGGTAGTTCATTGATCCCTTTACTAAAAAAACCAGTCGGACGGGAATCAATAAAATCTTTGAAGGCGATTTGGACTGCCCCATCGGAGTTGAATTTTTTCCCTTGCAAGAAGTTATCCAAATTTCGAAAAAAATGGTAATCTGTTGGAGCAAGGTCCGGGGAGTACGGAGGATGTCTTAGACTTTCCAATTGAAGCTCTTCTAATTTAGTAGCCGTCTGTAGCGCAGTGTGTGGTCTAGCGTTGTCGTGAAGCAGCAGTGGCGTGGAGCGATTGACCAGCCTAGGTTGTTTAGCCGCTAGCTTTTCCATCATGGTTTGCAATTCCTGACAATAGACATCAGCCGTAATAGTCTGGCCAGATTTGAAAAAACTGTAATGAACAATACCGGCACTAGTCCACCAAACGCTTACAAGTAACTTTTTTGGGGTTAATTTTCGCTTGGGGCAGGATTTGGCTGGCTGGCCAGGATCTAACCATTGCGCTGAGCGCTTCCGATTATCGTAAAGAACCCATTTTTCATCACAGGTAATGATTCGGTTTAAAATACCTTCATTATTGTGCCGGTTTAGTAATGTAACGCAGCAGTCGACGCGCGTTTGCCGGTTTGTTTCAGTCAATTCGTGAGGTACCCACCTTTCAAGCTTTTTAATCTTCCCAATTTGCTTCAAGTGAATTAAAACAGTTTTATCACTAACATTGCAGCCTGCAGCTAACTCGGACGTGGTTTGCGATGGATCCGCTTCCACAATAGCTTTCAACTCTTCATTATCAACTTGAGTCTCAGGCCGTCCACGGGGCTTGTTCTGCAGGTCGAAATTTCCAGAACGAAAACGTTGGAACCAAAAACGAACTGTGTTTTCTTTTGCAACACGACCGCCATACACATCATTCACCCTTCGAGTTGTTTCCGCAGCACTAGTGCCACGGCGGAACTCGTACTCGTAAATAATGCGATATTTAAGGTTTTCCATTTTGTAAAATGAGTGACGCAAACAGAAAAAAACAGAAGAAAAAAAACAAATGAATGACGATTATCGAAGCACAAATACATGAGTCTATAGCTGTACAAATTTGAATTTGGAATTCCTTACCAAAGAGGAGAAATTCGTGATTAAAGTGGCCAGTACGAAAAACGCCAATTTCATATGTAAGGACCATATAAAAGTTTTAATGCCTAGAAGTCTGGTATTAATGATTCATAAGATAACATGAAATGGGTTATTCAGTTAACTTTTACTCAAATAAAAATCATTTCATTTTAATTTTTTCGCGCAAGGTACAAAAATATTTAAATAAAACTTCTGCATACAATTTTCGTGTCGAGTAATTTCCCCGGCCATAAGCCTCTTCCCCAACTAATTTCCACCACATTCAAAGAACTTGCACTATTTTTATTTCTGAATACACGGCTTAAAGCCTTTATCACACTAAGCGAGACATATGTGTTGCGTTCCTCCGCTCATGCAGGATATACCTATAAAAATGTATTGATTAAATCAGTAGCATAAGTTTGAAGTACGATAAACTGATACGAAAGTTTATCTGATAATTAATATTTTGAATTATCCAGCCGTAAACTCTTGTGCCTTATGTAAAGCTGATAAGGTGCGAAGTGGGGACACAGTATTGATCTCGAGGTGATTTTAATATTGTTTTGTTTGCAATAACGCCTGCTATGCGGATTACATTACAAAATTACAAATATATGAGAGGAAAAATTTTAAGTCATGTGCGGGATCCGAACCCGCGTCCATTCTGCCCTTTAGCACATCACATAACACATTAAGCACACAGATCTCGAGGTAAGCTAAAATACCAAATGAGGGAATCGTCTTTTATATAGGTATCCGGTTGTATTGGACAAACAAAGTGTATATATATATATATACACTCGAGATCTGTGTGCTTAATGTGTTATGTGATGTGCTAAAGGGCAGAATGGACGCGGGTTCGGATCCCGCACATGACTTAAAATTTTTCCTCTCATATATTTGTAATTTTGTAATGTAATCCGGTATGGTAGAATCTTGGCAATCACTAATTTATTTACCTGGCGATTTTTAACAGCTGCTTTTGTTCCTTGACTCTTTCAGCTATATATATATATATATAGTCTATAGCTGAAAGAGTCAAGGAACAAAAGCACTCTTTCAGCTATAGACTATATATATATAGTCTATAGCTGAAAGAGTCTATATATATATAGTATATATATATAGTCTATAGCTGAAAGAGTCAAGGAACAAAAGCAGCTGTTAAAAATCGCCAGGTAAATAAATTAGTGATTGCCAAGATTCTACCATAAACTCTAACCATAAACCAGTGGAAGAATACACTATCACCTATCTATCTCTTTACTGATCGCCATTTTTTTAAGCAAGAGCCCGGTTTACAAAATAATGACCGATACAACACTTAACAACTTAGGCTCGACCGTTTTTATATGGCAGGTAACTAAACAGCATACTTAACTTTTTTCAGATACAAAAGCGTTTTATGGAAAAACGAAATCCTAAAATAAAACGTAGGGCTCGCTGCAGTGCGTTTTGGTTTGCCATTTCTTTACATTACACTTTATTTTGTTATTGAGTTTAGCACGGGCGTGGCGTGTCAGTCTCTTGCTGTATATTACAGGCATGTTGTGTAAAAATAAATTTCCTGCCAAGCCAATCGCCATTTCCAAATACAGAAAACGCAACTGCATTCTTTGCTATAGTGTGCGTAAGTCTCTCGTCCAATACAATAATGCGTTCAGAGCGGTGTTGGGGTTGCCCCGGTATTGCAGTGCTTCAGGAATGTTTTCGGAGGCGCGAACAGATTGTTTTCATGCGACTATGCGAAAACGTGCTATTTCTTTGGTACGTCGCGTAAGGGCCAGCTCCAACACCGTTCTGGCGATGATTGCGGCCAGGCTCGATTGCACTTTCCTTCGGCATTGTTGCAACAGACATGTTGCTGTAGCAATGCCGAAGCGAAGGTATTAAGCTAATATTACATTGTTTTTATAGTATGACATTTTAATTATATTGTATTTTATTATTATTTTGATTATTCTGGTGACATTATTTATAATGTATATTATTATTCATTCATATATAAATTTTCGGATTATTACATTGACATATTGTTGTACTGACCACTTCATAAATTTACTATTTAATTATTTGATTTTTATACATGTTGAAAGGATTTATGGGTTATTTTACCTGAAATAAATGAATTTGAATTTAAGTCTCTAATGTGCTGACTTTAGGCGCAGCATTATCATATTATAATTCGGCGAGAAGTACGGCACTGCAGTAAGGCAGTACGGTACGAGGCGGCACGTAATTTGATATTAAACACGCCCTGACAAGTGACGTGACTGCATTGCGCGCTCATTACCGTTATTAAAGCTGAACTACTTCACCGTATTTGGGAAACAGTGTCATACGTACATACAAATAAATGTCAATATGCTATAGAAATATCACTATCACCGTATTGTTTAGTTGTTAAAAAATAACTCATAGTACTCATAAGGCATAGTTTAATGCAATTTCGATATAAGCAGTGATGGCTCAGTGGCATTGGCTATGGACTGCCGCGTAGCAGGTCCATGGTTCGAATCCCGCCCAGAGCTTGAGCTTCACCGCATGGTGGAAGGGCATTTTGCGAATGCCCGCCTGGCTAGCGACCACCCTCAAGTAGAAAGTCTGTCGCCAAGCACCGAAAGGTGTGTTCCGGCAGTAGTCCTTGAGAGCCAGTGAAATTACAGGCACAATGAGACTTAACAACTATGTCTCAATGTGACGGGCGCAGTGCAATTCGTGAGTTGTCATGAATTGCAACTGTTATAGGCAGAGGTTAGTCCACTTAACATCAGGTGGGCCTCGAGCTTGTTCCGTCACAATAACATAAATAAAAAATAAAAAATAAAATATAAAATCTGCAGTCTTCTGCTGCTAAATAAGTATACTCGTAATATTTAAATAAGTATAATTTATCTTGCCGTCACAGTTTTAAGTGCCTATGTGGCCATTGCTATTTTTCTTATAGAAATATTACTCAATTAGTATCGGCGTCTTGCCTATCAACTCATCCGCTAAGCAGCAATATCTATCTACATTGAGAGTATACTATTGACATTGAGATTGAAAAACATGTAAATGAAGTTACCACGAGCTAATTTTGGGGCGCGTGCATCTTGTAAGGAGAACTTTTTTGTTTTTTTTTTCAGTGATGGCTCAGTGACATTGGCTATGGACTGCCGTACAGCAGGCCCATGGTTCGGATTCCGCCATGGGCTTGAGCTTCACCGCATGGTGGAAGGGCATTTTGCGAATGCCCGCCTGGCTAGCGACCACCCTCATCACCCTCCCTAGAAAATATGTCGCCAAGCGCTTAACGGTGTGTTCCAGCAGCTGTCCTAGAGAGCCAGTAATTCTAGGTTAAGCCTGTTAACACCTTAGACCACATTGTCACTTACCATCAGGTGAGATTGTGGTCAAAGGCTTACCTATCAGCAATAAAAAATAAATAAAAACTAGGTATTTCCTTGTTTATTTTAATCAAATGACAAGCAACAGTGTTAAATTGTGTTGAATTAAACAGCAGAGAAGAACATCTTAATATCTGAATCAGATGTTTTCTGACTCGTGATACATATAGTAAGGTGAACGCACTACCACATAAAAAAAGCGAATCGATTAGCCATCGACGAGCTTCATCAATGGAATTACTTTTAACATATAATTTTCGTTAACAATTCGTAAAAATGTTCAACTAAGTATATACGCAAGTTTATATACTGTTGATAAGTATACTGCGATTCGTGTTGTCACTGGCTCTTAATAAATCATACTATGACGTCACTGCAGTGGCGTGTCAGTTTCTTGCGTGGAGTTAGTCGTTGTTCCAGCGTTATACCTACTCTATCTTTATTCTACAAAATAACTCGACTCTATTGAAGTAATTTAAGTGAGTCAAGAGAAGCTTTTTAGGTCCTTTGAGTTTACTTTTCAGGCGTAACGGGACCTTCTTACGAGGCTTGTGTGTATCTTATGTTTTAGTCTATAGTTTAAATAAACCTAGGTTGCCTCTCGTATGCTAAAAGTATTATTTTTACGAATTATGTTCTAGTTCAGTTTCCAATTGTCATAATAAAAAATAATGTGATGTGTTTTAGCGCCCGCAAGAGATAATGCGCTTTCGTCCTCTTGGGGACAAAGTTGAATCTCAACTGACCTTAAAAGTGTACTTCTTAGCCTCGTGGGGTGCCGGGCTAGAATGTCACCCTCCATAGCTACCTTTGGGTGTCGTAAGAGGCGACTAAAAGTAAAATACCGGAAGGTCATCAGCAGCGCCTTCTGAGGAACAAATATGCTAAACTGTGATCCCCAAGACGCCTGCCCAGCGTGAGGATTATGGCAAACCTTTGATGGGGGAGGTTGTATGTTGTGAGCAGTGGACAATCCGGCTAATACGGTTCAGTACTTAGACATAAAAATGCGAAAAAAGAAAAATTTACATTTGACTATCTTTCCAACCTATACTTTGCTTTGATGCGCCATAAATTGTTTGTGAAATGAAGTTTTATTGAACGGAACAAGAGTTGTATAACCATGTCAATTGATAGATAAACTATAATGTTATAAAAACTAAAGTTCATGTTTATCTTTTAAGATTGACGAACACGGGCTGTAAGAGTGTAAACAACTTACTATTAGTCAGTATCACGATTGACAATGCTTCGTCAGCCTTTAGCCTTCATCTTCAGATCTTGAGAACGTACCACACTCAAGATCCTGATGAAGGCTTCACATAGAAGAATCCTAATATTATCATGTGGAGAAATACGATTTTGAAATTGAGGAACGGCGACCATGTATAAAAATATGTTTCAGTTACAAGATTCTTTTTAGTATACGAGAAGCAAACTAGGTTTATTAAAACTATGGACTAAAACATAAGTATATACGATACACACAAGCCTCGTAACAAGTTTCCTTTACGGCTGCAAAGTAAAGTTAAAGGACCTAAAAAGCATCTCTTGACTCACTACTTATATTACTTCAATAGAGTCGAGTTATTTTGTAGAATAAAGATAGAGTAGGTATAACGCTGGAACAACGACTCCACGCAATAAACTGACACGCCAATGTAGTGACGTCATATCAACCGTAAATGAACTTGCGTATATACTTAGTTGAACATTTTCAAATATTTGTATTACAAACTAAGCGATTCCCGTAAATGTCACGTTACAGCGTGCGCGAATGTGAGCCTTATTTTAAGATTAATTTGTTTCATTTTTGTACTTACGCCCTTAAGTGCTAAGGCTCTAACAGTTTTTCAATTCAATTATATTTTATTTTTCTTTGAATCAGCAGTTGCCTGCCTGTCTCGCAAGGTCTCGCCTTAAACTCGGAGCAGCAACTATCTATTATCTAATCCCTTAAAAATATTATCTTTTAAGTATACTTACTGCTTCGATTAATTTCTTAAAGAGAGATCATTTTCACTATTGAAAATCGACAACATAGCTTTTCTTTTACTTAGCAATGTCATACAATCTATTTCCACCTCACCATTTCTAAGGAATTTTAATGTTTGTGGTGACGCAATTCGAGTCCACATCGCATGCATATCAATATACCTTAGTAGGTAAATTGCGTGACTCAATTGTGTGAATTGTGTGTTACTGGGTAGGGTCCATGTATAACTTATTCATTGCATGTGTAACACTGAACTGTTACGTCAAAATCAGTAGCAGGTCAATCCAGTTGTATCAGGTATGTTACGATTTATGAATGACTGATTTTTGAATCCAGCAAATCTGGTCGCATTTCATCCACGTAAGGTTTAGTTAACCATATTGCGTTCTTCTAAAATAACCTCTTCTTAAACCGTACTGTACTGTACCAGTCGGATTGTCCACTACTGAACACTGATTTGTTATAAATCCCACGCATGGCAGGCGTCTTGGGGATCGCAGTTTTATGATATCAGTCCCTGAGAAAGCGCTGCTGTTCACCTTTCGGTTTTTTAACTTTAGGTGCATCTTACGACCCCCACAGGTAGAAAAGTAGGGGTGACATTGTAGTCTGGCGCCCCATGGGCAGGTCATTAAAAATGTTCAGCAAAATGAAGTATTCATATGTTTTACATTTCCCTTTTCTAAATAAACGATGCTCCTAAAGTTTGTTAGTTAAAATGACAATGGATAGGCATCGCTGAAATTGTCGACGAATCAATAACTGAAGAAAAAGAAAGAATAAAGAAAGAATAAACAAATTAATGATCACGTTAATTGTTTCCAGAAACCGACTAGTCATTACAGCCATAATAAAATTTCAAGCTATGTTATGCTTAGTTATTAAAATGAATAACCTGCTAAATAACAATTGTACCAAACTTTGTGAAATAGATATTATTATTAATAAATAGAATCAAGGTAATTTTATCTTTCTTGGCATTTAATTTTTTTTATTCCATTCAATGATCTAACGATAGGTAATGTTACCATACTGAATTGGCCTATCGACCAGCTTAGCACACAAAAAAAAAATTAAACATCTACCGCAATAATTCACGTCACCATAAATAAAAATCTCATCGTACTCGGCGATAGGTTAAAAATTAAAATTAAAAAAAAGTCATTACTTCGAAAATACGAAAAATCGCGGAACATACATAGGGGTGATTCAGATAGCCATCTAGGTCTTCTACCTCCCAGCTTCGGTATATCACTACTTCTTGGGACATCCTGTATTAAATTAATGTTTAAGTATATAAAAACAATCTGGCTTATTTTCCTGCTACGCTGACGTGACGTTGTCCAACCAGAAGAATTCTCGACTTTCGATTAATACAGGAAACATCATCAGGAAGATTTGACTCTTCAAAAATTTTTGTGGGTGTAATACTGTCTGTTCAATAGTGAACATCATGTAAACGATTCGTTTTCAAACGAAATCGTTTTATTTCAATTCGAATTTGAAGAGTTTATTAACTATAACTAGTGAAGTCTTTAAAACCAATTATACTGAAAAAGAAACAAGTTGTTATTAATATCAATTTGTACAGCACGGATAAATGGTATTATTGATGTTGTAAAAGTAGTTACGGACCCAAATGACTTGACTAATGAAGCAAGCGATCCATATAAATATATTGGCTATTGCATGTGCTCCTTCCTACCTGAGTTTCCATTTTCATAAGGGATGTTTGGTTATAGCTATGGACTTCAATGCTGCAGGTCCATGGTCCGAATCCCACCGCCAGCTTAAGCTTCACCGCATGGTAGAAGGGCATTTTGCGAATGCTCGCTGGCTAGCTACCACCCTCAAGTAGAAAATCTGTCACCAAATCTACCAACTGTTAGGTAACAGTGTGTTCCGACAGCAGTCCTTGAGAGCCAGTAAAATTACAGGCACATGAGACTCAACAAATGTATGTATCAGGGTGACGTGCGCAGTGCACGTGAACCTCGTGATGAAATGCATCTGTTATAGGCAGTGGTTACCGCTTAAAACATCAGGTGGGCCTCGAGTTTGTCCCGTCACAATAACATAAAAAAAAACTTTTTGTGAACGAGTTTGTCGCTGGAAGACGCCATACATACATTTTTACCATCGAGCAGTACCTCATGTTAGCATTACTGTGTTCCAGGTTGAAGAGTATCAGGTTTTTTTTATTCCTTAGTATCGTGACCAGTACTTACTCGTAGCATGCCTTGTGGTGTGAAATGGTGGGGTACAAATAGAAGACTCATATTTGCACGCGACGCAAACTGAGATTGTACGCGTTGGTTACCTTAGTAGTTGGTGGCAAAGTTTCTATACATTTAATTCTCTAAAAAAATGTGTAGGTTTTTTATGATATTAGTTATCTCTGTCACCTACTTAAAAATAATGAAAGAGGACAATTATTTATGCACAAACAAATATAATCTTTTTCTACCTTCTACGGTATTCTGATTGCCTGGTACATAGGAGATCAAAAAAGCCCTAATTTATTACAAGATTTGCAACCAGCTTAAGTATATTTTTATATTAGAAATGCTACTTAAAAATCATTTTTTTTCTTGACCTCATGCCCATTTTGCATTAAAAATTATTTTGGCTCACAGTACAATAAGGTTTCCAAGGCGGATCACAATCAAATTTATTAGTTTCTTGGCTATAACGTAAAGTAACCCTATTTTTAGCTCTATATTATCTATAAAACGTTTACAACTTTAATTTAGTATACAAGATCTTAAATAATAACGTTAAGAAACTAAAATAGTAATGTAAAGATAGATACTTAGTTTCTAATAGTTCTTAGTTTCTAAAGGATAGACGGCGGCGTCAAGTAATTTGATATTAAACACGTTGTAGACAACTGACAGGACTGCAGCCTGGGGTGTCACGCGACTTGCTCTAGGGTTACCAAGCTCCTGCTTCCGTAACAGTTAATAATGTTATATGTTTGACAAAAATAATGCTGGGCTGGATGTGCCTTTGTCACATCATATTTCAAAATATAAGTCAAAATGATTACTCCTGATCCTCCTTAATCATGAAGTTAAAACATTTTCCAACCTGGATTTAAAAAGTGTAAGAACCTTACAACTTCACTCGAAAATATCTCGTCAAGTCAATATGTATATATTGTAATAGGCAAATTATCCCGTTTTTTTAGCCCTTCAAAAACTTTATATTTTATTAGATGCGTGTAATATGAAATTTCACTTTGTTGAAGATTTTACAAATATGTATTAAAATAGTATATCAGACCCAGGTTTCTCTTCGGTGTCTAACTTTAAAATAAAGTGTGTTTTTTTTGTCAGTTTGACTTAGTTTTTGTATAGAATATAGCTTTTAACGTTACTATTACAAAACTTAAACTAAGAGCGTGCCAGCCCTAGCTTCTTGATCGCGTGCATCAGTTTCAACTAAAACCGAGCCTGTCTGACGACTAGGGCTGAGTTGTTCGCGAGTACAGTACTTGTACATTGTTAAATGATACACATGATTGTAATGTTTATTGCGTGGTAGCTGTTTTAGTATTGAGTCTCTCCGAGCTAAGAGCGCCCGCCGCAGCAACACTGGACCGCGCCGCGCTCCCTTTGAATAAAGTTTTGAATATTTACATTGAGCTAAGTAATATGAAATATTAGAATACAGGCACAAGATACTTTTAACATATTCCGTCAAATACACATAAACAATCACAGAAAATAAATAAATAAAACTCAAAATATTTGTTAGGACTAGCAACATTCAACCCCAAGAGGTTGTTGGTATTTTACCAATAACACTGTATAGTGAACATAATGTATACGTAAAAAATATACCTATATTAGTTATTTGGCGACAAGATGAGGTTATGGGAGTTTTAACCTCACCGTGCCACCTTTCCACCTAGTGGAGAAACTACCTACTATACGTCCTCAGGACTCGAACACGTTTTTCCTTACTTGTATTTAATAGCAGCGTAGTATATACTTGACATATGAGCGTTATATAGGGTTGATAGTATTTTCCTATATATACACCGTGTCCCAAAATTCAACGATAAGCCGGCATCGGTGCACGGACCTACTCATGACTACTCGGGAAAAAATAAAAAATAAATTATAACTGTTTTTTTTTTATTAATTACAGAGACTTTTATAAATTTCATCGATATTCGATACCCATTATGCTATTTTCAACTACCATGACCACAATTTTTGACATATTTTTGATATTTTTTGTGCATTAGCAACCTAAGAAGGACGGCTATCTACCACAATCCTTTAAAATTACAGAAAGTCTGTAGTTATTTTACAAAAATCAGTAAAAAAAATAATTTTTCTTATAATTTTCATAGATTTTAACATTCTATGCACTTTCTATAGTCTGGGTTTTTTTTTTTTTTTTTTTTTTTATGCATTATAGGTTAGCCTTTGACCACTATCTCACCTGATGGTAAGTGATGATGTGGTCGAAGATGTTGTTCAGGCTAACCTAGAAGTACTGGCTCTCATGGACAGCTGCCGGAACACACCGTTAGGTGCTTGGCGACAGTTTTTCTACTTGAGGGTGGTAGCTAGCCAGGCGGGCATTCGCAAAATGCCCTACCACCATGCTATAACGACTGCCATCCTAAGACAACAACCGGGACCGACGGCTTAACGTGCCCTCCGAAGCACGGAAACGCTCAGTAGTAATGTCACTAGCGGTCACCCATCCAACTCCTGACCGTGCGCGACGTTGCTTAACTTTGCTGATCGGTTGAGAACAGCTAAGTAAACTTCGCTACGAGCGCTTCAAACTTCGCTACGAGCGGTTTAAAAAAAAAGTATGGACACTACCATGGCAAGTTTTATTAAAAGTTGGCGCAACTTTATAAAAGTCTCTGTAATTAAAAAAAAAAAGAGTTATAATTTTTTTTTTATTTTTTCCCGAGTAGTCATGAGTAGGTCCATGCACCGATGCCGGCTTATCGTTGAATTTTGGGACACGGTGTATATACAGAAACTATAATAAAGAAGGCAAATGAATTGTAATAGCTGGTGATGAGGCTAACCCTTAGAACGTTCATTGGTTCTTAATTATACTGACCCACTTCCTACTAACAATTTAAATACATGAATGTGTGCGCGTTTCTAAGTAACTATATGTTTATTTCATTTGCTCGGCACCGTTCCGGTTGGAAGTTTGATGAGAATTGGTACATACTTATAGAAACCTGTTTTTTTTGTACTAAAGAATCCTAAACATACATGTCGAAAAGGTACTTTTACCTTAATTAATTATGTATTACTTTCGAGGGAGCACGATTTATGGTTGGCGCACACTAATACAGCGTGCACCGTATAGATATCGCCTCAATTTTGATATCACTTAAGCATTTTGAAGCGCTCGTAGCGTAGGTTGCTTAGTCGTTCTTAACCGATTACCTAACTTATCTAAGCAACGTCCTACCTGGGCGCTTTCGTGCTCCGGATGGCCCTTTAAGCGGTCGGTCCCGGTTTTATCTCAGGATAGCAGTCATTATAGCATGGTGGTAGGACAACTTACAAAGGCTAGCCTACCACCCTCTGTCGCCAAGCACCTAACGGTGTGATCCAGCAGTTGTCCGTTAGAGACATTGATTCTATTTTAGGGTGATCAATATCTTCCCATTATATGAGATAGTGGTCAAAGACTAGCCTATCAGGTATAAATAAAACAAATATACACCACTCAAGTTTTTTTAAGTATCTCAATCGATATTGCTTTTTTATCCTATTACATTGTTTCACTTTGTTGCAACATCATTACAGTATAAGTTCAGGTTCTTTTAAATCTGCATAATATAATACATACCTACTGCATTTTAATTAGACAATGAGTGCTCCATAATGGTTTCAACAACATTAGTTCATCCACTCAAATTTTTCTTCCCCATCTCAATTTGTACGTGACTTCCAGAGTTAATTAGTGCAATTACGAGGACTGACTAGGATGGCCACATAGATTTTTTTTGAGGACAGTATAATTTTAAATATATTTATAGAATGCGATCAATATGTACCTTGAATGTAAGATGATTTACTTTGCCATTGGTTCCGTAATAAAAAGATCCTAACCGTGTTTCACAGAATCATTTTGTGTTACCTATAATTGAGAATATGTATGCTAGTAAATAAAATAATAAAAAGAATACTCATGAAGTAAATGTATAAATAATGATTTTTCGAAAATACATAGAGAAATTTATATTTAAGTTATATTTTTTCAACTATAATATGTATTCAAAGTTATATTTTTGTGCAGTCGGCAACGTTGTAAATTTAAAATTTACCTAAGATCAGAATATTGTGTTGTATTTTTTTCATTTATCCGTCATGTTCCCAATCGTGACATTCCTATGACAGTAGGTACTAAGTACTTTATAGATCAGTTATCAATGAAAAAACTGGCCAAAAGAGAACAATTTCAAAACTATCATGCTTCACAAAACTGTCGTCCCAAACATTTAAAGGAACATAGCCACCCTAGTTCTTGTTTTTTGTTCCACTGCTTACACTCTAGTGAGGGATAGCCATTGTGGGAATTAAATTAGGTCTGAAATTATTTAATGTTCTGACTAGAAATAATTATACGCCTGAAAGCAGTTTTTAAATAATATCCACATGGCAAGCCAGCGTGGCGTGTTTAGCTTATGTAATGCATGCTTACAATATGCAATGGTGTTCGAAACATATGTGGTGTTTAAACACCTTGTATTAGTATTGCCTATGTATTCAACCTCGAACGTTTAAGCACAATATGTCAAAAGGGAAAAAAAGGACAGTTTCAAGTTTTTTTTGCTTGATAGGTTAGCTTGTGACGACTATCTCACCTTATGGTAAGTGATGATGTGATCGAAGATGTTGTTCAGGGTAACCTAGAATTAGGACAGCTGCCAGAACACACTGTTAGGTGCTTGGTGACAGATTTACAACTTAGGGTGGTAGCTAGCCAAGGCAGGCATAAAAAAAAATCCTAATGGCGGATGCCTTTGTTCAACGTTTGGCGTTATGGCTGTTGATGTGAATACAAAAGTAACAATTTTTGGACTTTGTTTCAGGTTCTTATAACTTTAGTAAACTTGTCCAAACTTCATATACATTACAAATAGTGTACAAAAGTATACATCCCGGAAAGTCCCATTAGCATTTTTGCACAGAAAGCACCATCGTCGGCCGCATCGTTACTTTCAGCAGGTGCTTAAACACACACTTTTTGCTGTAGCTAGTTTTCCTGTGCTTACATTTACATAAAACCTTGCATCGTGTTACATTACCATATTAAAACAGTACATCGTAAGCGTTAAGCACAAAACCTGCCGAATTTTACATGTATTTTTCTCACTCTTTGAGTAGGAAAATGCTGATAAAAATGGATTATGGTGCAGGGCTCTACAATTTTTCTGTTAGCTATTGTCATTCTTTTATGAAATTTTATTATTTATATTTAGTTATTGTGACGGAACAAACCCGAGCCCCACCTGATGTTTAGTGGACTAACCTTTGCCTATAACAGATGCATTTCATCAAAGACGAATTGCACTGTGCACGTCACACTGAGAAGTACAGTTGTTAGGTCTCATGTGCCTGTAATTTTACTGGTTCTCAAGGACTACTGCTGGAACACACTGTAAAGTGCATGGCGACAGATTTTCTACTTGAGGGTGGTCGCTACCCAGGCGAGCATTCGCAAAATGCCCTTCCACCATGCGGTGAAGCTCAAGCCCGCGGTGGGATTTCAACCATGGACCTGCTGCACGGCAGTCCATAGCCAATGCCACTGAGCCATCGCTGCTTTGGATGGAACACGCACGATGCACAGCTGGTTATAAGCGGTAACCTCTGCCTATTATAGATGCATTTTGAACTGTGCCCAGCACCCGGCGAGATAGATCAGGTCTCATGTGCCTATTTTCACCGGCACCATACCCTTCAAACCAGAACACAGTAATGCGATCATTACTGATTGGAGGTAGGAACAGGAATGGTGTCAGTACTTGGGTGAACAAACTCGTTTCCAAAGAGTTCTTACGCTACAAATCCAGCGACTGCAATAATAACAATATAGTACCACCAACTTAACTGTGCAGTTCTCTAGGGCGCTAATGGTCAAGGAAATCAACTACAAACTGTCACAATTTGAGGGAATTTTGTAGTTCTTTTTTCTACCGCCTGAACAGATAAGTTGGTGGGTCTTTATCTATCTAAACAAAGATTGTCTGTAAGAGGTTGCATAAACTAACAAGATCACCTACATATTTTGATAATAATGTTTTTTCGTGGATTTTATACTATTCAGTAGAAAATACATATAAAGCAATGCTTTAGAATAATGAGTACTTGGGTTCCATCCCCGGATGAGCTAAGTTGTTATGGGGTTTTCTGACAATATATATTTGGTAATAACCTGGAATCCATAACTGTGCCAGACTTACAGAGTATTAGGTTGAGTAAAGTCAAATCCTCAAAGAGTACCCATGGCAGCCTTCTTGGATTTTTGACAGCTGTCAAACGGCTAATGATGACCTAGAGAATTCTCAATTGTTACATTTTTGATAAACGGCATGAAAATAGCAATAGCACAATTTTAGATAACTTCACATATGAAAAGGCCATTACTGTTTCAATCCATGTCTTTCAATGCAATTCTTTGTGTTCAGTAATTTCCAGGCCCCAAGACATAGCGTGCGTACGTAATTGGTATGCCATTCGAGCCTCCATCCACTTATTTAGCTACGTTAATTTCCAGCCAAGAAGACTTGATGAGATCTACTTATAAAGTTGAGCGTGTCCATTTTATTGAATTTCCTTACACTAGACGAACTTGAGTAACTTTAAACTAGATTTTTTATCATATTAGTGTGTCGTTTGTTAGATTTGAAATGTTAATTTATGTTTCTTTTGTCGCAGGTACGTTCTGGAATGATCACCATCATGAAACCACATCGATGCATACTTCTTCTTCTTCCAATTGCGGTATTTGTATCATAAGGTTACTTTGGACATATACATAGAACTAAAATTAGTGGAATAATTTTTAGGTTTTATAACAATTGGAAGTCAAAATTTCTTCAAATTTACGCACGTGTGTTAATTGCGCATTTGAGACAATGAATACGCTCATTAGCGTGATTTCGTGCTTAAAGCGTGCAGAGAATGATAAAGAGCTTTCCGCATTTAATTATGGTCGTATGTCGTTTATATATCTCATTGAATTGATAATTGTCGGCAGTGTCATAAAATGTCGAGACATCTTCTGTGAATGCGTAATTTAGCTAACGACTTTGGGACTGCCTTATTGCTGTTTGAGTCATATTGTATGTGTAATAAGATTCAAATCTGCCTGCACCCAATAGATTTTGGCTAGACTAATATGGTTATTATGAATTGATATCATTTAATGTGTAAAATGTGCACCTAATTGTTATTGTTTAGATTCGATTCCTTCATACCCCGCACTACATATTATTTATATATTAAAATTGTTAAGGTCAAGAAAAAATAAGTATAGCATTAAATAATTAGAAAACCGGCTGTTTGATATTTGTTGGAAGATTTATCCGACAAGTTTCAGGCTATTATTACGTCATATTTTCGTCAACGGCGAATTGCACTGTGCCCGTCACCTTGAGACCTAGTTGTTAAGTCTCATGTGCTTTTAATTTTACTGGCTCTCAAGAACTGCTGCCGGAACACACTGTTAAGTGCTTGGCGACAGATTTTCTACATGTCGGTGATGATCGAACCGACACCTACGGCACGGCCGTCTATAGCTATTAGCACTCGGTTATCGTAATTTCAAATCTACAGTTTCTTTCCACTTAGGCACGGTTTTTTAATCATCAGAGTTTTGTTATAATTAATTTAATTTAATTTAATTTAATATATTTAAAAATATATAAGTTCCAATTATGAAATTTTGATAATTTGAGTTGAGTGAACGTTCAACTTAACAAATTAAATTAAATTTATTATAACGAAACTCTGATGATTAAAAAACCGTGCCTAAGTGGAAAGAAACTGTAGATTTGAAATTACGATCAAAACTGTTGTTTGTCTGAGTGTTGGACTAAACATTAAATGTAAATAAAACGGGGGCCGTTAACGTTGTCAATTTTAGACTATTTTGTTACGCAGTATATTTTAAAAACTAAACTAGTTAGGAATTTGAAATGTCTGTATGTTATGTACTATATTCTCTATCTAAACAACAAATACTGAAAACGCCGATTCATTATGAAGTTTGAAGCTGTGACCAAAACCAACAAACAGTATATATTTTACGAGTAGTTGCATTGCGGAACTGCGGAAATGTAGGATTTTCATCTTTTCACAGCTGATAGGTTTGTTAGCCTTTGACCATTATCTCATTTGGTGGAGAGTGATTGGTGGGTTTTCTTAGTAAAAATAATTGTCTTCAAAAATAAGGACTCCCACCGCGCGGGGTTAGTTAGTCGTTTATAGTAGCCTTGAGTAGGGGTCCTATACTAAAGGGTTTCCCAAACACAAAGGTGGTTCTTAATTGATGCTACTAAAGTGTATGTGTAAATACCATAGCTTTCTCCACCATTTCCCGTAGTTGGAGTCTATCCTTTGCAGTTGCCGCGGTGCGGTCACCTTTCACGCACGTCACAAAATCTCACGTAGTAAAACAGTTATTCAAGGAACATATGATGATGCAGTTCTGTTATAGATAACACGGTGCGGTGATGCGACAATATTTGTACTTATTTAAATTATGAATGAGACACCGTCGCGTCGTCGTGATGTATGGGGCGTCAAACGCAGCTTGTTGCGGGTAGTATGAAAAAACTATATATGCTTTGACATACACATAGTAACAAAAAAGTACTATTGATGTTTGCGTCAGATAGAAAATGGAACAGATTCAATATTTCCCTGGCTTATATTTTTATTTTAATCTTATATATTTTTAAATTATAATCTGGCTCTCATAGTCCTCTGTCAAAAGACACCGTTACATACTTGAAAATTTTCCGCCATAACGTGTGGTTGGTGAGAAATTATTATGTACCTTTCTGCTCCTAAACAACTTAATTTATAAAACCTTCTTTTTTATGCTCAAAATGGCATGCAAATAATTTTACTTGTTAGTAGCATTATCTTCGAGCTGCTGTTAAATGATTTGGTAAATGATTGAAGAGTATATAATGCGCATATTGTTTTCATTTTATGATTTGTTGGCTTACAGACTTTTTAACCCGTCATTTGCAGCGTTATCACCAATCTGCCGAAAGCATTAACTGTAGCAACTCTGCCGTGAACCGAACGTCAAGTGCGCTATAACCTTTCTTGATAAAGGTAATAAACCTTATTGGCTTTATTTCGCTCACGGCCAAAACCTCCCTTCAGAAGCTACCAAACGCAGAACGACTTTAACACTTTACATGTCACGCAAAAATGTGGCATACGCGTGGTATTTACGATATCAATTTCTCTGCATCCGTTAATGCCATACATCAGTTGAGGCTGTGGTCTCAGGAATAAATGTGAAGACAACTTTCTCGCCCGTCCCGCCTGCCTGAGGCTGGAAAGGCTCTCATAGATAAAGTGCATTTCGATATTAGAGGTTTCAAACATAGTTTTAAAGTGAAATTTACGGTATGAAATTGTTTTCCCAGTTCAAAGGAAGACGCAGATGCCTCTCGTGACCCGTGAAAATGGATTGAAGGAGGTACCTAATAAAACAACTCGTCCTTTGAGCAGGGTTTTAGAAGAAATATTTTTTTATATGGGTAGTTTCGAGATGATAATATTGATAGTTTATATCTGCGATTGATTTTTTTTTGTTTAAGTACTGGTATTTTATTTTATTTTAAACATTAGTAGAGTAAATACTATTCAATTTTGAGCAGTTTTATTTTTAAACGTTTGTTGTTATTTTTACTATATGCCATCCTAAATGTATACTTCCTTACACTAGTAATTATATATATAATATTATGTACATCTCTACCCCTTCTTATTTCTATACCCTTACTTTTGTGTCTTCGAGCATATAATACAGAACTTTGAGTATACCATGATCAAAACAAATCAACTTGTAAGGTATTGCCAGAACGAACGATATCGCTCTCAAACTATAGTCGACCATAAACAATGGCAACACTGAATAACTACAGGAATGCTTAAACAAGAAAATTGACCTACAAACTTGGCCAGGGAGGGTTAGGAACTAGTCCGCCATTTTGTGATTACCCTTGGGGTAAAACTGGATAACTTTGTGTATTCTACTGTACAGTGGTATACGTTATTGATTTTACGTTTATTCAGTTGATCAGTAAACCTCATTTCTGATACACGGGAGTAATAATGGGTGATTTTAGTTTATTTTTTATTGCTAGGCTAGCCTTCAACCACAAATCAAATCTGATGGTAAGTGATGATGTGGTTGAAGAGGGTGACACAGGTTTAACCTGGAATGGGAACTGACTCTTAAGGACCTGCTCCCGCTCCTGCTATCAGGTTCAGCAGCTGGATCACAGCAATTAGGCGCTTGAAGACAGATTAGATTTTGCTAGTGGGTAGCTACTCTCTAGTAGAGCATGTAACTTAGCTAAGACTTCTAGCTATAATTCGCTAAGCTCAAGCCTGTGGAGGGGTACAAACAATAAACCTTCGTCGCGGAACTCCATCTTCATCAAAGCAATCACTGCCACCGGACCGTCACTGCTTCAAAGTCGTTTTTAACTTATAGAAATTTATAGTAATAAAATGAGTCCCATATAATATAGGTATTTCAGTAAGGTCTAGCTACTTGGAAAACATATTTTACGTACTGGTTCATTATGATTATTTTTAATTCTGAGTAAACTTGTAATAATAATGTGTATAGTACCACCAACTTAACTGTGCAGTTGGCGAGGGCGCTGCTGATCAAGGAAATCAACTACAAACTGTCACAATTTGAAGGAATGTTGTAGTTCTTTTTTCTGCCACCTGAACAGATAAGTTGGTGGCTCTGTATAACACATACACCGGTATTTTTTTTTGTAATGGGCTGAGTTAAATTTTCGGTCTCAATAGACTAAGATGTTTTACTAACCTAACACTCCACAATTTACAGCATCTCAGCGAAAAAGTCAAAAACATATGTTTCACTATATATAATATTGCCAAATGAAAAAAATATACCAACTAAAAAACTCTTATTTTCAATTAGCAACATTAAAGTGCAGCTACATATAAAGAACATAAGAATTCCCTTAATAGATAATATAAGATAAGTTCCACAATTATAATTCACTGGCAGTTTAAGTGAAACTAAAATTACTCATTAGTATAGTAGTTATTGTTATATAGTTACATTGTAATGCAGTAAGGTATACTAAATATGTAATACCAATAAAGTAAAAAGCATGTTCAAATAAGCGCGACGACAGCATTGTGTTTCCATAGTAGGAAAATTGTACCAAAACATTTAAATTAGACTTTTTTAGTATACCTACTATCTATACTGCAGCGATATTATATTATCACTGTTCTTAGGATATCCTTCCAACTTTACAAGAACAGCAATTCACGAGCATAACCTACCTGTGTAAGATTCTGGTAGGTATTTGTTAGTCCATTGCTTATACGTATATTCCCTTTTGGTATGCTCCTGTAGTCTAAATCGGATTATCCGATTATTCGTAAACCCGGATTGAACGAACACAATACGTTTCCACCGGTGTACTCGTTACCATGCCTTGTTAAAGTCTTTGTCTCTTACCGTTTGTATACTTTATGTTCTACGTATATTTCAGTATTCTATTTACTTACATGTCTTGGTAAATATTTTTATGGAACGCAATTAGGCGTACTAAATGCAGAGAAAAATATACATTCTTCATAAAAAGGGTATACAGGGAGCCAATGGGAGAAGATTGGTTTTTTGGGTACCTTTCAGCTGATACTGGGGAGTCTTCTTTCAATCACTCTAGGAATTGTTGGTAGGAATATAACATAACATGGGCACAATTTTTAACGTCGTCCAGTGACTAAATCAGCAAAATAATTTCTAATAAGTATATGGTATTTTATTAACTGGCTCATACCTATGATATCTACTACGAGTAATGCTACCCACGTGTAAATGATCACTGGGTAATACTTTGACACAGACGTTTCTCAATAAGTTGGCATCGTCAGGACCACTACGTCCTAGTTATTAATGAAATCCTATTGTTAACATTATCGCCGATGCCAATGTGTTATAATCAGTAATTCGTATTTTATTGTGAAGTGAACTCACTTTAACTCGAAATTATTGTGAACATTTAATTTTTATATTAAATCAAATCAAATTGTTTATTTGCAAGAATACAAGTAAATAGGATCTTAAAAATATTATTACACACAGTTGTACTCTGTCTGCAAGCAGACGTGCAAATATTTCATTCGGTTACATTGCAATTTAAATTACTCTTATATTTTACATAATAATTTTATTTATACATTTATATTCTTTAAACTCCTTAATACTTTAAAAACAATTATTTAGCAGCCATGCAGTCAATTCTTTTTAGGGTTCCGTAGTACCTACAAGGAACCCTTATAGTTTCGTCATGTCCGTCTGTCTGTCCGTCTGTCCGAGGTTTTGCTAAGAGACCGTTTGTACTAGAAAGCTGCAATTTCGTACGAGTATGTAAACTTACCACGCCGACAATGTGGTAAAATAACATATTGAAAAATATATTTTTTTAGGGTAGCTCCAATACAAGTGGTGTGGGTATGAATTTTTTTTTCGTCGTCTATCCCATCGATTGGGGTATCATTGAATAGGTATTTTGAAATGATTTAGGGTTTGCTAATCTTATTTTTCGATTTAATGCTCCATTTACGAAATATTCAACTTTAAAGTGCATATTTTTGTTCGAGTAGGGCGTCCCCACCCCTCTAAAACCTAAACTGCTGGTTTGAAAAATCTGAAAAAATTCATGACCAAGTGCAGTTCATGAACTTTCAAGGAAAATTATAGCGGTTAAGATAACTTTCTTACTTTAGCAGTAATAGTCGTTGAACTTGGGTATTAGATAATTTTGCACCAAATACAAAATCCTTAGAATAAATCCTTTAAAGTTACTGAGATGAAGTACTAGAAGGACTAGAATCGGTATAGATAGTTATGTACTATAGGAAGGGGTGGAGGGTGGAGTGGGGGGGGGGTTGTAGCATCCCCCCAGAGGGGTGGGGGATTACGGAAACTATTTTTTTTTTAATTAATAATATATTTAAAAAAATGTGTATCTACATACATTAGAAGGATTTTAGGTATGGTATATATATATTTTGTGCAATTGGGAGGGGGAATTTCTCAAAATTAGCTTCTTCTTCATGAAAATAATTAATCATAAATCACAAGCACGAAAACGTCAACGAAAAATAGATGTAATTAATTATTCTATGGCTTAGAGAAAAATGTCTTATTAGAAGTGAAGTAATTCTATGTCAGCTCCAGCGCTGTGGGTACGCAGCTTTAGTCTTCTCGGAACCTTATCACAGCGTACTCGCTACACCTTCGCAGTATACTTGCGCCGCTCCCTCTCCACGTCTCTGGCTTATAAAAAACACTCTAGGGGTAGGGCAGACAAGACTGCTTGGAAGATGGGTGCTCCAATAACAGCAAGTGACCCAGTAGATATTAGTAACATTTACTCGAATCACTTCCAATCAGTATTTGAACCCTCAACTGTTACCGACGGTTATAATGCAGATAATAAATTTTATATTTCTGAAGATAACCACACGTTAGAATTAATTACCAGTGATGTTTGTGTTACTATAATCAAATGTATATCAAATCGGAACTACGTAGGCTCGATCCAACTAAGGGCGATGGAGTTAATAATGTTTCACCATAAGTTCTTAAATACACCGCTGGCATTTGTTTTCCAGCCTACCATATATTTAACCTAAGTATTATTTGAAGTTGAAGCAAACTTCTGCCCAATCTCAATTTTTCCCACCTTATCGAAGCTTTACTGAAATATTTAAAACGTAGACAATAACAAACAAAAGTTTTTTACATTGCTATTACATGCCAATGACCTGAAAATGTATCATTCTATAAATACTTATCAAGACCACTTAAAATTCCAAAAGGATCTGGGCAGATTTTTAGTGTATTTTATTAAAAATAATTTTACTCCTAAGACAAAAACAAATAATTTTATACAAATACAAATTAATTTTATTTCTCCTTATTGTGATACATTTATGATGAGTCTATGACTCTAAAACTAAGCTGGTGGCCTGGATCTCAAGAGCCAGGTCCTTCCTGGCATTAGAGAATCTGTAACACATCTATATTCAAAATTGAAACATATATACATATAGGATTTTTTTTTTTTTTTTTTTAATGCATGATAGTTTAGACCACTATCTCACCTGATGGTAAGTGACGAAGATGTTGTTCAGGCTAACCTAGAAGTACTGGCTCTCAAGGACAGCTACCGGAACACACCGTTAGGTGCTTGGCGACAGATTTTTTACTTGAGGGTGGTAGCTAGGCAGGCGGGCATTCGCAAAATGCCCTACCACCATGCAATATATAATAAAATATTGCATGGTGGTTATTTAACGAAATTGTATTTATTCGAAATTAACGTCATTTTGTATATTTTTAATAATGAATATTTACGTCTATTCATTATTCTGTGGTGTAGTATTGGTGTACGAGTTTAAGTGAATGTTTGTGAGGAATTTGAAAGGTGTATGTGTCGGTGCATGTTTCTGTACGTTTGAGTATACGTGCATGTGAAGAGTATGTGTAATGTGTAATTTCACATATGTGTTATGGGATTCTAACATTGATGGAGTTCAAGTCATAAAGGATTTAGGAATAATATTACGTAGTAAATTAATCGTTAATGTAAATATTGAAAATATAATAATAGCACGTGGTTTAAAAATATTTAATTTTGTCATAAGGTCCTCTAGTTACTTCAACAACGAATTAACGTATTTATTGCATAATATTAAACCATTATGAAGAGCTGCTAAACAAATATAAATCATTGCAATTAAACTCTAGGAGGCAACAATTAGATATTATGCTTTTTTATGACCTATATCATAAGTATACAGAGTAAGTATACAGAGTTGATCGATTAGCTTTGGTATAAGGTACTTTTTAGACCTCATCCTCGCCGTCTCATAATTATTATAATAAATAAGAATATTTTTTCATTAGGAAAATATTGTGACTCTGTTTGTTGGTTATTGATGATATTAATATATATATATATATATATATGCACAGTCCCTTCAGTGTTGTTATATAGTTCACACTATATATAGATATATGTTCATATACAGTGTAAACTCAAGGGACTGTGCATTTTATGGCGTTATAGAGAGGTGTCATTAAATGGAGAGAACAAAAAAGTTTGTGAGCAACTAAGAAACGTATAAATTATCCATGATTCCTACTTAATAGTCACGGTCAACAAAAGTCTACACGTGCAAGCAATCACAATTTATAAACAAAATAACAAATTGATTAGAAAGTTATAGGTAGAGAGATAAAAAGAAAAAGAACTACAGAATTATTCTACATTATGATAACGGGCTACTACGGAACCCTACATTGCGCGTACAGTAAGCGTTTCGCTTGTATAAATCTTTTCGGGCAGGAGGTTCAAATAAAAGATTTACAAATTTTGATCTTTTTTGACGGGTATACACTTCACTGCGTTTCAGAAAATAGCCAGGGTTTTGTTTGGCAAAAAAACAAATATTTTTAATATACAAACATGGTAGAGGAAGTATGTTAAATTTTTTGAAAAGTGGCTTACAGCTGTCTAGAAACCAAGCCCTATTAATTACTCTCATACAACGTTTTTGCACCATAAATACTCTGTCCATATCATATTAAACACTTTACAAATATCGATGTTAAAAACTGTCCTGGCATATAATTTATGCAGTCACGCAATATAATTATTAGCTTAGCGGTCAGAGCATATCCCGGCTATTGGGGTGATACTATATTTTTTCCTTTTGTTATAATGTTGTGCAATATAAGCCCATGTTTTTATTCGGGTTAGCACGGAATATAATATTAAAAAATACGACACTTAAAAATTAATGATATTAAAGTCAACGATGATCATTTAACCACCAGTGAATTCTAAATCATCAGTGAAATTAAAAAATCGCATCGTTTTCTGCTTCATTGTTTTTTGTCGACGCAAGTAGGTATGTTACTGATGTTGTTTTCGTTTTGTCAGATTTCATAAAATTGATATAGTTATGGATTATGTTTGGAACTTAACATACAGGGAATGTTTGTTTATCTCATCACTAAAACACTCGTAGCTCAATAAATTCCAAAATGCAATATTCCATAAACCTCTAATTCACTTTATAACAGTTTTAAAACAGAGAGTTGTAACGAGTTTTCATGTAAAATCGAATTGATTCCGCACACAATTCAATTTCCAAGTAGCTTTATGTTTTTGCTGTTTGATTTATTTCTGTTTCGGGTTTAGCAATTTCATTGTTTGATAATTCAGTGACAATACTTTCACGTAGTAAATATACCTAAATTGCCTTTATATTGCGGGTACCAAATAGATCAACAGCAGCGTCATATGGTCACTAAAAAGTATTGATATTATTTATATTACCGTGACCATACAATCAAGAAGCCCTGCCTGCATTACTACACAGCATCTACACAGTAATTACGCTAAAGCATTAGCGTAATTACTGTGTTGCAGCAGGGCAGTGTCTTTCCCGAAAAATTTAGCACTAAAGATTTAATACGCTAAAACAATAAATTATACATTGAATGTGAGTTTTTGCGTGTGTTAATTAGTGTATTTTAATTTATTATAATCATATATGTGCAATTAAAGAATATTATATAATTTTTACGAGCATGTTTTCTGTATCCTCATAGTTTTTATTCTGCAGCCATTTTATTACCTCGACTTTTATCATGTGACTTTTAAATGCTTAAATACAGTGCTTGGTTCTTGCTGCAGATATTCTTCATCGGCTATGATGCGTTTTTGTAGAGGCTGGACTCAATGCAAAACCTCAAACATGTCCGCAGAGGCCATCGGCATTTTACAGGCTTCCTTTCAATGAATGTATAATATACCCAACATTCAATACGATCAATTTTCGAAACCTATTTAAGAAAAGCTTTTGGTTCAGGTTCATTATGCGCATTGCTGAAGTATGGAACACTATAACCATGTTTTCCGATATGTATAAAATAAACTAACTACTCTACTCAAGTACAAAAAGAATGGGCCAGTGAGTATCAGACAAGATAATTGCACCGCCCCCAACCGCATCATCACTTTACACTTGGTGAGTCAGTGGTGGTAACTTGTTGGTCTAAAATTTAGTTATATGTATTATAGCTAGTAAAAATCAACTTGAATCTGGTAGGGTGAGCCTAGCATACATAACGCACGTGTTGGTAGCTCTGACGTAAATGCTAGATTGCCTGACGCACTACGCTTGTTTTTGTAGCCCTAATAATGTTAAGAATTTTAACTTGAGCTAATTATCATTGGGTAATGGATAAATCTTCATATAAAGTATTCTTGCTTTAGCAAGAAGGAAGGTTTCAAGAATAGTTGTGAACGGTCGCCAACTTCTTCCCTTGACAACCGGACTTTAATGTGCCTGTCTGCGTCCATAGAAGCGATCATTTGGAAAGTGATGTGTACTAGCGGTCAGCCGTCTACGTATGTGTCTCTCCAAATCTTACTTACCTCTCATATTGCCTCTAATTCGTTCCTTATCTAACTTATTGCAATTTTGAAGTATACGCATAAATAGATCCAGATATGTTTTAAATTAATATGGAATTGCGATAAACTATACGCGAGATTTTCTGATTCTAGCTTGTAAACAGTGTCAGTCCAGACTTAAAAGTTTGATATAGTTATAGTGTAGAATACCACCAACACAAAACCGAACATTTTAATTGAAATGAAAATAAATATTTTATCAGGAAGTAAAATAATAAATATTTAGGTGGAATATTTTTTTTCCTACCTTAGCATATTATAAGATGCCAATGTTTGGATTTTATGTAGTATAACGCAACTCATTTTTAAGGACATAACTGAATCAGACGACGTAATTTAAACAAAGTTAGTTTTCAAAAGATAACAAAACTAGTTATTCAATGTAACGAAAGTATGAGTATTTTTTTCGGCCATTAACCCGGGTCTATCACATAACTGAATTTCTTAGGATGTAAGTATTGTATATCATGTTTTCAAAAGATAACAAAACTAGTTATTCAATGTAACGAAAGTATGAGTATTTTTTTCGGCCATTAACCCGGGTCTATCACATAACTAAATTTCTTAGGATGTAAGTATTGTATATCATGTTTCCTAAAATCAACATGTACCTATAAATTCTGTCCATTGAATACAAAAAGAAACCGTTTCAGGATCTACTGCGTAAACTGTGACTAAAAACAAACTAAAAACATTCTGAGCAGTTCATAAAGCTAATTACAGCTCCAGTAGAACCAAAACAATATCCCATCTAACAGCTTAGTATACTGACGCGCAGTAAATACCCTAATTTCTAGTCTGTCAGCCCGTGACGCGATAATCCTGAGCGAGTTGAGTACATCACAGCTGCATTATAGGATTTACGGCGACATCTGTGAATTGCAATTAAATTGTACATTTTGTATGGAATACCTGTTGTTCATTTATTTTTGAAGAAATGTGCAGTAACAATAATGATCTGTTTAAAAAACAATGCAGACTAAAATTATTGTGAAAAGGGATCAAGGGCTTTTATATGAAACGCTACTAGACCTATATACAATAACGATTCTTTAGTCATGATAGGGTCAGGTTTGATCTCACCCTGCGTGATGTTAAGCATTGATGTGGCTAGGATTGAGCTTTCCTACAAGAAACCTATTTACTCTCGATTTGAAGACACCCATGTTGTATCCATGAGGAAAAACTGACCACGGAAAGGAGTTCCACCCTTTCGCAGTACGCACAAACAACTAAATTGCCATATCGCACGACCTCTCACTGTGGCAGCTGGCTTACGACTACATAGAATGAAAATTAAGAATTGGGCGAACCGTTAGGTATAAGGCGGCATCCCAGTTCCAGTTCTTACCCAGTAAGAATAAGAACCGGGCTGGAAAATATAAGCTTACACTTATATGGCTAAGTTTTCCCCTTAGATACGGAGCCCCAAACAGTAGTAGCGCAAGCATTATATGCCTACCCTAAAAATCATCAGAATTTGTTTTTGTCTCCGTTTAGTTATACAAAACGCAATTATAGTCTAAGTTTGCATAAATATTTCTACCTTATCATAATGTAGGTCACGAATAAACTTGTTTGTCACGGTAACCCGTACCATCTCCGGTCCCGCCGACCTAATTATATCTACAGAAACTGAATATGTATTGAAAAAACATGGTTTCCATTTTGTTATTTTAACCGTAACGACATACTTGTGGCTTGGTAGCTTAGAAATTACATTCGAAAACTCTGCGTATATAGTGCAGACTTAAAACCTCGCTTGGAGTGACGTGCAGAACTATTTAACCGACTTCAAATAAAAGTTCTCAATTCGACTATTTTTCTTGTGTAGTCATCAAACCTCATAACTGTTTACAGGGTGTTTCGATTTGGATGTTTTTTTTAATATTCGAAAGCTGGTGCTTATCATGTCCCTTTTAAATTTGAGTTAAATCTGACAAGTTGTATGTGAGATAAGCTTGGATTTTATTTATCACACCAATATTTTAATGCAAAGATTTGTGAGTGAGAATGTAAGAATGGGAGTGTGTATAATTGTTTGTTACTGTCGTCTGGAAATGTCAGCTCAACCGATTTTGATGAAATTTAGGATACCGATAAATTGGGTCCCGTATTAACACAGCATTTTCTTTATAATTGTGTACCTTGTGTGAAACCTGGGAGTGCAGCTGGAATTCAATATATGTAATTAATAAAGTAAAGTAATTATAAGTAAATAATAAATTTTTGCTAGTCAGATGAGCGTTTATACAATTATTTCTCTACTGTGAATCTATAGACAGTAATGAAATTAAAACTGGAACTACAGCTGACTCTAACTACCAAAGAAATATCATCGATCGCTTCAAAATATTAGGTCAATGCCCCACCGCTACACAGTTTGCCATAAACCTATTCAAGTAGGTATAAAAATGTACATTGTATATGCGTACCTATATAAATCCTCTAGTAGATACGTAATCCTCCTGTTTCCTGGCGAAGACTTGTGTCACGGCCAATAACCTCTGCTTCCCCTACAGCCCTCATACATAAAATACTCTCGAAAATCCGTAATAAATGCTTTCGTCTAGCCTCGTCGGCGTCACACATTCATAAATCAAACAAAAATATATCCGAAAAGTGACAGATTAAGTGATTCGTGCGAAAGTTGTTCGGCAAACAGGGTAGCCCATTAAAGTAAGCCCATCAAACGAGCTGAAGACATAATCTGTTTATCCGTTTGCATATACCGCCTATGATTTTGGTCATTAAGGACGTTACTTATTCATGAGTCTATACGGTTATCCATTTTCTACTTGTAGGTGCCTAATAGACTGGAAATCATGCCGTTCTACCGTATAAAACACATCTCTAGGTTATTTTTCTGAATGGAAAAATGATGGGGTTGTTTTCCATGGCGAGAATATGAAAACAAATAATGAAAGGTTGAAAACATATTTTTTCGCTTTCATTGGACATTTGGCTGCGAATAAATTCGTAGACGTTTGGTTACCAATTCGTGACATTTATTTTATTCTAAATAGGCGTTTCTCTATAGACCTTTAATTTTAATTTGATAAAATATAAATTAATTATTGGTTTAATAAACAATTTGATTTCTCTGACCCTAATAAGAGAATCTCTCTGACCCTAACAAGCTCCGAGTCACTCAACGAGCTGTGGAGAGAGCCATGCTCGGAGTTTCTTTGCGCGATAAAATCCGGAACGTAGATATTCGCTAAAGAACCAAAGTCACCGGGATAGCTCTCAGAATTAGCAAGTTGAAGTGGCAATGGGCGGGCCACATTGCCGGACCAACTGATAACCGTTGGGGAAGAAAGGTTCTCGAGTGGTTACCATATTACACCGCAAGACGTAGAGTTGGTAGGCTCCAGGTGTTGCGGGTAGCCAATGGTTACAAGTGGCTAATAGCCGTTCTTTGTGGCGTTCTATGGGGGAGGCGTTTGTTCAGCAGTGGACGTCTTCCGGCCGATGATGATGATGATGATGAATAAGGGATCACAATTGATGTAATATAGATTTTCAATTTTAAAATGACTACTCACTCATTGATTTCTAGCTTTGTTTTTAATTTTATTCTTACGGAACACACACGAGGCGCACCTGGTATTAGGCGGTAACTTTAGCCTATAACAGATGCATTTCGTCACACGTGACGCCCATAGCCCTGAGACACACAGATGTTTTTTTTATGCCTGATTTGTTTTCCTTTGACCACTATCTCACCTTATTGTAAATGATTATGTGGTCGTAGGTGTTGTTCAGGCAAACCTAGAATTATTGGCTCTTAAGGGCAGCTGCTGGAACACACCGTTAGCTGCTTGGGGACAGATTTTCTACTTGAGGGTGGTAGCTAGCCAGGCAGGCATTTGCACAATACCCTACCACCATTCTATAACGGCTGCCATTCTAAGACAACAACCGGGACCGACGGCTTAACGCACCCTCCGAAGTACGCTGAGCGTTAGCGACATTAATACTCAGCGCTAGCGCTGAGTATTAATGTCGCTAGTGGTCACTCAAAACGTTAAGTCTCATGTGCCTGTAATTTTATGAATTAATTACTGGCTTTCAAGAGCTGCTTCGGGATACACTGATAGTGTTGTCATGCGACAGGTTTTTTTACTTGAAGGTGGTAGCTGGCCAGTTGAGCATTCGCAAAATATCCTTCCACTATGCGGTGAAGCTCATGCAGGCGGTGAGGATCGAACTATATACCTGCGGCACGGCAGTCTATAGGTAATACCGCTCGGCTATCATTGTTTCAAGAAGGAACGTGTCTTGCTCCAAGAAATTGATGATTTTGGTACCAATAGCAATTATTTAAGCACCTTTATGCTGTCCCATGCTAATCCACCTATTATTTCGGATACTTCCAAGTTGCCCCTGTCTTGGTCAGAGCAGACACGGCTAATTTACCCTAATGCTCGCTTACCCTTGTCTGCATTAACCATTAACTTGTGACATGCTTAATTCGCTAAGTGCTGTGGTCAGCCTACGTATTTGCGTGGTCCGAAGTGTAAGCGAGAGCGGATGCAATAGAATTGAAAACGCTTAAAGAAGACGTCGTCTTATTTGGCTTTATATATCATATTAGGTCAAGCAAATTTAAATGTTCTACTGCAAATTTAGGTATTATATTAAAGGCAAAGTATAAAATAATGTCTTAAATAAGCAGCGTGTTACTACTAAGGACGATGCTAGTATGATTTCGCACAAGATTAGTGCTCTGGCTCATCAAGCACGTCAAAGCGATCGTGGCGGAGCTCGTAATTCCTAGGTACTGAGCGCTTCTGCTAAAGCTTTGTGACCAAGCACAGATATACCAACACTAGAGTCTTAATGTAACTTGAAATTATCGCTACCCGCTTTCAGCGCGACCACAACCTGTAACGGATCGTAGAAATGACCAAAACGTATTGCCCTATTAACTGGACCACCTTTGTTTAAGTAAATCTGGGCTTCGAGGCGAATTTAAATTATTTATTCGACCGTTAAGGTTGGTAACAAATATCTTTGGAAGTCTGGGAGTTGCGTGAGGAACATTTAGTGGGTTGAAATAATTCAGTTTAATTATACCTTTTACTTATTTACTCGAATTATAGCGAAGGTATTTGAACGATTTAGCCGTGCTTGCTGTGATGGATAGTTGTTTTGAACCGATATCCAAAAAAGAAGAAGGTTTTCAATTCGACTGTTTTTTTTTTGTATGTTTGTTTCGCGGTTTCGCCGCAATTATGATTTTCTTTGTTGGATAGAGCATACCTTCGAGGTGATCCCATATAAATTACATCAAAATCAATTATTGTCAATTAACTGAAACATGTATTTTGCTTCCCTAGATGATTAAATGACATTTGCTGTTGTCGAAGATGTTAAATATTTTAAGTGAGTGAATGATCTTGTAAGCAGTCTACATCACTAAAAAAACCTGAAATAAAATTCAATCAAAGAAATCAGCATGGTATCAGCTTCAACAACTTATTTCATACTTTTCAGTGTTGGAAGTCGGTTCCGTTTATAATATTTTTATATTTTATTGTCGTCACTGAGTAAAGGAAAACGCAACAATATTTATATTTTCTCTAAATACACGGGGGATGGCACAAAAACTTGTTTAAAAGTATGAGTATAGGTACCACATATAATTCCATGAATATAATAATTATAGTAATAGTATAAAATATGTTGTATAATGTGTTCCAGCACCTGTTCCTTAGAGCCAGTAATTCTAGGATAGCCTGAACAAAATCTTCGACCACATCATCACTTACCATCAAGTGAGATCGTGGTCAAAGACTACCATATAAAACTATAAAAAAAATAAAAGCAATTTTTTTTACTACCACTATGTTTTCTCGTCTATTATTCACCTCAGCTAAGAAAGTGGCGGAAACTAGCAAACTAGATAAGTTTTAAAAGGAAGAAGTTAGATGAATCTTGACTGCATAATGACACAGATTAAAAGTTGTTGATTGCGAGATTCAGAGTTTCGGCTCGGTTTTGTTGTTCACGAGAATATGATAATGATGGACGTGTTTACCTGCATGATAATTGACTATCAGGGACAAGTGAACGAAAGTTGGAAGGGGAAGACCTAGGTGAACGTTCCGAAATCAGATTGAAGATGTTCTGAAAAAGGGGCCAGGTCAGGAGTACCCAAACCGGCGCTTATGTATGAAAGGATTGATGAGTGTAGGTGAAGCAAAAGAGATATGTATGGATCGTAGCAAGTGGAAATCTGTGGTCTCTGCCTACCCCTACGAGAAAGAGGCGGGATTTTATGTAGGTATTTATGTATAATTCGCTCTATGCTCATGGTTTCACACGCTTGTTATTCAGATAGTATTTTACTTCCAACAGAACAACTTGAATATTGTGATAACAAGTATACATACACAAAAAAATAAAAAAATCGACTGCAATTTATATACTTTTGTTAAACGTTTTATCGTTCCAATGAACATAAAGTTGCAAGTTATATATATTTATGGAATTATATTTTAAAACCCTTCATTTAGATACACCACGTCTATAGGTTTGGAACGAAAAAAAACTCATAATATGGCGTCTAAAATCCGCCAGTTTGTTTTTTATTTATTTTTATGTACCTAGTGTCACTTGCGCTGTCAATACGAATCTAACGATATATCTTACATTGAAACCGGTTAGACCGTTTAGAAGTTATGGTGGAATAATGGAATAATGAAACTCACAAACATACATACCTAAACCCTAAAAACATAACTCGCCTTTTTTTGGGCAGTCGTGTAAAAGTACATACTTCACGTCAATAGCCAAAACGTCGTGCAAACGACGTGCCCTAATCCCCACGTTCGGCAGGCGTCTTGGAAATCGCATATATCGCAGTATGAGATATCAGTTCCTCAGAAATACACATATCGTTATTTTTATATAAAACTGTTAATTCGTGTTTATTTTTTTCTTTTTTACTGACCTGGTCTTTTCTATCACTTTTCGTCGATCGTGACCATGTCAAGTCAGTTCTGTTCAGCCAGCGTTTGCAATGTAAGCGTAAAATGATGTGTTTATTTACGACATCACATTAGAAAATGCTTAAATTTTTGGTGTTTTTCTACCTTATTATGCATTATATAAACCTTTCTTGAAAATAACAGCATCAAAATCCGCTGCGTAGTTATAAAGATCGAAGCATACATAGGGACTGACAGCGGGAAATGACATTGTTTTATACTATGTAGTGACTAGTGATAGTGATTGTAACTATAAATTTGTCATCAAGTATCATCAGAAGATTGTTATAGTCAATGAAGTATACAGTTATCATTTTTGTATTCTTGATATTCACTCTTCAATACAGCATTAAAATACCTGATACATACAACAAAATATATTTATTTAGTATATAATATTCGCGTATTCCTTCAACATTTCCAAGTTGGAAGATTTACAAACTCAAGCCACGTTAAGTCAGCCTCGAACAATAGCGCAAACGATCAGCAAACGCCATAACACAGGATTATACCATCGAACACAATATGAAACGGCTTTATATTGACATAATCCCTATTTATGAGTTATACCTCACTTTGTCAAGCGGATTATATTTATAACTAACTTGAGTTTGCGATTTTGGACGATTATGGGTCTAAAGATAGAGGAGGTTTGCCAAACCGCATAGATTGAACAGGGAATATCTAAATTTCATAATAAAATTCGTACATTTAGACGATTTAGATTTTAGATTTTACTAATTAAATCCTCTAAATGTACGAATTTTATTAAGTAAATTACCCCATGTTAGATTTCAAAGTATGTGTCTTGTCTGGTAAATAAATCTTGTTATTATTTGGCTTATTTTGATTGTCAGCAAATTAAATATTGAATATCAGAATGACCTACGGGAACCTTGAGTGAAATAATACCTAAATGTTTTTAGAATGAGTGCACGTCACGTCACATATGTTAATAATATACATAATATTCTAGACAAATACTATTCCTGATTCAAAAACTATTCCATTTAATTGTCTTTATTGATAAAAATCATAAATATACCTTAAAAATGTACCCTAATCTAGTTTCGTGCCTGTATAGTAAACTGTTTTAATACAAATTTTATTTCTAGTAAAATTTGTTTTTATGTAATTAAGTAGCAACCATTTATGTAGTTCCTGAAAGGGAGATACAATATTATAAAAGTATACACAAAAATTGATTCTCTTGATATTTCTTCATTATACTGCCATGTTCAGCACATAAAGTTTTATAGGACCACTGCAAGAAGAACGAGCAAGAAACTCGGAAAAATGCATTGCTTCTTTCAACTGCTGGTAGTTTATCCTTTGACCACAATCTCACTTGATGGTGACTTGGTTGAGGGATTTTCTCTAGATTTAGGGAGAGGGACAAATTACCACTAATGTTTACAAACAACAATTTATCCAGCAGATATCCAGCGAGCCGTAATTAACACGAACTGACCTCTATCAATAACAGATTAGCATGTGAAAGCTAATGGCGTAATGGTTGTGTGCCAGTAATTGGAACGTAAATTGTGTAGTGTTAGAGGGGTGTGCCATTGTCAGGCAGTTTAAATATGTAGTGTTTTTTGGCGTCAAGCATACCGGCGAATTGGGTGCAGGGGTGGTTCTTCTTAGTAATTATTTGTATCTTAACGTACTGGGCTAGATTACTTTTAAAATGTTTTGATTTCAAAAACAAATCTTCCAAGGCGTATCTTTTTTTTTTTTTTTTTATTCCTGATAGGTTAGCCTTTGACCACAATCTCACCTGATGGTAAGTGATGATGTGGTCGAAGATGTTGTTCAGGCTAACCTAGAAGTACTGGCTCTCAAGGACAGCTGCCGGAACACAACGTTAGGTGCTTGGCGACAGATTTTCTACTTGAGGGTGGTTGCTAGCCAGGCGGGCATTCGCAAAATGCCCTACCACCACGCTTTAACGACTGCCATCCTAAGACAACAACCGGGACCGATGGCTTAACGTGCCCTCCGAAGCACGGAAACGCTCAGTAGTAATGTCACTCGCGGTCACCCACCCAACTCATGACCGCGCGCGACGTTGCTTAACTTTGCTGATCGGTTGAGAACAGCTAAGTAAACTTCGCTACGAGCGCTTCAAATTCAATTTCAAAACAAATCTTCCAAGGCGTATCTTCGAACTATTGAACTCAAAAATCTGCTTATCAATACGCATTAGTACAGCCGGATATTTAACACATTGATTTGTGATACTAAGTTTATATTATTATTAATAATAGATATGGATCAAGTTTTTTTTGTCCTGGGTTATGTGCTTTAATTATTTGTAAATTAAAAAAGCAAGGGAACTATCCTGCAAGCTATTGACAAGAAATAAAAAGTAGACAAGACAAACCAAAACTGTATTTGGTAATTTCAAAGCCATGAATCGGTATAAACTTCATATAACTGTTATTGGGCAGAAATGTAGCAGAAGTTACAGTAGATTCATCAATAGGTTAAATTGCAAGACCAAGTCGGGTTTCCAGACACGTACAAAGGAGTTCTATATCAACTCAAATAGAACCTGAGGCATGCCAATCAAGACACAGTTTCATCACTTGGAACTAGCAGCTTAATAGCTAAAGGGAAGTGTCTCTGGCCATAAACGTAATATCTTCATTTTTTAAATATCAAGTGTTCAAACTTGGTGAAATGTTGCATGCATATTCTTGAACTTAATATTTATGCTTCTGGTATACCAGTTTGCCGTAAAGTTATGTATTATGAAAATAATTTAGAAAAATAATTTTATAACAGAATTAATTTTATTACTTATATTCACATTTAGAGATACACAATAAAACGGAAAACTAAGAAAACAAAAGCCTATATACAAAATTTCACACGATTATTGAACACATGGTATTTAATATAGGACAATACTACGTTTGCTTAAGGATATGCATGCACAATGAATACTTGATATTAGAATATGCCGAATTTTTTATTTTTTTTACCGCTTGTATTCCTTTATTAACAAAATACTACGAACATATACACAACACTACAGCTACTACAATAAATGTCAAAATTATTATTTTATGTAAAAAGCTAGGAAAATACTAACATTTTTAATAGTAAGAAATATTGTTTTAAGTATAGGTTTGTATAATTGTAGTTACGCTGAAGACCATCGACATTCTTACATTACACAACTTCATACTTTTTTTTAATTATTTCATTTACGACTATTACGTATAGTGTTTATATGCCTTGAAAAGATTGCCTCACAGCAAGGACGCCAATTGTACTATTTATAAAATAGTAATTATTATTAATAACTATAAAGTGCAATAAAGTGTTGTCTATTCTTCGTGTTGTTCTTTACAGGAAAAAAGAGCTAGAGAGTACCTAAATAGGTTTTTAATATTTTTCTCGAACGCCTCCAAGTTTAAAGCTAATTTTACAACCTGGTGAATTTTACAATCTTTTACGATAAATATGTGCTGTACTGCTTTCTTTGTAATAGTTGAAGATTAGTGAAGTTAATAAATTCACATGTTTTTTTTGTATAAAAATACATGTTTCTTTTTGTAATTCTTTGTAAAGATTTTTGATACAAAACTTGGTTGTACCAGTAAGTGGTGCTCCGTGGTGTTGTTGACATCTCATGACACATTCGACTCATACCTGCAAACTTCATAATTATGTACCACTGAAAGTTCCCAAACTCTGCGCTAGAGACTGTACAGCTCTGTAATTAGCTTATACCTTTATGAATTAGGAGCGTTGGCACGTTAGAGAAAGCTCTATAATTAAGTTCAGTCTCAAAGCCTAATTTGATACCTTTTCTAGTGCGATGTAAAAGATTATACGGTTACTTGAAAATGTTTACGGCAGCTCTAGTATATTGAATTTGTGATCGTTTTGTGAATACTTTTATTCATAGAATACTGTAAAAATGACGTCAATTATCATTTGTTGATTTTTTAAATATATTTAATTTATTTCCAGAGGCATATATTAAAAGCTTAGATGATTTTAAACGCTGATGTGCGTGAATTCGTCTGGAAATTATATCAATAATACAAACCTAAGTAATGTAAGCTCATCAAATCGCAATTAGTTCAACACGTCATCGTTATAACAATGATCTCTGATAAACAAGGCGTACATGTAATTCCTACATAGATTTTTACACTTACATTAAATGAGTAAACCTACTTGTACTTTGACTGAATGATATTAAGAAATATGCTACGTTACTGCTTTTTTACTGGCGGTATGCCTTTATTAAACAAATACTACAAACTATAAACAACAGTACAGCTACTACAATACTACAGCTACTACAGTAAAAGCATTTGGACTCATAGGGAGTCCAAATGCTCTAATCCACTATCAGTTGGCAGCGTGCCCAGCATGCTGGCAGCATTGCCCCGTTACTGCTATTTTTGTTTTCTTGTAAGTGATTGTGTAGTTTTTTTGAGGATAAATATATTTAAACCTATATTAACATAAAAGATATTAAATGGTTTTATCTTAATTTTAAGTACCGTATGGGTGAAGCCGTCAAACAGACTTCGTATGATCGAAAGAAGTTCTATTTCAAACACTCAACTCTCGTAATGAATCTGATCTAACCTAAATTTTAATTTATTTTTATTTTTTTATGTTATTGTGACGGAACAAGCTCGAGGCCCTCCTGATGTTAAGTGGACCAACCTCTGCCTATAACAGACGCATTTCGTCAGCGACGAATTGCGCTGTGCCCGTCACACTGAGACGTCCAGTTGTTAGGTCTCATTAGCATTTGTAATTTTTCTGGCTCTCAAAGACTGCTGCCGGAACACACTGTTAGGTGCTTGGCGACAGATTTTCTACTTGAGGGTGGTCGCTAGCCAGGCGGGCATTCACAAAATGCCCTTCCACCATGCGGTGAAGCTCAAGCTCTGGGCGGGATTCGAACCATAGTCCTGCTGCTCGGCAGTCCATAGCCAATGCCACTGAGCCATCACTGCTTCAAATTATGATTTCAAGCGTTTAACCAAATATTCAATAACCATAATTAGGTATCACATCAGCCATAACCTCTACCGTTCAACAAACACCTCTCCCGTTATGGGAAGATTTTCTATAAACCCTACGCTTGTTAGACGTCTTGGAAATTGCAGTGCATCTTACACTTTAGAAGGCATCTTACTATTCAGAAGGCGGTGCTGTCCACCTAGTTAATTTACCTTCGGCGCTTCTTACGACTCCTGCAGGGAGATACAGATGGGTGCAATTCTAGCCCAGCACCCAACGGGGTGTAAATTCTAAAAAGTGTAATTATTTTTTAAAATTACTCAACATGCAATAGTGCTTATAAATCCTATTTAGAAAAAAGTAATGACTACACTACTTCTTTTTTCATTAATTTAAGCTTATAAAAGTACGATGGCGTCTTGATGGACTGCCGGCATAAAAAGAAAATTTTACCGCAAGTATGACCTAACAACTTAGCAATTTTCCTTTAATTCCACTTCAGTAATAATGCTTTATCTGGGGTTGATCAAACAACCAGGTGGAGTAATCACTGGTTAGTGGTAACCGCCACAGGTAGGTACTTGTAGCAATTAAATTAAGTGCTTCGTTTACTTTAATTATGTTAAACACCACTTTAGGACCTAGAATTTATCGGAACGAATTAAGCGAACCAATGATTTACTCACCCAATTTCACGAATTACATAGAACCTTTTTTATTGTATAAATTATTTTTTTTAACCTTTGAAGAACTCGTAGCGAAGTTTCCTAAGCTGTTCTTAACCGATCAGCAACGTCGGCCGCGGTCATGCCTTGGATGGGTAACCGCTAGTGACATTACTTCTGAGCGTTTCCATGCTTATGGCCGTCGGTCCCGGTTGTTGTCTAAGGATGGCAGTCGTTACAGCATGACGGTAGGACATTTTGCGAATGCCCGCCTGGCTAGCTACTGTCACCAAGCATCTAACGGGGTGTTCCGGCAGCTGTCCTTGAGAGCCACTAATTCTAGGTTAGCTTGAACCACATCTTCGACCACATTATCACTTACCGTATTAAACAGGTACGTGTAATTATCATTTATCAATTTAACAACAATTTATCAATCAAAATTCTGTTCAATATGACTACATATTGAACAGAATTTTGATTGATAAATTGTTTTCCGTGTAAAAAGCAGTTTTTGGCAAGCTTGCGCTTTGCTTTACCTTTTTATCCGTGTCTAGAATCAGCAAGCTAAAATATAAAACTCACTTCATAAGATCTCATGTACAGAGAAAACTCTTTCAAACATAATAAGAATTCCCTCCAAGGTTCTGCGGATTCAGAACTCCAATTATTTCTCACATAACCCTTTCATTCCTAAAATGGGAGTAAAATAGCGATAGATCATTTTAACGAAAATAAAAACAAATAGAAGGAGTTCCTCAGTCGGCCATTTAATTCCAGAGCAGACGCGTATTCTAATAAGCTGGAAACATTACTCGGTTTTATTGCGCGTTTTCACTTAACTTCCAGTCGGTATTTCTCTTTGCGAGTCATTTTAGTACGCCATCGTCTGGCCAGCGTGAATTATTTAGACTACGGATCCAAAGATGAGCATTAAACATTCATTCGAGCCGACCTATGGCTTTTGACTGCAGTCGATACGCTTTTATGGAAGTCAGGAAGCTGATGGGGGGAAATGACGTACGACTCTCTCTACTCTTTGTCGTTTAAGTGTAGACGATAGCGTGGCACAAGCAGACTGATGGACATTTCTTCTGGCTTGCTGCCACCCTCAAGTAGAAAATCTGGTGCCAAGCGCCTAACAGTTTGTTCCGGCAGCAGTCCTTGAGAGCCAGTAAGTAATTATGAAAATACAGGCACATGAGACTTAACACTCAGGGCGATGGGCGCAGTGCAGTTCATCAGTTGTAATGAAATGCATCTGTTAGAGGCCAAGACTACAGCTTTATATCAAATGGGCCTCGTTCCGTCACAATACCATTAAAAGTAGTTTACAATGCTAAAAAAAAAAACTCAATTTTATTGCCACTTCACTAGTGTTACTTTCAAGTTTCGTCTAATCGTAATGAATAGATGAGGGCGTTACTTTGCGGATATCTATATTTAATAATTATAAATATTTGAATAAAACAATAAAATAATATTTTAGAATAACACTTACAAAATATATCTATTATAGTGACAATTCCCCCTACTTTTCCTGTTATGACGTCATAAACGCCACGTAGCCATACAAGATGAATTTGGACGCATTTCATTATGGAAGCATCCTCAGGAGGTCTTGATTCTTTAAGAATGATTTTCGTTTCTTTATATTTTTTAACTAGCACTCCGACCGCGGCTCCGCCCGCGCGTATGTCGGTTATCGCACAAAACCTCTTTTTATTATATTAACCTCTTTTGGCGCAGTTGGATAACAACTATCCTATGTCCTACCCCGAGTCTCAAACTATTTCTATACCAAATCTCATCCAAATCCGTCTAGTAGTTTTTCAGTTTATTCGGTGCATACAAATCTTTCCTCTATAAGTGTAGGTAAACATAATATTATTTAAATCGACTTTATGCTCAAAATAAAAGAAAAACAAAGATCATAACAAAAAATCAAAATAAAAAGATATGTAAGTGTCTACTTGAGAAACTTCTACCTTTAAATTTGTTATAAAATATCAGTGCATGTACCGTACCCCTGTTATGGTATCATCAAAAATTGACAGAAAACCGATACCGAAAACGGAACACAAAAACAGTGTTTGTAAACGTTGAAGCTAGATTTCATCCTTTGTAACAGCACATCAAAGCTGTCAAGCTGCAGCTAGTACAATGGCTAGCTAAGCTGTCGAAGATCTGGCACATCTGACGTTATGTGATACGCATCGTCTGGCCTATTCATGGATACTATGGTACAATAGATGAGCTTATCCATTACTAAGATAAGCTCTCATCATGTGGAAGGAGATTGCTTCCATTTAGAACAACCTCAATTATAGATTCAGTATAGATAGTGAGCATTAAAATTTTACCTTAAATTATTTACTATTAAAATATAATTATTTACTATTAAAATATGAGTTAATCTAGCAAATGCATGTGACTGCCTTTATTTAATACAGAACCTCAGGTGAACATTGATCCGTCAGTCGAGACAACTGCTTTACATGTTCGATACGAAATATCTTTACAAGCTGATAGAAGTTGCTGATTAATTACATACATTTTTTATATTAAACTTAACAACTAATGCCCTTTCACATGCACACACTAACACAATACACACAAAGAGGTACATACAACATCAAACAGTAATAGACTACATATATTGTAAAATTGAACTTATAAATAAGGATGAGGCTAGGAAAGTAATAGAAACCTGTACGCTGAAAAACAGACGATGAACCTACTTCGGCAACAGCTTTACTATATATTTTTGTGTAAATTTCTACCAACAGTATAAGTTTAAACTGTGTAGGTAAGTTCTATACTAATAAATAATAACAATTATTAAAAAGAATGTACGGAGAAAAAGTTGTCGCGTGTTACAGAGAGATGTAAATAGTAGATTATGGGGATAATGCAATGTCTTTCATCACGTGCGACTTTTTTAATCTCCAGAATATCGAAGAATTCTAGAGTTACTTTTGGGCATAGCAACGGAGTTTTGAGTTAAATACCGACTGATTATGGGAATTCACATTAAAACCCTGAGTGCAGAAAGGGATTAGAGAAAAGTCTACTTTGTACGCCTGCTACGAGACTCCAAATTCAAATCACATTATTGACCAAGCTGGTTATGCTGCAATCCTGTACCATAGCATTATGACTTTATTAGTTACGTTAGGTAATGCTTGCATGATGCGTAATATGTAATTTTTCCATATTCTCTAGGGTACAAACTGTGTTACTATAAAACTGATCCAGTAGTTTCACGGTAAGAATAATAAATTTGTATTTGTTACCTACCACTTGTTGACTAATTTTACAGAATGTTATACATAGAATAGGAACTGACACTCGTCGACGGGTGCTGAAAATCACCGTTCGCCAACTACTTGGGGACAAGCAATGATGGCCGAGCGGTAATAGCTACGGACTGCCGCGCCGCAGGTCCCTGGATCGATCCCCACCGCCGGCTTCAGCTTCACCGCATATTGGAAGGGCATTCTGCGATTGCCCGCCTGGATAGCTACCACCCTCAAGTAGAAAATCTGTCACCAAGCACCTAACGGTGTGTTCCGGCAGCAGTCCTTGAGAGTCAGTGAAATTACAGGAACATGAGACTTACCAACTGCGTCTCAAAGTGACGGGCGCAGTGCAATTCATGACTTGTGATAAAATGCCTCTGTAATGGGCAGAGGTTAGTCCACTTAACATCAGAACGGTCTCGAGCTCGTTCCGTCACAATAACATTAAAAAAAACAAAACAAATTTTCAACTAGTTTGTTGCTATGATTGTAGTGATGATGCATTTTGAAAAAGCTAGCCTAGCTTTTTCAAAATGCATCATCACTACATACATATAAATAATGTGTAAGATCTACGGTGTACGTAAAAAGAATAAAATAAGTGTATATGTATCAAACTACAGTATAAAATGGAAGTATTTTACAAAATTGATTTTTCCCATTTATTTTCTTGTCGCTGCAAGGCACAGCCCAAAACAAATCCCGTTCTGCCGCTGAAAGCACTTCAGACCAACCCTAGTTTTTTCGTGCATGCGTTTAAGTGTAGTACATTACCCACACGCCGCGGGGCGTGAGGGGATTCAGAATTAAGGAACTGCTTTGCCATCGTCTGATAAGTTTTATCAGATAAATAGTATACAGTCGATTGCTTTGGTTCTTTTTTAGAGAGAGAAGGGGAACAATGTTGCTATAATAATTTTGAATTGTGTCATATCCTTTTGACCTTGTACCCTTAAACAAGGAATATTTGTGTATGTGCACAATGGTATAAGGTTATCTGGTGCAAAAACCATCTATATTTTAATCACATCTCTGAAATTCTTACCTTAAGTTAATGCTCAATGGCGATCGGTGGGCCTAGAATTATTTAAAATATTTTTTTTAAATGTAATACTTGCAAGAACTTTTCGGTAATGTTTTTCAGAGAAAACGCCAAATAACATAAAAGGCGTATAGAACTTTAAAAAATTAAAACAATAATTTACCAGGGTACAATTAGGGTATGTATAACATTACTGGTTATTGGCCTTGTGAAGAACTGCCAACTTACACTACGATCTTCAAGCGTGGGGTTTGTGCAAATCCCCCTTAATGGAAGAGGCTGCGTTCAGGGATTGACGATCCGGCTGTTCTGTACGGTAATTAGGTTCAAATTATATAGTAAATGCTTAGTTATTGAAAGATGAAGAACCAGATGGTATTAAGTTCGTTATGCAGCAGAGAATTTTAAAAAGAAACGGCTATAGAAGTCACTAAATGGCTTATAGAGGAAAATGTTGTCCCCTTCAACTGTTGCTGATGAGTACCGCTGAAATGAGGTCTATATTAGCTCGTCCAGTATCGCGGCTGTTGTTATAAACGTTTTGTAATAAATACTCAAAAATAAGAATAAATAAATCATACTTTTCACAATTTCGTGTAAATAAAGCACAAGGTATACAAATCACATAATCAATATGGTTATAATTTGATTTTGCCTTAGTCCCAAAGAAACCAATAGATTTATTTACAAAATATCCGACACTATCAATCATTTGCGATTTGTCTAGTTATTTTCCCTTTACTAATGTATCAACTATTTATGACTTAATAGTAAAATGGCGCAACTCGGGCTCAATCTTCCAGAGGAAAACTTCTTACTTATCGGGAGGAAATGGATAATCCGGTACGCGTCGGTACGACGCCATGGCTTTCGATCTAAACCGGTGTTAGAATGAACTTAGTACGGGAATTTAGATTCGATTCGATAAGTGGAACTAATAAAACGGTTAGATATTCGACACTCCAAGAAATGTATATGTATGTACCTATCGATATTATATATATGGGTGTACAGTTAATAGCCTGTTTTCGAAGAATTGTTTGTTTGTTCGTAGTTTGTTTGCAACTTATTTATCTGTTTCGCCGCATCTAGCCATCTGCTTCTAACTAGTTGATAAAATGTGGCATTGTCATAAAAACTAACGTGTGTTGACATAATTATGAAATACATATACCGGCTAGGATTCACGGTGTTTAGTCGAAATCTCCAACCGGTGTTCGAGCAGTAAAGATGCTCATTCTCAAGGAATGCATCGAGGGCTTCTAGACGCGCACTCATCTTATAACTGTTCACTGCTCGAACACCGGTCGGAGATTTCGACTAAACACCGTGAGTGCTAGCCCGTACATTTATTTCATAAAAATGTGGTATCATTTAAATAATAATGACTTGTAAGTCATGAAGTCCGTGCTCGTCGCTTGGAGCAATCGTGACTACCAGACGAAGGATTTCAAAACAGTCCGAACCTTGTCGGATTCTCCCGGTAAATATAACGCGAATCCTAGCCGGTTCCTAATAAGTTAATATGGATAAATTAGTGATAATTTTCAAAGTGAAAATGATGTATTATGATTATGGCACATATTGAGGCGATAATGACCCAATGAAAATGGCTATTGAAAGCCGCGCAGCTGGTCCATAGTTCGAGTCATTGGCTTGAGCTTAACTATAAGTTGACAAGCATCTAATTGTGCGTTTTAGCAGCTGTTCTTGAAAACCAATTCTTATTCATATCTTAGTCCTAATAACATCTTTGAGTGGGCAAAGTTGTTTTTCAGGTACATCCCTTAGCAATAAATGAGTCAGTGTTTAGAGGATAAATAAGCATATTTTAAATCTGTCAAATTTTCAGTAGCAGCTGACCTCTGGGTTTACAGTCTGTGGAAAATTAGATGTCGATAACCGCACAATTATTTTTTTATTTTTATTTTATGTTATTGTGACGGATCGTGATCAAGCACGAGGCCCACCGGATGTTAAGCGGACTAACCTCTGCCTATAACAGAAACATTTCGTTGTCACGAATTGCACTGCGCCCGTCACCTTGAGACATAGTTGTTAAGTCTCATGTGCCTGTAATTTCACTGGCTGCGGAACACACCGTTAGGTGCTTGGCGACAGATTTTCTACTTGAGGGTGGTCGCTAGCCAGGCGGGCATTCGCAAAATGCCCTTCCACCATGCGGTGAAGCTCAAGCCCGCGGTGGGATTCGAACCATGTACCTGCGGCACGGCAGTCCATTGCTAATGCCACTGAGCCATCATTGCTGCACAGTTTTAACCATAAGGCAATGCTTGTGAGTACAGGATTTGATAAGTTTCAAAAAGTTGTGTGCTATCGCCACGATTTATAGCCGCGCGTTCTCCCATGATCGAAGACATCACAAGGTACCGCGGAATATTCAAGAGTGATAATTTCGACTAATACAAGCAATACCATATGTAGGCAAAATAGATATGATGACATGATATCTATGATACTTACCTACATATGATGGCATTATATACCATGAGTATACCCATACGATATAGAATATTTTTTTCTAGAAAGAGACTCACGGGTCCCAAAATAGGATCAAAGTTTCCGTAAATACCAATAAACAACCAAACCTCCTCCGGAACAGTAACCTACGACCCGAAAACGTATACAGAAATGTTTGAACGTAGCAATAGTACTTAATGTATCGTTGTCCGTTCCCCTGTCACTGATACGTGACAAAGGTTAAACAGCCCGACATTTCCTTTGCTATGCCAATACTGGCAGAAAATTGTATATCTGCAGTATACCTTTCTTAGGACGTGGATATGTCAATATCAATAACGGTATACCTGAATCACCCTTAAAGACAGTAAATAAAGAATCCTTCTTCCAGCAACTGGAACGTCACAATCATAATATTGCTGAACAGGGTGCATTTGAAGTGATATAATTGATGGAATTTTGATGTGTCAGTAAGGTTAATGCAAGTACAACGCGAAGCGAGATATTTTTTTTCCTGAGAAGGCTTGCATTTGATTGCTGTCTTCGACATTGTAGTCGATGATGGCTCACGCTCGCCAAGAATATGCCAATTCACTCTTGCTTTATATACATCTAGATTATAAGGAAACAGAAATTAAGGCAACGAATTTCACTCGCTGGTCGTACGTCTGATAAAAGTAGACTATCCCTTTGTACCTGTTATACATGCTGTTGAATGAAATGACTGCCTTGTAACGTTGTCGCATTGCTGTCTGTCTGGTCGCCCGTGATAAGGAATGGGGATTAGAGTTAAATTATTTAATTCAAGTCATGACCTGAAAGGTATTCGGTAAAATACCGATAAACTAGGGACTCTAGCTGGCGCTGAAGACTTTGTATTCTTTTTGTCAACGAGTCTGCTTATGAGGAGTTTTGCTCACTTCTCTTGACTCAAGAGCCTCAAATCGGTAAATAGCCGATACAGTTGGTAAAATATGGATATTTTACGCCTCTGCCTTTTTCATTTAGGAACATAGTATGTAATAGTAATGTTTCACCAGTTCTGTCCTACAGATATATTGAAACAAATTATGTGCAAGATAGCATAGTTGTACAAACATAAAACCATTTTGAAGGAAATACTTTTCCGTAGAATAATCCACGTAATTTTCTTTAAATGTTACCAGTTACCTTCCCTTTACTTTAAATAAACTGTGTGTACTAACCCCTACAGTTTATATATTAAAATACTTAAAGCGAAGGACAACATTTAAAAGATTTAATTACAATGCGACTTATACGGCAGGTAATATCCAATAAAAGTAAATTCATTACAAAGGTCCAAGCTTACGGAGAGTCGGCTTAAAATTATCTACATAATGAGTTCCGAGCTTAATCTCCTAAATAAAGTTACCTACCTAAGTAAACAATTTATTTGGCTTTGTTTTACGTTTGGATAGGGATAGTCTTCGTAAATTTTGTAGGTTTTGAGGCATTTTAAAGTCAATATCCTAACCAAGGGTTTGGGAACTTTGAGCGTTTGTATCTGGGATGAAAGGTCCGTTAGATTGTTTGGAAACATAATCCGTTAGCGTCAAAACATTCATCTTAAATAACTAAACTGATCGTTGTTATTAGCTTGATCCACGCGGTTTAAATGCCAAAGATACCGAAAAGATTCCGATTATGGTGAAAAGTTGAGACTTGCCAGACCTTTTTGTGATAAAAAAATTACAGGCACATGAGACCTAACAACTGTACGTCTCAGTGTGACGGGCTCAGTGCCATTCGTTGTTGACGAGGTTAGTCCACTTAACATCAGGTGGGCCTCGGGCGTGTTCCGTCACAATAGCATAAAAAAACCACGTAAGAACTTTCTTACTTGACAACAAAACAAGAACAATTAGATTTTTGATTCACTCATACCTCGAGTCGTAATAGGTCCAGGGATTGAAATTCCCAGAGCTATCATCAGATAGTAAAATGTAGTACTCATAACAAAACTAAGTTGCATGTACCAATATTTAGGAAGCCCGCAGCTCATCAATTAATCTTCTGAATGATTGCTATTAGTCAACTTCAATTATTGTTTGTTAAACATCAAATATTGAGGTCTTTGTTGATTGTCTGTATATTATATAATGTTTATTTGTTTTGAAATATGGTTGGATTTGTATATTATAATAAAATTTGTTTGATACATCATAGTAAAATCAGACAAGTAGTTTGACTCCATAGAGCGGTACCAGACGCGGCTTGTACGTGTGCGCGACTATACAGGGTTATTGGTTAAATGCTAACAACATTTTAAGGTTGACTTCTGCTAGTCCTAACAAACATTTTGAGATATTTTTTTGTTTTGTTTTTATTTTTTTTAAGTTTTTTTGAAATTTTCTTTGATGTTTTTTTATATGTTTTTGACTGAATAAGCACGAGGACCACCTGATGTCAAAAGTCTCTTGTGTCTGTAATTTATTATTTCATATTTTTATTACTTTGCTCAAGATATAATTTTTATCGTAATTTTGCAAATATAATTAAATTCAGTTCATTTGCAATTGATCACGATGAATTATTCTAATACATATTATTTTAATAATGTTGATAGAATCTGTAACTATTTCTGAATATTAAGTTGAAAACAATGATTTAGCAACTCGTACTTAGGACTTAAATATGTATAGAGTTATCCGCGTTTCGTTTAGCCCTAGATTGGTGAAATTCACTTTATCATTTCACGTATTTCCGTAATATAATATAGAATCCTTTGATTTATCTTTGCCAATAAAGTAGCATTTGATCCAAGCAGGAACAAACCAATTGTTTGGTGGCAGATTGACTGACCACGCAGATATCCGCAAATTGCTTTAAAAGTATACCGTAAAGCTCAAGCTTACAAAGAGGTTCAGACCATCTTCGAAACGGATCTTATGCGTGACAGTACATCATGTAGTTGCACTGGGCCATCACTGCTTGACAATACATTATAATTTTGTTTCCGCTAGCCTGCTCACTTCCACAATGTTTATTTTAGGATAGACAAAGAATATTATGTTTAATCCCGATTTACTTTCGTTTGACGAAACGTGGGTAGTTAGATACCCCTGCCTACCTCGGGGATAGATAGATGTTTTTACTTCGTTGTTATTATCGTCTCTGATAGGAGTCAGTTATTTACAATGTTCCGGTCGCGGAAAGTATAATATTAGTTGCAAAGTACATTTTTACACATTGTATGCTACACAATTGTTTGGTCGCGAGGGAAATCTTATCGTTCTGAAGTTTGATTTACGCGTGTAAAAGTGTAATTGTTACATTGAAAACATGAACATTTAAAATAAAACCTAAATAAGTATATTTATGTACGCATCAAGTATAAATATATTCACATTATTGTGCAGACATTTACATAAAATATGTATTAGGAACACATATCATAAAAGAGCTGTTTATAACATTTCCTACTGTACATATAGCTCAATATTGTATCGACAACGCAGTCTCAAGACTCAAGACGTAGTATGAAATATTCATTCAGTTTGTATACACATCTAATGCCCATAAATATATGTTGAATGTGTTGGTGTATTTTAGCATGTGCCTACGTTAGACCCATTTACGTTCCGCACTGTTGAGTTATAACCGCGATAACATATTTATTTGTTAGTTATTACATGAGTTATTGAATTTATTAGCAGCGAAAACATTTTTATGAATTGTTATTGCCAACACGGTACATATTTGTTACGTTCTTTTGAGAAATTGGAACGTTGACGTGTAAAGAAACCTTAATTTACTGAGAAAAAGGAACAGATGGTGGTAAAGAAGACGATATTCTATTTAGAGATATCTGGATATATATCTGTTTAGTTATGCTTTAGAATGTTTGCATCCTTCTCATTCGATACACCGAATGGATGAGTTAGAATGAAATGAATGAGGCTAATCAGCGACAGCCGATGAAAGGAAAAACCAAAATAACCAAAAAGTACACTGTTGAAGCCAACAGTGTGAGTGTTGCATGGATTCAGCATCCATTCGAGTGTGAATGTTCTTATATAGCTTAAAGCAATATCTAGCTTCTGTGATAAATTGATAAGGTATGCTGTATCAGGGCCAGATGTAGCACACAAAACGTCTCTAGAAACTAAGATTGAGAATGGTGAACTAGAATGAAGAAACGAGGGCTTGAATAAGTTAATGGTAATAATACAGATGTAGCAACAGTATAAAAATAACAAATATGGCTTGCTACAGGAGACAAAGTGGAGGGTCAAATAGGTAATCGAAAGTTGATGAAATTGGTGAAAGATTTAAATTTTTCTTCAGTGGATGTGACGAATGCATGAAGTATGACTAATGCAAGATAGAGAGTTGATAAAGTGTGTGACTATGATCTTGAGTAAGACTCTTTTTTTTTCTTTTACTTTTTAGAACTTCTTCGTTTGACACCATTGCTGTCCATCATATTCTCTCCATCCTTCTCCAACACCACATATCGAACCCTTCCAATCTCTCTCTATCTCTTTGTTATTATAATTACAATACGTGCTGAGGCCTGCTCTCACCGTGCATAATCGTGACTCCCAGCCGAAGGAAGAACTTCAAGTAAGTTTGGAATTTCTAAAATAAATCCTGGCCGGTTGCTAAATAATAAATAATGATAGGAATGTAATAAGATTTGGTACCTAAAATTTTGAGTATGTAAACACCGCACTTGTTATTAAAGAATTGTATAGTAATGGATAGAGATCTAGTAATCAGGGTAAGCAACGATACGTTAAGTAGTTGGTGCCGCTCTGCAGTAAGTTATATTTCCTTTGATCCCGTGAACATATGAGCAGGAATCTGTTGGCACGGTTGACAGAAGATGGACTTATGTGGTAATTTTAATGAAATTGAGAAAAGCAAGAGTGAAAGAGCGCGCTGACAATGGGGTTGCGGCAACCGCAACCACAAAGGAGATACAAACAGCTTCCGGGTTTGACCTCACAGCTACAAATAAATCCTCACAGTAAATACTACATACAATAAAGGAAAAAAAAAACATGACCTACAAAAGCGGTTACCAAACAAAGCAAGTTTATTATTTTCTTTATTAGAAGACACAAAATAAGATCAGTCGTGCCATGAATGAATTATTTTGGCAGCATCGTTATATGATAAGTTTGTTCTGTATAAACGTAATTGTTTTACAAATTTCAATCTGAAAATTATATGACTAGTTAAGAATGTATAAAACATAAGGTTGTTTCAGAAGTTAAGCGTTTGAGGATATAAATTTAAAAACAACCAAAATTTCTCACATTTATACTCCATAAAGGAATAGCCCGATGTGTTGAAACACCTACGTTTCCCCAGACGAGCAGAAGCAGTGATGGATCATTGGCATTGGCTATGGACTGCCATGCAGCAGGTCTATGGTTCGAATCCCGCCGCGGGCTTGAGCTTCACAGCATGGTCGTAGTAAATTTTTGGATGCTCGCCTGGCTAGCGACCACCCTGAAGTAGAAAATCTATCGCCAAGCACTAAACGGTGTGTTCCGGCAGCTGTCCTTGAGAGCCAGTAATTCTAGGTAAAGCCTGTTAACACCTTCGATGTGGTCGATCCCAGCCCATCCCTTACCACCAGGTGAGATTGTGTTCAAAGGCATACTTATCAAAAATGAAAAAAAAAATACAAATTTACGAGAATAAAAATTATAGTCATGTGCGGGGTTAGAACCCGCGTCCATCCACTCCTTTAGCCGGGGCATGCTCCCACCAATTGAGCCAACATGACACAATGACTCCTAGCTCTAATTTCAGCTCTCGTTCTTTAACCATCATATCGGGATAGAGCGACACCTCTAGTACAACTTGCGTTGTACTACAAACAAGACCAATTTTGCAATTGGTTTTACACTTGTAAATGACGCAACCTTATACTTTTAATATTGGTATGTTTGCAATAATGTCTGCTTGGCGAATAACATTACAAAATTACAAATTTACGAGAGAAATTATTTTGCCGACCCCATTAAATAGGGGATAAGGACAGGATGAAGAGGTCCCGTTTTCTATGGTTCTTCTAAGAGATGGCATAACAGCGTTAGCATACTTTTCGCTTCCAACTGCATAATAAATTCATTTAGTCTCGTCCCAGTGCATAGTTGTGAGAAATTAAGCTGGTGCAATAAAGATTTGCTCGTAAAACTATTCGGGCGAGCCAACAATCCGGATTAAAGCCTACGATCTGCTGCCGTAACTCCTGCCAGGAAACTTGCGAGGAACAATGGAAACCGTTTCTATTAGGACTTTTTGATTTGTTTGCTTGAAGAATCCTTGCTTTGATTATTTTCAACGTCCATACAGGGGTTATTGAACTTGAATCGGATTCTTCTTGTTAAGGTCATAGGCTTTCAGTATTATACTAATAATGAATATATATTTGAGTAAATGAATGTGTAGTTGATAGCTAAATAACATAAGACATGATTTGTTGCCATTGACCATTGGGCTTTAGATAATTTAATGTAAAAACATAACACGGACATATGTGACTTGTAGATTTGTGTGTGTATAATTACAATCTGGCAATTATGTTAGACCACAGTTTTAAACAATAGGCTGCTACTGAAAATTAACTTCAGGAAAACCAATAACACAGTCTGACTGCTGCACGGAAGAAACATAGTTCGAATCCTGCCACGGGACTTGGCTTCACCGCCTGATGGAAGGGTATTTTGACAATGGTCACCTGATTAACTATCACCCTCAAGTAGAAAAAGTGTCACCAAGCACCTAACTGATCCAACGTCTATCTTTGAGAACCAGTAACCCTGGGTTAACCCTGTTCACTATCGACTACATCGTCACATATCAACAAATGTCAGCTGTACGGAAATAATAATTATAAAATACACATTTTATAAGGGTGTAAGCGAAAAGTGGGGATAATGCGAACATTGGTTAATCCTGCTCACGATGCTTCTAATATGTTAGAAAGAGTGTCAAGGGAGTCTTATTTGCCACTATCTCTGAAATCATGCCATTTGCAATGCAGGGCTGTAAGCACGGCACTACCTTTAAGCACATTAAAACAATTTTATTTATATAAATATATTTACGTGTATCCGTGTAATGGAAGAAAGTTATACTAGGGGTTGCATGTTATTTACGACTTATGTTCCTTTGAAATATTATTCAGAGTCAAGAAAATAAACACAACATTTTTACTTGTTTACCATATCTGAAATGGGTAACGGATTGTGTAGGGTAATCAAAGAAAACGAATTATAACAAAATGGCAAGGAAAGCTTTATATTGTAATTGACATTATTAATGAAGTGATGATGATAACTTTGATAACAAAAATTTTATCGGAAAATATTTGATACAGTATCAGGACAATAAAAAAATTGGCAACAAATTAATATCAGAAGATAGCCATGATTATCTGTCTGATCTATTCTTACAAAGACTGACCAGTATTCATTAGTGTAGTTCTCTATTACCCATGTTGGTATTCGTGATTGCCTGCCCAGCGTGGAATAAAATATCGTCAAGTGTTTTATTTAGTTAAGAATACTGATTATACATATGTAAGGATTACATTACGATGATTTTAGAAATATTTTATACGATAATAACACTAAACTTGTATTGTCCAGACAGGAATGAATACGCCACATCAGTATTCCTTTGTTTTCATTGAAGTTTATGTTTATGTCATTTAAGTTTAGAATTGAATTTATTTTTTTAGGTAGGTCATGGTTCCCCCACTCTCCCCTAGTAAATCAGCTACTAACGTAAGTACTGTTTGGGCTATATCTATAACTTAAAATGTATGGCCAAAATTGGTATGATCTTATGGATGTTGGCAACTTGGAGTAGTTGGGTTGGTCTAAAGGTTGGCACTATGCCAACCTGGTGTTACGCCATAAGGTTATTTGTATCAAGTGAGGATTAAAAACACTAGCTCGTACATTGAATATTAACTAACGTCGGTAATAACATACATTATATACAAGTACATTGACTAATAAGTAATTTATTACACAAATCATTGTTAGAATTTATTATTTGTTCCGATTTTAAATTAATTTTTGCAGTTTTGTTGAAACTTATGCAACTTACAAAACAATTTTTGTAGTTTTATAATTTTGGTGAAAATAAAATAATGTCGTTCTAATGAAAGAATGGAGAGTTGTTCTCAGCGACTCAATCAATGATTTCCCATAACATTCAAGGCGTGTTTCTTTTCTTTAGGGTGTTTTAGTGCAACAGCTAGTAAATATTTAATTATTTTAAAATGCTTATTATTTGAATTCTTTTGTATTCATGTATGTTATCTATTATGCATGATGGAAGGGCATTTTGCGAAAGCTTTCTTCATGCTCTTAACAGTGTATTCCGGCAGCAATTTTGAGAGCCAGTAAATTACAGGCACATGAGATTTAACACTGTTTGTCTCAGCTTGATGGGTGCAGTGCAGTTTGTCCCTGTCTCGAATTGCAACTGCTATAGGCAAAGATCATCAATTAACATCAGAAAGCCTGACGCTTATTTCTTCACAAAGGAATAAAAAATATATTTTTGCGATTAACATTTCTGTATGAAATAGAAATTGAACCTTAGCTAGAACAAGTCTCCGCTAGTTGTAGAGATGTATAAGAACGAAAAGGTTTACTTATATATTGTGAGTATATAAAATCATCAACATAAAAAAATCTAAAGTATTCCTTCTTCTTCTCGATGTACAAGCACAAATGAAGATATAAAATTGTCGATTGAATCCAAACACAGAAATAATCGAATATTGCTTCAAATCGTCAGGATATCGACACATTGCAGAACGTAATCGAGTGGAATTATTCAAGAATCGACGCTCCTGCGGTGAAAATTGATCTCGGTGGGGCTCTGTGATATATTGAATCTTTGCCTGTACTGAAATTCAATTTCGAAGTTTGGTGCTAGTTTTCAAGTACAAGTTCGATTGCTTGTAGAATATTCTTGCATCGAACCGAAGTGTTACAAATTTATTATGATTATAGTTTACGAGGGCATATACTCGTATGAAAATATGGAAATAAATAGTTATTACTAAATTAATCGCATTATTTATCCATGTTAGAATATAGTTATATCTATATATATCTAGACCACTCAAAAGTGACAAACACGATGTATTTTGTAACTACTGTTTTCGAATGTCTGCAAATAGAACAAGCTTGTAGTCCATAAAAGTGAAAATAGTCAGTTTAAAAACTCCTAACATTTTAATTTGTACAATAACGCCTGCTAAAAGAATAAATTTACAAAACTACAACAGGATATATATATATACATATATATATATATATATATATATATATATATAGATATATAAAACTACAACAGGATATTTATATATGTTGCAGTTTTGTAAATTTATTCGTTTAGCAGGCGTTATTGCACAAATTAAGATGTTAGGAGTTTCTAAACTGATTATGTTCACTTTTATGAACTACAAGCTTGTTTTATTTGCAAACATTCGAAAACAGTAGTTACGAAATACATCGTGTTTGTCACTTTTGAGCGGTCTAGATTACTATATGTTGATATGATATTGGCACGATCAATATTTTAACACTAAATAAACAGAGTTTTCTTTATTGTTTTAGGACCGCTATCGTTATGTTAGAGAATATTGCGTATGTTCGCCTAACCTCGCCTGCACCTTTAACAAACTTGGTTGGCGAGCCTATTTACCATAAAATTACATTTGAGTGATTGCAGTCTCGCTTCCAAAACCAAAGCATTTTATATAGCCGCCGTTTTTAAACCGTGGTCTTGGATTTGTAACAGCTGTCATAGATGTATCTGAATGGTCTATGATATTTGTTCGATCATCCCTTACCTTATTTGCCTGACACCATAACTATAAACGGTAATAAACAGTATCATGTACTTAGGTAATCTTCAGGCTTACCTTAGGTAATCCAGTTAAACACCAGCCATATTGACGGATTTTTTTAATATGTACGGGCAAGTCGAGCACCTGATGGTGCGTCACCTGTTCATAACAGTTGCAGAGTCACCATGTTCTGCTTGATACTGTACTGCGCTCATCACTTTTCTTTCCTTACCGTTCGCCTATTAATCTCACTTATTTCAGTTCCCTTCACGCCTAAATACAGTAGTATTGACACACTCCTGCTTAGAGTCAGATTACCTGACACTGCTGTGGTACTCACCAAGACTCTTTCTGAAGAGATCTACCTGTTAAAATGTGATAATAATAATAATAATAAATAATAAATTCTTTATTTGTTGTAAAAGGCAGATACAATGTATAAAACATAAGTTGTGGAGTACCTGGAACCTAAACTAGGCTCTAGACCCGTAAGATAGGTTCCAGGTCTCTTTCGTCGGGGAACAAAAATAATTGCCTGTAATTTAATACTTAACTGTAACAGAACAAAAGCGTGTGTACTCGTGATTAAGTGTGAGAGAGTTATTGTACGTGTAGGTAAGGGTGTGTTAGTGGTTGAAAAATTAATTTATGTTTTATGAAGTTGTGTATACCTGCACTGTACAATTAAAATTAAAAATAAAAATAATATTAGCATCAAATTTAAATTTCGTGATATAATAGGTTTTCCGTTTCATTATAGTTAAGGTTGTTTAATTTGTTAAATAATGTTTTCTTCACTTCATAGTGGTTTACAGAGTAAATTTTTTTATCCTTATTTATGTTATTATAGAGGTAGGGGCCAGTAAAATTAAGAAATTTTCGAGCAAAACCAGTGTTTACTATTGGTTGTTTACACACATTGTGTGAATGACGTTTTTTAGCAATTTCAGGATCCAAAACAGTTTCTGTATGTTGATGAAGAATGACATGTTGAATATAAAGTTGCCTTACTGAGAGAACTTGGCATTCTTTGTATATATCAAATGTAGGGTATCTAAAAGGTCTTTTCCTACTACATTTGAGGATGCCTCGTTGGGCTCGCTCTAAAGGTAACATGTGAGTTTTATAAGAGCCACCCCAGGAGGTAATGCAGTAGCTAATTATAGATTGACACAGGGAGTAATAAAGTAGTCGAATAATCTCCCAATCTGCACTATCACGAATAGCTTTAAAAACTGTCATTAGTTTACGAATTCGTTGGGTGAGTTGATGTATATGAGGTGTAAAAGAGAGGTTTTGATCAATGGTGACGCCCAAGTATTTTATTGAACTCACCCGTTCTAGTGCATGACAGTTGCAAGTGGTTAGTGCAGTTGTGCACACGGCAGCTTTGTGTCCAATTAATTTTAAGTGGTCATTTATTTCAGGAGAGGCTTTTATAGTAAAAGCTACATATTTAGTTTTGTCTACATTCAGGGTTAGGAAGTTATTACGCAGCCATAATGAGATGTCATTGAACGTGTTTTGTGCCTTTTGGTAAACCTCATTCCAATCATCACCTTGAATAAGTATAGCTGTGTCATCTGCATAAGTGATTATTGCACCATCTTTAACAGGGTAATCACACAACTCGTTAATAAAGGCCAGGAAAAGCGTGGGACCGAGGATACTTCCCTGTGGAACGCCAAAATTTACCGGTAGCGGATCACTGACGAAATCTCCTATTTTTACACTCTGTGTCCTTTCAGTCAGATAATCTTTTATAAGTTCATACTGGGTTCCTCTGATCCCAAGCTTTTCCAACTTAGTCAGTAAAATGGGAAGAGACACGCTGTCAAAAGCCTTCGCCAGATCCAAGAAAATGGCGACAGTTTTCTTTTTATCATCGAGGTTTTTTACTATGAAATTAGTTAATTTAAGGACGGCATTCGTTGTTGACTTATGTCTTCGGAAACCATACTGATTTTCAGAAAGCAAATTACTTTTCTCCAGAAAATCCACAAAGCGCTTATTAATAATTTTTTCAAAAATTTTTGACAGTGATGTTAGAATAGAAATTGGCCGATAGTTTCCTACTACATTTTTATCGCCATTTTTGTGTATAGGTATTATTAGCGCATGCTTTAGAGCTTTAGGGAAACGTCCTCTTTGAATACTTTGGTTTATTATTTTCGTGAGAATAGGTGCCAATGTTTCTTTGTTCTGACGAAGAACCCTAGCAGATATGCCATCCCATCCCACTGCACAATCTGGTTTTAACGAGCCAATTACGGCTTTTACTTCTATTTCATCAGTGTCCAGCATTACAATAGAGCTACTCGTATTTGAAGCCAATCTATTATGAGTATGAGAAATGCTTGCGTCTGGAGTTATTTTTTGTGCCAAACGTTCGCCAACATTTGCAAAAAAGTTATTAACTTCGTTAACGGAATTTTTAGGAGATGTTTGAATTCTTAGGAGGTCTTGTAGCTGTTTTGGTGGATATTTATAATGAGTAATGTCATTAATGACCTGCCAAGTTTTTTTTAAGTTATTTGCTTTACAAGGCTCCTGAAGTTGTTCATTTTCAAAATTTGATTTAGCTTTTCTAAGAATGGATTTGCAAAAGTTCCTGTACCTTTTATATGTTATATTCAATATTATGTTACTTGGTTGTTTTCTATTGCATGCATACGGTCCCGGTTTCTCATACATCTTATTATGCCGATTGTAATCCAAGGTTTTCTAGCAGTTTGTCTTTTGGGGATCACTATAGTTAAAGAGTTTGAGATTATTATTTGTGATAACATTTTAATTAAAAGGTCAGTGGCAGTATTGCAATCATTGGATAATAATATTTTTGAAAAGTCAGAAGTTTTAATCGAGGAGCTTATGGCGTCATAGTTTATTTTAAGTACTTTTTTAGGATTTGTTCTTATGGTTTGTTTCACATTCATGGATAGGAGTATAGTGTAGTGGTCTGTTACGGTATTTTCAACTACCAATGTTTGGCATTGGTAGTGAGAGCGCAACATAAGATGGTCTAAACAGTTGTTTCCTCTGGTTGGAAATGAGTGAGCAGGTAGTATTCCATGCATAGCTGCAATATCCAGGTATAGGGATGCGTTTTCGTCCAGGGGAACAGCTGCTATGTTTATGTTTAGATCGCCCATAATTATTACATTTTTGTATTTTTTATATGAGTGTAGGATGTCATCAAGAGAGTTTAAAAAAGGAGTAGCATTATCTGTAGAAGGTGATCGGTAAACCGCTATCAAAATGGTAGAATTCTGTAATTTCGTAACTAGACAGGAGCCATCAACTATGGTTGGTTCAGTGACATTACAAAGTATGTGCTTTTTATGATATACTATAACACCATCATTTTGGTTCTTCAGTTTTTTTGTGTAGTGTGAGTCATAGCCTACTATTTGTGAAAAATTTGGATTTGAGGCAAGCCAGCACTCTGTTAGAACAATTATATCAGGATTAAGGCCAATACGCGACAGCAGAACTGAAAATTCAGAAAAATTGCAGCCAACGCTGCGTATATTTTGTGAAATTATGTTAAGTTTCTTTTCTGGGTCTTTCATTATCACTTTGCATTGTTCTGGAGAACAACGTTGGGATTTTGAGCAGCTAATGCTATCAATGTAACTATTTAGGGTTGTAATACTATCCATACTTAATATTGTTTGTTATTAGAAACCCAAAAATAAATATTGGTTCAGAAAAAGGATATGATAAATCAACCATTCCTATCAGAAATATCGATTGCAGTAGCTTAGACATTATTAGTAAGAGGTTTTCGAGGTAACTATATTAGTTATTTATGTTAAGAATACGGATAAAAAATAATCGGAGAGATAATTTTACAAAATTGCAGTTCCTATTGTCTTTATAATATAAGATTATACAACACAATAAGTACAATTCACACAGAAAAATTAGTTGAAACGTGCTACAGTAGTACCGAAGTTTAGTGAGTGATTTATTATACTCTTTTTTATTTAATACCAAGATCGATATTGGTAGATATATGAAATAAATTAAACATTTATAAAGCAAATAAAAGCAGACTAATGAGAGTTGGTGGTTTCTGCCTACCTCTTCAAGAAATAGATATGGTGATCTAAAGGTAAAAATGCTACCTGAAACTGTATTTAGCGCGATATACTTCTTTGTGTCGAGCGACCTATTAGAGTTGACTTTGAGGTCATTATTACATTTTCTTTGTGGCGATGTACTCAATCCACACAAATACAAACCAAATTCTCGCTTTGAAACGAAAGAAATAAAACATTTGAAATCAAAAATTAATTTTGTTTTTCTTAATAATATTATCATTATAAATTTTGTAATGGCATTATAAGCAAATACCGTAATATGTATTTTATTCATCGCGATAGTATTTATTATTACAAAATAGTTTTTACTGTTTTTATGATAAATAGCAAAAATCCTCGAAGCGGATATAATTAAAACTCGGGTAAGCCTATTTTTAGCGACATAAAGTTGAAATATTATTATTTTATATTTTATTATATAATACATCAACATTTTAAGCCAATTTCTTTCCTTCATCAAGAATAAATATATGAATTTATAGTCTGCGTTAGTAATCACTTTTGCCCATATGAACAATCTGAAGACAAAAAGAAGAACAAGTACAAGTTTTGCTTTGCTTATAATTAAACTTACAGCAATATTAATAATATGTGATAATATCGTGCATTCCGATCCATACTTTGAAGCATTTCTCCTAGATCCAATGTATATATAGAAGAATAAACTACATACTTTATACGATATCCAGTAGTACCGGCAAACCAAAGACACTAATAAATTAACACGTTCAAAAACATCCACAACAGCAGATACCAGCCGTAATAATCTTATGCAGACAAGGCTAGTTATAGGTATATTATCAGTATTCCCGGGTGGTGTCTCAGAGACGCGCTCGTCGCATTTTTGCAAGCATAATAACCGGATTAATTCCATAACTGCTATGCAACTATTAGTTACGCGTGACGCGGAGCGAGTCTCGGACGCGGTGTCACCTTTAATGAGAGACATGTTACATCTAATAATGTTCAAAGTAGTGAGTAACAGAGTCAAAAATAACAGTGTGCGTAATAGACAAAAAAGTGGTGTGTATTGATGTTTCAGTGTTGCGGTAATTGTGTAAGAAGTGTCTTATGGATATCGAACAAACAGTAAGTTGTAAATAGTATAATTATAAATAGTCATTGTTTTTGAGTCGTTCTGAGCGACACTAAGTGATCTTCATTCTTTATCACAATGAAAGGCGCACCATCGCGTTTTCGTATAAACACCTTTCCATTTGTGATCCAGCAGTGTGAATATTCTTCAGCTTTGGCAAATTCGCGGGCTAGAAAATGTAGTCGTTTAGCTTTCGTGGTTAGGCGTTCTGAGATGAATACTGGAATCGACTCGCCCTCAAAGCCAAGGTGTTTAGAGTTAAGTTGGTCTGATCTGTTTCTTCTAAAGTTTTTAACCGCTTGTAGTACTCGACTCTTGGTCCATGTGTTGGAAAACTCCACCACTATGGTAGATGTTGTGGAGTTAGGTCTTGCAGGTAGTCGGTACATGTCTTTTAGCTCTGTATTAATGATGACTATATCTAGTGAACTGGCAAGCGCGTGCAACGATTTCAGAAGACATTCCTTAGTCTCTTTGGATTTTTTTGGTACGTTTCTTATTTCAATTGAAGTTTTTAAAGAAAATCAAGGTTGGTAGCCATCATAATGGCTACCAACCTTATATTTATTTGGCAAAAGCTTGGCTCTAGCAGTGGCACTACCCCTATCATATCTGTTGTACGTAGCAGCAGAATCTTTTAAAGTTAACTTGTCTAAATTACTTTCATAAGAGCGCAGTAGAGACGCAATGTTTGCATTAATTATTTTTTACTTAAGCACTCACTCTAAATTTTATAAAGAAGTCAAGCAAATACTAAACTTTATGTCATATAAGTAATTTTGTTATCATAAATAACAATATTACTTATCATAATTAAATAGTCCAATAACTTTGCTGCCAATGATATTAACTCCCTAATCCCAATCACAACTATCTTAGTTAAGTAACAAGCACTCAACTTAATTAACATCGCCACTATTGCAAATTACTTTAATTATATAATCCACATTCTCTATTTTGTGTCTTCATACAGGGGTATATGTAGCTATAGGTCTGTTCTTATATGTATAGGTACACCATATATGGCTCTACGCCAAGCGCCGTAGCTTCAGCTTATCTTGGATTTGCTCACTTTATGTTGGTGCTGGCTCTAAGCTAACTTTATATATACTTTTACTGTTACACAGATTGCTATCGGGTATTAGTATAATAGGAGTTCTTACTTTTAGTTGCAACACTTTAAATTTTTTATGTGGAGAGTATGACGCCCTTTTACATAATCGTCAGGCACAAGACTCATTTTATGTAGATTATGTTTTATAATTCGTAACCTGGCAAATAAGACTAGGCTTCTTCGAGATAAAGCAATCAGGATGTATACCATCGTCAATTTATTTTTACCCATCAAGCAATATTGTTGTGTTCGGGATGGAAGTTCACGAGCTGACGTGTACGACAATTCATTCAGTTTATAGAACGATGAAATACCCAGGCCTTCGATTTCCCTATACGTAAAATCTAAATCAAACCCATCGATGTAAGTAGTTTTGGTACTACATATCGGAATGTCATTGAAAGCGGTATAAGATGATATGATTCGTAGCATCAGGTGCATTATATGTTGATAATAACCATGTACGTTTGAAGCAATGATGGCCGAGCGGTAATAGCTATGGACTGTCGTGCCACAGTACCCTGGTTCGATCTCCACTGCCAGCTTGAGCTTAGCCGCATGGTGGAAGAGCATTTTGCGATTGCCCGCCTGGCTAGCTACCACCCTCAAGTAGACAATCTGTAACCATGCACATAACGGTGTGTTCCGCTAGCAATGAAATTACAGGCACATGAGATTTAACAACGCAGTGCAAGTGACTTGTGATAAAATGCATCTGTTATAGGCAGAGGTTAGTCCGCTTAACATCAGGTGGTGCTCAAGCTTTCTCCGGCACAATAACATAAAAAACCTACTCTCTTCAAGGGTTTGATAATTCTAAATAGAAACTATCCTGCAGGAAAACTTCTACAAGACAGAATATCTTTTTCCTCTACCAAACTAGGACCGGCAATTAGGTCAAGCGTCTTATTAAGCCCGATTTCTCTCGTGAGGTCATTTGCTTCATTTATCTGTAGATATTGTGTTACTGTCTCTTATTTTCGTATTAATTGGAGGCCAACTACGACGGTAGAAACACGATACAAGACGAGCTCCTATATTTTTTAATTTAGAAACCTCATATTTATTAAATAAAATATATTCTGTTAGAATCCAGCTAAGTCGGCGAAGTCATTAGTTTCCCATACAGTATTTTTTGGAATGGGTGGAACGTACTGTGTATGTACTAAACGTAAAAACATAAAAAATATTTTTCAAAAAATAGGGAACTGACTTCTAACACTGAAAAGTTTGATCTTGGAGATCACTCCAAGGTCTCTTTTAAATTTAATACAAAAAAAATGAAAAATTATAACAAAAAATTATAATCATAAAAGATCATTTTCAACCGAAACCAAGTAATTCGGACACAATAGCCATGTTATGTCCTTGATCTGTCTTATTGTTAGTTATAATTATATGTTGTGTACTAATCCGAAAATATCAGTTTGATTTGCGGATTAGTACTTTCTTTTACTTCGTCTCGGATTTTACTTTACTTTTATTCTGTATACACATATATTTAATTATAATCCAGCTAAAAATTTGTTTAACATGTATAATCTTTTTTTAATGAGAAATTTACTGTTATATGTTTTGTGTATCTAAATAAATAAATAAAATAAATAGGTACCGACGAGTTGAGAACCTCTTCCTATTTTGGAAGTCGGTAAAAAAATAACCTACGACGCACTAGGGCGCTGATAAAAATGTATGATGAAATTTACGTACCAATTTTATTGAAATAACGCTGCCTGAAGTATACTGGGGTGTTATTCAAGGAACGAGCTGGCAAGACCTATGTCAAAAAAGGGTTGCAACGTTTCAGAATAACGAATTAGTCTAAAGTCAGAGGTATTAAATCATGTCATGTTTTTTTTTTATCCACAGCTTTATATTATAACCATTAGCGTATTACGCCTAATATTCTTTGAAAAATTAACCGGTTATCGGTTTAAAATATATCGCACTTTCTTTTTTATCTATAGCCAAGTAAAACACCTTATGATGTGTCTCAGCAACTGTTCTTGAGATTCAGTAATTCTAAGTTAGCCTAAACAACACCTTCGGCCACATCATCACTTACCATCAGGTGAGATAGTATTCAATGGTTTGTCTATTAGCTATAAAAAATAAATAAATACTAAGGTAGAACGGACAACGCCTTGGGCTTAGTAATAGAGACCGGTTTTGCATGCGGAATCCCTACAAAAGATGTCTAAGTTTCTTTTTTACATTTTTATATAAGCGCGAAATAGGCCATTGCAGGTCAAGTATCACATCAATGATATGAGACAGGCAATTGATATTTGCACCAAGGCATATAGTACTTTACTCAAAAAATAGAATTACATTCATCTTTGTCGCTAAATCTTCAAATATCTGGCTGCACTAAATATCTGAAGCTTCCAGTAAAAACTGCTTTATGTTATTAGCAGTCAAAAATTTCATAAACTTTTTGTATATATTTTTCTTTTACTTCGCTGGAAGCAGTTTTCTATCGATAATTTGGCTTCCGATATAGGATCTGGTGAAGTGCAATCAATATCCATCTTACTTTCAGAACCGTCGGATTACATTTTAATTTATTATAATATCAAAATAACAAATCAAGCCGTACTCTTTGCTTTAACGCCTATTTTTTTTTATTGCCTGATAAACTTTCCCGTGGGATGCCGACTATGGATAAAACATCAGAAAGTGGGTAGCAGCACTTCCTGAAGAACAGATATCTCACACTGTGATCCCCAAGACGCCTGCAAAGCGTGGGGATGGCAAATCCCCATAATGTGTTAGCAGTGGACAATCTGGCTGATCCAGTACAGTACAGATATACGTAAATGCATCTGAGGCTGTTTGTACTAAGATCGTTGAAAGATATCTAAATTTAAATGATACCCCAGCACGCCTGCATTGAATTGTCACATTACATTGCCGGCGCATTTTTTCTAAGTTCAAATACCGCGCCCGCAATGGATTTGGTTTTTCTGTGAACGTAAATACGATACTTCGCGTGCCCTTTATTCAAAATTTGTGTCAACATTTCCCGCGTGTTTCAGAAAATATAATTTTAATTTATACCTCATATAACATAGTTCCATTAGTTCTTCAATATTTGTAGAAGTTGCGAGTAGATATAGATAGCTCCATCGGAAATGTAGTTCCTTGACTTAAGCGGAAATGAAACGATGGTTATCTACGGAGCAAGCCATTTAGTGCCTACAGGTAATTATATATTGGCGCAATCAACTTGGCGGTAGGGTGTTTACCTAATGATGAATCGATAAAGTTTGCCATTTATTTATAAACTCCCCACACCCACGGCATGGTCTTCAAGGTAAATGATATACGAGAAACAAAGAAAGCTTTTAATAATATTACTAGTTTTTGACACATGTTATTTTTTCATTTTCTCTTAGAAGCCTGTTTGCTACCTGTTCTACAATACTAAATCATAACTCCATTATCTACAGATTTCACGCAGATATCAATTTATTATAACTCAAATTCATTTTAAAGTCAATATTAATTTCACAAAATAAAAATAGCATCTAGTTAATTATTATGTACAGTCGCTTGCAATAACTAAAGACTAATTGTGAAATTTGTTGATAACGGAATTATTTCTCCGTATTTGTGGGACAGTTACTTGTAGCCATCAAGTTATTAAAAGAAAATAAAAAAAGTACTAAAAATAAAACCGACTTCAACACCCAAATGTGTGAAATAAATTGTTGAAGTCGGTAAAATAATGGTTCAAAAGTACCTAGTATCACAATATTGCGCGCATGGTACCGACTTCGACAAGTTATTTCACACATTTGAGTATTGAAGTAGGTTCCATTTATCAATAAAAAAAAAAAAAAACTTTTTTATGACCCTTGCTTCTTATGGGATCGATTGTCATTCACTGTCAATGACTATATCATCAAGAAAGGAAAATACTTTTCAGTTATTGGAGTGTAACGCAAAAACGGCTTGACCGATTTTGATGAAACTTAAATGGGATCCCACAGCAAGCATCAGCTTTCAAATAAAAAAAGAATCATCAAAATCGGTTCACCCAGTCAAAATATCTGAGGTAACAGACATAAAACAAAACAGGCGAAATGATTTGCATGGTGGAAGGGCATTTTGCGAATGCTCGCCTGGCTAGTTACCACCCTCAGGTAGAAAATCTGTCGCCAAGCACCTAACGGTGTATTCCGGCAGCAGTCCTTGAGAGCAGTAGTTCTAGGTTAAGCCTGTTAACACCTTCGACCACATCGTCACTTACCACCAGGTGAGATTGTGGCCAAGGCTTACCTGCGAGCAATAAAAATAAAAAAAAAAACCTCCTCCTTTCTTTGAAGTCGGCGAAAAAGCATGTGTGAAAAACAAGTAATAAAATTAAAATAACGCGTAAATTCAAATCATTCTTATGCCAATACCAATACCATAAAATACTTAAAATTATTTATGTTTATTACCACTAAAGATACTAACCATATAAGACACTATCTGAAAGGTGTAAAATACCCTCAGTATTTTAGCAAGAAGCAACCTTTACCGACATTTTAGCTACGTATAAGTGCCGTGTTTACTCTATATAAGTATTACGTTGGCTTGACTGTCGCAAATTTTAGGAAAAAAAAAATTAGATTGAAATCTTCACACACTAACAAAATCCCTTTTATGAACATACACTTTCTTAAACCTATTTAATTCACATCCCGTAAACAACATAAGAGAAAAACAATTTAAAATCCATTTAAAAATATCTTCACATTCCTAAATTTCTGAATTTAAAATATTTCTGAAACCAAACTTTTTAACGATAAATGGTGTGCGCGCAGCGGAAAGTCAACGCCGAGTGGCGTCAGCAAAAAAGAGAGCTGTGATGGACGGATCCATCCATATTGTTATTTTGTACGAGAAATATCGATCAGTTAGAACACTGGCGTCATTTATTGCTCTACATCTCATCTCAACTGTCTCTGTGTTTGAACATACAAATATTTAATACCACAAACGCTGTGTTAGTGGTTTGCTATCTCCACATTTTTTTGGTGTCACGAACGAACCCAGCATACATATACGGACTCAACGCCATCCTCTATTTCCATATCCCTCAAATATATCATAGTGTCCGGAATATTTTATGCTGTCGGTATCCAACAGGCGTTTTGTGGTAATGTCCTCGTTTGATGTATAGCAGTCAGGAGCACTCGTGTTCTAAATATCTTGCCATTATGTATATTGTGGCTACATTAAGATGTAACGTCGCAGAAGGGCGCCTCTTAGCGTTTTTTCGTTGCGTAATCACGACCCAGATTGCTCTGTCGCGAAACATAATGCGGAATAGGGCAGGGAATTTGTAAAAGTTATAGACGGGCATTTATTCTCGAGTCGAAATATCGAAATGGAAGGGCTCGGCCAGCACTCGCTCCAACCAAAAGTCCGGTGAAATTACACGGCAAATGGCGCCTCGTTTGCGTTTAATTTGTACATTTGTTTATGCAATCTTTTTTCGTCGAGATACGCTTGGAAAAATAATTGAAAGAGCTATTTTGTTCGGTAAGGGAAATTAGCGCCGAGATTGTTCTTTGTTTGTTATATTTAATTGGATCAGATTACGGACGCTGCGCAGACACGAAATGTACGCGCTCGTAACAAGTAAATGATAAGCGTTACAGTACCCGGAGTAAAAACACCGACAGAATTGGAGTACGGAAAGATTTCTGTGAGAATTACAAATGAACTTTCTTGGAAAGAAAAAAGTACTACAGTGAAATCTTCTTCTGTGGCTACTTCGTTAATAATGTAAAGAACTGTAAAGGCACGTGAATTGTCGACTTGAACAAAAACGCGCCGGAGCCTCTGAATTTGCAATTTGAAAGCGTTTCGTTCTCTCACAATTTGCTTATACCAAGCCCCACGTTGGGCGCCATTTCACGTAATTCGGTCCGCAGCCACACTAAAGTTAAGTAATCGCACACCGTCGCCAGCGCTCATGCTACTGCTTCGACTTTCTTATTTTTTGGCATCGTTTCAAATTAAAAGCAATAAGAACGAGGCCATGTTTTCAAAGAAAACTCAACAGCATGTTGAAACAAAGCCATCTTGCTTACCGCACATAACTCAATTTATCATCCTTTGTTGAGAGAACGTCAGACCTGTCAGCCTATACAACCTAGACTAGACTGAAATTAACAGCGGTGTTGGAATCGATCTATGTTCTGAATTTCAGTTTCAAATTTCAAATGTTGCGAGATAATATGATAATATGAAACTTAATTAATGAACAAAATTGTATTAGCAATTCTAACTAAAGTAGGAATCTCAGTGGAGGTCGACCTGCTCGCCTTTCATTTTCTATTCAATAATGAACGGGCGCTGACCCGACTCGCAGGCTGCACAAAATTTAATTTTAATACGGGACTGGCCACTATCTGGGCGACGACGCCTAACAAAACATAACCGCCTGCCGGCGCACAGATTAGAACTCGCTTACACCATGTTTGTTCACGGTTAACGTTTTTGATGTCTAGCCCTAACATAATGGATGTTTTTGTTATCCGTCAAATTAACCTGGTTAGAATTTACTTGCTCCGATAGTGCTACTGACGCGACAGTTCGAACTCGTCCCTTCTGAAAGCTGGGCCATTACTGCTCCGAATCATAATGGAACCTCCAAAATACTTGGGTTTCTACAATTGGGCTCAAATTCGCTGCAATTTCGTGAATTGTCGTCGGCAGTTATTATTCGGCGTGTAAGCGGGAATTTGTCTCTTCAGGACATAGCTGGTTTTGTCCTGGAGTTTCCCGTAAATTCGCATGGTTCGCTGGCTCCTTTCAAAAGTCGCGGTTGGTTTTACGCATTTGGCGATATTGTTCGTGGCGTTTTGACTTTGAATTTTAACCATTCTTGTTCAGGATTGCGCTAGAATGAATAATGTTTGCGTTGCAGTTTGCTAGCCAGTGTTATTTGTGCATTTTAGTTGGATTAATTTAACGTTTCTTGTGGATAGTAAATCATAACAAAACAATTAGGTATGGTAGGTATAATAAACGAACATGTAAACTGAACGTGTAAACGTCCAATTCACGTCTCTACATTAAATTTGGCAATCAAACCAGTATAAATTTAAATTAGTTTCGTATTTATAGAGTTACATCATATTATGACTACAATTTTAAATAATGGAAACCAGGTGATGAAGTTCACGCTTGCATGAAGTATCATGAAAATTCTTTTAGTAAAGTACTTTTGTTCGCTTTTCTCTTCAAAAACCCTGTAAAAGTAGCGAATCTACCGCTGCCTTGTTTAACTTTGTTCTTATATCGTCAGATCCCTAAAAACGGACGAACGTCTTACAAATCCGCTTTTTGCTGTGTGCCAACCTTCTGAGTGGTTGGAGCGTAGTAAAGAGCTGTGGTCATATATAAACGAGCAATGTGACTGCGTAAAACGCTCATAATTTTGTACTTATTAATACTGACCAAGTATGCGAATCCAAACTCACACTTGTACGGATGTTTTTGTTTTGGTGGGTCGGTTCGAAACACTCACCGAGAGTTCCGCTCTTACACACAACGCGACTTGGTCCGTTTTAGTAATTTGTTGTTTCACTATAATGTCACTATTTGACCTTCGTATGCTACGAATACATATGTAAAGAAAAGTTAGTCGAGCTCAAAACATTAAAATGAAAATCTTACCGCGGTGGGCATGGTTTAAAAACATTACCTTGACGATACCAATCGAATGCAATCATTTCTAAACGACAAATCAATTAACCAATTCAATTTAATTTATAAGATTCTGCTGTTAATTGTGAACTAGACGAGTCCGGAATCAACGCGGTAACTGTACGAGGGTTACACTTCTTTACATAATATTTATTCGTAGTTCGTATGTGTTCAAAAATTGTAAGAAAATACATTTCTTTTATGGGATCTCCTCTCCTCCACTGATTTATTTTACTTTTTTCTTATTATTATTATTAATTAAGATGTAATACATAGCCTGCAAAAATGTATCTATTACCTTAGTCAATGCATAATTTACTATGCTATAACAGTTTAAAAGATACAATCCTTGAATGACAAATTTGAGGCAGTGATAGCCAAGTGGTAACTGCTATGGACTGCAGTGCCGCAGGTTCGATACCCACCGCCGGCTTGAGCTTCACCGCATAGAGGAAGGGCATTTCACCAATGTTCGCCTGGCTAGCTTGGTAGCTAGCTGACTGATTTTCAACATGAGGGTGGTCCCTCAAGTAGAAAATCACTCAGCAATCACCTAACAGTAATCAACGTAAGTTGAACTTTAGGTGTCTCTCGATCCCCATACGATGGTTAGAGAATGAGAGGAAAAATCGTTAGGAGTCATGTCGTGTTAGCTCAGTCAGTCAAAGCATACCCTGGCTATAGGGGTGGATGACGCGGGTTCGAATCCCGCACATGACTATAACTTTTCCCCTCGTAAATTTATGATTTTGTAATAAAACACATCATCACAACCGGTACACCCTGTAAAGAGCTATGAGGCAACACACACAAAAAAACGTTTGAATTGAAAACGTCCCCCTTTTTTAAGTGGGTTTAAATACTCTATTTCCTCGGCAACATCAACGGTTTATTATTTGCAACTGCATTAGTCGCAGAGGTATTACTGAACCATAAGTCTTAGTACAGGCGCGTTCGACGTGCCTAATCTCTCAAATCCTTTGAGATCTTTTGGTCTATAACTCCTTGTACTGTGAAACTGCGAATGTGAGTGGCTCTACCACGGAGGAATGTTAAGTAGGGGTGGAAGGTAGCGCACGTAATTTAATCAACTTTTAGTGACGTGTGTGAAGATTCGACGAAATTATTTCTTTATTTTAGTGTTGTTTTTACGATACCTTTTTATTTTCGTCTTGTGACGAATATAAACTGAGACAAAACAAATCGGACCTCTAAAGTAAGCCTTACGGTAATTCGATATAAATGCAGCCAAAACACGTCCCCTGTTGGAAATATGAAACTGCCACCCTCTCCCCTTTAAACGTATCTATCCAACTAACCACCACTAAAGACTATATTAGGCATTTGAATCCAGTGTCTCCCCGCAACTCTCACGATGTCGTCAGTCCACCTGAACATCAAAAATTTTCTAGGCTAATTATATTGGCATCTTCTAGGCAAGTGTGTACCGTCGTCGATCGCATCGTCATTAACTTGAAACATCAAATGAGATAAAGGTCAAGTGCTGCCAATTTTACGCAAAAAAAGCACTTTAAAATTTATATCCTAGATAGTGTACCTAACCTTCCTTTGTTTTATAAAAAAACAATGCTCTACTTTTCTAAAAGTAAAGTTTTAATGCTTGGAACTTAATCACATTTCAGAGATATCGTTCTCGTTTTCCTAAAAAAATAACTGTTGGGCATCTATAACAGCATAAGAAAATTATGACGTCATTGTCATATTTGCTCAATTGGTTAGAGCATAGCCCGGCTAAACGGGTGGATGAACGCGGGTTGAAATCCCGCACATGACATACATTTTTCTTTTCGTATATTTGTGATTTTGTATATCATAAGAAAGTTAAAGCAAAGTGTTGCAGAGAAAACAATACCCATTTTAACCATCCCTAAACTATCCGTTCTAAATCAGACGCGAGGTTATATACCTTGCCTACATCAAAAGTAAGCTATTAGTCAATGATATTCTGTTATAACAATTTCAATACATATAATTAAGCATTCGGTTGTTTAAATGCTTTCGTTTTAGTAACTGTAGTTCTATGTATAGTTTGTAGTGTTTTCTTTATGTACAAACATTGGTGATTTTTCATGCTCGATCTGTTAATATAATATACTTATATATTATGCTCAACCGAAGAATAAAAAAGCTCGACTAAAGAACGTTCCTTCTATTTTTTGGATGTCAGTTTAAAATGCAAGTGCATAATCATTAATCAGTAGTATAATCCGACAGAGAATAATAAAATTTAAAGCCGACTCGTGTTAGCTCCAACTACAGAAATAGCTTGTGGCATGCGATTTCAACATTATTTTATGCTGTTGAACTACCCAATTAAGTAAAATGTATTTACGTATATTCATTTGGAGAAACCTACTTATTTACAATTTCACACAAAAGTACCTTACATAATTAGTTTACCGCTTAAGGCGATGTGGTCTTTGAAATATATCGAATTGAGGGCTTAGGATGGAGATATATTGTGTCTTGCATGCGAGTGAGCGAAACGGAACTACGTGATATTTAACAGCGCGAACTAATTTTTTAATAGACATTCATATAAAATTGAGTTATTTTTAAAAGCGACAGTCTTTCCTGTACTTTTTATGGAGATTGATATAGTTCTTCGAATTATCCATGAACGATATGCTTCATCGAAGGCACGCTCAACCGATTGTCGGTTTTACGAAAAAATCATTAGGCCAAAGAACGGTTCTCCGAAACAACTCCTTGACGAGACAGTTAGTTTTACGAAATAATCCATCTCTATCAAGGGCTTGCCAAAAACACTGATTGCCGACAAATCGTTCGACAAATTTGTCTTTTAAAATTGAAAGGGCGATTTAAATTTCGACGAAACTATTCTTCGTTGACATGCGGTGGACGATATATTTGACATAAGAGTATTGTATCAAATATGACAGCTGACAAAGTGACATATGCCACACAAAGTATGAAATTTTGCAGTAGTCAGACTTAACTGATGTCAATACAAGTGTCAGCTGTAAAAGACGTATTTTTCAAATTAGGTCTAAATCTAATCTCTAAAGGTCTCCTTTGGGTAAAAATCATATTTGGGGCCTACACGACTCAAGTAACTCGTTAATAGGTCCCAATGTTGTGATACATGTCTACGTGATAGACGTTGATTGGAAAACCGTTATCAAAATAATAAGGGCATTATCACTGAAACTCTTGAACATCCACCATGAGTTTCTTCACAGAGCTGATAGAAAAAACTTGATTAATTCGCCAACGTTCGTTTACAAAAAAGACACCATTTCGTATTAGATACATAGGTATCTATGTATATTACCCTAAATAATTTCTTATCTATACTCTCTACTCGACCTTATTTCGAGTTGGTCCTAATCAAAGAGCCCTTTACCCAAAGAAAATAGACTTTCTTTATATTCTAGGTATATTCTATAGACTATACATAATTGCAATTGTCTGTGAATTTTATCAGAGTTCCCATCTCTAGGCTTGTTCTTTGAATAGACGTTTACAAAGAGTTCTAAGCGAGTTTAACAATAGACGTGTTTGAATTAGTTTCTTGGGCTTTGGTATTGGTATTTTATATATCTCTGATTATATAGAAACTTGTAAGCAGATCATGTAGCGAAAGTTTTAACGTTTTAACTAATAGTTTAAAATTATGGGATAATAAGACTCCTTACAGTTTCGTATCAAGTTAGCATTCAGCAAATCAATTGCTTTCATTGTCTACGATGAGCAATGAAACATAAATATTTAGGCCAAGCTGATTCTCTGCTCCTCCTTCTATTGATTGTTTTCTGGTTAGGTACTAAAACATTAGGAGAACCTGATTCATTCCGTGGAAAGTGTTATTTGTTAGGTATTGAAAAAGTCTTCATGACAATGGTCCTTTATTTGTACCGGATATGCCTATCCTTTTACCACTTTCTTACCTGATAGTAAGTGATTATGCAGCCCATCACCAAACAGTTTGGTGTTATGCAGACTGTGCCCAAGTCAGTGTTACGCCGACATATGTTCAACAATTCAAACGGCATCCATCCTATTTTTACGAAGTAATATAAAAGTCAATGTGTTAGATACTTTTATTAATGAGTATAATTAAACGACTGCTTCACCAAAGCTGATGAAATTTAAATGAGACAAATATATAACACTATATCCGACAAAGATGTATAAATTTAGATTTAATATCACCTAAAATAATGCAAATACCAAAAAATCAGACCAAAATAAACATGAATGATCACAAATAATAATTTAATTGTTATACTTAATTCATCTATAACAAGAAACTAAAATATTGTTTATTGCTTTGCTATTATTTCAGTAATTTGATCCTAGGCTAAACAGATTATAACACACACATTTGGGAAAGAAAGTATTTAATATTATTATTCCACAATTTAATATTATAAATAGACTTAGCTTAGGCAGTGGCTTAGGGCACAATTCCATGAAAACCTAAATATAATTCTTACTAGCAGGTATGAAAGATACACAGTAATATTGTGGTATAAACAATTACTAAACAGACAAACAACAAACAGTCATATTTCATTATATATATGAAGAGCGCTTTCATACCCGGCGGCGGCCTTGATTCCAGATGGAAAACGTCTTCGCCTTGTGACAGTATTGGAATATATTCCAGCTTTTTAGTGTCTACTAGATTTGTTCTGAGACAAGTTTTCTCTAGAGATGTTATAGTAAATTATGTTGTATGTTTGTACTGTTGAGTAATGTATAGAATTACATAAATATGTACATCTATGATGTTTCTTTGGTCTTGAGATTATAAGATCACTAGGCATACCTACTTATTCAGAGTTCATCGAAGTGTATATACTCGTATTATGTCACTTGTTTTATGCTAATAAAACGGGGTTCAACGTTGGAGAAGCAAAAATTATATGTAATGGCTATAGAATTAGTTTGATAAAGCAAATACCTAGTATATATTCCTATGATGGCATAATAATTCCAGTTGCCTATTAACTACCTCAAAATGTAGACAGGGACTTAATAATATGAACAAAATTTTGTATTGTAATGTCTAAGACAACGAAGTTAAATGATTGCCATAGGAAGCAGACTACCAACACTGAAAAAGTATGAAATAACCGATACTGCTCGATACCACGCTGATTCAAACACTGAGCTCACATTGACATGGCTGATTTCCACAAGATAAACGATTGATTATAGCGGCCCACAATACTGGTCACCATGGACTAGAGATTGCAATTACACATTGACAAATACTTTTTTCAGTGATGTAACACTTAAAAATACTTGACCAATATTGATATGAAATTTAAATGGGACTGACATGGAGGTAGACACAACCTACAAAAAAAAACATAGTTGAATAAACGTAAATACACAAAAAATCATAAGCGTCGTATTTTATTTTATGAGTCTGGTTATAAAATTCCTTTTTTATGGAAGTTAGTAAATGAAAAGAGTTATGTATAAGTATATAAAAAGAAATAAAAATACTACTAACAGGTAACAGAAAAGGCAGAGGGATAACACATGTACCTGGTGTCGGCATGCCATACGGAGGAGTCAGAGTAATTTAAATAAATAAGCTTCATTATATTATAAACTTGAAATAGTTTGAGATAAAGATAAGAACTGAAGCGCTGAGCGTACTGAGGTATAATCTGTGGTAGAAGTGTGTAAAGACTGTATAACAATCAATACTTGGACGTTTTTCCGATTGGACGTTTATATAGTTTAACATTATTTTGGCTTTGGACCTTTTTTCTTTTTAGGCATTAGTCGTGCAAATCGTCAGAATACCTGGTTATGTGAAAGCGATGTATGAAGGCTTAAACGATAGGAAAAAAACCGTAATAAACAGATTTTTTATTGAGAAAATGTACAAGAAAAAGGGCAGGAATGTGATGAAGTATCTGTAAATGATAGCTAAAGTAATTACCTTAATATAGCGCAGCAGCTTTGAAACAAGATGAAAAATACGATATCACAAATACGGAAGATAAACGCACGTCTTACTCCTTAGTCAAAATTGGCTACTTTTCACAAGATCACATTCTTAGGATGTTAAACGAAGCTTGCTCAAGGGCTCGTCTCAAATCCTTAATTCTGCTTCGTTGACGCAATTAATTTTATATTAACGTCAAGTGCCATCTGGTGCCTGTTCCTTGAATTACTTACCTTGTGATATTTTAAAACGAAAATAATTTGCAAAGTAATTGATGGTCCGTTTCTTTCTTATTTCTACCCAATTTAGTGGAAGATAATCATCTCTCGGAATTTCTTAATTGAAAATATACAGTCACTTTGTTCGTCGTTATTTTGAGTCGGCGTTAAAAGATTTTTGTTGACTTTATTATCACATTACATCTACAATGCTATTTGTGGCAACTCACCTCTGAAAAGGCTGTCTGAATTTTGAAGAAACATTTTTTTTAAAGGATATTTTTATATTTTGATTCACTAGTGTGACATACCGATTCTCACGCAGGCGTAACCGTGACGGTTATGCCAGTTGATTATTGATGGCAGCTCATTATTCATATATCCAATGGTTTTACTACAAATCAACGCCATCTCTTTGATTTTGTGACAACTAATTCAATCAGTGTATAGGTTGACTTTATGACCACCATGTTGTTTTATTGCATATAATATATGAATTTGTAAAACCATACAATAATTTAAAACACTTTTTAAGGTTCTGTACCCAAAGAGCAAAATAGAGTCCTATAGTGTGTCTGTCTAACTATCTACCCGTCCATTCCAGTACATGTTATGCCCTCTATCACGTAATCGAAATGAGTTACATATCTGAAATTTAAACACTTGGAAGGAATCTGGAATTTTCGTATGCTCGTAGTATGTATGATACCATATTCTCCATGTAGGCAGCAAATTCTGAAAACACCTATTTTAATTATTTTGAATATCAAAACAAACAGTTTTTCTTCTTCTGATGGGCTGTTGCAATGCGTTACCGTAACAGAGTGAGGCCGTCACATTTGACAGGTTTCTTATCATCCAGTCAGGTTTGACTTACATCGAAGACGGTCATATATTGGAGTTAATCCAACATATTGAGCTACCGTTGAACATATCATCCATCGAGTCATTATATAGATGCGGTATACTTATATGTGTTTGGATTTGTCAAACTAAGTGCCAAATTTCTTAATGTGTCAAACAAATACTAATTTTGTCATTAAACCAGGGATCATTCGAAACATAAATAATTAACACAAACGTTTCTTTGTTTCAGGTTCGTTTTCAATATGACAATAGAGAGAGAAGCTCTGTTGAATTTCGACAATTCTTTTGACGTAAGTACGCGTTTAACGTTACCCAATGGTAAGTAAGATATAAATAGCGGGCTATATTTCAATAGGTACACCTGTCATCCACACGACGGTAATGTAAATTGAATAGGCAGGCATCTATTCAATTTTGCAACTTTGCGATCGGGCTGACCGATCTCTTATTTCCGTCTCTGTATAATTCAATTACATATCAGAAAAGGCGTATATTTGTTCTGTGTAAGGGTATACGAATACTTAAACATCTAATTCTTATAATATATTAGGGGCTTTTTGTTCACATACCTTTTTGAATTGGTTACATTTTATCTACTTTGCATGGAAAATTGTGTATTCTAATAGTGAAAAAAGAAGCTGCTATCCATTGAGATATAAGTACCACGTACTAGAGAAGCTATTTCAAACAAAAACATGTCGTAGCTTGATGACAGCGGCCTACGCGGGACAAGTGTGACGTTTGCTTTGTTGCAGTGCCGTGTCAAATGTCGTCTGAGGAAACTATTAAACATGCAGCGACAGATCGCTGTAGATTTAGACTAAATTTTTGCTATTACTGTATATACCTACCAAGATATTTATTCACTTGAACCTTAATTTTATTAGTCTTACATTCTTACTTGACTACGGAAATGTTATTTACATCCAGATTCACACTTTGATTCGAATTCTCGTATTATTAGCAGAGATCTGAACGTGCCCACACAAAGTAAGATGTATGTATATATCAGTAGGTACTTATATATAAAGGTATGGATATCAGTATAGTTCAAACGAATAGAGTGAGAGTTCGGATTGCGAAATCTAGGCCGTAGAACTCATATATTATCCTTTTTTAGCATGTCTCTTTTTTTGCTACTAGCGGTTGCAGAAAACAGCACACTGTCAGTAACTTGAAGACTTTCGCGACTTGAACACTTAGTTATAAGTATTTGACGGGACTTAATCGAAACCAATCGAATTTGGTTAAAACGTCGAGGTAAATATATAATGTAGAAGTTTTATCGCGATTAAGTCCTTATAAAACCCTTATAATTACTTATAAATATAGCTTAGTCAGGATGTTTTTTTACGAAACGGCGCCTTTTAACTAGCAGCCAGAATAATTCTGGATCATATTTAGCTACGAATATTATTTATTCGTTAATTTTTCTGTCACCTCGCCGGCTGCTGTAGCGGCACGCTCGGTTCGCTTGCTCGGCTCGCTCATTATTGTGGTCACCAGTAACGTACCATAAAGTGTGTATTTACACCCTAATGAGTCAGAGGACGTAACCATGAGACCACTGCTCGAGAAATATAAACCGTTTGTGGTACTTTGGAAATATCATAATAATAATTAATGACATTCAGTTTGCAACTCACTGGCGCCAGCTAAGATAATAATCATCAACAAACGACAACACTGATCGTAATTAATAACTCTTGTTATAAAACACATTCCATTCAATCTTGAACAATCAGACGAATAGGTTGGTATCATTTGCACGCCGCTTAGGTAAAGTTTTGTTAGAACTGTATTATAACTCTATAACAACTCTGCAATATTGTACTACAACTTTAGCAAATAAATATTCAAGCATTCATATATCAGACTTTTTTATTTCTATAGGTACAAACATTTTATTATTTTACATACACTCGATAATACACACAAGTATTCTAAAATTACTTCGAAAATTCAAGACACTCATTTTGGCTATATATACAAATCAATTAGCCGTGAATATTTTATTGCGGGTTCCTACGACCCAGACATCTAATGACCCAGAAAATAAAATTTTACGTCAGACGTATATACTATGTAATATTTGTGTAGTTTGCTTTAGTCACAACAACAATAAAAAAACCTTTACAGGGCCATGACCTTAATGCCTTTACCTAGCGGGGCCTTAGTATATCCTCTATATATATTTATAACACGATATAACCTTAAACATGCTAACGACCGTGCATCGCGGCTCGGTTTACCAAACAACACGAAATAATCTAGGGCCCACGTGACCTCGTATATATCACCAACTTGTGACACTTTCAGCTTATATTTCAGCAGAGCAACGGTACTACGAAATAGTGTAATTAGCTCGCCCGCTGTGGATTTAAACGTCATTTGGGATAGCTTGGGAGGCAAGGATAAAATTAATCATTTCGTATATTATTATAAAAATTAGCAATTCTTATTGTGAAGGTAATAACAAGCTCGAAAAATGTTTTTTTTTCTTGTTTGGCTAATATAATATATGATCGAAATGTATAATTCTACAAAATAATATATTAGACGTATGCCTTCATTAACAAAATACTACGATCTATATACAACACTACAGCTACTACGATAAAAACATTAAGATAACTTATAAGTCATTGCAGACTCACAAGCAGTCCAAACGCTCCAGCTCCCTACAAGTTGGCAGCTTTTCCCCGTTGAATTGCAATGCTTATTCAAAATTGAATACACATATTTTCAGAAGCTTTATGAAAGAAAATACATGTCACTCCACAAACACAACAACTTATTTAAGATATGAGTTTACGAGACGTACTGATGCATTTAAAATAAAAACACCGTAAAAATATAAATGTTAATACAAAATATAAAGTGATATTGAATGTTTAATAAGCGATGCTCCCACGAGACGCCAAAATTAGCGATAGCATATATAAATGCATGAAGACTTAAGAATTTAGTGATTTTGATTCGTATGGCGCAAGCACTAATGTACTATTAAGTAAAACATATATAAAAAAAATACTTTATCCTACTTATACCGAAAGAATAATATGCAAATCATCAAATACCAAAGACAATATAATCATCCGCTAAGTAAATCACATTAGTTGTATGTAGAAACATTGTATTTCAGTGGAACCATAAATCAAAAGATCGGTTATTTTCTAGATTTTAATTAAATGAATCATAATATCAGATAAGATTATGCTGAGGGTTACTTGAGACTAAAATTGATATAAAGACACGCTGAGAACGCTATCCAAATGAAGATATGTAAAATGAATTTTGAACAAATGAAACGCTTCAATTATTCTGAACTCCCGATGGTGTTAAAAATGTGCCTAGACAATTTTATAACAAACAAGAAAGGGGTTTAAAATGCTAAAAAAAGCCATCGTACATAATTATAAAAATATATAGCAATGAACGATATCGTCAACTGCGGATGCCAAGAGGTCAAGCCCAATTCCATAAATCTCAATGGATTTAGTAATTCAGCAATTCAGCTAACAACTTTTCTACTAATTTCATGAATAACACAGTGTACTGCCTTTATCCTACACACGTTTGGTCGATATAAAAGGTTTGCTTAAAATTCCCATAAAACTAAGATATTTCTTTAACGTAGTATGTAGATACGTATGTGTTCTGTAATTTGAATAAATGTATTTTATTTCTTCTTTCGTACTATCTAAAAAACATTCTATTTCCCTAGGAATTCTTATATAGGCGTTACAAGTCATAAGGGGAGAATGATAGTTTGAGGACATTGGTGCACTAATTATAGGTAGCAACACACTTCTAACACCAACATGATATGCATAATGGGATTCTGCTCATTTGTTCCAGTAAGTTCCTGAAGTCAGCTTAAACATTATCCAGTGAGAGGATGTGCATCAGATCTTTTTTGTTTTAAATCCTCGTTACTTATGCTCAAATCCTGTTTTTTCTTGGCCTAACAGTTCAGTTTAAATCTAAAACTTCTAGCTGATATTTAACAAGAACCAGTGCCACTTAGCCCGTCGTGCGTTACACAGGCTATACTTAAACTCAATTTGTACTCTGTTTTAACTGAGTTTATACTTAAAGCTATTACTTAAGCCTAATTATATTTAAGTAAAGTTATTACTTATACCTGAATGCCTTAGAAAAGGCTTATTGCATTCTCATCAAACATCGCATTAAAACCTGCTTTAGAATGAAATACTAGCGTGGAAAGCGTTCAAACATATTAGACTTACAAAGAATGACACACACTAACAACATACTTCAAACTTATAACCTTTACCTAACCCTATGACCGTAGCCTTCTTTAGCCGTTGGAGGTTAAAAATAGCATCGACCGTTAATATGTAGAAGGTAACTGACGATCAAATTGAACGATTGACTGACCCCTTCAGCATGATTTAAAATTGAGGGATATCTTTATTATACATGTTGAGAGATTAAGCTTTTTTTTTTAGCAAATAATGATATATCGGACGTGTTTTCATCAATCTTCATGATTCAAACTGATTTATGATGCAGTAATGATACAATAATTATTTTTCGAAGATTTTTTTACAGTTGGACTGAAATTCATGACAAAGGCAGACAATTTCAGTAGTGATAATAATTTACATTGTGTTCGAGACTACGAAGGGCTTCAATGGGTAAGGTCACCTCTCCGCTCAACTTTAATTGCTAGGATTAAAATAATTTGTATGAACTGGAGTAGGTACTTAGCTATTTCCTTTTACTATTTGACTAAGCAACATTGGTTATGTATACGATAATTCAGAAATTAATTTAAAGTGCTAAAAATAAACGAATAAATGACTTACTTGTAACGTACACTTGGCACACGAGATATGATGCATCGCGCAACGGCATTCAACAAATGCTCGCTTCGCAAGCTAGCTTACTATAACCCCTTAAGGTTGAACTGGCCGTACAGTTCTCCATACAAACGCAGCAGGGTGATCACTCCCTTATTTGAAATTTTAGATATAGAATTAAGCATAATATCGATTCAACTCGTCATTATCTAGGTTTGTACCGTAACAAAATTTTAAAAAGAGAATTAAGTTGAAAGTTATGAGCCTTGAAAACTGTATATGAAAATGTTTCGAGGCTCATAGCTCTCAACTTAATTATCTTTTAATAATTTACGATACAAACCTAGATAATGACGAGTTCAATCGAAATCATGCTTTGTTTTGGACCTAAATCCTCAAATAAGGGACTGGTCCGACAGTTCTCCATACAAAAGTGGTATGGTGATCACTACCATACCACTTTTGTATGGAGAACTGTCGGACCAGTTCACCCTTAAGCAAGCTAGCTTACTATAAACCAAGCACTGAACACTATAATAATATGTTCTGTGTCGGGGAACGGGAGCGTAGTAGTCATGTCACTAGACATTACTACTGAGCGCTTCCGTGCTTCGGTGGGCACGTTAAGACATGAGTCCTGGTTGTTGTGTTACATTGGCAGTCGATATATAATGGCGGTAGGGCATTCTGCGAGTGCTCAACTGGCTAGTTTTTTTTTTTAATGTCTTGTGGCAGAACAAGCTCGAGGCCCACCTGATGTTAAGCGGACTAACCTCTGCCTATAACAGATTCATTTCGTCACAAGCCACGAATTGCACTGCGCCTGTCACCTTGAGACATAGTTGTTAAGTCACATGTGCCTGCAATTTCACTGGCTCTCAAGGATTGCTGCCGGAACACACCGTTAGGTGCTTGGCGACAGATTTTCAAATTGAGGGTGGTCGCTAGCCAGGCGGGCATTCGCAAAATGCCCTTCCATCATGCGGTGAAGCTCAGGCCCATGGCGGGATTCGAACCATGGACCTGCTGCATAACCAATGCCACTGAGCCATCACTGCGTCAAAAGTTACCGCCCTCAAGTAAAAAATATGTCGCCAAGCACCTAACGGTGTATTCCGGCAGCTGTCCTTAGGAGCCAGTAGTTCTAGGTTAGCCTGAACAACATCTTCGACCACATCATCACCTACCAGGTGAGATAGTGGTCATAGGCTAGCCTATAAGCTATAAATAAAAAACAGTGTTTTCTGATGGCTGTCCTTGAAAGCCAGTATCTATTCCAAACAATATCTTCGACCAAATAATCACTTACCATCAGTAAATAATGGTCAAATGCTAACCTATTAGTAATAAAAAGCCCTGATTAATTAAAGAGGTCAAAGCAAAATAAGTAGAGATTTATACGAAAGAACGCCAAAATTCTATATTTGTATAATCCATTCATATTTTACTCCCATTCATTCCAAACAATCCAATTCTTCGTCCTGTTTATAGTATGTGAAAATGTAAAGAATCCAGAAATTTCCATAACAATAAACCATGTAACAATTGTTACGAAGTACAAACATTTATCTGCTTTAGGGGTGACCGTACAAAACGGAACCTGGGAAATAATCAGAGTCAGTAAAGGAATTCACACGGAAATGGTTTAAGCTTGTTCCAAAATACTTTTTCACCTTACAAACTCGTAAAGGTGTTGTTTATCATTCGAAATCTGCGTGGAAATAAATATTTTTATCCGCTAGAGTGGAAACTGTTTTTGATTCTTGAACCTAAATAACCAATCTTAGTAATTTGACTTTTAATTTTCCTATACATTAACGCAAACTTACTACATTATTTAAGCCTTTTTACTTTTAACTATTTTATTACCCTTATAAAATAATATATACTTACTACATTATTGTAGTGAGGTGAAAAATTATGTATTGCGCTCGACAGTTAAGTTATTTTGCGTCTTGAACCTTCGAAATATTCGGTCAATCTTAAACAAACTCGCTTCGCTCATGGTTAACTCCTAGAATCCTTCGCTTCTTCAGATTTCATAAAAGTACTTGCGCTAAAAAACAACTTTGTAGCCTTGCACAATAAATAACTACTTTTTAGCTATTAGAATCACATGGAATTCACATTTCTTACTGTTCTCGTTGATTATGATAAGCCAGGATACTTGTCGATAAACTTACTTTTGACTAGAATATCACCTGATGGTAAGTGATGATGTTGTCAATGGTGGTAAGTATATGTTTAGGATAGAATGGGAACTGGATCTTCAAGGACAGCTGCAAGAAAACGTTATTAGGTGCTTGGCGACTGATTTTCTACTTCAGATTGGTAGCTAGCCCAGTGAACACACGAAAAATGCTGTAACACCCTGCAGTGGTGTTACTTTTTAGGCCACCCCAATGCATTCGACATGCCTAATGACTGCCATCCTAAGACAACACGCGTAATTGACGGCTTAAGGTACTCCAAAGAACAGAAAATAAATGTTACTATTGATCGTTTTCTAATTGAGTGAGAACCCATTTAATTACGTTCATAACGGTTAAGAACAACTATAGGAAAGATTCATAGAGATCTCTTCAAACTATAAATTGCCAAATTATTGGGAGGCACGAAATTTTTTTTTTGCGAACACAATTTTAGTTCGTACCTAGTTCGTACCCAATCCAACGTAGTTTATAGATTTTGTACATAATGTATGTATCCAAACAGCATAACTCATGATGGTTTAAAGCATACGTTGGACATAACCTAGAAAAGGATAGATAAGTATTTCCAAGAGAATTTTTAACAACCGTAATGCTAATTAATTGTCAATTTTTAAATTTAGTTACCTAGTACTGTTATATTTTTTCGTCTACCATGCGCCCGCGGCTTTTCCCTGAATTACTGAAATCGATAAGCATTCTCAATCAATCGGAACTATCACAAAATTGAGATATAAGCTGCATCAATAACTTAATTTTTTATTTTTTTGCTGATAAACAAAGGCCTACCTTTGACCACAATCTCACCTGATGGTAGATGATGATGTGTTCGAAGGTGTTAACAGGCTTAACCTAAAATAACTGGCTCTCAAGGACAGCTTAGGTGTTTGGCGACAGATTTTCTACTTGAGAGAAGTCACTATCCAGGCGGGCATTCGCAAAATGTCATTCCAACATGCGTAGAAGTTCAAGCCCTCGGCGGGATTGATTCAAAGCATGGACCATAGTCCCTGCTTAAATGACTAATGTTACAAATTTCATCAAATCCGGAGAAAAGTTGATAAACATATTAAAACTTACTCACACCTACTTAGGTACATTTACAATTACAAAGTTTCATAATATATGCGATACAAAGCATTTTCCACTACATCACATTTCTCAAAGCCTAGTAGGTATGCGTAATGTAATCGAACTAAGTTTACCTACTGGAAAGGTGTATGCACAGTGGCTATAAAGTATATTTTACACATTGCTTTAGGGCTGCATGGATAAAGAGCCTCGAAGGCGAATTAGATTTAATTTTTGATTCTGTTTGCTTACTCACGACTGGGGTGCCTAAATTATTCAGAGTCTTGCAGGAGGTATGCACCATAACGGTGTACTCAGAAATTCCTTGAACTACGGTTCCGTGCCGACTTACGGCGAAAACAGGTTAATGGTCTGTAGCTTTTGGATTATTTTTATTATTGGATATTTGAATTAAATTTGAGAGAATACAGTTTACAACATAGGCTTATTGAGCGTAGCGAAAAAATCCTAGGTCTGTGGTTTATAACACTTTCATTGCAAAACGTCATTGTAAACTTGTGTATGTTATGGAAAATTTACATTGGGATTTTGGGTAAAGACACTGCTGTGGCTTCAGCAAAGATGCCCAATAATAAAATGTGATTGTAAAGCCACCGGGCAATAGTTGGCAACTATTGTGTTTCCAACACTTGTTAGTGACAAATAATGCCAAGTTTTATGGGATTAAAATGCATTGATACCCTTAGTTCTTTTACCAAATAATTTGTAATAAATAATAAAAAAATTTAATCGAACACCAAATGTTGTAAATTATCACTAAAGTCATATTAGGTCCGACGACGAGAGAAGCGAGGAGGAGCGTTAGGTTACTTGTGACCTCAAAAACGTGCGAGCCGAGCGAGCGAAGCAAGCGTGCCGTGGCAGCGGCCGGCGATGCCCCAGAAGAATTATAGCATATAGGCTTAAGCTTCGCCGCATGATGGAAGGGCATTTTGTGAATGCCTGCCTGTGGCTAGCGACCACGCTAAAGAAGAAAATCTGTCGACAAGCACCTAACGGTGTGTTCTGGCAGCTGTCCTTGAGAGCCAGTATGCATATACAGGTTAAGCCTATTATCAGGTAAGATAGTGGTCAAAGGCAATAAAATTAGCAATAAAAAAAGTGTAATTGCTAATGGTAAGTACATACAGTAAATCAATAAAATGTAAAATTGAATCGCTTAGGTAGGCAGTAGAGTTCATACTACACTCAAAAAATATGCAAGGATGCGCCTTCGTGCTTCGGAAGGTGTAAACATGTTGGATTCTCATCGTCAACTAGCATAAAGCTTGTTGGAGCGTTTACGTCGAAAACAGAATAAAACACTCGTGGCTTAAAACTATGAGTAGAACGCGGGTCGGTTGTAGATCAATACATATAATTGACTAAGTATAGATGTAACTGAAAGGAATTTTAAGGTAAAATTAACTATGAAGGTAGATAAAGCTAAAAGAATATCATATCTCGGCTCCAGAGACTGCATAACAACAATTAACAAGCATAAAGCTTGCTGGAGCGTTTATGTCGAAAACAGAATAAAACACTCGTGGCTTAAAACTGTGGGTAGAACACGGGTCGGTTGTAGATCAATACATATAATTGACTAGGTATAGATGTAACTGAAAGGAATTTTAAGGTAAAATTAACTATGGAGGTAGATAAAGCTAAAAGAATATCATATCTCGGCTCCAGAGACTGCATAACAACAATTAACAAGCATAAAGCTTGCTGGAGCGTTTATGTCGAAAACAGAATAAAACACTCGTGGCTTAAAACTGTGGGTAGAACACGGGCCGGTTGTAGATCAATACATAATTGACTAGGTATAGATGTCACTCAAAGGAATTTTAAGGCAAAATGGACTATGACGGTAGATCAAGTTAGGAGAATGACATATCTCCTCCAGAGACTGGTGGTCAAGGTTTCGAATATATTCCCGGTATAAGTAATCGCGGCCTAGGTATAACATGCATTTTGCTACAAGGTAAGCAAGTGGAATTACAGCTGATGAATATAAGTGGGTAGGTACTAACTGTATAGATAGAAGTTACTTCCTTGTAGCAAATAAATTACAGAGTATGTAGCACAGGAAGAGACTAGACTCCCACAACACGGGGAATCCTAGTGTGGGAGCTAGTGTTCATAGTTGTAGTTTAATATTACGATTAATTAATTTTATATAATCATTAGTTAATTGTAACCCAAGTTCTGGCAAAATAAACGATATATTATTACTAGCGACGAACTGCACTGCATCTATCACCCTGAGACATAAAGTATCTTACCTTTAGTTCTCATTTACATGATGACATTCTATTATATATTATATTCTAACCCGGCACTCCAAGGGGAATAAAAAATAAATTGATAACGAGTTAAAATATACAAAAACATAAAACACAGTTTTTAATGAACACTACAAAGTATACGAGTGCGCTGCGGTCAAGATCCATCTAGTTATTCCGGTATATTCTGCTGTAAGAGAATATCCAGTAGGGAAATGTATAGAGAATATTAAACCATGCTCTGTTGGTCAATGCCACTTACATAATAAGTATCTGTTATTCTACAACTGGGATTTGGATAATGTATTAAACCAAGATAATAAAACCATGGAAATACTAGCATAGAGTCATAGAATAGAACAATAATGTTGTAAAATTGATAAATAAATAAACGTTTGAAGCAATGATGGCTGGGCGGTATCGACTGTACCAATGGACAGCGGTGCCGCAGGTCCATGATTTAATCCCCACAGTCAGCTTTACCGCATGGTGGAAGGGAATTTCGCGATTGCTCGCCAGGCTAACTGCCACCCTCAAGTAGAAAATCTGGTGCCAAGCACCTAAGAGTTTGCTCCAGCAGCAGTCCTTGAGAGCCAGAAAAATTACAGGCTCATGAGACTTAACAACTGTATACTTCAATGTGACGGGTGCAGTGCAATTCGTCACTTGTGTCGAAATGCATCTGTTATAGGCAGAGGTTAGTCGGCTTAACATCAGGTAGTAACAACGTCTTGTGCTTGTTACGTTACAATCACGTGTAATAAACGAAATTGAGTATTTTGTAGTTTTCAGAAGTGAACATCAGTTTTTTATTCGATATTTATACTTTGTTGCATATTACAAATGCTTGCTGAGTCGTTATTTCCTGATCAACGTCCGCTGCGATCGATGACTTAAATGAGGGACTGCTATATCATTACTACTGACAGAATATAAAGGACTACTGAGCGCTTCCGTGCTTTGGAAAGCACGTTAATAAATAACGCAATAGCATGGTGATAGGCCATTTTACGGTATTCGCAAGGCTAGCAATCACCCACCCTCAAGTAGTCTTGAAGCAGTGATGGCTCAGTGGCATTGGCTATGGACTGCCGCGCAGCAGGTTCATGGTTCGAATCCTGCCGTGGGCATGACCTTCACCGCATGGTGGAAGGGCATTTTCCGAATGCCCGCCTAGCTAGCGACCACCCTCAAGTAGAAAATCTGTCACCAAGCACCTAACGGTGTATCCGGTGTGACTTAACAAGTACGTCCAAAGGTAATGGGCGCCGTGCAGTTCGTCACTTGTGATGAAATGCATCTGTTATAGGCAGAGGTTACCGCTTAACATCAGGTGGGCCTCGTGTTTGTACCGTCACAATAACATAAAAGAAATAAAAACATCACCAAGCACCTTAAATTGTATTCCAGCAGCTGTCCTTGACAGCCAGTAATTCTAGTTAGCCTGAAGTATATCTTTATCATTTACCATTAGGCTCAAAAGCCTATTATATCGATGCCATCAGAGAATATGGTAGTCAAAGGTTAGTCTAAAATCTATTTTAAAAAATCCAAATGCAGGGTACGCGCACAATTGATGTCATACTGCCCCTTTCAACAGTATGGCAAACCCGTGGAGGGTGAAAGAGACAGTATGGTTTTTGGTTTCAATTGTATCTTGAACCGTGCTCCAACTTAACGTCTTTCGTTACCTAAGAATAGAATTAACCATAAACTACAAAAGCGGTTGAGCTACATTCCATCTAAAATACTTTATGAATAATTTCAAATCTAAAGTACACCAAGGAGTTTTGATATTATAAACAAACTACAAGAAAGACGGTATACTAACCTTCTTCAGGTGAAATCCCCAAACACTATTGCAAATAAAAAAAGAACTAAAACAAAACTTATACCATTTTTATTATTCACAATGTTTTCGCGGAACCCCGTTTTACGACACTCTGTATCTTGTTAGTGACCTTTTATGGTCTGCTGTGTTCAAGTTCTAGCCTTTTTATTTTTTTAAGAGATATAAAAGTTAATAGGCGACGTTAGGGGAAACCGTACGATATTGAACAAAATATAATACAACATTTTTTTTTTGCCTGATAGGTTAGCCCTTAACAACTATCTCACCTGATGGAAGTGATGATGTGGTCGAAGATGTTGTTCAGGCGAACCTAGAATTACTGGCTCTCAAGGACAGCTGTCAGAACACACCGTTAGGTGCTTGGCGACAGATTTTCTACTTGAAGGTGGTAGCTAGCCAGGCGGGCACTCGCATAATGCCCTACCACCATGCTATAACGACTGCTATCCTAAGACGACAACCGGGACCGACGGCTTAACTTGCCCTCCGAAGCACGTGCACGTTCAGTAGTAATGTCACTAGCGGTCACCCATCCAACTCATGACCGCGGCGGACGTTGCTTAACTTTGCTGATCGGTTAAGAACAGCTAAGCAAACTTCGCTACGAACGTTTCGAAACTTAGGCTCAGGGAGGGATGGCGTGAGCAGGTGCCGGCCTAAATTATATAACTAAAGTCATTTTACAATTATGACCTTGCGGTGTCTAGTATGTTATTAATGAAAACACATTTTAGAAAACGCGTGTTTGGCTGGTGATATGCCTTTATTAACAAAAACACTACAAACTACAGCTATAACGAAAGAGTTTAGGCAACCTGTAGGATAAAAAGGCCAAAAATACTTTTGAATAGCAATTACTATTTTATATCACTTTTACAATGGTTACGAATGCTATATAGAACAGCGTATGAAATGGAAGAAAGAAAAAACAGAGTAAAAACGCTAGTGCTGTGAGTACGATAGTGATGTGATCAACTCGACTAAAGATGAATATTTTACATTTATAATGATAGTTATATATGTTCAATTCGATCAAATGGATTGAACACAACCAAAAGGCTATTGCAGGCCTAAAGGCAGTCCAAATGCTCCAGCTTACTACCAGTTGGCGTGCACATCATGCTGCCACCATTGCCCCGTTGAATTATAATTCTTATTCGTTGCGAGAGATCAAACGCTCTGATAAGTTTTGGGAATTAAGATGAGCTCCCGACCGGAGTAACCGCGGTGCCTGCCTTTCCGTTTGTTATCTGTGCTTGTGCGGTCTGTGTTGTTACTGAAGACAACCGGCTTTTACTATTACGGTTTCAAGGTAGAAGAAGAGAGAGAAGGACGGACGGCGGATGGACAAATTAAAGGTATAGGCTCTCGTATCCTGGTTGTTACGAAATCAGCCATAACAACACACATTCTGTGATAATTTCAATAGGCTATAATATATATACAATACCCCCGCGCCTCTGTACCGCGCAGGCGAGGACTAAGATAAACGGTTTACCTATAACTTATACGGTATAAGAAAGATGCATAGACGGATGAACGGATGGACTGCCAGGCAAATGGCTATTGATAGAAACAGGCTCTCGTATCATTCGTATTCTTTTTATTCTCGTATATCTTTGTTAGGCAATCCGCCATAAGTTTTTTTACCATTAAAAAAAAAAACTATTGGGTTACTGTTACCGTTCTAAGAAGGTGGATTTAATTTTTTTCTATATTGGTATTACGTCAATAGGTTTAATAGCTGAAAACTTATTAACATTTGTGTGGTAATATTATTCAAAATTTCTAAATTATAGGTAATAATATTTTTTTTAAATAAATGTCAATACAGGTGTGCCTCGATTACTGATCGTTTCCCGTTTGTTTGCGCGCGAATGGTGCTATAGTTTTTAAATTATAAGTAAAATACTGGATTTTTCATATACTAAAATTCACCTTAGATGTACCACTATATTAGGAAAACTAGCTTTCCGGCCGCAGCTCCGCCCGCGGTTATATCGGTTATCACGCAAAACCATTAATCTCATTTTGCGCAGTTGGATAACAACTATCATATGTCCTTCCACGTGTCTCAAACTATTTCCATACCAAATTCCATCCTAATCGGTCCAGTAGTTTCAGAGCCTATTCAATGCAAACAAACAAACAATCTTTCATCTTTATTATATTAGTTTAGATAATAGTAGATTATGATACATAGCACAGCTATAAGTTGCTCATTACATACGACGCTGTGTGTTGCAGCCCGAGCCGTAGACGAGGGCGTAAATCAGCCGAGTGTATAATGAGCAAGTTGCTCACGAGTATCATACGCACTTTTTAAATAATATATATTGCACAAATGCGATACAAACAACATACGAAAATTATGGAAAATAGCGCGCAAGTTTATTTTTTGCGCTCGGCAAATGTATCATGGTTGATTACATATAAACCTCTGTGATGTTACAAATCTGTATTACCCGGTTAAATTGAAAATGCTCTGTTTACTCGCACATAATTTGCAGTTAGGTACTAACTTAACTTTGTAGAGATAATTCTATTACGCACTAGTGTATAATATTACTATGCACGAGGGTGTTATAGTTCGGTTTATGGCCTTAAGAACGATATAATAAAGCTCACTTTACGAGCAAGGGTGTTGAAAAAAAAATCTATTTCCTACCTAGCGTAAACTATAATAAACCGAAAATAGTTACTCCTATCAAACAATAAAATTACAATCGCTTCATACAATTTTTTTACACCAGACTGCAAATACTGTTTTTAGGTACTCCAGATTACATTAGATTTTAATAAGACAGTTTACGAATTGACGAACGACCGAAGGGACGGAAGGTAGTGTTAGGGTTTCGTTTCCTGGTACAAAATTCAATAAGAGGACCAGTTAAACTGAAAATTTAACGAACGTTTCTAAACTGGAATAAAGGTGAAAAAAAATTGCGTGGTCATTACCTAAGCTGCCAATTACGTCTTATACTCCTATTAAATTTCTGAATAAAACACCCACGTTATTTTCAACAGACGTCGGATCTAATGGCGTACATTCTGTTTGTGGAAACATCCCTCTTTTACTGAACTGTTTTCATTACGTAGACACGCGATTGTCTGTAGACTGTTTTATACAGGCTGAAGGAAAGTAGCGTTTAATTTGCAGTATTTTTTTTGCATAGCTAGTGAGACAGCCTTGTTTCATAACGTCACCGTTTTACACTATAGGTACCTGTTCTGTACTGTATCAGCCTGATAGTCCACTGCTGAACACAGCATCCCCCAATATGATTGGGGTTTGCCATAATGCCACTGGTAGGCTTGGGGATCGCAATGTGAGCTATATCAGTTCCTCAGAAAGCGCTGCTGGCCCACCTTCTGGTGAGGTACCCTTAGTCGCCTCTTACGACACCCACGGATATAGATCGGGGAGTGACATTCTAGCCCGGCACCCCACGGGCTTTAGGTACTTACTTTAGGGTAACTAAAAACGTTGTCTGAACTTTTGTTTACATACTCTGTGCTACTTGGGATGAGATGTGACGGGAAGGACATAGATAAGGAGTAGAGTGTTATTTATAAAGTTCCGTTTTGAACTTTGTAAGCGGTATCCTAACCACAAGGTTTTTTGTATAACTATACTAAAGTTAGTCTTTGACAAGGCGGCACAATCTAACCTGTTGATAACGATAATGATGTGATGTAACGTAAGATGGTAAACATGATAGACCCAGAAAGAAAAAATGAGTATTCATGTCGAGTCATGCTAAGCGAAGGGTTCGGGAAGCGTAGCTACTTATTCGTTACTACGATATATATATGTCACCGGATAATTGTATATACCTCAAAATTATCATTACAGGGTCGGGTGTCTTTCTTGAACAAACTAAGGTATTAAAACCGGCGGATTTTAGACGTCATATTGTGAGAGAAGAAAAACAAACCCATCGAGTGGGGTGTCAAAATAAAGGGCTTTAAGAAACGATTCCATAAATATATATATATATCTTGCAATTTCAATGGAACGATAAAATGCTTACGAAAATAAATATTTTGCAGTTGGGTTAGGTTATATCTTTCATTTTTTATTAATTTATTATTTTTCTATTTCCATATATATAGATATAGATCCTCAATTTCAAATTCTCCAAACTAAGCAGTTCTTATTCTGTTCATGCAAAAATCCACTTTCATGGGCGTATCCATGAGGAGGCAGGGGAGGGCCGCTGCCCCAGTTGGCGGCTAAACACAGCAGTCATTGCAAACTACTGCTTCGAAGCAATATCTGACCCTGGGGTAACCATCAATATGGACTCTTGCTAAGGAGACCTTCCACCTGGAAGTAAGACACGTGGTGTTTGCTACTCATGGCATAAAAGAAAATTGCTTTAATTCAGGCCGAAATTCAATGGGGTCGGAGCACTTTGTATATGACGGTAGGGTAAATCCAATATGGCGGCTACAGAGCGTTACCCAAAAGTCCATACAAAACTCTTAGTAAACTGTAGACTTTTGATTCCATTGGTGTTTTGTACAAATTATTCCGTTTTATATCTTCCGATATCTTTGTAATGATTTCTAACGCATTTTAATTTGAGTCAGCCTGTATAGCGAAGAATGGGCTATATAGTAACAATTTTCTTTAATTCAGCGTATCCATCATTGATTCATGTCTAACTATTTGACTGGCGTGGAAGGGAAATGACGGTTTAGGCTCGTTGGAAATTAATGAAGCATTGTGAATTCTGAGCTTCCGATAGTTTGGCTGTTTTGATCGATGATGGCTTCGTAGCTATAGTTTTTGGGTATTAGGTATATATGTATTTTGTTTCTGTGGAGTTAATTGCAAACTTGTGAGTTCAAAAGTAATGAAATGCTTTGCCTTATTCCTTTTTTTAGAAATTATTTGTAAACTTAACAAAAGTGTTGAAGCAGTGATGGCTATAGACTGCCAGCAGAAAGTCTATGGTTCGAATCCCGCTGCGGGCTTGAGCTTCATCGCATGGTGGAAGGGCATTTTGCGAATGCCCAACTGGCTGGCGACCACCTTCATGTAGAAATTCTGTCACCAAGCACCTAATTGTATGTTCTGGCAGCAGTCCTTAAGAGCCAGTAAAATTACAGCCACATGAGAACTAACAACTGTACGTCTCAGTGTGACGGGCGCATTGCAATTCGTGATGACGGAATGCATCTGTTAGTGGAAGAGGTTAGTCCACTTAACATCAGGTATACCTCGGGCTTGTTCCGTCACTATAACATAAAAAAAGAAGAAAAAAAAAAAGTTAAATTAAGAATTTTTTTACACATAATTTGAATTTTGTACAGGAAATTCAAATATCGTCCCATTTACATACATATAATCACGCATATATTCCCCGAAGGAGTAGGCAGAGGTGTGTAAACATGCACGTTTCGCCAACTGGGTTTTGTAATAGGGGGCGAGCCTATTGCCAGTCACCGGGCACAGTTTCATGGTCATACAAAATGTTTTCTCTAACACACTGGCCGAAACACAAGAACATAATTACGAATGATATGTTTACGCTAGCAACATATAAGACAGGAATACGAGAACATTTTGTATGAAACCCTGGCAGGGCACTAAGACGGCATATACAGTCCTATTGTGCGTCTAATGCACACAGCACCCTACTCACATACCAATAAAGTTTTATCCGAAATATCTTTTAAACATAATAAACAATATCGCTATTTGAAATTAGAATTTTGACTGTATTAAATGTTTATTTATCTCGTAATGTGGTCGAAGATTGTACAGTCCTTTTCAGTCACGAAAGTGGATTTACATTTTATTGTTTTACTATATGTATTATCAGCTTTAACACCGGCACTGAGAAATAGTGTACAATTGAGCATACAAATGCACATCAATAGTAATTTACTCTGAGGATTGAGCCTTCATTAGTGAACTCAAATGTAACCAGATTAGAACACAAAAGGTTGCTGTAATGAATAAACAACTCTAATAATAATAATAATAATGTTTATTTCATAGCAGTCACACATATAAATAAAAGTACACAAAGACGTACTTAACAAACATTGGAATTGGTAGGCTATACAATTTCACAATATAAAAACAGGGCCCCTACCTCACAAACTAGTTTTTAGCAAACTGTATCTTGTGAGACAGTGTTCCTTCACCAGCTAGCAATTATTATAGCCCAATATGCCACACCTTTCTTTAACCAAGTTCATAGCAATGTACTTAGTTAAAAAAAGGCGAAATATAACGTATCTGACTATGATGGTTTTTATACGATAGTGCTATGTCGCTATGTTACGTTCATTCGGTAAGAAATACGATTAACATACCATTTAATTTTTATCTTTTTCTCTACCATTAACAAAGGTAAAACCATTAATCCAAAACCTATTCCACCTCCGCCAACAATGCCTTCCTACGTTTCATTAGCCGCATATATTCTAGCATTACGACCCAATTTAATAGTTATACGTGAAATATATGATAGGGCACCCGGGCCATTGTTGTAACATTGTTATTCATCGCTGCCGTCTTTCCTTGAGCATTAATAGCAGAGAACGCCGGATATGCCGAAAATTATATCGTTTACCTTCCGGCGAGGGCCTGTGAAACGGCCTTTCGATATACGAATACATTGTTAACTGGAATGAAAAAGGATTTATTGGTGTTAGGAATTTATAAGTGTCACATCTGTATACTTTATGGCTTATTAGCTGATCCATCCGCGTTACTTCACTTCAAAGCTCATTTGCGTTAAATTTTTAGGGTTCCGTACCCAAAGGGTAAAAACGGGACCATATTACTAAGACTTCGCTGTCCGTCCGTCTGCCAACAGGCTGTATCTCAAGAACAGTGATAGCTAGACAGTTGAAATTTTCACAGATGATGTATTTCTATTGCCGCTATAACAGCAAGTACTAAAAATAAAAGAAATATTTGAGGGGGGCCCCCATACAACAAACTTGATTTTTTTACCGTTTCTTGCTCGATACTAATATTGGTGACAGGTAGACGCTTTAACTATTCACAGAATATTTAGTTTTATGTTATCTTTAATTAAAATAAAATAAAATAAATAATTAAGGGGGCTCCCATACGATAAAAGAGGTTTTCGCCGTACCTACCCAGCTCAATCGGACACTGCGAAAAGTGTCTGTAACTTACAAGATTAGATTACAGACAATGGTACGGAACCCTTCGTGCGCGAGTCCCACTCGCGCTTGGCCGGTTTTATTAGGTATATTTCACTTCCACGGGAACTAATTGTTGAATTGACAGAAAGTATCGATCCCTTTCCACGCTCTCTATTGTAAATTCTATTGAACATGAGGCATTGCCCCGTTTAATTGCAATGCGTTGAGCTTTATACTCTTAGGTGCCAGCATTTTGATCACGCGTCGCATCGATCTTATAAGATGAGCTGCTGATCCCCACGGACCCAAGTTCTCTACAGCAAACGTCTCAATTATATAACCACTACCGACGTTAGCATACTTGCGCAGCTTGAGTATTATTTTTTACGACGTGTATATCCTTAGTATACATGGTGTTGTAACCATCGTTTACGCTCAAAATATAGACAATTTACAAAGTGCAGGTATGTGTTGAAAAGAAGACTTAAGTATAGTTAGTGTAGTTAATTTCTCAAATGAATTTGTGGAATGGTTAAAAAGAAAATCTTGTTTAACATTAGAAATTTATCTATGTTTTTGTTCAATAATTTCCTTTTTGGGTTCTAGCCTAGCGTTTTTTGTTAACACTCCCTAAAAACGCAATCTTTTTGCACAAATTAAGCTTCGAAATGGTCATTATTAGAGAAGTGGCAATCGTATTTAGTGTTATTTTTAATCAAAAGATCAACATTGTTTTATTCAGTATAAACCCATGAGGGGTTAAAGTTGCAAAATACTGATTACACGAGACAATTCATAAATTATGAATTGCGAAATCTATCCCAATGGCCACATTGCTAGACAAAACATGTCATGCGAAAGAAAAGTTTATGGGTTGGAATCATGAAGCAAAAGATGTAAGTGGCGTAGAAAGGTTCGGCAACTATGTAGACCATTGATATCATGACAGTTGTAGGAAGCATTGAATGCGAAAGCCCAATAACCAATCACTGTGGCATCCTTAGATGCTAGGATGTCTTTCTGCTGATGATAATCATAATGTACAAGACCATCACCATGAGTCAAAACAGGTAGGTACATTATATCAACAGCCATGACGTCTACCGTTGAACATATACCTCCCCACATGTTTCGCACGCGTCTTGGAGAGAGCTGATAAAGACAGAGCTTCAGAAGACGCTGCTGCCCAACTTCTGGTATTTATCCCTTCGTTGCCTCTTACGACTCCCACTGGAAGACATGGGGAGATGCAATTCTAGCCCCGCACTCCACGTGGAAGAGAGAAAGAGTTTCAAAATATATGCAACAACGTTACAAAAATATTCCACAGCCCTTTATAGAAGTTTCCATCTAACTAAAATATTAAGTTTACACCACTAAACTCTTCCCTTTTAGGCCAACAAAGAACGCGAACGCGTTCTAAAATGTTGCCTAATTACTATTAACTAAGTAGTTGTACATTTACTCGTTCTCGGCTTAAATATATCCAACCCAAAATATTTTGTTAGCTCTTGTAAATTTATAATAAGTGAGGCACGAATGTAATATAAGGCTATATCCAGGCCAAGCTTATTAAATATTCATTTTTGCTGGAGCTAAAGCAGGATAAACCTCGGATCGAAAAGGACGATACGAATGGGTATAAAATTGTATTTAAAATGGTGGTAAGAATAAATTAGTGCCAATAGTATTTATGAAGTTACAGAGCTAAGTTTAATACATTAAAAAACTGGATGAATGAGTGACTAAGGAACAGAGAAATATTCTGAAAGAATACATCGTCACATGTTTATTTATGCTCAAAAGAGTAGGATAAAGCTACTACTTCTACTTCAATCGTTCCTTCATTGCAAATCGCGACTTCTTTCTCTGATTGTCCATCTCTCAGCCCTTGACCTGGTGAAGGCACGGCCTCTTGAAGGGCTGTGGTCTCTTGAATATGCACATTTCACCGGATTTCTTTAAGCACCGTGTAGTAAATTAGTATAGTCTTCTTCTTCCACGCCCTTATCCAAGCTATGTAGCATTGACTTTATGTATTCTTCTTTTAATCTGTTTTATCAGTGACTCTGTTTGTTACACATATTATTATTTTTCACGCAATATATTTACACCTCTTTCGTCCTTTCTATATTCATTTGCATTTATAATCAATATTGTTCTATCTAGATATCTACATCTTTTCGTTTTTTATCCATCCTGTTTACATGTCCATACAACGCTAGTCTCATTTAAAATTAACCTGCCGTGATAGGTGCTACTCTCAAGCTTGGTTTCATACATAAACTAGTTTGAACATTCTTGGTACAACATACATGTTCATTTTTGTCCCACGCACTTTCATCTGTCTTTTTGTTGTCAAACATTCAGATCCGTAGACCACTATTTGATAGTCTTCATTGCATTGACCTTCATCAGCACTATTGCCATCAAGAGAGTATAATTTTGCATCTTTTCGCTTGTTTTTGAGAATGTTCTTTAAATTATAAAATATTAAACTGGACCTGGAAATCGAAATCAGGGCTTAACTTTTGAAACGTGATTTTTACACCTTACAATTGAATGTCCGGTTTGTTCCAAAATTATTGTAATATCGATGCAATTTATGTAAAATTAGCGACTTATGCACTAATTGCAGTTAAATTCGGCGTTTCCTAAACCTCATCATCACTTGCAGCTTTGAAATATCAATCTCCCACCCACAAACACACTTCATATTACCGCACCCCTCTGTACCAAAAAGCAATATCTCCGTCCAATATTTGCAGCACATACGACCGCCTATTCATCGGCCTGCAATACAGGCCTAGATAGGAATTGCAATTAGGCATCAATTTACGCATAGTTCCCCCTGGAATTTCATTCGAAGCAAGCCATATCTTCGACTGGGACCGAATTCCTACACCTTCTATCCGAAAGTGCGGTAAGGTAGCTTTGTCAGGTATTCGTGAACAGGTTTCAACCATAAATACTAAGATATACATTGAGAACAACTGGCGCTTAGTGCAGACACAAAGAGAAAATTTATGACTAGTGCTGGTATGGTATTTGTGATTGATTCTGTGATATAGTGACAGCACTACTTTTAATATATACTTATTTAAATGCCTTTGACCACGTGATGTTTTATGATGTCATAGAACATGATATCAGGCTATTCCTAAAATGAAAACTGGGTTTCAAAAACCTTAGTCAATATTCACCATTTTGTGCTTGTTGATAGATTTTCTACTTAAGTGTGGTAGCTGGCTTCTTAACTGAAGTACCCGAGCGAGCATGCAAAATGTTACACGATTAGCTTCCAGTATATTTCTTTCTAGATACTAGATTTATTCTTGACTCTTCTTACCAGACTTGACAAGAAGGATTATTCAGAAGTGTCCAACCCATGATTTACGAGTACAAGATGTCAAAAAACATCCTGAATCTTAAATGTCATATTAATATTTCACACATGGTACATTCGGTGTTATAGCACTTATTATTTATGCTATTATAGTGTCTAAACATTCCACCTTACCTTGTGGGTACTGAGCTTAGGCGTTTGACGTCAAAACTCAACTTTTAGGCTGGTAGGCCACTGGTACAAATACACATTAAGTAATACAAATTATGTTTTAGTTTTATTATTTGTTTTACACATTGAAAAAGGACTTGATAAATTTGCATATTAATACGTACATTAACATTTATAAATAACAATTCAGACAAAAACAAGAAAGCCGCCCATTATTTATGCATGACATTGGAAACAAAACGGAGCACCTATCCTAAGCCACAGTAAAAACACTATTGTTGCAGTATTCAAGTTGAATGTATGACTTAGATGCAATTTGTGTGTAAATCATAGTGTGTATGACTTCTATTACCCGCAATGGTGTTTAGGCATCTTCTTCTTGGAGTGTCGGACTAGACTAGCAACTTCCATACCTTCCTGTGATAGTCGTAAGATGCGATTGCGGGAAACATTCCAGGAGGTGGGCAGCAGTGTCTTCTGACTCTGCGATCCCCACGCCGCCTGTCAAGCGTCGGGATTATGGCAAACCCTCCCTTAAAGAGCTGTGTTCAGTAGTGAACTACTACCCTCAAGTGAGCCTGTCGGTAGCGCCTAATGGTGTATATCGGCAGCTGTTAGTAAGTACTTCCTTATTATCTTATTGTCAGGTAAAGTGGTAGTCAAAGGTTGGCTAGGGGTAATAAAAAAAATGTATTATATAAATTGAGACTTTCTCGTATGATAAGTATTTTCGAAACTCTTTACTAAAACTTTAATTACTGCTTATTCCCTGTGACAACCGCACTTTATACATAATACAATATGGGCTGAAAAACTTCGTATTCCTGATAGAACTCATAAATTTTAATAAAGAAGTTCGTATCTTGTTTCCGTCATGTCCTACGATGTTTATGTAAAAGTTGTAACAGAAATACCCGGTGTTAATGCACGTTGTTTTTATTACAAGTTTTTGTAGGAAAACGAAACATTAAATATACTGAAGTAGTTTGAAATTTACTCAAGAACAGTAAAATAATAGGATTTTATATTTAATGAATGCATAGTATGCATGCCCTAGAGCCTAGAAATATGGAGGCACAGTAGCACTTGCTACGATCTCTCTTGATAACGGGCGCGTTTCCTTTACTTTTTCATCGCGCCCGTCTGTTAAGGGTACTCATGACCTGGCTTTGTTCCAGAACGTCTCTAACATAATCAGAATACTTTCAACAAGGTTATCCCCCTCCAAACATTAACTTATTCCTCGTGTACTTATTTATTAATCTCATATCATAGATACATCCTTTCTATACGTATATACAAACCCCACAGCATATTATCATCAAACGTCAATATGTACTTATTATCTCATTGCTTCTATTATTATTTCATTGCTATCTCATCGCGGTGTTCACTCTGCTTTTGCTCACATCTTACCTTTTAGTAGAACTGAACTTTGTGAGCAGTTTTTGTAGCAGTTAAGTTCACATTACTGTGTTTCAGTATCAAGGGTGTGGGTGCTGGAGAAATTACACGCACAAGATACACAAATTTATGTCTCAGGGTGATAACCGCAGTGCAGTTCATTGTTCTGGGTCCCAATTCCCTTAGCTATTGACCAAGCGCCACACTACTACGATGCTTCTGCGATCGAACTGCTGTTAATTCTAGCTCCTAATCGTAATTGTATGGCAATCGCGTCGCTATGGTATAGCTGTGCTATGGCTTGCTAATGTTGCCAGTGAAATAATAATGAAAACTTCTATCAATCAAGCATCAGTCAAAATATTAATACAGTGGTTTTCTAGCAAACAATACATTAAATAAATATATGTAAATCATTTAGCTATTTTTCTATCTAAAATCCGCCAAAATATTTTATGCCACTGTAGCAACGCAATCGCAACAAAATAGCTAACAGCATACCAAATACTCGTATTTCAAAAACTATTGATTGCACGCCACTGACTTGCGCTCGAACCTAAATAGCGGGCAGACTACGGATACTGTCAAAAACTACAATTATCATGCAATTAAATTGCGTTAACGCCGTTCAATAGCTAAGAGAATCGGGCCCATGACGAAATGCATCTGTTTTAGGCATAGGTTACCGAATTAAACCAGGTAGGAAACATGCATGTTCCGTCACAATCAAATAAAAACAAAAAATGTCATATAAATTACATTTAATCGAATATAAAATTACAGGCATATGAGACCGAACAACTGTACGTCTCAGTGTGACGGGCACAGTGCAATTCGTCGTTGACGAAATACATCTGTTATAGGCAGAGGATATTCCACTTAACATCAGGTGGGCCTCGGGCATATAATAACATTAAAAAAAGTTGTATGTAGTTGTATGTATAGTACTGAAAATTTCCTTGTCTAGTCTACCACTCACCCACGAAAGTTCTAGACGGAAATTGAAGATTTTTATATCGATTCTTTTGTTCCTGGATCAGAACTTAGAATTATTTTTATCTCGATGAGATGAGTATAGTTACCGATTGAGATCTATTTAACCAGATCCCACAGGGGTGAAGCAGCGGGCGTGGGAAGCTACGTCAAACTCAGTGACTTTGATTCAGTCTGATTCTTTTTCTAGACGATCTCAACAATGGTCTGGTGGACGTAGTATATCGGCATCCTTTATTTAATGAAGGTCAAGCGAAGTTTTCGCGAAATTGAATGGTCGACAATCGCAACGACGTCCACAGATCATATTTCAAGGCGGAGATAACTCCGACAAAAGAATGGAATCCCCGCTTACCCAATTGGGTAATGGGCCAGCTCAGTCGTTATCTCTACCCATTATTTCTGTTTGAAGGAGGCAGTCGTGTTCTACTTAATACTAAGAGCGAAATCTTTGCAAAGATCTTTGATAAAGTTCCCCGGTACTTGATCTCGTTGAGGAGTAATGCTTGGATAAATTGCTTTCGCGGTCGCTCAATAGGTTTATGTTACATGCAGGCTTGTAACAGAAAATATATTAAAACGGGAATAAAAGTTTGCCTCTTAGTTACTACACTTTCGTCTTGTTTTTAGATTTATTTTTATTTTTACCGGCATCTTGGGTCTTTGATGTCTTTTTTCGCGTAATTTATAATTTTATACGCGAACGCAAAAGACGAAATAGAAAGAAGTTTACAACTTTTAATAGCAAAAAGATCAATATAATAGAAATAATTATTACCACGTAGTAAACTATAGGTTTTTCTTATCTTATATTGTATATTAATTTCTATGATTTTTACATGTATTAAACATGAACCAAACACCTTTGACACACCTTAAAACAGACCTTTAAAAACTTTTAAGTTAAACTCATTAGATAAGTTGTATTGTATTTGTATGATATTCAGGTTATATAATTCTTAAATAAGAACTTTTTGGTTCCTAAATCCGAGTGAGCTTAATTGTAGTTAGGACTTTATACAAAAAAATACTGACAATTAAGTAAAAAAGAAGCTCACAGAAGGACTATGGCAGGCATTTGCACTTCTTTTGTCAAAGTAATAAAGTAATCTAAAATATTAAGTACCAACCTAACTGATTTAGACCAGAATGTAAGTAGCAAAAGAAAATTGATCTTTAACGGCCCAGCACTAACCTCCAGTTCCTGGAACGTTTGTTAAAGTCTTGATCAGTTAACAAACTGAATACTGAACGCTCATTGGTCACATATCGCGTCATAAAATGTCATTGACCAATCAGCGTGCAGTATTTAGTCTATGTTTAACAAACGTTTCAGACACTTGGGTAAATGTAACATTTAATTATTTTGGCACATACAAACATTTTTGTATTGTTATAGTGGCTATATTACATTTCGCTTACACCCTGAAGCACAATTCTGATATGATACACGCGTTACCGTATTGTGGTCAATGATACGTGACTGCCCCACAAAGGCAAACAAAGAAAAGAAACATGAAAATCCCAGTAGAAAATCAACCAGGAAAAAGTGGCACGCGCTTAAAATATAGGTGACCGATATAAATCGGAAAACAAAGTGATATAACCCAATATTGATCTCTCAAAGGCTCAGGATAGAAATATGGTTCGGATTACATTCTACCGGCTGTTCAGTGAGAAAAGCCTCTGTCAAAGGGAACGAACTTCGCAAACAACTTAAGCCCGATAACTGTTTGGCCTTTGGCTTGTTTCTGTTTTGAGGATAATTATTTTTTGGGTTTGAAGACTGGTTGAGGAGTTTAAGGGTTAAAGTTAGTATGTAAGCAAATTGAGAGTAAAGTAGCAGGTATTATAATGCTTTAGTGCACGATAAGACAATAATTAATAACTATTTAGGAACCTGCTGAGACTCGCATGATATTTACTGGACCAGTTTTGCACTATTCTGAACTCCTTCATCGTGTCACGATAGTACGAAGCGACGAATACGGACCTTAGAGGGTATCCATTTTTTAATAAATATAAATAAGCACTGCCTTTACGGTATTAGGTACTAAATTGCTTTTTATTGTGGTTAAATACATATTTCAAATTCAACAGCAGGATTGAGCTATATCGCACAACGGTAGGGCGTTTTGAGAATACTCATCTACCACTCCGGCGCCAAGCAGCTAGCAGTATGTTCCAGCTATTGTCCTTAAAAGCCATTTATCGTTAGCCATTCCAAGTTCAGCTTATTTATTATCTTCAACAATTTCATCATTTTAGCTTAGATGGTGGTTAAATGCCAAGCCTATGCAGGCAATAAAAAGTATAAGTATATGTTAAAATAAATATATATACTTATATATTTTAAATAATAAACGAAATTTGTGATTCACAGCTCTACGCTTTTTACATATCTTGATATTAAACATTTTTCAGTTTTAAAGCAATGAAATATATAGCATATTCTTACGGCTTTATTCATAACTAGCTGTACCTGCGACTTCGTTCGCGATTGCCGTACCTGCGGACTAATTATTCACATTTGAGCACCGTTTGTCTCATGTCTGCGGTGAAGCGCTCTTAGTGTAAAGCATAGCTTAGAAAGGAGCTTTTTAGTTTTGTAAAGAGTTTAGTTTTTTGTTGATTTTTCAGAAGACAGTAGTTAAGTAACTCAGAGAGTTCCTTCGCGGTTCGCACGCTAAATGTTCAAGCAAAGTACTCTGTGCGTTTCTATGGAATTTCGACTTTAAAGCGGCGTCTTTTTCGCCGAGGCCCTTGTTTGGCGGTAGAACGAAAAGAAATTTAATTTGTGCACTTCCATTGCGCAGTCTCCGAAATGTATCCGGCAAAAAATAGATAGGTAGTAAAAAAAAGTGATTATGGCGAATGTTCCAGATTTTAGAGTTACATCTTAGCAAGCTTGCAAAACTAAATAAGGGTGTCAGGCTGCCCTTGGGATGCCGATCTCCTCGTGGGGTTCCGAGCTGCCCGTGGGGTGCCGGGTTGTCCGTGGGGTGCCAGGCTGCCCGCGTGGTGGTGGGCTGCCCGTGGGGTGCCGGGCTACCCATGTGGTGCCGGGTGCCCGTGGGGTGCCGGGTTGTGCGTGGGGTTCCGGGCTAAAATGTCACCCCATCTCTACCCGTGGGTATCGTTAGAGGGGATTAACAAAAAATTAATGATTGAAATCGTACTACGGGTTAATAAATTACAACTAAGTCTAGATTTTGACTTTTATCCCTTTTCTCAAGGGAACCGTGCTGAATTTCGGGTTAAAAAGTATATATCCTTCTATATATGAACTCAAATTGTGTTAAGTTTCATTGAAATTCTTTCAGTAGTTTTGGCGTGATGCCCGGCCATGATACAGACAGACAGACAAAATTAAAAATTAATACAATTTTGGCATAAGTACCACCTACAGAGTGTTTCAAAAATTATTTGTAAAATATTTGCAATGTACAGAATTGGACCTGTTACAGTTTTATTATAAGTATAGAAGATAATTTATGGAGGCTTTATAAGTCAAAAAAACTATAAAATAAAGTCTATTCATAACAGTATAATATATTATTATTGTATAAGTACATACCTTATGTACTTACTGAAGTTAGTAACAGTTTTTGTTTATAAGTATAATAATTATTGAAGTCAATATTTAATTTTATATATACGAGTTTATATTCTAACGCGCATAACTGCCATGAAGAGGATCCTGCAAAACTTTGACTGTGCAATATTTTCAGACAACACGCTCGTATTTTAAAATGTGACCAACTTTTCTTTTTGATAGAGATGGAACTCGCCAAAATACTCAAGTTAATATCGATACAGCTGAACTGTAAAGATTGTTAATCAATATCATAATGATTTTGATTAACATCCTTTACAATACATATTTCGACTTTCCCTACGTATACTATCGAAACTAAATATCGCGATTTTAAGTTTCGTGAGTTTACGAGGACCTGCGACATTAGTCTTACTAATAATTTCATACTTTACGACTTGCTTAAACCGAATATATTAATAATATTTGAAATAAATTTTTACATTGTAATACAATGTGATAGAAACAAGTTGCGACGGTAATAAAAAAAACCCTTTTTTGAGTTTCGATAGTCTACGTAGGGACAGTCGATTATAGTGTATCGTTTATTTTAGGTGTAGTTATGCATTCAAAATCAAATAAATTGTAGTATGTACTTATAGCCATGTCTGCATCCACGTAGCGATTCTAAAGGCTAATTCGGGTAGAGGTGAAATCAGATTGAAAAAACGTTTTGTGACCATAATTATCTAAACATTAGGTCCTTGCGTATGAAATTAGTGTTTTGTATAAAGAAAGCGAAACGATTTTTTAAATGAAATTATCAAATAAATAAATTAAAGTGTGTACCATTGTTATCTAAGCATTTTCGCCATTTTATAGGTTGCTTATTGGTTTTTTTGCTGAAGAATTTGTAAGAACGAGATTTAATAAAATCTTTGATTTTGACAGCCTCATCGGAATTCAATTTTCTACTTGCAAGATTGTGTCCAAATTATGGAATAAGTGGTATTCTTTTGGTGTAAGTTCCGCTGAGTATTGTGGGTTTCGGAGACGTACCATTTGCTCCTTTGATTTATCGACCGTCTGTTGTGCACTATAGCGTTATCCTGAAGCAGGCTAGAGCAATTTACCAGTCTTGGATGTTTAACGGCTAGCTTTTCCATGTTGTATGGTTTGCAGTTGTTGACAATACATATCTTCCGTAATTGTCTGGGCAGATTTTAGGAAGCTGTAGTGGATGAGACCAGCACTGGTCCACTTGACACTTTATACTACTACTTACCTTTTTCTGAGTCAACTTTCGCTTGGAGCAGGATTTGGCCGGTTCTCCTGGCTTCAACCATTGTAATGAGCGTTTCTGATTATGGTACAGGATCTATTTTTTATCACAAGTAACGGTACGCTTCAAAATCCCAACGTTATTGTGACGGTTGAGTAATGTAACGCATCACTCGACTCGTGTTTGTTGGTGTATTTTGCTCAATTCATGCAGGACCCATTTTTCGAGCTTATTCACTTTTCGAATTTGTTTCAAGTCTTTTTTTTATAGCTTATAAGCTAGCCTTTGACCACTATCTCACCTGATGGTAAGTGATGATGCGGATAGCGAAGATGTTGTTCAGGCTAGCCTAGAATTACTGGATCTCAAGGACAGCTGCCGGAACACACCGTTAGGTGCTTGGCGACAGATTTTCTAGAATCAATAAATTAAAATTGTTTTGTCACTCACACCGAAGCCTGCCACTAACTCTGACGTGGTTCGCGATGGATCTGCTTTCACGATCACTTTTAATTCTTCATTGTCAACTAAGGTCTCGAACCGTCCAAGTTTTTTCTGTAGGTCAACATTTCCAGAACGAAAACGGTGGAACAAAATACGTACCGTATTTTCTTTTACAGTAACTTCCCCATTCGCGTCATTAATCCTTCGAGCTGTTTCTGTGGCACAGTTGCTAGTTGCCTCGGTAGAACTCTTATTCGTAAATAACCCGATATTTTAAGTTTTCCATATTGCGAACAGAATGGTGTCCAAGAAAAATCAAATGGCGGATAAATGTATCGCTGAATTGGAAACAAAAATACACAAGCTTACATTTGAAATAAATTAATGAATTTGTGATTACTAACCAAACGCCAGATATTTGAGAGCAAAGTGGCTAGTTTGAAAAAACGCCATTTTCACATGTAAGGATCTAATATTACAAGGTTTATCATAAAGAGTACCTTAGGTTTGGAGTAAAAAATGATAATAAATATCGATATGATAGTGTAGTATCGTATCTCTACTACTAGCGACCAAGTTTCCTCTTATTTGTCCTCTGGATGGCTCTTAAATTCAACCATAATTCACCAACGTTTTTCGCGATGAGTGCCGCATGAACATTTTGATTCATCGCCTTGTTCAACAGACAAAACTTGCTTTTGATAAGAAATTTAAAATTTAATGGTCTTTGTTTGGAACTTTGGTTCTGAGAAATTTTTCTTATTTGAAACCGTCGAGCCGTCCGTGATTGGACTCTGTTAAAAATGATGTATTAAACTGTGTTAAAATGTCTTGTCTGTACTTTGTGCATGTTTTTCCTTATTGTGACTCTAACATTGTATACTTACTTTTCACGATTCAAAAATATACAAATTTTATTTATACCAGAACCACATACTTTTGACCGCTGTCTCGACTTATGAAAGCAAAAGCATGGTGTACATAGGAACATAGATTTGTTCCTATAAGCAGATGCTTATAAGATGCCTTTCATTGCGTACTTAAAGACTTTTAGATTAAATATATACCTATCGGGAAACATATAGATAAACATATAGAAACATATAATAGATCACAGTTCATCGCATTCATAAACATTTAAAAACGTGAATTAAGTTCGAGACATTTCACAATATGTTTTTTTTTTTTTTTTTTTTTTTTTTTATTCCTTATAGCTTAGCCTTTGACCACTATCTCACCTGATGGTAAGTAATGATGTGGTCGAAGATGTTGTTCAGGCTAACCTAGAAGTACTGGCTCTCAAGGACAGCTGCCGGAACACACCGTTAGGTGCTTGGCGTCAGATTTTCTACTTGAGGGTGGTAGCTAGCCAGGCGGGCATTCGCAAAATGCCCTACCACCATGCTATAACGACTGCAATCCTAAGACAACAACCGGGACCGACGGCTTAACGTGCCCTCCGAAGCACGGAAACGCTCAGTAGTAATGTCACTAGCGCTCACCCATCCAACTCATGACCACGCGCGACGTTGCTTAACTTTGCTGATCGGTTGAGAACAGCTAAGTAAACTTCGCTACGAGCGCTTCAGATAAAAATTATTATTAACACATCGAAAACAAAAACGAATCAAGCATGCAGAAGAATAAACTTCTTTATAAGCAGGCTTATAAATGATATAAACAAAACTGACCCCTACTCGTGTTATAAAAATAACGGATTCGTAGCAAAAAAGCGTATGAATTGATCTTTTTTGATATACAGACAAGATACAACTTTCAGACCAGTTTCATTCGAGATTTCTTCAAAAGGTCCATTCATTTTCCGCATTTTAAACGATGAATGCGTATTTAACTGCATACGCGAACTTAAAACAGGCTCCTTCACAATCGACGTAAGCCACATTACTTTTTAATTTGAAACGTTGCTGGTAAAAGAGACTTTATTACACTCAGAGGTACTGTATCTAGCTTTCGACCCCGCGCCCTTTGTGGAAGCTATTTTTTATTCATTCGTGCGGATCCATGCGGGAGTTAGCGCCCCTTCAAGTGTTCAGTGAAGACAGTAGCTCAAGATTACTTTAATATTATTAATACGTCACAAACGTACGTTAATGAGACACACTCACATCAGTGTGATTATTTTTTACGTTTTCATTCCTATATCCTTTTTATCATCATCATAATCACATTATCACTTTTTATCATTATCTACGCAGATAAAACCGCGAGTGCAGCTAATATTATTATGTCTCTTTTTTATATGTAAAATCTCAACGATGGGATATCCCCAAGTTACTATATCTATGAAGTTTTTTTATGTTATTGTGACGGAACAAGCCCGAGGTCCACTTGATTTTAAGTGAAACCTAATCTATAACAGATGCATTTCGTCAACAACGAATTGTGCACCTAGTAGATGTCATGTGATAAGCCAATAAGGAGCTTTAAAATAGTAATCTGACAGCCATTACAATATAGTGGAGATCAACATTTAAAAGTTTCGCTTACAGGTGAGTATGTTTGGGGATCTCAGTATGAGATATCAGTTCCTGAGAAAGCGCTGCTGCCCACCTTCTGGTGTGTTACCCTTAGTCGCCTCTTACAACACCCAGGGTAAAGATGGGGGGTGGCATTCTAGCTCGGCACCCCCGGGTGAACTTTACCTGATTATCACTAAATATAAACCCTGATTAAGTAGCTCTCGAATACCACGAACACCCAAATAAAACACAAGCACTTGTTTTAGTCAATCACAGCCTTTGCCAGCACAGCAACACAAAACTGCTATTCAAAACGTCAAAGTCAGAAGAGGTTAACCTATCAGGCATAAAAAATAAATAAAAAAAATGGTGTACTTTCAAGCCATAGAAATAAGAATTTGAGTTTTCGGCTGCTTGCTTGATGTGTTATTTTGCAAAGTTTGTTTTTATATGTAATATGCATGGTATTTTTATTAAATTTGTACCTAAATACCTGTTATGTTATTAATAATATTAATTCCCATAGACCAGCAAACATTATATTGCATGTCCACTACTGGATATGTTGCACATAACAATTAATTAGTTTAGTATAGGATCAGCCACACCACCTGTAACAAAACAATATATGATATTTAGAGTATCATTTTTAACGGCTAATCTATCCGAAAAAATAAATACTGGGCTAGATTTGAGCTACTGCGTGTACTGACACTAACCCACCAAACTTCCTTTCTGATGTTATTCGTTTCAACTCCAGTCAGTCTAATACAATAGTAGGTGTAGCTATTCGAGATTTTTTGTTTCTACTGTCTTATTCGATTTTATGGTCTCGAGGTTACCTTCCTTGTTTATGCGGTTAGTTGCTGTTTCCACTTTTAAATATTTACAAAGTTAAAGCGTCCGTCAATTTTACTTGTTATTATTTTATTACATACAAAATGTTTCGATTATTTAGTTAATTGAGTTAAATGTATCTTGAGCCATTACAAAATTACAAATATACGAGAGGAAAAAAAATAAGTCATATGCTGTATCTTGAGTCAACTTGAAGATGTTAAAATCGCATGTAATATAGCTATGCTCGGAAAAACAAAAACTTGGCTTATCATACAATAATAATATTTATGTTAATAGTATAAACTTATTGAAATGTATGTTTAATGTGTTATATTTTCTTGTTTCAGGTATGCATATGGAGAACGTGAACGGAATGATACATTTTAATATAACATTTCTGTCAAAAATTGGAGCAAGAGTGTGTATACAACTATTTTTCTATGCCTTAACCGCATACAGTTGATAAATGCAAACATCAGACTTTTTTGTTACTTTTTCATGTCTAAACCACTGAACAAATTTGGTTGAAAGTTTTCATATTTTAATTGTTATTTTTAGCTAATAGGCTAGCCTTTGAGCACTATCTCAGCTTTTGAAGTGTTGATTGTAAGTGATGATGTGATCGATAATGTTCAGGTTAACCTAGAATTATTAGGGTCTCAAGACTAGCTGCCGGAACACACCGTTAGGTGCTCTGCGACAGATTTTCGACTTGAGGGTTGTAGCTAGACAGGTTTCAAAATGCCCTATCACCAAACTATATCGATTGCCATCCTAAGACAACTACCGGGACGGATGGCTTAATGTGCCTTCTGGAGCACGAAAGCGCTCAGTAGTGATCACACATCCAATCCATTACCACAGTGGACGTTGCTCAACTTAGTTGATTTAAAACTAAGCAAGCTACGTTACGAGACCTTCAACTTATAGGCAGTAGTCCAGAAACGAATTGCTTAGGATTTTAATCCTGAGTAGACATGAAGTAAAGGGTTTTTCAACAAGAACTATGTTTTTAAAAACAAAATAAAACAAAGAATTTAGATGAATATTCAAATTATTATTGTATTACGAAGAGAAAAGTTTGACAATTATGAATGAAAGATGATATCTGGCAAATGGTCATCACGAGCACGCTGACAGATGTCGATTCTTTCATCAAAGTTTTTAATTCACTATTTGGCAAAATGGCGGGTCTAAATTATTTGTTTTAGAAAACAAAGTTCTTGTTGAAAAATCCTTTACTAAAAACAGACGCAAACAGACAAATATGTATTTTTTTTTATATTGTTATGTTTGCAATAACGCCTGCTATGCGGATTACATTACAAAATTAAAGTTCTTTAACCAATACGATGGTTAAAGAACGATAGAAAAAAATTTAGTTATGACATCATTATCATGTTAGCTCAATTAGTTAGAGCATGCCCCGGCTAAAGGGGTTCAAATCCCGGATGGACGCGGGTTCGAATCCAGCACATGACTTAAATTTTTCCTATCGTATATTTGTATTTTTAACAGACAAATATGTATTTTTTTTAATATTGTTATGTTTGCAATAACGCCTGCTATGCGGATTACATTACAAAATTAAAGTTCTTTAACCAATACGATGGTTAAAGAACGACAGAAAAAATTTGAGTTATGACGTCATTATCATGTTAGCTCAATTAGTTAGAGCATGCCCCGGCTAAAGGGGTTCCAATCCCGGATGGACGCGGGTTCGAATCCAGCACATGACTTAAATTTTTCCTATCGCATATTTGTAATTTTGTAAGACAAATAAGTAGCTGCACTACTACAGTCTTGGAGTAAGGTATCGAAGACATGCAGCAGTTGTGGAGGTACTACTACGTGTAAGATAGGTGTCAGGAGATAAGACTTATAACCGAAGCCAACACTTAGAATATGTCCTCTCCATCGTTAGTCAGACACATTGTGCACCAGATAAGTTTAATTGTGGTACTGAATACACCTAATGTTCGAAATACGATTAAAATCGGATATATGTATATTCATCGCCAAAATGTGATTGTGACTTCAATAGACCATATTCCTTATCAAAAACCTAAATATAAAAACCCAATAAGGTCAGCAGAAAACAAACAAACAACTAATGTCTACGGCTTGGAACTATTCCAGGCTAGAAAACCTTCTCATTTAGATAAGAGGTCTAACCCTACAACTGTTCTCAACAACCCTTACTTTTTGCATAAATAAGAAACTCTCACTAACCATTTACTTTGATATGCATGTGAAACTTTCTGTTTGTCTGTTCCGTTCAATGGAGTGCTTTCAACGAGAAATCCTTTATTAGAATTGCTGTAAATAAAGTATTAAGGCTTTGTCTGCCTTTACAAAAGGGAAAATCGATAATACAACTTCTTTGTTTTGTAACCTTTTTGAGAAAGCACTTGACCCCAAAAATAATAACTAGCAAAAAGCTGAGCTTTGTGAGGGCTCGCGTTTATTTTACAACCTGATTCTAGTGGTGTCATCTAGTATTAAGTAGATTTACTACGATGTATTTGAGTATTGAGTTTAGATCTAATGCAGCGATGTTAACTATTTGCTTTTCTAACAGATGGCGTTAGTAGCACAATAACATTCAATATATTAGTACAAAATTGTTAATGTAATTCTTTTCATGGTTAGAAAATTATATTTTTAACAGATAACACATCTAGATATGAAGTTAAATTACTGTCTTAAAGTACAAATCTATAGGCGTGATTGTTTTTCTGTAAAGTGTACCACAAAAGGCTCAGATTGTGGGATTGTGATAGAGCTCGCTTCGCCCACCCTAATTATGTTTCTACCTGTAATAACTATGCCATTTGCTTCCGACTTTGTCTACGTGCTTACAAAATAAAGGAAGAATTTAAACCACGAGCGAGATTCGAACCATCGTCCATATGTCCCTCGGGCTGGGAAATGCTCTGCCAATTTGAGCTGTCGTGGGCTACGTGTTTCGTAATTCCTCAGTAAAGTTGTTTACATACTGGCTTGAGTATGGAAGCGGTAGAAATGCAGAGGTGTGCCAAGCATGGTTTTGGGGGTGCGGGTGTCTCCACATTGCCAAGAGTGTAGGCGCGGAGACCGTGCCGAGCCGTGTGCTTACACGACTACCATCACTGTTTGCTTGAAACTACACAAAAATTAATAGTGTCCTACAGTAGATATAGTATAAGTAAAATAAGTACACTAATAACACAATCAATTGAGTTCGACATACACAACTCTACGTGGACGTAAGAGGCATCCTGTCAGACGCATTTCAAGATCTCCGTTTAATTTTACGCTTTTTGAACATAGCAGACATGCATTTTACAAGAACTGTCCAGACCAGCTTACGATACGTCAAGTGTATGTATTTAGTTATTTCTGAACTAAAAAGGCGATATGAGCTTGTTTGTGAAAATACTCACTGTTAGTGTCTGCGTAGCGCCTTCATATAAACGTAATTTCGTCATATTCACCATACCAAGGGTTTCAACTCGGTGATATTTTACATTCATGTCGACCAAGTGTTGTTGGTTTTCCTTCAGAAACATATTTTATTTCGTTACCTACCTACTATATGAGACTGAAGATACCTGACGAATGAGACTACTTGTTTGTACTCCATTTCCTTCCTCTTTGGTGTAAACAGTCGTGACATTTAAAAAAAAACCAGATAAATTATTTTTAACTAGCTTTCCGGCCGCGGCTCCACCCGGTGGTTATATCTGTTATCGCGCAAAACCATAAACCTCTTCTTGCGCAGTTGGATAAAATCTATCCTATGTCCTTCCTCGTGTCTCAAACTATTTCCATACCAAATTTCATCCTAATCGGGCTAGTAGTTCCAGAGCCTTTTCAATGCAAATAAACAAACAATTAAATATTTCCTCTTTATGATATTAGTTTCGATAGATATAAAATTATTTATTTACACGCATCTTAAAATATTTGAGTTAAAAAATATAAAAAAATATTAAAGAATTATAATGACTTAACAAGTAGTGGCCTTATCACTTAAAGATTTCTAGCAGGCAACCTTAGGATGGAGTAAGCTAAGGCGGTTATAGTTAAAGGAATTGGCTATTTTATAAGAACTCACATAATTTCATAACAAAGCAAACATAGCAACCTCCTAACATTTTATTTTTTGCACGAACGCCTGCCAAGATTACCAAAAGTACAACGTAAGGAAAAATTTGAGCTACAAGTAGGATTCGAGCCCGCTACTATTACAAACTTAGTTATCGTAGTGAGTATCGTAGCTCAAATGTATCCCTTCGTTCCTATCGTATAACTGTCTTAGCTATAAAAACCTTGTTATCAAAATTGCGCATCAACCTCATCCGTTAGTTTTCTCTTAATGTAGTTGCATTATTCTAAGACTTACTAAATGGAGGAAAAGTGTAGGCATGTGATATTAGACATATTGAGTGGTGAAATGAATGTCACAGCACTTATTTTGGGCATCGCCTTAATACAAACCGAACTAAGTGAATGTTTTATTTCTATTAAATCTATTCTTTATTAATCTGAAATCAACAAGAAATTCATCGCAAACAGATTGTGAAAAACACTGCTTGTTCAGCAGGAAAACATTAGTCTGTATCACAAACCAGCCAACTGAGTTTTTGTCCGCAACAAGGCTTATCTACTGGATAGATAAGTTGACAAACGTCTTTCCTAAATGCCTTGCGGCGCCACAGACCAACCAAGCACGAGAAAACAAATTCATACAAGTTTTTCGATCTCAACGTCTTGTTTACTCGTTGCGGTCGGACATGTCGTGAAACTGTCCAATCGCATAGTGATCAGGTTAAAATTATTCGATTATTTATTATGTGGATATCAATCAGATGATTTGACTTTATCTGACTGAAAGAATTGCTTGTAATACATTGTGTATTACAAGCAATTCTACATTGTGTATTAAGGGCGGTAAGTAAGGAATTACTATCGAGGCTCTATTAAAATTATCTTTCTGAGTCGAGGTTCGTGATTCCCGTACCGCCCGGAATAATACTATTTTTTTTTTATGCCTTATAGATTAGGCTTTGACCACTATCTCACCTGATGGTAATTGATGATGTGGTCGAAGATGTTGTTAATACTAACCTAGAATTACTGGCTCTTAAGGACAGCAGCCGGAACACACCGTTAGGTGCTTGGCGACAGATTTTTCTACTTGAGGGTGGTTGCTAGCCAGGCGGGCATTCGCAAAATACCCTACCACCATGCTATAACGACTGCCATCCTAAGACAACAACCGGGACCGACGGCTTAACGTGCCCTCCGAAGCACGGAAACGCTCAGTAGTAAAGTCACTAGCGGTCACCCATCCAACTCATGACCGCAGGCGACGTTGCTTAACTTTGCTGATCGGTTGAGAACAGCTAAGTAAACGTCGCTACGAGCGCTTCATAATGTATTTCATCACATTTGCGAGAAAAAAATATGAATTATAGCTTTATACAAACTATTACTTTTCAACACAACTATTATTACGAAAAACGTAAACTTTTTTTAATCGAATGGGGGGTTTTCGCCCACGCCACAGATTATATAAAAGTTTCGTCCAGAAACGGTAAGGGCAAATACTTACGTAGGTATACAACCATGACGCAGTGTAAAAAAAAATTATTTCGACGTTATCATACAAAAAACTATCAATATCTAAGTAACATGAAGCGAGATTGCAATGAAATTCCTGTTTAGATAACATTTTAAGACAATTTTTCAATTGCGTTTAAACTCCTTGCTAAAACTTGCATGTTATAGGGCTTTAATATAAAAAAAAAAATTACTGATCATGGATTTCATGACAAAGAGAAAGGTTTTATATGGGGCATTACGGCCAGGTTAAACTGCATGTTTAGGTATTGTTTACGTGCAAGTTTGATGAAAAAAAAAGTATTAGCTTCACCAAACCGCGTCCTGCGTTTGACTACTAGTTTTACATTTTTAATACATTAAAATCTACTAAACAGTTCAAGAGTAAAATTGTTATGACCAATAGAGTCCCCTCTCCCCATTCTATGAGACTAAGAGTAAATTTAGGTGTTCACAAAAGTTCCTGTCCCTTTGAGTTGTACCCGGCGTGATGACGTTTACATAATATGTATGATTTCATAGTGCTATAATTTAAAATTCATGGGTACTGAGTAATTGGATACTCGAACGAGTTCTTTGGAGAAACTTCTTAGTTGCCTGTTTTGCTATTCGTTTGGCCGCCGGACCAACTGTCGTTTGCAGTGTTCAGTGTTGTATTAAGTCAAATGCTTCAGTTTGACCCACTTGCATTTACTGCACATTCATTGTAGGCTATTAGAATTGAGTCACAGAAGAAAATGTACTAACGTACTTAGAAGTTCCTTGTTGAATTTAAGTAGGTTTATTAAAAAATGCTCTAATTTTTGAAGACAAAATCACTATTTCATTTGAAGTGTCGATATTTAATCAAATGTACACGTTCATGCGTTAATTGCAATATAAATGTATATATAATATATATATATTTATAATACAATATAAATGTAAATAAAAAAAAAACACGTGTATTAGAATTCCATTTCACCCTTTAATGGGTTATATTTTACAATGATTTATATGTTATAACTTATTTAAAAACATCGATTTAGGTACTCTTTGACAAAGAAAGAATCAATAATTGATTATAATATATTTTTTATTGAATATTGGTAATATATATTTGTAACTTTAAGCCGTAACTCCTAACTTCATAAATACAGCCTCAACCTTGGTACGAGTATAGCCCAATACCTAATATATAAAAAGAAATTATAGAAGGGACCTCGAACGGTGTGAATAAAACAGATTATTTTTGTACATTCTGTTTTAACACGGCATCCTCCGTATGCGAGTCAAATTCATACTATCCTAGCAATCGTTTACCTGCCTCAAAACCTCAAATTATCGTGAAAAAGTTGGCACTTCCCGAACTTTTAAACAAGGAAGGTAAGTACATCGTAAACATATCGATCCCGAGTCCACGGATATTAATACCGATAGAACGCATTATGCCGATACATTAACCGATGTCCATAACCATAAAGCAAACGCGTAAAATCGACCATTAAATTAGGTATCTATATGTGAACCTCCACCTAGGATTTACGACGAAACTAGATTACGGCCTTGAAGTCGTTAAAGTGGATATGGTTTACTGGCATAATTAAGTATCTGTATTTATGTGATCATCGAAGAGTCTCTAACCTTCTCTCCTGATGTTTGTCTATTTTCAAAACTAAACCTTAACTTGAAACATTGTTCATTCTTTGAATATTTTGTACATCCAGGGTTTTTCTACATACTCTTACTCGGTACTTTATGAGCCAATGGCTGGCTTTCCTGGGCGAAATTACATCCGATGTCGCCTTAGAAAGCCTGCAACTCTTTGACGCTGCTGCAGTCCTACCGGGCGGTCCCTGGTATCTCGAGATTTGCTGTTTGAGATGCAGCAAATGCGGCCACCTCTACCACCATACAACCTCTGTACAAGGGGTTGTCTGTGACATCTTTTGTTATTAAGTGTTTGCTTGGACAATAGTATCCGGTGACAATTCATAATTTGTCCCATTTGAGATTGAGGACAGTGGACCGTAGTGTGCCAGGCTAGAAAGTCACACTCAAAGGGGAGGGCTCTTTCGGTGGTGGTTCCACTTCCCGTGGGTGTCGTAAGAGGCGACTAAGGGTAAAACCTGCCAAGCTTGTGGCAAACCTACTTTGATGCGGGGAGCTGTGTTTGGCAGTGGACAATCCGACTTATACAGCAAAGATTGAAGAGCCTTATTGAAATGCACACATTCAACTGAACTTGTACACACACAGTATATTTGATGAAAGTTGTTTCTGCTGATCCAAGGTCGGGCCTGGCTGAATGGTAGGGAAATCAGAAGCTTTAGTCATGGTCACATAACTCTTGCTAATTGCGATGAGTAAACTTACTATAGAAAACTGTTTAGCATTTATATGAGGTGGCTAAAAGGAGGTCTTCCACGTTTGGCACTTTGTTAAATAAAACCTCCATAGGCATATTCAAAATGATTATTTTATTCATATCTAAGTAAGTAAGTAATCATTTATTTAAAGTATATAGATATAACATAGAGTACACACAGTTAAATTAAGGGACAACAACACAATTTCACAATACACTTTAAATCTCACCAATTTATTTTTCTACTGAATATAAATCTTCTGAGGAGGAAAATAGGATCATGTGATAAAATATTGGACTTAAGTGTAGATCGTGCAAAATATTATATACTCGTACTTATGAGAAGTGTTTTCATCCTTGAATTTTTCATATGAAGGATAAATTGTTTTGTAAAAAGGCTTAAATACAATTTAAGAAGTAAGTAAATTGATAATTTTGTTTGTTTTAAGATATGCTCTGGAAAATATGCCAATCTAACCGTTACAAAAATGTATCACGGTAAACTGTAAATAATATTAAGTGATTATTAAATTCCCTTGACAATTTTTTGTAGCAAAATTATGTTTTTATCATTAGTTGTCTTATTGTTTGGTTGTTTGTATCGTGATATGCTTCTTAATTGCTTACATAACAACTGTAAATAGCCAAAGTATATGATAGTGATATTAAAACTATTGGGATTTCATATTTTTTATCCTAAACATTTGTAAAAGATTTGTATGATTTTTCATATAACAATGATGAAGATTCACTAATAATTGACTAGAGACGTGCTGACAAACCACTATCCTATATAACCCTTAACTATTATGCGGAAAAAAGAGTAAAAAGAAAAGCTTTCTAGTGTGATTCGTACAAAATTCTCAGTGCTACAAAAGTAAACACTCGCTCTGCCTAAGGGAGACATGACAAAGTAGGGCACAATAGAATGTAAATGTAAAAGCACACTCCGGAGACACTCAAGTCACTCTCACATATGATACTTTCAATTATTTCCTCAATGAGTGAGTATCACATTGCACTTAAGCGAGAAAACGTATGAATTTTCGGCATTATTTATTTAGTGGTCAAATGAGACGAAAACACGGTTTCAGTAAGTGTAAACGAGATAGAAATACGAAATTCTAATGAACGTAACATGAGCGTGAGTCGGGTGAGGGTCGACGACCTTTTCTTTAGGGTGGATCCCCTTTGGACGGACATGGTTCCGAAAGGCGGTTTATTTTGATGCATTTTCTAATTGAATCGTTCTTCTATATTCCAAGTTTGATGTTTTTGTTAATATTTCAACCCTATCTTGAGGAGTCCTGTTTGTTAATATCCACAAACAATATTTAATAGAATCTGAATGGCTCTTCATTTGATGTCATGTCTTTGAGTCAACAACTAAACAGGGATACGTAATAGATGCAAATATTTGACGATTATGCATGTCAAATTGAAAATGCTTACTTGGTTCTTTGATCTAAGGAAGTATATTTGTAGAGACATTTAAGAAATTGAATAGATGCGCACACAGTATGCGTAGGAAAGAAGAAGTAATGCTACTTATTTTCTTTGAAGGATTTTTTTATGTTGTGCACAAGGTTTAAAATATTTATGATAAAGAAAAAATGTTATGCTCTCGTTTGAACCACGTCACGAAAAGAAAAACAGCAAGTTTTCGAAGAATACAGATATTTGTCTATGTATTAACTTTACGTTTTTTTATAGTATTGTGAGGGAGCACGCACGAAGCCCGCCTAATGATAAGAGGTTCCTCTGACTCATTTGGTACATGTATGGTGATCAAATCGAAAGGGGTAAAGATGGGAATAGAAAAAAGACTTTAAAATTTAAAGGGCAATAATTGACATATCAAATAAAAGGGCCCTATAATGACATTTTTATCATTATTTTGAACGGTATGTTTTAAAAGATTTTATAGTAAATACATGGAAACCAAGCGGGTTAGCTTGTTTTTCACGGTTTTTCATTTACAAAACTACAAGTAGAATATAAAAAAAGGAAAATGTGTAGGTATTTTTTAAGTAGCCTGAAAAAAAACGTAAAGCGATAATTTATTGTACGGAATCCCTATACTAACAAGTCTAAATCGCACTTGACTAGGTTTATCTTTAAGTCATATCAACCTTTGTTTATTTCATGACCCTAATAAAGATCAGAACCCCGATGTTCACTCAGAACTGACATATTAAGGTCCTCGCAAGGTTTGATTAATTTCGTTTAGAGTTCCTGTATTTTGCTTTTTAGCGCAGATCTTTCAACAGGTACTACGATAAAAGCAGTTGAGCAACCTAACAGAACTAAACTCAATACTCAAATACATCGTAGTTAATCTACTTAATAATAGATGACACCACTAGAATTAGGTTGCAAAATAAACGCGAGCCCTCACTAAACTCAGCTTTTTGCTATTTTTATTTTCATGTACCACTAATATAAAGATCCAAAGTGAGATAACTGTCACTATCCGGTTATTCTAAAAATGTGTTTCAACCGAAGAGTGTTGAAGTAATCCGAAAATTTTACATACGTGTTTTTTTTACTAATTTGATATCCTTTTTTACATATGTATAGTTACCAAAAAGTAATAGTGTACCTATAATACAGTAATTAAACAACTTTAAACGGGTTAAATCGCGTATGTTTATCATTACTTCACCCCGTTGATCACTGCAAAGTGTTTGAAACGTCAGGACAAAAATAATGATAAATATACGCGATTTAAACCGTTTAAAGTTGTTTAATTACTATGTCTAATAATCGCGAAAACTAAGACAACATAGTGTACATAGGTACACTATGTTGTCTTAGTTATATATACAGAATTTATTACTATATGCGTAGTATAATATACTATGGACATAAGATTTGTCTGATAGAGCCTTAAGAAATTTAAGTAGCCCAAAGTAAGCACTTGCCAATTTCTTAAATAGTTATATGTGTGATGTATAGCTTTGTTTCGAGACAAGTGTATAACCCAAAAAAAAAATGATGTCAAACAAATATTGCTGTTCTTATTTTTTCGACTGTGATATTTTATTACAATTCTCTTGTCAGAATTTAACATAAATCCGTTTTCAATAAACCAGTCAAAGAATGTACATTGCTTGGATTTAGGATTTACATCGGCATCATCCGCAAATAAATTGATGAAAGGCGTACTATGTACTGGGTCATTGACATATACTTAAAATAGAATTGGTCCTCGAATCGATCCTTGTGGCATTTTTTTTATTTATGTGTTATTGTGACGGAACCAGCTCGAGGCCCACCTGATGTTAAGCGGATTAACCTCTGCCTATAACAGATGCATTTCATTACAAGTCATGTAATGCACTGCCCCCGTCACTGAGACATAGTTGTTAAGTCTCATGTGCCAGTAATTTCACTGGCTCTCTAGGATAGCTGCCGAAACACACCGTTAGGTGCTTGACGACAGATTTTCTACTTGAGAGTGGTCGCTAGCCAGGCGGGCATTCACAAAATGCCTTTCCACCATGCGGTGAAGCTCAAGCCTGCAGCGGGATTCGAACCATGGACCTGCTGCATGGCAGTCAGTAGGCAATGCCACTGTGGCATCACTGCTTCAAAAATTTGTATTTGCCACAAAGATCAGTACAATAAAAGAATGTGTAATATTAATGTAAAATTTATAGGTAACTTGTCTTTAACTACAGTAATTTTATTATCTACTTTGAAAGACGTTTTCATCACTTAATCCTCCACAAAAATCTGTCCAAATCTCTTATCGACATTAAACTTTTATGCATTTCCGCGCCATTGCCAACCCTTCGGAATTTTCCCTTTACGGGTTGCAAATTTTTACTATACACGAGCGAGTTACAGCGGTAAACAAACTGCTTGTTTGTTTATCCAATTGGTTCGAATGCCGGTACAGAGCAGTTCTGACCGGTTCGAAAACTGAGCGCCATTGGTGCGTGAAAAACGTGTGCAATCGTGGACGACTGCCGCATGCGGGCTGTCCGTGGTAGCAGACAGTACACTGAACTGGTCATGTGTATACAGTAGGGACATGCAAATGTATTTTAAAACTTAACAAGGTGTTGTTTTTGTATATTCTATAACATCTGCGGATTTTTATGTAGTTAGACTATACTTTTACGCCTAAGTACACGATAGAGAGGACCACGTACTTTTTACGTCGGATTTTAGTTAGGTACAGCTAATTAACTGAAAAAAGTATTTTACACAAATGGGTGATTTATATTTTTCACTATTTTAAATTATGCATACTGCTTATAAGATTATCGTCACTGGCCTAAAATAATGTTCACCAACGATAAAAGTTGCAATCACACCATCCAGGTACGCAAAAACATTTTTCAGTTAATTGACCGTTACTTAAAAACTACTCGACCGGTTTTAATGAAATTTAAATGGAACTAACTTGGACCAACAAAAAATGGTCATCAAAATCAATCCATAATTGATGTGATAATCACGTAACAACCATACAAGTTTGGAGCATTTGGACTGCCTGTGAGCTTGCAATGGCTTATAGGTTTTCTAAATGATTTTATTGTAGTGGCTGTATATAGTTCATAATACTTTTTAAAAAAAGGCATAACGCCGGTAAAAGTAGTTTATATATATTTTGGAGGTTGGGTAAGAATATGAGTATACACCTATTAGCTATAATTCTTTATTAACTACGACAAGTATTATATATAATATTGACTAAGATAATTATGATAAGTACATTGCTGGTAATGTAACTGGGTAATGTTCGAGGACTAAGCTGATAAGAAAAGTTATAAGACTCAATATTCATTACATAATCTGCTAAATAATGATAAATATAGCCGTGCCGCACGTCCCTGGTTCGATTCCCAGCACCAGCTTGAGCTTCACCGCATGGTGGAAGGGCATTTTGCAATTGCCCGCCTGGCTAGCTACCACCCTCAAGTAGAAAATCTGTCGCCAAGCACCTAACTGTGTTCCGGCAGCAGTCCGTGAGAGCCAGTGAAATCACAGGCACATGAGACTTAACAACTATGTCTCAAGGTGAAGGGCGCAGTACAATTCGTCACTTGTGATGAAATGCATCTGTTCTAGGCAGAGATTAGTCCGCTTAACATCAGGTGGGCCTCAAGTATGTTCCGTCACATTAACATAAAAAAATATGTATATACGCGATTTAAACCGTTTAAAGTTGTTTAATCGACATTATCAAAAATAATCAAAATCTGTAAATGTATGACGAAAAAATATTTTCTCTTATTCTATGAAATTTTAGACCTTCCCTTCAGTTCTAACGACCTGTCAAAATCGTTGAAGAAATGTCTAGATCAAAAGGGATAATTTCGATGTACAAATTATGTGTATACCATCTCTCTCAGTGCAATATAAAATGGAAATGTGCTTTATTCCTTAAGCATTTAGAATGAAATTACAAAACTTAAGGTGTAATTTTCTGGTGGTTGATATGTAATTTTATCAAATAATAAACAGAGATAAAATCTCGCACACGCAATTCGACCCCTGAACTTTATTAAGGGTTAAAGTTTGCCTAACATCATTATCTCAGTTTAATCGTTACCTTACCTGTACGATACAAATAACGTGTTATATCTAGAGACGTTATTTCGTTATTAAGCAGTCGTTTGATTACCTGTTGATATTTTAAGTTTAACAAGTTTACGATAAAGCAGGTGCTTTTTATTACCGCTGAAACTTTTTGCTTTTAGATTTAGAATCGATTTTATTGTCCTTAAACTTAAGACATCGATAAAACTCATTTGGTGAGTAGTAGGTTAATTCTATAAGACGTTGCACTTTAATTATAGCAAAATAATCATTATCTTTATGAATCAAATCTACGGCATTACTTTTTATTAGCTGACTTAAAATAATGTTAATGGTAATAAACGATCGAGAAATTTTTCTCGATCGTGCGCTCGTAGAGTCAAGACCTCCTGAGGATGCTTCGTGTAGAAGCGAAACGCGTCGAAAATTCTTCCGGTTTGGTTGCGTGGCGTTTGTGACGTCACGTCGGCTTAGCAGGAAAATTAGGCGGAATTGTCATTAGATATATTTTTAATTTGAGTGTTTTAATAAAATATTAATTTAATGTTTTCGTAAAATATTTAAAAATATTTGTTATTATTAAATATGGATTTCCGCAAAGTAACGCCTGAATCTATTCATTAATGTTAATGGTTTCTATTTATACTTGAAGTACAAAACAATACAGAATATAGCTAAGCTAGCTTATGTTATCTCCTTCTTTGGTAAGCATATTATCTCAACACCTGGTTGAGCTAGAGCTTCTCCGCATGGTGGAAGATCATTATGAGAATACCCGTCTTGGTAGCTATTCCTAAGCAGAAATTCTGTCGCCAAGCAACTAAACAGTGTTATCCGGCAGCTGTCCTTGATAGCTAGTTATTCTAGAATAAGCCTGCTTCCACCTTGGATCCTATAATCTCTTATAATTAAACGTAGGTTAAACGCGATAAGAGTAGGGTTGTGTGCATTAGACGCACAATAGGGCTGCATACCATCTTAGTGCCCTGCCAGGGATTCATACAATATGTTCTTGTGTTCCTGTCTAATATGTTGTTAGCGTAAAAATATATTGTTCGTAATATGTTCTTATGTTTCGTCCAGTGTGTTAGAAAAAACATTTTGTATGACCCTGAAACTGTGCCCGGTGAATGGCAATAGGCTAAAAGCTAAAAGGGGGTGACCCCTTTTACATGGGACCAAAATCCTATTGGCGAAACATGGGTGTTTACATACCTATGCCTATACCTTTGGGGAATATAGGCGTTATTATATGTATGTATTTATGAGTACAACACGTCACTAGTATTTTTAAGAATTTCGCGACTCGAAAACATTAAAAGTCAACAGTCTACAAGTGATCACGACCAATGCAACAACGAAACGTCGAGATAAATTCTATACATATTTTATCACGATTAAGTCCCGTTAAATACTTTTATCTAACGTGTCACTATAAATTTTTCCGTTCAAAATATTCGGTTCCTTTTTCTGTATAAACTATTCAAATCCAAAGAATATTAACTCAGCCTATCAACACCTGATCATGCCCTGGAAACAAAGTTGAAAGAGCGACACATTAAATGACTGCCACTAAAAGCGTACTCGTGTTCGTTAAATTGAATCAATTTGCAAATAATACGTGGGCATTGTTGCCTACGCTGCGGTGGTATTAACTGTTGGAATCAAGGTGAAATTCCTTTGTATCGAAATAAACAACGAAATCTAACTAGTATATTTCCAATGAATCTGCGTAGTGATTTCTAATCCACAGGGAACGAGTTTTCATTTGGATTCAGTCAGGATTCAGAAGCTTTTCGAACGGTTTCCTATGAATTTGATTCCCAATCAGAGTAAAACTTTTTGTGTGTGAATTAACAAACCTGATCTCGTTGGTATTGTTCATTTACAAAGCGCCGATCCATTATTGATGCGGGTTTGTGCTGGTAGGCCTCGTACCTTGTTTGTCTTAGTGTGGGTGTAAATGCTTATGGTTAAGTACATACAGTAAAACAAAAAATTTATATGATGGCTTGATTAGGCAGTAGTAGTTGCAACTAGTCAAAAAATTTGGAAGCGCCTTCACGAGTCGAATGTTGTGTAGGTTTGATCTATTGCTGTGCCACGCCCTCTTACGGTATACGCATGGAGCTACAGCTACTTACGTAGGTATATCAATTTTCTATTCTAAATATTATTTTTTTATTCTGTCCTAATACAGGATTACTCCATCACACTAATCACATCATGCTATAATAATATTATACAACCGAAAGTTGTGTAGAAGTTTATTATCTTCTGTTTACGGTTTTTAACGTGGATTGGATGGAATACGGCGGGAAGATGAATTATATCATCTTTAAATCATCATTGTCTACGCGGTTGAAACCGGAAGCGCAGTTAGTAATTTATATTTTAAGACAATAACGCTACTTATAGAAACGTTAATCTAAGAAAGGCTTCAAAAGAATTTTGCCATAATCGTAGCAAATGGAAATCCTTTTACCTACCCCTTTGTAAAGATGTAATCTTTTTATTCCAAGTTGATTTGGTCTAGTTCCGATAAAGCAGTACTTGATGAGACGAATTTCTTAACATTCCATGGATTCCCCGTGCAGGTGCCGGGTCCATAGCGTTGCAGAGGAAGAGGCCAGAGGGGCCTGGGACTTGCAACCCGGGAGTAGGATTAAGGGGCCCCTTTATGATATATCAATGCTCTCCTTCACCACTCGTGCCTCCTCCCCTACCTAACCAAATTTGATAAGATCCTACTAATGCTGCCTTAGATACACGTTCTAGGATGGAAGTTACGGTTGTTCTTGGTAGGCCAAGGTCTTTAAGTAGGTTATATAGGGATTTCGCTGGTATACCCCTTGCTCCAACTTCATATACATATAAACTAACCACATAACCGTTTTTGGTTAATTCATTTGTTAGGTCATAATATTTGTTTGTTTTTATTGTGTGGTCTTTAGGTATGTTTGTTTCCCACGGCACAGTAAGTTCTATAAGTACTATGCGTTTTAGATTTTTTGAGTATAAAAATATGTCTGGTCTGGATGACGAAATACCAACATCCTCAGGAATTTTGTAATGTTTTTCATACGTGTCCATCAAAAGAGTCCAATCGGGAGCTGCGCCTAAGATGGAGTAAGGCTTGGATTTAGACTTTGTAGATGACCCTTCTTTTACAAAAGCGACATGTCGTTTATTCGTGGTCAAACCTTTTTTTGCTCTAGCTACCGAGATACCTCACTTTATAACGTATATAAAAATGAATAATTTGAGACAAATTATAGTTAAACAGCTCATATGGAAGTTCCACCATCCTTATTTATAATTAAAATACAATCATCATTTATGGTATAAATGAATTTGATGTTCGTGAATTTTCTAAAATATCTTAAATATTAATTAATAACTGACACTCTCGTTATGGATTGTATACATTTACGACGTATACCCAAGTCGACGTATTCAATCCCTAACGTAAATAATTTATCGATTATTTAATAATAGTTAAACAATTGTTTGCGAATAACGTTATAACTTAAAAGTAAGTGTTTCTCTTTTGATTCGAATCTCCTGCTCTCTCTCTCTCAGTAATTGATGCGTTACGAAGCGTTTTCTTGATTTGCTGTATTAACAGCAAATTGGCCCTCATTGATCGTAATTTATTTTTCATTAGGACAAATCATTGCAGAGCCTTTCTCTTTCTCTTTTGTGATGGACTTTATTTCAAATGAATAACGTTTATATTTGTGCCTTTCGAAGCGTGGCACAATTTTGTTTGTTATTTATTTATAGGGACCAACTATGTTACTTATCGTATTTAAAAGGCCTCTAGCCTTGCCTCTTGCTCTTGCAGTTAGAGTTTCCGCAATACCTGATGCCTGATCGTTTGCCTTCGTACCCATCAAAAAGTAATTATAGAGTTTTTTTTCTGATATATAACTTTTGGTCACAATCTCGCGTGACAGTTAGTGATGGTGTTGTTGACATTCACCTAATAGTATATAGTGGGAAATGGATTTTTCATGGTAGGGCATTTTGCGGACATTCGCAAAATGCCTGGCTAGCTACCCCTCAAGTTGAATATCTGTCGCCAAGCACCTAACGGTGTGTTCCTGCAGCTGTCTTTGAGAGCCAGTACTTCTAAGCTAGCCAGAACAACATCTTAGACCGCATCATCACTTACCATCAGGTGAGATTGTGGTCAAAGGCTAAACTATCAGGCCTAAAAAATGCATCTTATAGACAGCTGCCGAAACACACTGCTAAGTTTATTCTCGATCGTGCGCTCATAGAGTCAAGACCTCCTGAGGATGCTTCGTGTAGAAGCGAGACGCGTCGAAAATTCTTCCGGTTTGGCTGCGTGGCGTTTGTGACGTCACGTCGGCTTAACAGGAAAATTAGGCGGAATTGTCACGAGATATATTTTTGTATTTTTTAAGTGTTTTATTAAAACATTAATTTGATGTTTTCATAAGATATTTTATAAATATTTGTTATTACACTGCTAAGCCTACCCTTAAACAGAAAACCTGTCACCAAGCATGACAGGTTTTCTGTTTAAGGGTGATATTACGTAAGTAGATCTACGTCATGCAGCGTAGAAAAGTTAGCTGCAGTAGGTAAATGATACAACTAAAGATAAATATAACTAATTACGAAAAGTACCCATAACATTAATTATTTATTTATACGTTATTTGTTTATTGTCTGTTTCACTGGAACAACAAAAAACTACATCTTTTATGTTATTTTTACAATTAGTACTCGAGATTATAAGGTTAATTTCAGACACAATTGCTGAAACAAATTTATTATGTCTAGCTGTATTTTTACTAAGTTTTTATCTCTCAAATTATACAGCCGTTGTTTACAGTTCTCGTAAACTTAAAAAGGTTTCTTAACTTTGTTTACTTCACTCGTATTTTTTTTATTCTCTAATGGATTCCAATTAATATTATGTGAAAAACAGTTACGTGTAAAATATTTGCGTAGTTAAAATACGATGTGGATACATTAAAAATAAACCCTTATAGGTTTGTCAGCTAAGTTAATTAATAATCAGACATAAATCGAGTTAGTTTAAAAAAAAGATATCAAACTTAAAATACTCATTTATAATACTAATACTACAAATTTGTTTGATATGAGTTATCATGCATAAGCATGGATAACTCATATCAAACAAATTTAATTAGGACCACATAACAAGCACCAGCTTTCGAATATAAACAAAAAGTCATCAAAATCGGTACACCTGTAATGAGCTATGAGGTAACACACCCAAAAAATACATCCGAAAAGAAGTTCCTTCTAATTATACTAAATTAAAATGATTATATATGATATAATAAAATAGGCTAGCTTTTGACCACAATCTCACCTGATGGCAAGTGGTAATGCGTTCGAAGTTTGTAAAGAGGCTGAATCTAGAATGGGAATTGGCTCTCAAGCACAGTAGCGGGAATCCATCATTAGATGATTGGTGAAAGATTTTCTATAGGTGTTGAAACTTAACCATGTTAATTAATGTCTCAAATATTAAGAGCAATGTTATTTTACAGTCAGAAATATTTATTTAGTTCTTTAGAGCATAATTAGATGGTTCTTGTAACTGCGGTTATACGTTTTCAACGGGTTTTAGGGTCCTCGGACCTACCCTCTAAAGACCCTACCCCAGAAAGTGAAAAGTGTCCTCTACCTCCGTCGTCTGGGGTCCGGCGGGATTCGAACCATGGACCTGCTGCACAGCAGTCCATAGCCAATGCCACTGAGCCATCATTGCTTCATCTCTCGACGACAAGTTCGTCGTCTGATGTGCTGCGAATTAAATGTTCATGTACAACAGTTATAAAACAAAGTACATGAGCAAAAATTTACCGCCATAGACGTGAGTTTCCGCCTTATGTGGATATATTTTGTAAGTGATTGGTATGGTTATCCCATTTATTTCGCGGGAGATTACAAATACATTCATCACTCTCAATTCAACTTATTAAAAAAGTGATGATTGTACACGGGCTGTTTGACGTAATAAACCCGAGAAACTGCGGTCGTCGTCTCGCGCACAAAGGAGCTGTCAGTCTATTTTCACCGTTCTGGATGATATTTGCCTGCCATTTTAAGCTTAGGATGCGAAACTCGCTGCTTAGTTGTAAATTGGAGTTGTGGTTTCGTTATCTAACTCTGAATTTAAGAAATTTTATGTCAGATGCTTTGTTGTTTTCTTGGTAGCAATGACGTTGGCAAAGTCTATGGTTGGGTTACTTGTTCTTTGAGTCAGTTGTTTCATTATGGGTATTGTAGGCTTGACAAAGCTTGTAGGTATTTTAAGATACTTGGAATTCAAATGTGTTTTTTTTATTTCCTTAGACCGCCATTTCACCTGTTGGTTAGGATATAGATGTAGATGGCTAAGCAGGCCTGAGGTTGCTTCTTTTAGGTCTAGGATGCGAACTATAGTCATAATAGCTTTAAAAGTCAAAGATTTTTGCTTGATAGTAATCATCAGCATCGGCCGATTGATGTCCACTATTGAACAAAGACCTTAGCTATAGAATGCCACAATGAACGGCTATTAGCCTCTTGTACCATTGTCTATCCGCGGCTCTTATGATATCTTCGGTTCACCTATTGGGCGGCCTACCATCTGTAGAACTACTATTGTAATGTGACTAGGCGAAATGTAATGTCACTAGTTGAACTGACTATTGTCTCGAGAACCTTTCTTCCCCATAGAGAATATAATATAAAGAAACTCCGAGCTTAGCTCTCTCCAAAAATTCTACAAAATTCTAAGTGGGAGAATTATTAAAAGAAAGGTTATTTTTTCCGGTAAAGTCATTATCAGCATTATCATCCAGAGCAGACCAGTGTCCTCTAGCAGCACCCGTTCACGAGTTCACGCATGTGTCAGCCATCGCCTTTGTCAACCATTTTTGAGAGAAGATAGCGATCCCACACTCAACACCGACGCTAGACAACACTTTTCTATGAGCATGACCGCGGATACCCGTGCCACATTTCAGATTCAAATTATTTCAGAAAAAATTTAAAAATCGAATATATGGGAAATCTTTCAAATATCCAACTCACCCTCGTACAGATACTCTACTGCAACAAAATGCAGGACGTTGTCATTTTCCCCTCTGTCCGAACTAAAGCCGATTATAATCGCGATAAAAACGCCAAAACCACCCCTGCACCATCCTTCCCCCGAACATCCCTGCCTTATCCGATCTCCTGTCAAAAGTCTTTCCAATTTATGTATTGCAGCCGACACCCTGCGGTACACTGTAGAAAAGCCGTGAAAACAGTAAGGACTAACGGAAAACAATACTCTCATAGCTACGCCTATTTTAAAGTTAAGCGTTATTGTGTAATGAATACAAGAATTTATTTAGAAAGTCACAAGCATGTCGTTTTGCATATCTCGACATGAAATTTTCTAACATTCATTTCAACCAATTTATTTATAGCGTTGGTATACATATAATCTTCATTCATTTACAGACCTGTTATAAAATCTTATCACCAGTTTTACCAGCGATTACTTACTACGATTCCAGTAGTGTTTTATAATCACTAAAATATCACCAATTCACCACAATAAAATAGTTTTTTCTGAAGATTTTTAAATAACAACAATTTAGTGGAAATCCATACAAAGAAAGACAGAAGTTTACGAGGCGGTTATGCCCGTTTTACCAATAACTCCTAAATGTAAGGTATCACCTTAGCCAAGTTCTGGTGTTCGCTTTGGTGAAAACCAAATCACCATGTGCTTGGGTAGTACTTTGCAGCGATTTTCTTATCACCAACCTTTAAGAGTGTCCCTTAATTTAAGATGCCAAATTTCAGCGCCTTATATAGTATGACTAATTCTTCTTACATATAATGCTTTGTGTTCAAGCAAGCTCTTTAAGACTGATATATTATGTAAATACATTTTAAAATATAAAAAAAACAAATAACGATACAATAGGTAGTATATTAATGACATTAGTATTTTTTTATCCAGAAATGAATAAATTTGTAATCTTGTGATAAATAAACAAGGTAATGTAAAATCTTTCCATGTGTACAATTTTCATATTATTTTCATAATTATTGAATTATTATAATAAACAGATGTACGGCGTGAAATACATTTTATTGATTGGGTGTTACTTGTTAATAGTATATTCACGTGGTTTGATTACTAATGTAAAACTTTTTTAGCAACTGATGGACAGATGTAATTTCAATACCTACATATGTCGTATAAACCACTGCAATTTCAGAGAAATTTATAGAATTTTGCTTAGAGAAAACCGCTACATCTGACTATGTAGCTTTCCTTTCATGAAGTGTCACTTATCATCGTGAAACTGGAGTTAAGTTAAGTATAGAATAAACGAATGATTTACATCGAAGAATTTCTCCTAACGGGGCTGTTTAAGAATTGTTAGTGAAACCGGGCATTTCCTTTATATATAGGAGATGTGCATTACGTCCTTACTGTTACTGTTTGCAATGACTGTAGTATTATTTATTGGTGGAAGCGATCCTCCCAACTTCCCTTTTTACTATCGATATTTTTGAATCAAGATATATTGCAAACGGTAACAAACGGTCGCGATCGTGTAAAGCAAATTTTAGTCATGGTCACATTTCGATTCTAATAATATTTTCATTACTGCTTCTACTTCGGCGCGATCGTTATTATAACACATACATATAGTATTCAATTTTGCTTGACCAGGAAGCAGCCACTTTGATTGCCGTCTTGTTGGTATTTATTGCTATTAATTTAAGATGTCTGAAACACCTTTATAATAAATCTATGTAGATTGCAAACTGATAATAACGTGACGGTTAATGAAAGTAGATTTTCTTAATATGTTGCCATGCAAATATAATTTACACAGTTTCAGAGCATATTTTGAAGCGCTCGTAGCGTAGCAGTCGTTACAGCATGACTTACAAAACTGAAAATATGAATTAGTTTGTGGAAATCGGCTCATAATAATGTGAGATCAGTGTTTTGAATCAGCATGGTGCCGACTTCAACAAGTGATTTCCTTCTTTTCAGTGTTGGAAGTCAGCTCAGTTTATTTTAAAAATATGTTTTTCTGAGAACTTACACCTTTAACGTATTATTGTATACTCTGTTAGTTGAAAACGATTTCGCAAGATCTGAACTTGATTATGTGGAAATTACGTTCTTCAAAACCGTTTGAAGAACGTGTAATTTCCACAGAATACTTGGATTAAAACACGTGACTCGTTCAACCAATCAGGTTGTTTCCTCCCTGGAAATATGCTTTGAATGCTGTTTTTTAAAGTATCAAACATTGTTATATTTAAACTCGACTACCATGAAGGAATGTAATGTTCTAGGGTTTATGTATGAATGTATATGAGTTTATATATTCCGACATAACTTTTAAATGCCTGAACATATTTTAATGTATAATAATATGATATCGTTAGAATGTTGACTTTAATCCGAGTATTTTTTCATAACTCACTATATCTAACTTCCGTTAAAAAATTAATTCATAATCTCTATTTCTTTAGTCTACGATCTCACGAGAGCATGTAAAAACAATATTCTATACGATATTTTTATTTTTGTTTTTGTGTCAACCAAATGTGTAAACAAAAAAAAAAACACGCGAACAAAGTTACAGTATAGATACAAAAAGCACTCGGAAATTGTTCCTGTTTCAAACTCGCCGGAAACCGCTAAGCTTTTAACGTTAACTCGGTGAAAATAACAAAAAAAAAATAGCACGGTGTCATTTAAAAGCGACAGGTCGCAATCAAAAACATCAACCCTTTCGCGTTGAAACTAAAACCAACGGAAATAACAATAAATGAAAATACTAGATTCGTTTCTATGTTCATTGCACTTGACATAGACAATCCTATTTCAAACAATTTGGAAACAATAGGATTATTCAGATAGTAACTATTTTGTTTGAAAGTTCTCGTATGTATGCGAATGTGTAAATAACGGCTACGCTAATGCGGCCTAGCTTCAGCTGCATCGGAGCACTTTGTATGGCGGCCATCTTTAAATCCGCCATTTTGGATTTTTGATAGATGTCATTCGACTGCTCTCTCTATGATATTATGCCAAACACCTTCCTACCTGTCTCTCACTGTTTCCGGGATACGCCTTCATAATATGTATATCGTAATCGTATCTGGAGAGAAGTATGCTCGGAGTTACTTTGCGCGATAAAATCTAGAACGAGGAGATTCGCCTAAAAACCATAGTCACCGGCATAGCTTTTAGAATTAGCAAGATGAATTGGCAATGACCACATTTCTCTACGAATCGATCACTGATGGGGAAAGAAGATTCCGTGTGTTTACCACAATACACAGGAAAGACTTTAGTTGGCAGGCACACTGACGTGGACTGACGACATCGTATAAGCCGCGGGTAGCCAATAGTTACTAGTCATTATTTTTGGCGTTCTATGAAGGACGCTTTTGTTCAATTGTGGATGTATTAGGGCTGATGATGATGATGAATTGTATCGTAATATTGACCCAATATACGTGAGTACAGCCGGTTATATAACAAATTAACTATTTGGCATTTTTTAATTTCGAATCATATTTTTTCCCCTAACCCTAAAACTAGGTAATCGTTATATCCACTATGTTCCTAAATATAGCCATTGGTTATATATCATGCAAGATATCTTAATTTATACTCGTATTTTAATCACTGTTAATATGTTATGATGTGTTCAACTTTGGTAAACTGGATAAACCGACTTGTATATATGTAAACAAAACTAGGTCAAGCTCAAAAACAGCAAAACGCAAGACCTTACCACAGCAGGCGTAGTTTAAAAAGTGTACCGTGCTCTGCAACAACATCACATTGACGAGGTCAATCTGCGATCATTCCTAAGCATCAAACCAATTCACCAATCTAATTGAATTTGGAAGATTGAAGTTGAAGTGATTTTCTACATGACGGTAGCTAGCCAAGCGGGTATTCGCAAAATCCTCTACCATCCTGCTATAACGACTGCCATAGACAACAACTGGGACCGACAGCTTAAAGTGCCGTCTAGCGGTCACCCATCCAAATCATGATCGGGCAGATGTTGCTTAACTTAGCTGATCGGTTAAGAACAGCTAAGTAAACTTCGCTACAAGCGCTTCAAAAAAATTTATGAGTTACATTTCTTGACATATTTATTCGTAGGGATAAACCTACAAATACTGTCCCTCAGGGACAGCTGCCTAATCTGCTAACATAAAGAGCCTTTAGGAGTATAAAATTATTAATCCGAAATACTGTTTAATAAGTAAAAACATGTCTTGTAATAAAATGTGAAAAAGAAAAAGTTAAGCAGAAATCCCTTTTTCTCTCTCAAGGAAAATTAATAAACTTTTGCTCGGCTTAGGAGTCTACTCACATACTCCTTCTTGTGTTTTAATTCTAATTGTTAAGTTTATAATCCGTTACGAACAATGTGGTTTGCTTGAATATACCTTCCTGAACTAGTATTTGTTTTAATATTGTTAGGTTTGCAATAACGCCTGCTATGCGGATTACATTACAAAATCACAAATATACGATAGGAAAAATTTAAATCCCGCACATGACTTAAATTTTTCCTATCGTATATTTGTGATTTATGTTTGAAGCAGTGATGGCTCAGTTGCATTGGCTATGGACTACCGCTCAGCAGATGCAATGGTCACGAATCCCGCCGCGGGCTTGAGCTAACCCGCGTGGTTGAAAGGCATTTTGTGAAACGCTTGGCTAGCGACCACCCTCAAGTAGAAAATCTGTCGCCAAGCACATAACGGTGTGTTCTGGCAGCAGTCCTTGAGATATATGCAATATGTGCAATAAAAAAAAACATTTACAGTCGGGTTTTTTACTTTTTTAATTAATTAATAATTTCAATATTATTGTTTTAACATGTGTACCATAAGTATTGACACCTAAATTAAGATTAAGTGTAAAACGAGGCCTACCCGTACTAATGCACGTGAATAGTTTATTATGCAGGGCCGTCGTGAGTTTGGTTTGATTCGTGACTGGGTTAAAAGGCCAGTAAAAACCTCATATCGCCTATTAAGATTATTGATATCAAGGTATATTTATGCAAGAAAATATAGATTTCGTGAGTTCAGTTTTATTCATGACTTGGTTAAAAGGCCGATAGAGACCTTATGTCCCCTAGAAATATTATTGATATCAGGGTATATATATGCAAGAATATATAGATTCACGAAACAGATTTAGACGAAGCGTTTAGTTGCTATATTTTTGACCGACTTCAAAAGAGGGTACTAAATTCGACTGTATTTTTTTTAAATATTTATAACCTCAGAACTGTTGACTGGGAGAACCGATTTTGATAATTATTTTTTCTTGAAAGCTGATGCTTCTGTTTTGTTCCCATTTGAATTTTATCAAAATCGGTCCAGCCGTTCTTGTTACACTCCAATAAATAAAAGTGTTTTCCTATCTTGATGATGTCTTCACATTTTTCAGCGTCATTGACAGTGCCTGACAATCGTGCCGTAAGTAACAAGGGTCACCAAAAAGGATGAAAGTTTTTTACCTGAAAATGGAACCGACTTCAACACTCAAAAGTGTGAAATAACTTGTCGATGTCGGTACCATGTTCACAATATTGTAATAATACGTAGTTTTGAACTATCACGGTACCGACTTTTAGAAGTTATTAACATTCTTTTTTTTTTAAATTTCAACATTAATTTTGTAGTCAGTTCCATTTTAACGCCAATATAAATATATAAGTGCATTTATTGTCTTTATTAGAGAATCAAACTACATATAACTGTTTTAGCAACTACCACAGTGTAATGAAAATTGCTCGTATCATCTCAAGAAAGTACTAAAACCAACATACCCAAAAACTTAAAACCAGAAAAATTAAGCTGACCTGCACCGAAATCAAGTAAAACAACGTAGTAAAACTTTTTTAATTCCACATATATAATTTAAAAGAATTTGTAAAACTTTCATAATGCCAAGTTATAAACAATGTTAACAAAATAGCCGCTAATTCGCTTAACTAAAAAGCTACAAAGTTAGGCAGAGCCCTGGAGTTCTTGAACTTAACTCCATTGGGACATGAAACGCCATGACAGGCCAGTCTTCGAATAAATCTAATGAAACACTTCTTGGACAACTTTGTTATAACTTCACGATTTTTAACGTTTATTGTTTATGGATAATTTTGGTGCTTGATGCTTTTGGAAAACAATAATAATTGTTAAAAGCTGTTTGAAAAATTGATGCAAAATTCAAAAAGGCTGCAATAAATTATCGGCACTTAGATTTTTTACTAGGTTTTTTTAATGGGATATGAGGGGAAACGAGGAGGCGGCTCACCTGGTGGTAAGTGATCACCGTCGCCCACGATCATCCGCAACACCAGAGGTATCGAGGATGTATTGCCGGCCTTTTAGAAGGGAATATGCTCTCTTCTTAAAGGCTCCTTTGTCGTATCTGTTCAGAAATACTTCATCTGGCAGCTGGTCTAGACGAAAAGAAACTTGGTCTTCGACGTCAGAGACCACCACTGGTCACGGCTCTGAGTGACTTGTTTCCAACTACTCAGTTGGAAGAAGATTTGCAAGAACTGATGTTCTTGCAAATCTTCTTCCAACTGATCAATCTAGAGTTATCTGGGGCGGCTGATCTATACCCATTCAATTTTCCTACCACAATATTTTTCCTCAAGAAAGCTATTCTTTCCGAATGACCCAGCCATCTCAATCCAACGAGGATGGTGACACAGGATCTGTAATTGGACAAGTGTGACCGCTTTCCATTAGGCGGGTGAGTTGTCTGTCCTATCACTTCATAACATAAAAAACATACAGAAAAGAATATATTAAATCAACTAAGATATTTTAAAACCGAAACCAATGAATGGAAAAATATACCATATCATTATAATTTAAAGTATTAAATACGTTCGATCTAATTGGATACTGCTATACTTTGAATAAAAATATACGTTTGCATGTGTTGTAAGCACATCTGTTAGCGTACAGGCGTACAACATTACAACACAAAATGCTCGTATATTCACACGTCAAGGCACAAAAGAAACCAATCACGATGTCTCGAGTGTTTCTTACATAAATCTGTTTATGGTGCACCGTATGCGGTCGAATCGCACCAGGTTCATATTGCCTTCCCTAGATCTTTAGATAATTGTTTTTGAAGCGCTTGTATCATGTATTGCTTAGCCGTTCTTTACCAATTAGCTAAGTTTAGCAACGTTCGCTGCGGTCAGGATTTGGATGTGTGACCGCTAGTGACATTTTTACAGAGCGCTTCCGTGCATCGTAGGGCACGTTAAGCTGTCGGTTCCAGTTAATATCTTAGGATGGGAGTAATTATAGCATGGTGGTAGAGCATTTTCCGAATGCCTGTCAGGCTAGCTACCACCCTCAAGCAGAAAATCTTTCGCCAAACACCTAACGTTGTACTCAGGCAGCTCTACTTGAGGGCGGTAGTTAGCCAGGGAAGCAACCATTCGCAAAATGCTCTTCCATTTCATAATGCGGTAAAGTCCAAGCCGGCGGTGGGGATCGAAGGATGGACCCACTCTTGCACACATATGTCCATATTTACGCAGTCCTTATCTTCGTCGTCATAAAAAAATCAATAATCTTTTAAATGATTCTATCTTCCTAATCAATCAATCAATCAATCAATTTATTTCAGATAAATTACAATCCATAAATAAATACATACATTATTACATTCCATCATTAATAAGTGCTTAAATTAAAATTAAAAATCATTCAGGAAAATGTCACAGATTAAATATAAATATATGTTATCTGTATAAGTATATGTCTATTAAAGTTATGTTAAATACATGTTATATTATGGCATACCTACATAAAATGACTACTTAGTACTAATTATTACAAAATTGCAATTTAAAAAGTGAATTAAAAAGTACAGAAATATAAAATTACATTAGAATATAATATGTTTAATGTCTATTGTATGTCTAATGACATGCCTAAACTACAATAGTATATTACCTAATTTTTTTGTCCACTGGTGCAAATTTGATCCTTCGTCTGCTGAAGTCATTCCTTATCTTGTCCATTCTATTGACACAATACATCCATCTTAATTGCTAGAATTCCAAACATGATGCATTCCTTTTATTTATTGACAACAACAGACTCGCCATTATGGTGCATGGGTCTTTGATATATCAAAAAAAATGTTTATTAAACCTAGTAAAGAACTCACTTAAAACCAAGTCTAAATTAATAAAAAATAAAAAAGCTGACTGTAAATTATTTATTTACGTTAAGGGTTTCATCGTTCCATTGAAATCAAAACTGCAAGTTTTATATATTTATAGAATTCTTTCGTAAACCCTTCATTTTGATACACCACTTGATGGGTTTGAGAGAAAAAAAATGTTTTCTTACAATATGGCACCTAAAATTCGCCTATTTGTTTTTTTTGTTGATGAAGCCTAATGATATAAATTATACATTAAAATCTGTTGAGCCGTTTCGAAGTTATGGTAGAATAAAGAAACTCACAAACAATCAAACATTATATACACAAACCCTGATAATACATAACATAATACTGATAACATAACACTCCTTTCTTTGGGCAGTAGTATAAGTCATAATTCCGTTTTTTTACACCACTTCTTAATATTATTATTTCTTGAATGGGATATGTATGTCCTTATATCTGATAATTAACATCATATAACGACACTAAAATGAGTTCAGAAAATGCGTGACAGAAACCACAAAATAAAAAAGATCAAAAGACCCCACTCTGCAGATCCACCTTTGACGCACCACTCCACGACACGCGGCACCTCTCAGTCGTAGTGTGGTTTAACCTGTAGCCGAGGGCCATGAAACAAATGAGGTTCTTAGGACGTATTTTTGTAAAATAAGCTACCCTTTGACGACTATTGCTACAGTTGGAAAGTTATAATTTACAGGTTTACAAGAGTTCATGTTAATAAAAGATCATTCACAACGAAAGGTTTAGGTTCTCGCAGCGCAAAAAAAGAAGAGAATCACGTCATCTCTTTACCGCCACCATTATTATTTACCATTTTGCAAAGATATTCACACAATGACAGTTCAAGACAATTTTGACAACTACAAAAAGTGACAGCTGGGTGCGTTCCGAATTAGACGTGCAATCTGTTCGGAACACCTGCTACTCGTACTATGTGAATCCTCACAGTTCAATCACGGTGCATATTTTTGCATACCACTATCTCTCAGCCAGTAATAGTTACAGTTCAATAGGAAAGTTTTTACTCTTTACACAGACACTAGAAACAAAACAGTCATATTTATCTCGGGCATAAAACTGTTAACTCCGGCATTAAAACTCTAAAATATCGAAATATCCTTCAATCTTGGTCTCAAATCAATCCTAGGTCAGGAAGTTCGCTCAAAAATTGCTTATTTATTATACAGTTGAAAGACTTTCTCACTTGAAATTTTACTCATATTATGATCACAAAACCGATAAGTGTGGATAAAGTTCACGAGATCATGCACTATCGAAAAGCATCTTCAAGTTACGATAAACTTGCTTGAAGTAAAAAAAAAATTAAGCATTTTTGTAAGGAAAACATTGATTTGTTGGTAGACTGACACCGTTAATACCAAAAGACGCTAGAGGCATTTCTCACTTGCCACTTGTTTCCATGGCCCTTGTGTTACATAGTCTTGGTATGAATGCGTTCGTCATTAATCTTAGTAATAAATATCTGCTCCCCTAGTACTCCGCAGGCGGCGCATTATGATCCTTCTTGATGGCCAGCATGCAGGGAGCACTTAATAAAATGCGTTTTTCCAATTTATTTTTATTTTTCGGTCGTATGAGGCTTGTATATTAGGGTGGTTAAGTGTCACTTCCGTTTATGAAAGACGTTTTATATTTTGAGAACAAAATGCTATGGAAATCTGTAAAACTTAGGTTTTTTTGCGATTAAGCAAATTTGAGTTATTAGTAATGAGAACTTATTTTCCTGGTGGATCATTTATTAGGTGGTTTTCGTTATTACTGGTCATTTTGCTATATAACTTATTTCTCTTGTTTTTCAAAACTACCTCGTTGGTGCGTGCTTAAAAGTGCCGCTTTGAAATCCGGAGGTTCTGGGTTCTATCCGTGGGTCAGGTAAGTAATGAGTTTTTCTGACAGATAAATTTTCAGGAGTCAGGAGTCTGGAAACGGGCCTGTAAATGAATGCTTGCCTATTATTACATGGGAGTACACATGTCTGGTGAAACGAGGTGACGATATGTTTTTATTTTAATGTTTTTTTCTAATAACTGATTCCATTCATGTAGCGTACCCGTTTGAGGTTGAGGTATCCATCCAGTACCTATTTTAAGTTTAGCCTCATAAAATGTAAGACCACATTTTCGTTTACCAAGGTAAGATAGTGGTCAAAAGCTCTATCAGTGATCAAAAGTACTCTCAAGTGAGTAAAACTTCAAGTTAAAAGAAAATTGCGTTTATTTTCTCCCTATGTCCAAGTAGTATAAAAGATTACACAGGTACACTATTTAAGAAAGGCATGTTTTATTATTTTATTACCAAAAATTTTAAGACCTCTCCGAGTTTAAACTTCAGCAACGTTATAATTAAAATGTGTTTTACGACTTAATATGCTACTGGAGTCGTAAAAATGTAGCATTTTCTTAGGTCTTAAAACAAACACTTACATTTTTAAGCTTGCTCCATAATTTTTAATTTTATAGTTGTTTCTTATTATTGGATACTATTTTCCAAAGTAATTATTGCTGGGTACTGCTGTCTCTCAAACTAATAAAGAACTGGCTGGGATATTTACTGAAAACATTTTGATCGATTTCAGACTGTTTGAAGGCCTTTATCTGGGAGTCACGATTGCGTGGAGCGTTGAGCGTGGGCCTTAGTGCGTTGTCAACTCGGTTGAGAGAAAAGAAAGAGGCATTGAATACAACACGTTCCTTATTAGTTATTATGAATCTTATTCAGAAGTCATGTTTTATGTACCCTTATTGCTAGAAAAGTCCAATAATTCTCAATCTGGGGACAAACCTGAGGACATTGAGGTCAAAAATCGTCTTTTTACACCATTTAGTCCAGTTTCGACACGAAAGTAAACTTGCTTACTGTATTATCCGGTTGTCCACTACTGAACACAGCCTCCTCCATCAAAGGGGGGCGGGGGGGTGGGTTGCCCTATAGACCATAATTGGGCCATGTTCCCCACGCTTGGTAGGCGTCTATCGCAGTTTAAAATATCAGTTCCTCAGAAGGCGCTGCTACCCACCTTCCGGTATTTAACCTTTAGTCGCCCCTTATGACACCCACAGGTAGTAAAGAGGGGGTTAAATTTAACCCGGCACCCAACGGGCGCAAACTTGTTTACACATTGAATAATTTGTAAGCATTTCATTATTAAACGGCAAAATACTCAGGTTAGAGATCGAATTCGTCAACCTGGATTTCGAGCATATCAGATGCTACTCAGGTTAATCAGGGCGAGTGAGCATGACGCTGCCACGCGCAGCTTCTGCGAGCTTCCGGCAATAATATTCCAATATGTGTCACAAATCACGAAAAAACCACTTCATAAAGTTATTATGTTATTTTAGTACAGATATTCACGCCTGCTGTATTTATAAAATATCTATTGCGATTATCTATTGGTTTTCCCTTTTGAAAACACTTCTTTTTATTCGCAAAATCTTACAAAAAGGTTTCCTCACGAAGATGTGTGGGATAACCTAATCCGAATCTTATCTCGTTACAAAAATATGGTTCTACCGTCCTTAGCCCAAGGGCAAGAATCGCAGCTGCCTCGTAAAGTACCTATATTACGAACATAATATAAAACACAGGAAAACCTTTCTTAAGAGGTGAATTATCTACTTTGTACCTATAATTTTAGAGAGGCTTGCCTATCGGAATACTTTTAAGTGTTTGTCTTTGATCACACAATTCTTGGAATATTGATTTAGTGAGGTAAATTTTAGTAGACTTCGCCTAGAATAAAAACTGGCCTTCAAGGAAAGCTGTCGGAAAACACAGCTATAGCTACATATAAACAGACAAAGTCTTATTTGGTATTTTGATATTGTACCCAAACATGTTATCGTGTTTTCCAAAACTTACCACTGATACTTTAATTTTATAGAGGCGCTCTAGCCTAATCGATGCGACGCCTGATAATAATGACACTTAAGAGTAGTTCACGGAGCGCTTTCCATACAAACGTATATAGTTTCGTCATATTTCAAATACCAAGTGTGCAAACTCGGTGATATTTTTACGCATATTGCTGAGCCTAACATCTATGCTACTGGCCAGATTTTCGATTTATTATTTATTTCAACCCTAAATATCAAAATAACAATTCCCGTACAAAACGATATTTCGAATTATTTTTGAAAATACTTTATTTTACTATAATCGGCTCAATACATGCATAGTTTCACCTAGTTTAAACTCTTAGTTTTTAAATTATGACGAAACACGTTTGTATGGAAAACACTCCGTGAACTCTACTTTTAGCCCAACAAATAAGAATTGCTATTGAACGTGGTTATGTTGCCACTTGCCAGCATGCTGAGCACACTGCCAACTATTAGGTTAGTGCGTGGCTGAAGCATTGGGATTGCATTTAGGCCTGCAATGATCTTTATTTTAATTGAAGTTTTTACACTATATTTTGTAGTGTTTTTATTTTTTATAAAACTTACCGGCCGAAATATCATCACTTATAGTATTGCAATGTCACAGATCTTTGATCTTCTTCTTCTTTTTTTCTTCTTCGTGTCGACGTTTCATATTCAGACGGATGGCTGCCAGTACTGGGCGGTTCCTAGTCCAAGGGTAGCTTTGATGATATATTTGATGATAGATACTTTATATAAAGGTAGAAAGTAGGAAATGGAATTTCCGGGTTGCGTACGGAATATTTAAAGTTATATTTTGGTAGCGTATATCTGTCGCTGAAAAACGGCAGACGTGTTAGGTAGACCAAAATGCACGTTTTCGGAACAGAAAAAAACACTCGTGGGTTAAAAAGAATAGATATTTCCAATCGAAACATACTTTTTTCATTCGTAGTTAACTTCTACAGTACACTGCAACAAGTTAACAAGAGCTTTTACGACTAAGTCTGATTTTAAAGTGTCCCAAGTTGATCTTCTACGACGATATATAGTCGTTTCCTTGTCACACTGAGGTTTTATGGAATCAAATCAGAGAAGCCATAAGTGCTAGAATGAGGTGAGTTGTAAAACACAAATATTCCATGCGAGGAGAACTTTGCGATGAATTTCTTCAAGGATCGGATAATAGGGCTATATATGGGCTACGCGTGCCAATAATTTTTCATATGGCGCCAACTTTGTACTATATCGGTCTCGGCAAGAAGTTCTCAGTAGTTCGACCGTTGAACTAATGTGACATTTGCTTTACGTCTGATAGGTAAGATTTTGACCACTTTCTCACTTGAAATTAAGTGATGATATGGTCGAGGAAAGTAAAAAGGCTTAAGGTACCGATTCCCTGACTTTGGCTACCTTGAAAGTGGTCTCCTATTCAGAGGATCATTGCTTGGATTAAGAAGAATATATACTTTGTACAACATTTTTGCAACAAATCCATGCTGACGGTTTTTTATAGCTGCTTGATGATAGTATGAATTTTCTCATTCATCTCACGCTAAAATGTGTACAACATGTTATACGGTATTAGCCGGATTGTCCACTACTAAACACAGCCTCCCTCATTATGGGGTGGTTTGCCATAATGTCCACGCTTAGCAGGCGTCTTTGGGATCGCAGTGTGAGATATCAGTTCCTCAGAAAGCGCTACCGCCCACGTTCTGGTGTGATACCTTTAGTCGCCTTTTACGACACCCACGGGTAATGATGGGGGGGTTGAAATTCTAGCCCGGTATCCCACGGCCTGCCAATTATATACCTAAAACAAATTAGTGTTAAAAATTCAAAGATCGGATAATTGCATTTATTACAAAAGATTTATCTTCTTTAATTTGGCGCGGCGCGTTATGGACAAACAAAAGGTCGTAGCCACCACACGCATTTCCGCAGGTGCAGGGTTTAATCCCCACCACCAGAGTTTCACTGCATGGTGGTAGGGCATTTTGCGAATGCTTGCCTTGCTAGCATCCAATCTCGAGTCTTGAGTAGAAAACCTGTTGCCACCTTACATGTGTTCCGGCAGCAGTCCTTACAGGCAAGTAAGTTAATATTTTTTTTTGTATTCATCATCATTAGTAGGTATATCAAACAACTGTAAAAATAACATTGTGTAAAAGAAACATTAGTACCATATTGAAAATAATGCCGCCAGCACAGCTAGCTGCAATAAACCATGCATGCCTAATCTTTAGTTCCAGACTTTTTTAAATACACAAAAATATCACAGTATGTACAATAGGTACTCGATATAACTTCGTAAATAATTTAAAGTCAACATTCAACGCCCAGACTTCGATAACCAAACAATGAATTATTTAACTTCAAAAACATTTATTCCCTGTAGAACCTGTAATATATGTATGGAAAATGGAACTTTAAAACTTATTTCAACAATTGTAGTTGTAACCCTCTAGAGATAAACACGAGCTATGAAAGTAATATTGAAAATTCAAAGCCAGGGAGGGTTGAAAATATTTCTAACATGCTATCTACAATCTAAAAATTCTGTTTGATCTTGTATGATCATTGTTTTGACTCTCCGCTTATGACTAAAATACCTAAGCAAACCTTCATGATGACAGAAAGTAACAAGCATAGATACATAAGTTTCTCCTGGACCTGGTTACTAATCTGTCCTCTTAGTAGGGCCATGGGGGAGATATATTTATTACTTTTTCTGATCGTTCTACTAGTGTATTGAAATAAAAATGTGATCCACATTATCACACCAAAGTTTGTAATAACTTTTTGAAGCGCTCGTTGCGTAGTTTGCTTAGCCATTTTAAGACGATCAGATAAGCAACGTCCGCTGCGGTTATGAAGTGGATGGGTGACCGTTAGTGGCATTAATACTATGCGCTTCCGTGCTTTGTAGGGCACGTTCAGCCTTCGGTGCCTGTTATTGTCTTACGAGTCGTTATAGCATGGTGGTAGGGCATTTTGTGTCTACAATCTACAATTTGAAAAATGAATATTATCACAGATGACTTTTTCACGTAATACGAGTATATAGTAATACAATACCTATAGACATCAAAAACTGGACGATATTAAAATGCCGTTCAATTAATATGAAATTACCTGCAGCGTAATGTTCATATGAAACACCGCGCATGGTAATGGACGTGTAATTATTTCATTTGCTTCATTAGTACTATTTACAACCATCAATATCAAATTGATTGTGTATGTTATAATATGTTTTGGTTCTTATTTTACGAGGCAACTTTTTGTTTAAGTGTTGCCAGGCTTTCGATATCAAATTAAAGCGACACGTCAGGTAAAGCCGCAAAAATAAACGAGCACCCGTTGTTAATTCCCAAACACGGGCTATGGCTCTATTAACTCCAACATAAGCCATTTGAAGCCCACTAATTGTTGCGGAACTGTCGCCGTGCATAATTACATTGGTGGGGATAAATTGGTGAAATGGCATACATGTTATATGTTGCGTGTTTTCATAAGCAGGGAGGGAACAGCTGGAAACTTATACAGCAATCGGTTATGCATTTCAAATATGTCTCACCCTTGATATTAATCAACACAAATTGAGTAAGACCGAAAAAATAAAGCTACTATCTTATATCGTAATATAAATATTTATATAAATACAAAGTATTTGATGCATATAATTTAAATTCGACTTATAACTTTGACCAGGCACTCAGATATTTTATGACATCGATGGATGAAATAAGCACGAGATCCAAATAGTCTTATACGGTAATCTTTGCCTATATCAGCTGCATTTCGCCACTTGTGACGAACTGCAAAGCATGTTTTACCGTCGACCACATCGGTACTCTCCATTACTTGAGAAAGCGGTATGTTCTTGCTTATCATATTTAAAAAAATGATTTTAACCAAGTAAAACTCTTTATGCGAGTTCGTCCGCGGAGTACTACCACCAAACCTTTTCTACAGCAGTAATGTTCACATTCCTGTGTTCCGATTTGAAGGGTATGGGTAGCGGTGAAATTATAGGCACATAAAATTTAACAACTTTATGTCTTAGGGTGATGGGTGTCGTACAGGTACCGGTGAATTATAGGTACATAAGATTTACTTACACAACAACTTTATGTCTCAGGGTGATGGGCGTAGTGCAGTTAGCCGCTTGTGACGAACTGCAACGTATTATATAAAAAAAATTACTGAGGGCCCAGTCAAAGTTATATGTTGAAATAAAATTACAAAAAGTAACTACTTACATATGTAAACTTTTATAATTCAATCAACTTTATAAAATTTTTTTCCCAGACAATCGTCCATATATATCTCTCACCTCTTACACGCCTTTTATATTAAATTGTTCCTATTTCCGAAAAACTTAAAAGGTACAGTCGATATGAACCAAATTTATGAGTATTATAAATTTCTTTTTATTATTCTAATTAAGGAAATACCTAATAGTCAGTGTACTAATATTAGAAGTGCTTTTGAAACAGTGGTGGCTCAGTGGCATTAGCTACGGACTGCCGTGAAGCTGGGCCACCTCGGGCTTGGGCTTTCACCGCATGGTGGAAGGGCATTTTGAGAATGCCCGCCTGGCTAGCGACCACCCTCAAGTAGAAAACCTACCGCCAAGAACCTAACGGTGTGTTCCGGCAGCTATCCTTAAGAGCCAGTAATTCTAGGTTAAGTCTGCTAACACCTTCGACCATTTACCATTAGGTGAGATTGTGGTCAAAGGATTACCTATCAGCAAAAAAAAAAAGAAAAAACCACTTACCTCTGTACATATATTTATCTGGTGGATTAATTGCTCTTAAGAAACCACATTACATTGTGTATAGGTACTTTTAAGGATAAAAACGCTGCATATAATTCATGTTAAAAAGCACGTGAAGTAAAACTATTCATATAACAGAATGGTTCCCCTGTTCAAACTCGACAAAACTAATTACGGCCAAAACTGCAAAATTTTGATCTCATCCACCTGTCGCATAAATTGTGCGCTCTCGCGATACGAATGCTTGTAATGAATAGTCCAATTTTCCGCATTTTGGGCCATTACCGACATCCGGGCCACTGGTATGAACCGGTGAGGTCCGCAAATAATGGCCCGTATGTCTGTTTGTGGATTTTTTGGAGATTTTTGTTTGTAGCGGTCGCGGTGGAAAGTGGCGAGTGAGGTGATGCGGGCAGGTGCAATTCGAAACTTACTTTGCTCACAACTGACCTACGTAATTAATTACAGGTTTTTTACGAAGTAAAATCGCTTTAAAGCGTGCCGGAGGAATAAGCCGTACCCGCATGAAAATGAAAGATAAGGAAAAAAGAATTCAAGCGCTGAAATAATAATAAAATTAGTATCGCTTTTAAAATAAATCAGTTTTTATCAAGTACGTCAAAGTATTTCGGTTCATAATTGTATTTTTTGAATAAGCAATTCAACAATGCTATTTCTTTTATGAGGGAACAAGCTTGAGGCCCACCTGATGTTAAGCGGACTAACCTCTGCCTAGAGAGATGCATTTCATCAAAAGTGACGAATTGCACTGTGCCCGTCACCTTGAGATATTGTTGTTAAGTCTCATGTGCCTGGAATTTCACTGGCTCTCAAGGACTGCTGCTGGAACACAAGGTGTACACAATGGAACGTTAGGTGCTTGGCGACCGATTTTCTACTTGAGGATGGTAGCTAGCTAGGCGGGAAATCGCAAAATGCCCTTCCACCATGCGGTGAAGCTCAAGCCGGTAGGGATCGAACCAGGGACCTGCGGCACGGCAGTCTGTAGCTATGACTGCTCGGCCAATAAAATTCCCCATTACGGTGATATTTTAAATTCTACTAACGCTGCTTTTGGATCGTCAATGTTAAATCCTTAAGTTACACAAACAAACTACGATAAAAAATACTATGCTTAGGGCAAACGCAAAGTAAAATGCAAGTCATACTTAAGTCCGTTTCAAAATTACTTAATTATACTATCTAAGGGGTGGATGTAGAAATAACTAGATGCGCCATCTACAACAAAAAAGTATGCAAACTCAGCAGCATTAAGGATGCACTTGCCGACGGCTCGAACTTATCAGCGGGCGAGGGAACAAAGCATGCTATTTCACCTATACCTTTGTGGGAAAGGGTAAGACTCCGTGATGAGTAGTACGAAGATAGTGATCGCGCATCACACACCCGTATTGCATCTACGCTAATTACGCACACTTGTTTGCGATATATCAATGAAAGCCGAACCATGCCGAACGAATTACGATGTTTGACGACGGACGGAGATAGTGTCTCAAGCTACGTCACGACGTGTGTAGGTATTTCTTATAAAATAATATTATATATTCACAGAGGAATACATTTTGGTTCGGACAGTAGGTACCTGTTGTTATAATTTTCGTTCGTTTTATAATAACATAATGATGTTATTTCACCTATAGTAGGTAAATATTTAGTAAGTAGGTACAATGATTTGTAGGTACATAGTAAATGTATTAGTTTGTTCTTTTCATATTGATGTAGTAAATATTTACCTACAATAATTATTTATTACATAATTAGCAAGTTACTGCTTTTACTACAACATATTTTGTAAAGCAGTGACGGCTCAGTGGCATAGGTTATGGACTTCCGCGCAGCAGGTCCATGGTTCGAATCCCGTCGCGGGCTTAATCTTCACCGCGTGGTAGAAGAGCATTATACGAATGCCCGCCTGGATAGCTACTACCCTCAAGTAAAAAATCGGTCGCCAAGCACCTAAAGGGAAGCAGTGATGGCTCAGTGGCATTGGTTATGGACTGGCTGCGCATCAGGTCCATAGTTTGAATCCCGCCGCGATATTGAGCTTCACCGCGTGGTGGAGAGTTCGTAGCGAAGTTTACTTAGCTGTTCTCAACCGATCAGCAAAGTTTAGAACCGTTGCGCGCGGTCATGAGTTGGATGGGTGACCGCTAGGACAATACTACTGAGCGCTTCCGTGCTTCGGAGGGCACGTTAAGCCGTTGGTCCCGGTTGTGGTCTTAGGATGGCAGTCGTTATAGCATGGTGGTAGGGCATTTTGCGAATGCCCGCCTGTATAGCTACCACCCTCAAGTAGAAAATCTGTCGCCAAGCACCTAACGGTGTGTTCCGGCAGCTGTCCTTGAGAGCCAGTACTTCTAGGTTAGCCTAAACAACATCTTCGACCACATCATCACTTACCATCAGGTGAGATAGTGGTCAAAGGCTAACCTATCAGGCATAAAAAAAGAGCATTTTGCGAATGCTCGCCGGGATAGCTACCCAAGTAGAAAATCTGTCACCATGCAACTAACGTGAACTCAGTGGCATTAGCTATGGACTGCCTCGCAGCATGTTTATGGTTCGAATCCCGCTGCGGGCTCGAGCTTCACCGCTTGGTGGAAGGTCATAGGGCATTTTGCGAATGTTCGCCTGGCTAGCCACCATCCTCAAGCAGAAAATCTGTCAGTAAGCGCCTAACGGGAAGCAGTGATGGGCCAGTGGCATTAGCTAGTGACTGCCGCGCAGCAGGTCCATGGTTCGAATCCAGCCGCGATATTGAGCTTCCCCGCGTTGGTGAAGAGCATTTTGCGAATGCTCGCCTGGATAGCTACCACCCTCAAGTAGAAAATCTGTCAGAAAGCACCTAACGGGAAGCAGTGATGGCTCAGTGGCATTAGCTTTGGACTGCCACGCAGCAGGTCTATGGTTCGAATCCCGCCGCGGGCTTGAAATTCACCGCTTGGTAGAAGGGCGTTTTGCGAATGCTCGCTTGGCTAGCTACCACCCTCAAGTAGAAATTCTGTCACTAAACACTTAACGGGAAGCAGTGATGGCTCTTAGCAATGGACTGCCGCGCAACAGGTCTATGGGTCAAATCCCGCCGCGGGCATGAACTTCACCGCAAGGTTGTTTTGCGAATGCTCGCCCGGCTAGCGAGCTTTGAGATGAGAGTGTGTCGTACCGATTTCAAAATCAGTCTCTAAGCGGTAATGTACGATGGCATCATGGATCTACCAATCCTGGTAGAACACATTTGGAATAAAAATTCTCTACCTACCCGTAACTGATTTAAATTATTTCCAATAAAAATCAATAACTAATCATAGGTTATTTTTGATTAGGTAAGTGCCTACAATCATCGCTAAGTTTACCATATAAACTTTCGTACTACCTTAGGTATAAGTACCTACTACAAATACCTATACATATATACTTATTCTACTAATTTACGAAGGTAGATACATTAGTACTAACTTTATTATTTGTTGTGATCTTATAGCTATGTAGATAGGTATGCAATGTAATGCGCGCCCGCGAATGTCGATTTGACAGCGCTGGCAGTTGCGTGCCTAGGCAGGCCTATATGATAAATGATAATTATATCGTAGATAGGTAGGTATCTTCCATTGAGCTTCTAATTCTAACCCTTTACTACTTTGTGTTAGGTAGGTACTTTCTCGAAGTTATATTACTGCTTAGACTATATTCTAAAAAGAATGCGGACTACCTACGTCCATACCGTATCTAACCAAATGCAGCTTTTTATATTGTCTAAGTGTTGCTAAAATGATTAGGTACTCACCATAGCTATCATGACCTGCGTATTGACTAATACCTACTAGGTACTAACTTAGGTGAGAGTAGGTGAGTACCTAGACATAGTTACGTATTTATATTACCCAAGTACCTATCTATATGGATTATGGCGTCCGACACTTACTATCACGAACAAACTAATCAAATGCGAAAGAAAATCCGGTCCCCAACTCCCAACATATGTAATATATATATATATAATCTATATATATATATATATATATATATATATATATATATATATATAAGTACCTACGTAAGTAGGCATAGGCACTACATATTGGTAGTGTATACATACGTGCACACCAAAAAGCAACAGGGCATTCCTACAATATAATATTATATTCTAAGATCGCGGCGCGGTGCACGTGACTTTTGGTAGTGTGCGTTTTGTTAATTATATATTAGTGTGCTGCGCATGAGACCCGCCCGCCCGCTTCCCTCACCGCGGAATGGAAGTATTGACATGAGATGCCCAATATTTTGAACGAAAAACTAGCGCGCAAAACTATGTGTGCCGACCTTTGGCTCTAGGATGTTTATGATTATACTACTGGATGTATTTGTTTTCCAAAATGTTATCTAAAATGATCATGAACTGAGCTATGCTTCTATGTAAATAATTTTAGGGATTTCATGCTCTATAAGTCGTTTATTTACGACTAAACATGCGCTAAAATTCGTGATATTACAGGGATGTTTCGAGGCTTATAACTATCATGTGAAGATTTTTTTTACAAATCGGTGCCAAGACAAGCCTAGATAATGAAGAGATAAATCGATATCATGCTTAGTTGTGGACGTAAAACCTCAAATAAGGGAGTGATCATCCTACGGCGTTTGTATGGAAAAGTTACTGGCCAGTTCAACCTTAAGACTTGAATTTAGTTCCTTTTATTGTCGCTTAAAGCTCACTTAATAACGCAATAAAAGCTTAACCGCCAACTTGAACGAAGTAGCACATCGTCTGTGCAATAAACTGTTTCTAAAGTAAAGGTTAGGGTACACGTAATGAGTTTAAACAAAAGTAAAAGAATAATCATCTTCATGACATTTGGTATACTTAGTGTCGTGAATGGAAAATGTGGCTCCCCTTGCCCCAGTCTGTAAAGACTTCGTCGCTTCGCGCCTCTAACTGGGCAACTTGCATTTTGGCTCGTAAAATAACGAAAAACCTTTTTATTTACACTACCAAAAATGGAGTGTATTCAGGGTTCCATGTATGTATGTTTGCGAGTTACTTTATTCCACCAAAACTTCTAAACGGCTTAACTGATTAAAATGTGTGAGATATCGTTAGATTCGTCTTTAAAGTGCAAATGACACTAGGTAAATAAAAAAATAAAAAATAACAAACTGGCAGATTTTATAAGCCATATGGGAAAAAGTATTTTTTCTTAAAAACCCATCAAGAGGTGTATCAATATTAAAAAAATATTCTATACATGTATATTCAGCAATTTGGGTTCAGATCTAAGCGATCCACCGATGATGCGGTTACCATGCTAACTGATGTTGTAGCTAGCAACCTCGATAAAGGCTCTAGATGTGCTGGGGTCTTCCTCGACCTTGCTAAGGCGTTCGACACGGTCTCAAGGCCAATTCTATTAAGGAAATTAGAACTTATGGGGGTACGTGGTCTCCCGTTACAATGGTTTACCTCATATCTCACAGATAGAATGCAAAGAGTGTGCCTTAACGACACAATCAGTGATCTAGCAGAAGTGAAATTTGGGGTGCCTCAAGGAAGTGTGCTATCTCCTACCCTTTTTATTGCATATATTAACGACCTTTGCAATCTTAAACTAACGCAAGGTCAAATTTTTACTTTTGCCGATGACACCGCGATAATTTTTCATAGTGACAACTGGAACTCACTAAACGATATTTGTCAACTGGGACTAAATAACGTGGTTGCTTGGCTAAATAAAAATCTTCTAACCTTAAACGCTTCCAAGACCAAAGTAATAGCTTTTCATATAACTAGGCGAACGGCACCACCCAAACCTCTCTCTCTCAAGGTACATATTTGCCAGAATAATATGAGTAATTCTTGTGATTGCACTGCTCTAGAAACAGTAGGCTGCATTAAATACCTTGGAGTTATTATTGATGAACATATGTCCTGGGGTCCGCATATAAACGCTCTTTCTGGAAGAGTAAGGAAACTAATGTATATTTTCAAAAGACTACGAGCGGTAGCTGATGCCGACATTATAAATCTAGTCTACTCCTCCCTATGCCAATCGATCTTAGAGTACTGTATTGTAGCATGGGGAGGAGCTTGCCAAACATATCTTCTAAAACTAGAACGTGCCCAACGTGCCGTTCTAAAAGTAGCCTATAGAAAACCTTTTCGTTATTCCACAAACGACTTATATAGAGAATGTAAGTATTTAAGTATAAGGAAGCTGTACATTGCATCTATAGTTTTAAGATATCACAAAGTTGCTCACCTAAACCCAATTATCTGTCGCCGACATATTAGGTGGAAGGTACCGTCTCGTGAAACAGAATTTTACCGACGATCATATGCTTGGGTAGCACCTTACCTATATACCAAAGCAAATAGACAACTTAACATACTGCACCAAACAAAACACAAATGCAAGCTAGCTTTAAAACAATGGCTGCTATCTTTTACCTATGAGGAAAATGAGCAAATCCTTCATATAATTAAATAAACAAATAACATAAAAGCCATACTTTTAAACCTACCATTTGTACTATTGTACAAACTAATATACCTTAACCTTTTTTTGTTTTTTCATTGTTTTACAAATAATAAACACAATGTTGTTGGCGTTTAGTCTTTTCCCACACAATATTTATTTTATAACCATATCTTACTGTACATATTACATTTATAATTATATATTTTATTCAACCACATATACTTACGTAAACTTACAAATTTACTGTTACATATATACTCTGGTACATATGATGCAAAGATACCGCTAAACTCGAAACTAAACGGTTATATGGTCCTCACGACACAGGGAATCCTAGTGTGGGGACCAAAGTGCATTACTAGAATTCTAGAAGTGTTAATTTTATGTTACGAATCTGTTATTTTAAGCTAAGTCATAAGTTTAGTTGCCAAATAAATTTATTATTATTATTTATTATATTTAACTTGCAGTTTTCATTTTAATAGCACGTTTAACGAAAATAAATAATATGCAGTCGGGTCTTTTACTTTTATAATTATTTTATACTTGATAAATATAGATCAAAACATTTGAACAACGGGATGTGAACCTGCAATCATCCGCCCAAGGCACAACGGTTCGAATTTCACTCGTGGTAAGAAATGGTAATACATTACGACGTGAAGCTAGCGCCTAAGCGTAGCGAGGATTCTAAATGCTTTGCATTAATAGTATCTTTTACTATTTTCTAGCCAGTGTGACATAAGCTAAGGCTATAAGATAAGAGACATACTTCCATGAGAGATTGTCTTTATAATGAATGGGAGTACGGCATTTTGCGAATGTCCACCTGGCTAGTTAAAAATAAAATTTGTAACAAGCAGCTGACGGTGTGTTCCGGCAGCTGTCTTTGAGTGCCAGTCTAGTTCAGCCAAAACTTGACATTGACTTTGACCGCATCACCTACCATCATGTAAGATAGCGGTCATGTCGATAATAGGTTAGAATCAGTCGTAGCGGATCTTTCCTAGTCGTTCTCAAATTAGTTTATCAGGTTAAGCAATTTTCTCTCCGGTCGCGACTTTGATACGAGACCACTGCATTAACTAATGAGCGCTAACGTGCTTTAAATGACTCGCCTTTGTTAAGCCTTTGGACCCAGTTGTTGTCTAATGATGGCAGTTTTTATAGTATTGTGGTAGGGCATTTTCCCAAGCACTTAGGGGTGTCAGCTATAAAAGAAGACCTCTGATACCTGATATATTCGATCTTAGATCTAACGTACTTACCTGTACATTTAACTGGATATACATGACCTAATGACTCTTTTATATCCCCAAAGGGGTAGGCAGAGGTGTTTAAGCATCCAGGTTTAGCCGTATATTTTAATCCCATGTTATGTGAGCAAGCCTATGTGAATACAACGATGTTATAGACTCCGGACTACTATTGAATATTTCTATGTTATAAAAAAATAGCAAATGTCAAACACGGGGGGTTTAATTCATGACTGATTATTATATATATAATTAAACAAAGAGTCACTTTACGCTATTTGACCAAAAAAACAGTCTTTCAAAGCAACAGGTCGCGGTTTGCACCTTGACCAGAGACCGGCACAAGGCACATAATATACGAGAGACCTTTTCCTCAACATCCAGACGCAAGTAAGGCAGAAGACCGTGATACGAGACACAAGACCACAAGACGGTATCCGCCCCTTAACAGGGCCGTCATGCTCTAAAAGCACGTGCTAAATTGAAAATAGTAATGTCGTTTTCTGATGAAGACTGACAAATTAATCGAAATTTTAAGACAAAATCTATTTAATCTCAACTTAACAAATGCAGAGATGAAAGGTCAAAGGCCATTATATATACTTATAATAAAACTGTACACATCTGTCTTTTACCAGATATATTTCAGAGACTGCGCATTGGAAGTGCACAATCTAATATATCTTCGTTCTACCGCCAAACAAGGAGAGCATTGGCGAAAAAACGCCGTTTTTATAATTGACATTACAAAGAAACGCACAATATACTTTGCTTCAAAATTTATTGTGCGAACCGCAAATGAATTCTCTGAGTTACCTACTGTCTTCTTGAAAATACAACCCGGGAGATTTCAAATCCAAAGTAACAAGCCCTTTTCTGAGCTATGCTTTACTAAGACTGCTTCACCGCAGACCACAGTGTTGCTTAATATGAGATAAACAGTGCTCAAATGTGAATAATTAGTCTGCAGGTACGGCAATCGCGAATGAAGTCGCGGGTACAGCTAATTTAAAAATAATACTATCAAGGTTAGCATCACCTTCCTGTCCGTCCAATAGGTTTTTAATAACTGAATGCCCGCCTGGCTAGCCACCACCTTCAAGTAGAAAATCTGTCGCCAAGCACCTAACGGTGTGTTTCGTCAGCAGTCTTCGAGAACCAGTGAAATTACAGGCACATGAGACTTAATAACTATGTCTCAAGGTGGCGGGCGCAGTGCAATTCGTGACTTTAGACGAAATGCATCTGTTATAGGCAGAGGTTAGGCCGCTTAACATGAGGTGAGCCTCGAGCTTGTTCCGTCACAATGACATAAAACTGCATGGCTTTCCATCAAACTCTCGATTTACACAAGTAACTCGTACGAATAACTACGCAATGTGGTATTTGTCTCTGTCACATCCATAGACGGAAACACTTGTCTCTGTCTTTCTTGATCGCGTGTCTCCGGTCAGGGTTGCGACACGAACCGCTATCTTAAGAGTAGAGTTCACGGATCGCTTTCCATACAAATGTAGTTTCGTCATACTATTATTTTAAACACCAAGTATTCAAACTCGGTGAAACTTTGCATGTGTTCTGTTATGCCAGATTTCAGTAAAATTAAGAATTATCAAAAATAATTTGAGTAATCGTTTTGTATGGGAATATTTATTTTGGCATTTAGGGATATAATAAATAATAAACCGAAAAACTGACAAACCAGAAGAATAGTTTTTTTTTTAATATTGTAATGTTTGCAATAACGCCTGCTCGGCGGAATACATTACAAAATACAAATTGACGAGAGAAAAAATCCCGCACATGACTATATTTTTTTTCTCGTAAATTTGTAGTTTTGTAACAGAAGCATAGATATTAGGCTAATTTCACCGAGTTTGAACACTTATTTTTTAAAATATGTCGAAACTACGTTTGTATGAAAAGCGCTCAGTGCACTCTACTCTTTACACTCTCAATCCTACCATATAGAGAAACTATTTCGACTATCATAGTCGTGACAGTGTTTTGAAGTACCAAGGTCGCGTTTATCTCTTATGATGATGGTTTTTTTTTTTTTTTTTATTTATTTATTTAGTACACATTAGGAAGACTATCGACTAATTACTTAACCTAGTTAACAAACATATATAATGATAAGAGTCATTTACAAGTCTCCACAGGTAGAACCAAAATAGCTTACATAAGAACGTCCTAGTAATAGAAATTAAGGAGATAATTAATATAAAGGTAATATATAAAAAATAATATGGAAAAAAGTAGATACTGCACTTACAGCTATATGTTGATCGATATCGTTTAAACACTTGTGTGAAAAAAAGGTATTGCTAAGTTGCTTCTTTATTGACGACAGATTGGACACGAAAAGATCGATGTCAAGATTATCTTGATAATAAATTTTATTAAATATTTTACACGTTCGGTACATGTAAGTGTTCTTGCGGTAGTTAGTCTTAGCTACAGCTATTTTGATTAATCTTTATTTTATTACATATTCCAATTTTACAACAAGTCCATATATATATATATATAACTGTATATGTTTGTATAAGCTTAAATGTGTATATACATTCTCCTTTTTTTCTCCTCTAATTTTAAGTCTTAGTTAGCTCTTATGACGCTAGCTAACTTCCGATTGTATGTCCTCCTTAATGTAAGCACCACCAGCAATCATAGCGAGACAAAGCTAACGATTTCCAATACAACGAGCAACCATTAACGGCAGCGGTTGCTAAGTGCGAGATACGACACAACGGAGTATTGAGGTTGTAATGAATTTTCTCCTTTCATTTGGTTTCTGGTAGGCTTACTGTACGCTTTACGTACGTACGTATTTATGCCTTCGAATACCATAATAGAAAAACGCCGTAAAGTTTCCTGCTTAAAAATTACACATCTTCATACCCTTATCGCACATGTGAGGGGTCGGTACAATATATCCATAGTAGAGCCTCAATAATCTGAACTACCAGAACCACAGCCCCACAACCGCATTCACGGAGCGTTTGGTTTAAGAATATATAATATTATAAACTAAAATAGTATAAAGAATTTTTGGAAAAATACCGTTATTAAACTTATTATTTTCAGTTCATTTCTTATATTCAAAATAACTTAAACTTTAAAACTGATCTGTTTTAGTCGGGCGGGTTTTATTTATAGACCAAGATAAAGCTTAGCTTACGAAGCAAAATATTTTGGGACAACGAAAGGTCATTTTCGTCCGCCCAATCTGAGCAAGTGTTCAGTCAGCTTAGTAAAAATCACATTTTTAAAGAAAGTGTTCAATGCTCATATTGTTTGTGAATGGAGAATTTTATTGACATTCAGAACCGTGGAAGAATCGTCAGTCCTAGCGTAGGTTTGGACATAATCTCAATATTAGATTATGGCCTCTGTTAATCTGTTCTTCATATACCTATTATAAAAAAACTGGAAATGGTTTCTTCTGTAACCCCCACGATTTCGGAAATACTTAGTGAAATATCGTGATGATATGAGATGGTTTTTCGTCATCCAGACCAGATATATTCCTAAACTCAAAATATCTTAAAAGCATAGTACTTATAGAACTTACTGTGCCGTGGGAAACAAACATACCTAAAGACCACACAATACAAACTAACAAATATTATGACCTAACAAATGAATTAATCAAAAATGGTTATGTGGTTAATTTATATGCTGTAGAAGTCGGAGCAAGGAGTATACCAGCAAAATCCCTATACAACCAACTAAAAGACCTTGGCCTGTCAAGAACAAACGTAACTTCCATCGTAGAACGTGTATCCAAGGTGGCATTAGTAGGATCTTACCAAATTTGGTTGGCGTGGGGAGGAGGCTCGAGCGGTGAAAGGGAGCATTGATGCATCGTTAAGGGGCCCCTTAACCTTACTCACTGGGTTGCAAGTCCCAGGCACCTTGACTTGAGCCTCTTCCTCTGCAACGCTATGGACCCGGCACCCGCACGGCGAATTCATGGAATGCTAAGTAAATTCGTCTCTTCAACGTCAAAATCAGCTCAGTCTACTGACAATCTTCCGTTTAAGGTTTGGTACTTCATGAATCTTTATTTTGTAATAAAAGTATATAACGACGTGTTATTGTTGCAGTCAGCTCATCGCTTTATCTCATGGATTCATTTCTTTTTTTACAGGTACGTAAATACGAGTGAAGTAGCAGTAAAGAACGTAAGCGGCTTTATGGAAATGTGGCAGGTAGAACAATAAATCTTACCTACTGAAGTTATCGGACGTAAAACCATGTTGGCTAACTAGCTAAGACCGGACGGCTATATGGCACCAAAATACTTTTTACTTATACTTTAAAATCTTGTGTGTATTCAAACTGATTTCAATCCCAATGTTCAATCAATTGCAGGATTTTTTTATTGAGGTCTTTGGAATTTGAAAGAAGGCTGAAGCAGCAACATGTGAAGCTCTATTGAAAAATTCGAAGATGTCAAAATTATTGTGTTTCATTCAGATGTTAGGATCATTTATTTACAAGTGGAAATTTCAAAATGTTTGTTGTTACAAAGTTAATGTTTATGAATGATTTTTATTTATGAACTAAGCCTGATATATTTGTTGATGTAAACGTTAAATGAATAATGGCTAATCCGCTCCGGATTTTGCTCCGTGTAATACGTTAGGCTTTTTTAAAAACTTAACTGGCGATTTGGGCTAAACATATACATTTTCCCTGTACGGACTATAATTTAAGTATATGTAAAATAATACATTTTTTTTCGGTTGTTGTTAAATTTTGAATACGAAGTAATTGATACACAACGACCGACAAACGAAGGATTCCCATTTGTTTTACAGTAATTAACCGAATTAAGCGAGGTATCTGTAGCAATTTGGAAGCCTGAGCATTGCTGTTGTATCATATGATTATGTATGTATGTTAGTCTAAAAATAACTTTCAGACATCATAATCTAATCTTCATGAAATTTCGAAGAAAACTACCTATGTAAATAGAATTTTTATATCTGTCTCGGTTTGTTGTTGTTTTTTTATGATATCGTTTGACGAGATGGACGACAGTTGATATGTTGCCCTAGGCAAAATCGTCAAATAGGTGTTTAAATTATTTAAACGCATATATAAATTTTACAAATACAATTAACACTTTTTTCTTAATTTACCTAATATGTAAGTAATCCTTACTAAACATTTATATTTCGAAGGGCTGATAAATCTCTATAAAACATGAATGCGAACGAAGTTTAAATGAGACTTAACTGCACGTCAAAGGCATGCTTGTTACAGTTGCAGTTTCACCGTGCTGCTTTACAGAACTGCACTTCACTGCAGTTCTTGCGTCTTGTTAGCCCATTAATGTCACATTGCCATTCAAGCATTGGACACTCAGATGTAGGTGGTGGTATCTAAAAAAATACCTTCTTTCAAAACCTTATTTATGTCGGAAATTATTGTTACATTTTGAATGAGTCATACATACCAAGAATGTAAACTTAAAGTTGAACTGGCCGGTTACTTCTCCATACTAAACGTCGTAGGGTGATCACTCCCTTATACGAGATTTTAGATCCATAACTAAGCATGATATCGAATTATCTCTTAATTATCTAGGCTTGTATCGTTACGAAATTTTTAAAAGATAATTAAGTTAAAAGTTATGCGCCTCGAAAACTTTATATGAAAATGTTTCAAAGCTCATAATTCTCAAGTTACTTATCTTATTAATAATGTGTTACGACACAAGCCTAGATAATAAAGAGATCAATTTATATCATGGTTTGTTTTGGACTTATATCCTTAAATAAGGGAGTGAACCCCCTTCGGCGTTTGTATGGAGAAGTGACCAGCCAGTTTACCCTTAATGGAAGTAAACTTAATTTTGACATAACTTTGTCTTCTTTCTTTGAATACGATGCTTATTATGGTTTAAAATTAATATAATTATTATGTACGATTCTAAATACGAAATGAGGCCCCACGTCTAGAGTCATGTGTAAAGACTTTATTTGTACAATTCAAATCTATCTTAGGTATCATACAAAAAGCTTTTATTGTTTTTAAGTTACACTATATTTTAAGTCTTGATTTTTTCAAAATGACTTACCTAATTTCCGCATTCCTTACTTAGGAAGAAAAATTTAAGTAAATAAATATACTTCGAATGTCACGTCAATAAAAAGGGGCCTATAAGTTAGATCATATGCAGGATATCAACTTTTAAATACTTATTTTAATGTCCTTTTTATAGCAGTGTGTCACAAACTTTATACATTGTTTGGGTTAAGAAACTTAATGAAAGGCTATAAAAGGGTTTGATTGCTTCCTTCTTGGCTTCTGTTTAAGCGGTTATATCGCGTATTTCAGTTGGCAGTAAAATTGGCAGCACTTAAATTGTAGGGAGATGTTGAAAGATTCTGATTTATATTAGACCGAGTGAAATGATTTGTTTGTAGCAAGTTCTCTGTTCTAATAAAATAATTGTATTAAGCAGTGATGGCTCAGTGGCATTGGCTATGGACTGCCGTGCAGCAGGTCCATGGTTTGAATTGACCACCCTTAAGTAGAAAATCTGTCGCTAAGCACCAAACAGTGTGTTCCGGCAGCAGCCTTTGAGAGCCAGTTAAATTACAGACATGAGACCTAACAACTGTACGTCTCAGTGTGAAGAGCAAAGTGCAATTTGTCATTGACGAAAGGCATCTGTTATAGGCAGAGGTTAGTCCACTTAACATCAAGTGGGCCTCGGAATTGTTCCCTCACATTAACATAAAAAAAAATGTTGGGATGTTAAGATACGACGTTTAGCGGTAAATATTTTTCAGTGTTTGTCCAGTTCTATCCCTAACTAAGGATAATAAGGAAAGGATGAATTAGAGTCATATGTCATATTAGCTTAGCGGTTAGAGCATACCCCGACTGTAGGGGTGGATGGGGGGGGGGGGGATTGTATCCCGCACTTGACTATTATTGTCATTATGTAAAACTATTTTTGTTTTCTAGAAAAAAACACAGATATAAGGATTCCGTACTAAATGGCCAGTTTCGAATCTCTTTTTTAGCTTCCATACTAAAGGCAATATGGAATCCGTCCATACATCAAGGGTCTCTAGCTCCTCAAAACAGTGAGCTACCTCACTGTGTTGACGAGCTAGAGTCCCTTGATATGCTAAGTAGCTCGTAAATTGAATGTTGACACAAAACCGTATATTGTAAAATAGAACTTTGGATTGCTTTGCAGCCGAAACGGACATTACTTGATATACTCGTACGTTCATATCATATTGTCAGCATTGTATGATTTTATTTGGTCACCTTCTTTAAGCCATTGGCATAATCAGGACCACTTGGGTCTATTTATAAATGAAATTCTAATGTTCTCGTTAGCGATGATGCCAATGAGTGAGCAAAATCTGTCATTCAGCAAACCAACACTAAACTAATCAACTGCCGGAAAATAAAGGAGACTTCGAAAGCTAGTTCTAATCCTTTGAGACAAGAAAATATGTTTGACTAAAAATAAGTGAAACAGTCAGCTTTCTTATAACTGACGCCTGCAATACGAGGTTATTCGAGTTCAGATTGAACAGATGCATTCTACATAAGCACGCTCCATCTTTCATCCAGACATCATACTGTCTGGATTAGATTGTCAAATACTTGCTTAAATATACAAACACATCAAAAGGTTAGAATGAAATGAACGTTCCAAACTGATGTTTTAGAAGCGCTCGTAGCGAATTTTGCTTAGCCGTTCTTAACCGATCAGCTAAGTTTAGCAACGTCCGCCGCGGTCTGACTTGGATGGGGGACCGCTAGCTCCATCCCAATACAATGATTAAATAAAGAACGAGAGGAAAAATCGGAGTTATGAGTCATTGTCATGTTAGCTCAGTCGGTCAGAGCATACCCCGGCTATAAGGGTGGATGGACACGGGTTCGAATCCCGCTCATGGCTATTTTTCTCTCGTTTTGTAATTTTATAAGACCGCTAGTGGTATTACTACTGCGCGCTTCCGTGCTTCAGAGGGTTGTTGCCTTACGATGGCAGTCGTTACAGCAAGGTAGGGAATTTTGTGAATGCTCGCCTGGCTAGCTACCGCCCTCAAATAGAATGCAGCAAATTTAGTTTTTTGGTGTCGGGTGTATCAATTTTGTTTGAAACGGTTCTAATTTTATTATTTAATAGACGTGTGCTACCGGAGTCGCAACTTTTGGTACGCTTTACTCTATGTTATAACGTGAAATTAACTTTGTTGTTTTCGTAATGTATGGGGAGTGATACACCTAAGGTGGATTTATTAAGTAAAAATTTCCAAAGATTTGTTTATATTTCAAAAGCTCCAATCGTGCTCAATCAATGCATGTATGGATGCGTGGAAATGCTAAAAATTATGAAAATATCATTTTTATAGCCTAAACACATGAAATGTTGAATTTAAATAACAAATAAACGTGAATAACTTTACAACTATAGAACCTTTTTACTTAAAACCAACGTAGAACGGTCCGCTGTCAGTGGCCGCAATTAACTAGACACAAAAACACATACAATTTGAAAATAAATAAAGAATGAACTGCAAAGGAGAGCTGAACTATAGTCTAATATAAAATGTTTCGACCTTTTGGAAGCTCGAAGATAAAATATGATGTTGAAGTTAAAACATTCAATACTTATATCTTACTCTCCTAACGAAGACTAGCATTATTATAAGTACGTATTTAATTTATTCCTTTTGAGGTAAATAAAGTGCCCCATTATTCCATAAAAAATGATGGCTTCTCATACTGAAAAACGTAACGATAAATATGAAGAACGGTTAAGCTTTAATATCCAAGTTGAAGTAGGGACCTTTTATTGAGTGATGTCAGGGGTTTTTATGTCCAAAATATGCTATATTATGTATGTGGGTATAAAAATGTAACTGGGTCACATAAACGCTGAGAAGCGTCAATGTTCAGCTGCAATAACAAGTGCTTTGGTAATATAAAACAACTACATACATATAACTAGATTTACTACTCGTATTCTCGGAGTATTCCAATTTCAGTGGGTACATAATTTTGCCTACGCGCTCATTGACAACCGATAATTACAGTAATTTATTTCTAAGTTACCCTGTGGGGTACTGCGTCAGTTCGATAGTTTACTGCTGAACACGGCCTCCCCCATTTAGGTGTGCCATAATCACCACGCTTTGCAGGCTTCCTGGGGTCCGCAGTTTTTGATATCAGTTTCTCAGAAGCCGCTGCTGCCCACCTTCCGGTATTTTACCTTTAGTCGCCTCTTACGACACCCACGTAGCAATAGGCACCCCTATTGCTACATTCTAGCCAGGCAACCCACGGGAAATGTGCACCGCGTGGAGTGCCGGGTTAGAATTTCACCCCTCCATATCTTTCTGTTGGTGTCGTTAGAGTCGACTTAAGAAAAAAATATGGAAGGTGGATAAGAGCGCCTTCTTAATAACTATCATCTTATACTACGATCTCCAAAACGCCTGGCAAGCATGGGTATTATGGCAAACACAGCCTCTCCTATTTAGGAAGCTAAATAGGAGGGCTAAACGTGACGATGATAAAAGACCTGACGGCATGACTCTGGTTCCATGGAAGTTAGGACGGCCCTTAGTGTGGGACGCTACATGCGTAGACACTTTAGCGCCGTCACATCTTACTGAAACCAACGTGAGGGCTGGCGCCCTGGCTACTTCGGCGGAGAAGCTCAAGCGGCGCAAGTATGCTAACCTTAGTATGGGTTACATATTTGAGCCGTTTGGTGTAGAGACGTTGGGTCCGTGGGGACCGGGAGCTCATCGTATCTTCCAAAACTTATCAGAGCGCTTGGTGGATGCGACGCGTGATCAAAATGCTGGCACCTATTTGGCTCAAAGAATAAGCATTGCAATTCAACGGCACAATGCTGCCAGCATGCTGGGCACGCTCCCAACTGGTAGTGGGCTAGAGCATTTGTACTGCCTATGAGTCTGCAATGACCTTTAGGGATCTAAATGCTTTTATTGTGTTAGCTGTAGTGTTGTATATAGTTCGTAGTATTTTGTTAATAAAGGCATACCGCCGGTAAGAAAAAAATATTTTAAGAAAACATTAACCTCATATTTTAATAAATACACTTAAAAATTATAAAAATATAGTAACAATTCCGCCTAATTTTCATCCTAGCCGACGTGACGTCACAAATCGATAATTGATCGTGCGCTCGAAGAGTCAAGACCTCCTGAAAATGCTTCGTGAAGAACCGAAACTCGTCGAAAGTTCTTCCGGTTTGGCTGCGTGGCGTCTCTTATCATCTCTTAGTCTGAATGATGCATGTTGTGCTGATCGCCCACTTTTCTTTGAGTAAACTCTAAAAAAATAGGTTGTTTAATAGATAACGCAATATAAGTCTGAACATCAAAAATATTTACTTTCACAAAGTTGGGATATTGTAGAAGAAACTAATACTTTTGGAATGTTTTGATGAAAACATAAACTGAACCATATAATTTGTGATTTTGTGCTTAAATAATCTATACAGCCAAGTTGTAAGCATGTTAAAGTATACATCTTATCCTGGCCTTGTTATACTGCATCGATATAGCTCAAATATGAATATTATTATTACAATTACTTGAAGAATTAACCTTTCGAAGGTAAACTTTGAATAAACTTACAATGCTGAGATACCGAAGTTTCCACTGTGACCTTTGGCCAAATGTATATTATACGATAGAGATTTATACTGCGACTAAAGTTCCAGAACATAGGTTTAATTTTCCGTCTCTGTAACCACATCTATTGATTTGAAGGGCCGCTCTTTCCTGTTTTAATCGCGGACGAGGATTTGTGGTTTGAAAGGGGAGACTCTGTTTTCAAAGTTCATATTTTGTGAACAGAGATAACAGGCCGTTTTGGATTAGAACTTTTCTGTTTTTTGTTTGAGATTGAAATGACGATACTAAATCAAATGTTCCTAAAGTCTGTTAATCTCATGAGATGAATGTTTATTACCTATTTGTATGTTTGTATCACGTGACCAACACGCTGACACTTATTTAGCGCATAGAATCAGCATCTCAATTAAACGAAGCAACATAGCTTGCATAGGTACTCAGCATGCTATGAGCTGGGCACCATTCTAAATTGTTATCCAAATAAACGGCATATTTAGCTAAGATTATTTTAAATAATTGCCAACAACATTACAGAAAGTATACGTTATACGTTCAAATTCCACTAGATATATTGCCTATACACTATTCCTGAGAGGAAGCCTCGGTAGCATCTTGGTAGCGAAGTGATGATAATGACGATGACAAATGACATAATACTTCATCCAATATCCGTTGGATTTGTGTTACAGTAACAAACCCGATCATAGTTCTGTCAGTTAATTTCAATAGCCCCCGAAATCACACTTCACAAGACCTATTGCCAAATCGTTTCTTCATTAAACCTGGCCGCGTGGTGCCTAATCAACGTAATCGTGCTCCACCCTTTGTGATAACTTCCCGACCGTTTCTTGAAATGGAATCGTCATTTCAAATCGAGAATGGTTTTTTGCTCGCGCTCCAGAATACGAGATGAAGTATGGTGGGGGAGTGTCATTACGATTTGTAGAACTCTTGGCGTAATTTAGATATAATTGTGAAACCGTATCTTTGGTATGTTGGGGATATATTTATGAATGTTTTGCGGCCATTACTGCTGCAGGATGGCTTCGAGAATTTGTTTTCGTACTATGGTATTGAAGTTTAATGTTAATTAAAGCGACTATAAATGGATCTTTATGCCTTGAATAGTTAATTATTTAACTGTTTTAATTGCTTGCCCTTAATAAAGTTTCTGAAAGATATTCATGAAATAAAATTTGATGTTAATATAAAATAATGATTATTAAATTTATTTGTAATTTAATTTATAAAGTGCATAACTATGCATACTTTTTTTTTATGTAGGAAGAAATTATAACCACCACCTTTCGGTGTGTCTACCGAAATATTATTTTCTAAAAATCGACCTTTCCACTCATCATTACCTTTTAAAACTTTCAGCCTTAAGTATTAGTCACAATTCATGTTTACAGAAATAAAACAAACTTCAACGAACTCCGTAACAACAGTATTCAAGCAATTAGTCCTATAAATCACTCTGAACTCCACACCCATTGAATAACTTTACCGGCGAACTTTTAACACTATCGCCGGCTATTAAAAATTCAATGGCATCTAAAAGGCACCTCCGGAACTCGCAGACTCCGCCCAATGTTCCTAAAACGCTGTGACGGGAACCAGACTAATTGGATCCAATAAAAAATGCAGTGGTACTTAGTATTTTAGTAAAAACTGGAAGGTACTGAAAGTTTTAGTGTTTGGGCATGAAATGCAGAACTTTTTGAACAAGTTTCCAGACCTGTCGTTGGTGTCGCTTACACTAACATATTGTAAAATTAACTAGAAAACCTCGTAAAGGCGCTCAAGTTCGATTAATCATGACAGATAGGTTTACAAAAAATATTACTTCATGAATTATGTCAGATCTCAGTTCTCATTTTCCTTTCACGTCATTAAACAACAAAATCACGTCCCACTTTCCTTGTTTACCGATACACAAAAACAATACGCGTCTCAGCGAAATAGAGTCGACCCGCACCGACATCAATCTTAGTCCGAGGCCGCTCACTCATCACCCGAAAAAAAAATCAAAAAGCCAGCGCAAAACCGACTGGAATACAGATGCCTTTTCAAGAATCCGGACGCAAAGACTCCGGTATTATCGACTTACGTCCCCTCGCAAATAGTGCAGCCTGAGGTCTGACGTCATAGTTTGAACAGCTATCCAACAGTTGAATTTGTAAATATTGGCTCGTTTTTGAAGGATCGAATCGACGAACGATTCTCTAAATGGACTCATTTGTATTGTACGAGGGGTGGGTACCACTGAATGTTGCATTTATTGACCACTTCGAGTCGAGTGCTTGTTGGGTTGCAAACGGCTTTGTCAGCAGAATGTGCGCAGAATATTAATTTGTTTACGCTGCAAATATATAGACAATATAGTATCCAAGTTGCAGTATCTCTATTCGACGACTAGAAGCTTATCTGAAAGGAAATTTACCTACTTTAACTTTATTCGCATTTCACGCCCAGTTCCCACATTATTGCCAAAAATCATAAGATTTCTCGAAGAGCGTTTCCTTATCTCGGAAACTTATTTTATATGTAGGTCAAAACGCAATTTATATCATTTTTTGCGGGTGTCGTTTGCATTAATTTTGGAGGGCGGCATCTGCGAGTAATGGCGTCTCCAAGTTGGTATATTATTATCATTTTATTGAATTTATCAATCTGCAGAAAAAGCTTGTGAGTATTTACATCCGTTGGTTGTTGTGATCATAACAAAGTAATAAACGTTTAGTTTGAACTTTTGAGTCAATAAATATCACGTAATAGTACATTATGATATAAGTGCGCTAAGTTGAAAATGACAGCGAGGCGAGGGCTACAAGAAAGCAGAGGCTGTAATTATCAAAGCGTACGTATGTCATACGACGTTTTTCAACACACTTGCGAGGAACAAATACGAAAACTTCGATACGAAAATATTTACTTTATCTTTTTGATAGGAATAATTAAATCTTCTAAAGTTGTACTTCAGTAGGTAAAAACTCTTTGGTTTGTTTTTATATGAAAAACGAATGGAACAAACTAAAATCTCCTTGGTGAGAAGTGTGGAAACGTTGTTTTTTTTTCTATTTGAAACACAAGTGCTGTAGAAAAAAAGCACGGGTGCGTAATAGACATTATGACACTTAAATCAGTGCATTTAAAAATATGGCTAATTGGCACAAACATCACGTCGAAATCACAAGTGCGCAGGTTTGATTTCCCGATCAAACTAAGTTTTTAGCATTTCAGACATATTTTTTTGTAACTAGAGGACCTATGCATCCAGTTGGTGGATGGGACTAAAATAAACTGTGACATGGCACCTAAGAAAAAACCTGCTATAACAAAACTACCGCCAAGCTTGTTTTGTCAATGTTTACATAACTGAACTTTGAAGCAGTGTTGGCTCAGTGGCATTGGCCATGGACTGCCGCGCAGCAGGTCCATGGTTCGAATCCCGCTGCGGGCTTGAGCTTCACCGCATGGTGGAAGGGCATTTTGCAAATGCCCGCCTGTCTAGTGACCACCCTAAAGTAGAAAATCTGTCGACAAGCACCTAACGATGTGTTCCGGCAGCAGCTCTTGAGAGCTAGTAAAATTACAGGTACATGAGACCTAACAACTGAACGACTTAGTGTGACGGGCACAGTGAAATTCGTCGTTGAAAATATGCGTCTGCCATAGGCAGAGGTTAGTCCACTTAACATCAGGTGGGCCTCGGACAAGTTACGTCACAATAACATTAAAAAAAAGTGTATGGGTGCGTGCGAAATTACAGGCACATGAGTCTTAACGACTTTAACTCAGGCTGATGGGCGAAGTGCATTTCGCCATTTATGACGAACTGCATCTGTTAGAGGCAGAGGTTACCGCTTAACACCAGATGGGCCTCGTGCTTGTTCCATCATGATATCATAATATATATGTGTATATTAAAATGTAAATCAAGAAATGGTTGCTCAGTAAGAAATATTTTGATTGATTTACTGACGTAAAGCGAGGGCAAATTATTCTACATTATATTTTATCATGTTAGTGGGGGTTTATGCCAAGTAGGCACTTGTGTGTGTACGACCCTGTCATATCCAAATTACTTGTTGTCTCTACTGAATGGGCTAAATTTGGATATCTATATCTCAGCCTGCAAGTGACGCACCCTCTTTGGTATACCTACTGACAAAACCATTTCGTGTTCTGTCTTGTCCAAAGACATTAGATTGGGTTTATTTGAAGTTTTGGCAGTTTTTATTACGAGCTAGTTTATTTAAAACGCTACCTACTATAAGACAATATCTTGAAACGCTCGTAGCGTAGTTTGCTTAATCTTTTTTAACCGATTAACTGAGTTCAGCAACGTAAGCAGCGGTCTTAAGTTGGATGGGTGACCGTTAGGGGCATTACTACTGAGCGTTTCCGTGCTTCGGAGGATACGTTAACCATTTGTTCCCGATTCCGAAAGTCCCAGTTTGTTATTTATCCTAATTTACTGAGTAGTTCTCAACGGTGCACGAAATAATTGATAGCCATGCGAGAGAAGCCTCAGCCTGCACTCAGCAGCTGAATCTTTATTGATCTTAAATTAACAACACAAATGAAGCAATCACATATTAGCTTCTACAACATCTCAGATTTTTTAAATGTTTTACACATAACATGAAGGTTTTACATTCCTGAAATAAAACCTGTTGCTTTTAACTTAACAGACGTCATTAACATTTTGAAGACTCAATTACTCGAGGCTATGTTAGTTAACACAGCTACCAACGTAGTGATAGCAGAAAAAATATATAATCATCACATATGTTTATTATTGATAGACTACATCTTATTCTATATTTATGCTCATAGAATAGTTAATTTTATATAAATAACTTAAATCATAACATTGCAAAATTTAAATAATATTGATAATACAATTTAATTGTTTTACTTTAATAAATAAAAACGTAATTTACAAGCTGCAATAAATGTATTCAAGCAAAATTAGGTGAGTTCGATTTGAAATCGCACACAGACAGTTTCAGTATAAATATACTTCATTTTGTTTCAGACTGTGCCTTATGGAAGAGCACCCAGTTTGATACTTGTGTGTAACTCTTTTTACGATAGCAAAACAAAAACAATAACGTTGAAAGACACAAGTATTTTGCTGGTGGCTTATCCTTAATTTTTACGTCTAGTTTTTTTTATTCGTTGGTAGTAGTTGGTAGGTTGCAAAATACCATATACCTACTCATACAATATCAACTGACTATATATTATGGTTCAAAAGATATAGCTTTCTACAAGTAAGACTAACGTATTTGAGTCACAATTTCTCGCACGAATTAATAACACTCGAGCATTGTAAAATTTCCTGTAATACAACATTTTTCGTTAGCTGTTAAAATAACAGACATAAAAACTGCCAACATAAAAGATCACATACAGCAAATGTGCTTGTTCTACCAAACATATTGTAAACTTAATATTCCGCTGTGCACAGAACTGGCGCTCGATTGTCTGCAGATGCTATCTCTAAATTAAATAATAGATGGACTTCTATTTCAAAAACATGGGGCAGCCTCGAACTTACAAAGAATTTTAAATTTTTATTGTTCTGAATTCACGAAATCTGAAAGCCTTGGAAACTTACTATTGTCTATTTCTACATGGTTTGACGTTATAAAATTCTATAATATTTTATATGAATATGAATGCAGTGTGTTTTGCTGACGTTACACGAAGCATCCTTCGCTGTGAACGCGTGACCATAGCGTCGGAAAAGATCATTTTGCAAACGCAATTAAACTTTAACTTCATTAATGAAAATGTCTTATTTTCTTTTCAAATAATGGGCCACCATATTGTTCTCGTTGAGGCTCGGCCTATTGTGAATGGAACAATAAAAGGCGTATTTCACTGTTCGGGCAATTGTGGAGGGGTCACAGTTTTTCTTTTAATTGGTACACGTCACAAAATATTAAGTGCCCTAGTATAAAAGGCCATTTTATTTTTTATAGCAGGAGGTTGTAAGTCGAACGGTCTTAGTTTTTCCATTAATTTTATTACTTTTCGCCGTGTTCCGGTAATCACTTGAGTCGGTAATTAGAATCCGGGCTAACAGCTTCAACTAGTTAATACAGTTTAGTGTTTAGTGGGCCGCATCGGAGTTGATATAGTTTGATTTGATCGTCGATTTTATGTGATTTTGGTAGGCTCACTCAATCTATTCTGTGTTGTAGAAATAGATCTGTATAACATGATCGTAAGATGTAAGTGTAGATTAAATGAAGTTTTATGAGATAATGAAGTTAAGCCTTGTAATGTTTGCTACAAAACTAATATTTACGGTTTTTTTATGATTTTGTTTTTATCACAGTGCGCATGGAGAATATAACTGGTATAAAGTTGTTGAAAATGTTAGTTTTTGTTCGAGCTATCTCGGTGACAGGTGCAACTGTAGACGCGATGTGTTTGCTCAAATAACATTGCGATAGCGAATATAAAACAGAGATATATTTAAAGTATGGAGAGTATGAATCCAAATAAATTCACGTCTGTGGATGGTCTCCGTTTTTAGTGAATCCGGACGTCTGTGCACATTTGGATTGGAATAGACGAGATGCCATGAAATTGGAAACCATTACAGGATTTAAACTGGCGGCTAGTGCTTTACTGTCCTCATAATCGATAATTTACCTTTTGTTTTTCTCTGTCAAAGATTTTATGACATATATTTTATTTATGCTTGATAGGTTAGCCTTTGACTAATATCTCACCTGATGGTAAGTGATGATGTGGTCGAAGATGTTGTTCAGGCTAACCTAGAAGTACTGGCTCTCAAGGACAGCTGCCCGAACACACCGTTAGGTGCTTGGCGACAGATTTTCTACTTGAGGGTGGTAGCTAGCCAGGCGGGCATTCGCAAAATGCCCTACCACCATGCTATAACGACTGCCATCCTAAGACAACAACCGGGACCGACGACTTGACGTGCCCTCCGAAGCACGGAAGCGCTCAGTAGTAATGTCACTAGTGGTCACCCATCCAACTCATGACCGCGCGCGACGTTGCTTAACTTTGTTGATCGGTTGAGAACAGCTAAGTAAACTTCGCTACGAGCGCTTCAAAATATTTAAAAGCTTAAAGGCTAGTCTTTGCCCACAATAAAAAAAAAATTAAAAAAGATTTGTTTCTTGCTTAGTGTAAAAAGTCGGTGATGCTGTAGGATGCTTGCCTGGAAAATATTATCTATATTTGCAATTACATTTAATTTATATTATGAGCTCTTTCTTTACGAGCTGCAACTTTCACATAATAAATTAAATAGACATGCCCAACCAGTATCATTGTTTCTTTAATGGATATATTCACTGTTTTTAAAAAGAGAACAAGAATAATAAAACGACAAGCCACCCGAAAAGACGTTACATAGTACTAAAACTCATAACTAAAACTACAACAAATCTCGAGCAAGATTCCGAGTGAAAGCTCGTAGATTTATACCAGCGCTTTATCATGAAAGAAAATATTGGGGATATTTCCTGATTTCGTTTTTTTCAGCAACGTAATTTATCTAAAAGCCGTAAAACTAGACGGCTGGAGGCAGACACGTCCGTCTCCGTATAAGTACCCTGGCGAAATGCCAAGGGTGAGGGTTATGGCCTTCGGGTCATCTCCGTAAGGATCCAGCAAACGTTTATGGAATATCCACTCTGACAACAGCTAATAACGTCCAATTTTCTCTGACACAGTGTTTCGCTTAAACCTTTTTGAAATCACCTGAACTTACCTCCTGCTATCACCACGTCATCCAGATTGAAAATCTTCGTGAGCTTTATCGAATTGAATATAAGATTTAGATTCGCTTGCAATTTTTTCCGATATTGCATCAACCTGCTAGTTCATCGGTGTCTTCGTTGTACTCCGTGTTCTTGTTTTGGACGGAATTATGTCTATGTACGATTATTGCTGAGACTTCGGATTTTCCATTGCGGTATTTTATTGTTATGAAGTTGTGAAATATTGCTAACAGATTCTAAGATTTCTCGGGTCAAAATCCAATTTGTTACAAGAGATAGCGGAGTTGTAATTTAGCGGTTGTCCTCTTGGTTTTGTAACTTCAGCAACTTTATCGCTTAGTAGTTTTTACTCGTTTAAATTGTCTAGTACCTAGTTAGAAGCGGTTACTTCAGCAATTTCGTGGGGCCAGTGTAACCAGGCACCTCTTTGTGAAGTTAACTCTTTGTGCCCGTGACGTAATTAGAGCTAAGGAACCGAGGAAGTCGCCTTGCGATAGAAAACCTTTTTCTTTGAACCGGATACAGAGCGATTTGGTACTCTGACTCATTTATTACGGTTGATGTCTGTAGGGTTGGGTCATACATTTTTTTTTAAATGCATTCAATGCTTAAATATACATAAATCGCAGATACGCTAGATATTGCATAGAATATCCCTATTTCAGTCTGCATAATAAGAACGTACGTCTTTATTCAAAAATACCCACAATTTAACAGAAGCAGGTATATAATATGAAAGTAGATTAACTTGCACGTGTTAAAAGTTAATATGAGCTTTATTAAAAGTGAATATAAGTTGTGTTAACAAAGATGTAGATTCGGAGTTAAATACCATCATTTTATCATTTCAATTATTTTTCAATTAACTTGTATTGCGTAAATTATGATGCGCTAGTAGTTTCTCTTTTCCTAACATATTATGACTGAATATTTGCACAGCATTGTTTTTGTGGCATAATGTAATTGAATCTTACAATCGAATATAACATCATTCATTTGAACACAAAATCGAACACTACGATGTTCGTTAATAAAACAATTTAATATGACGAAGTCTGACAGTGAAGGTAAAAACTGTCACGCTGATAATGAAAAAATGTTAACTAAATGTTATATGGCTCTTAACTCTTTACCAAATGTTTTTATAGTATTAATATAAGTTATAATTGAAATACTCCTTGTATCGAAATTATAACTTCAGATATGATGTTTAATATTTACACATCTACTTGCAGGATGAATGCTGTATCTACTTGACATTTTGTAAAATCTTGATAATGTATGATATTGTACTGTATTCTAGGAAATACTTTTTTATGTTGCGCCTATTTGGCCCGACATTGCAATTTAGCGTGGTGGTGTACGTTGCTTGCAATGCTGATAGCATGCTGGGCACGCTGCAAACTGGCAGTGGCTGGGCATTTGGACTGCCTGTGAGACTGAAATGATTTATAGGTTGTCTAAATGCTTTTATTGTAGTAGCTGTAGTGTTTTATATAGTTCGATGTATGTTTTTTTTTATTTGATATATATTTCATAGAACTTGCCATGCTATGTACGATTAAGAAGAAATGAAGACGAAAGCCAAGGTATTAATCAAACAATTAGGTCTTCATATAAAGATAGTCGGACCATCAGAATATAATTGCCATAAAACTTTACACAGCATTCTCTATTAAAACCAAATGAAGTTTAGCGTCATAGTGAAATGACGTAATTAAACCGACCTTAGGCTGGTAATTTTCTGGAAAATTGTTATTATCACAGTCTCCCAGTGGTTTTCATGTCCTCATAAAATGAACCTTCAACCCGGCGTATTTAGTCTAATAGGACTCATTGAATCTAAATTGTTATTAAAACGATCAGGGTTTACGTCGTCGCTTACTTTTATATTGTGTACTGTGCCAAATTTGTTCATGAATACTATACGCAGTATATCTTTAGCAGTAGAACTCTTTGTGCAAATTCTTCCGGAAGTGCTGTCACTATACGTAGATTTACTGCCAAGCAATAATGTTCGCTTTACTGTGGTCCGGTTTGAAGGGTATGGGTGCTGATGAAATTACAGGCGATGAGAATTAAACATTTTATGTTTACGGGTGATGGGTGCAGTGCAGTTTTCCACTTGTGACGAACTGCATCTGTTATAGGCGTGGGCCTCGTGCTTGTTCAATCACGATAACATAAAAATTAAAATCCAGCAAAATCCACTTGTTTGCCAATATTAAAATATATATCCAAATGTAACGAAAAATATGAATAGTATCTTTTTTATGTTATTGTGACGGAACAAGCTCGAGGTCCCCCTGATGTTAAGCGGACTAACCTCTGCCTAGAACAGATGCATTTCATCACAAATGACGAATTGCATTGCGCCCCTCACCTTGAGACATAATTGTTTAGTCTCATGTGCCTGTAATTTAGAATAGCGTCTTATGCTTACAAATAGGGTTCTCTATTTAAGTCTTTTTTAAGACGAAAATATTATTTTAGTCAACGGAAAAAAAAATCATGATCAGATGTATTCTTGGATATTTCACTTAAAATCACAAGCAAAATTATCAACAATTTATATCTACCTCGAAGATTTTTGCGTCATTAACTTTCGCGGCATTGTGTTGTTATTATAGATTTTATATTAAACTTTTGAATAAAAACGTAATAAAAGTGTTGGGAAGAGCCAACTTTGCTAAATAAATCTATCGAGTAAAGTTTCACCAATTGTGTTTCTGGCTTTAATTTGAGTAGATTAGATCCTTAAGTTGTCTTAGTCATGAATATCAAAACTATTATAATTGACCTCTTATTTGACCTTTGGGAGAAAAATTATAAAAATGTATATGATACACATACTTTTTTTACTACTTTAAGTTTCGCCTTAATGGTGGTTAGCTAGGCGGGCATACGCAAAATTTTCTATCACCATGCTATACTACCATCCTAAGACAACAACTGGGAACGACGGCTTAACTTGCCCTCCGAAGCACAGAAGCGCTCAGTAGTAAAGACCACTAACGGTCACCCATCCAAGCCATGAGTGTTGCTTAACTTAGCTGATCGGTAAGGAATGACTAAGCAAATCGCTCTTCTTCAGTACCTAATAGATTCTAAGCACTTTTAAATGATACAATCGATGTTATTTGACATGCTCCGCAACACAAGATATTTCTAGCAAAATGACGTAACTTCAGTACAAAATGGCTGAATCTATATATGTATATTTTTACTCTAGTTCAACGGCAGTAAATAAAAAGTTTATGTAAAGTAGGGTACTCAAACCACTACAAGGCACACCTGGCCGGTCATCATACCACAATGCTCTCCAAAATCGGGCTTATATCGAGCACAAGCCATTCTACTTTATTGATATAGAATATTGGAAACAGAGCGGCTTCAGCTACACATTTGAATTCAAAATGTTTTCGGAATATTTAAGTTTAAGCCTTAAAGAAATACAATAAGGTCGTATTTCGGTAACTTTTTCTGTTGTTTGGAAAGGTCACGGGTAAAGACTGTGTATCAACTTTGTGGCTGTATTTAGAAGGCATGCTTTGCATTGTTTCTAAATAACTTCTAACTTACGTCTTACTGCAGTGTACTATAAAAGTAACAATATGACACATCAATTGAAAAAAGATTAACTTGACTTAACCTGGAATTCCATCCATATTAAAATTATATTATAGGCTAGTGCTTTTCCCGGATAGTGCAGAATAGTGTGCTTTGTTTTCTGCATGATTATCCATAATCTTGTAACGGGTTATTCCTTCTATTGGGTATAGACACAGTCCCGGTAGATGACAACTGTCTCGCCATCTTTTACGTAAGACAATTAATAGATTCAGTTGTAACTTGGCAGAAATTCATGTATGATAAAGACAAAATGACAAATATTATAAAATTTCATTAAATTAATATTCTACAAGAACACTTAGAAATAAAATAAATGTAGTGAAAATTCCACTAATTTTCATGCTAAGCTTACGCGACGTCAGGAAGGGAGCTGAATTTAGCGCACGATTTTTGGTCGTGCACTCGAAGAGCCAATGTAGCTTCGTGTAGAATCGAATCGCCTCGAAAATAATTCCGGTTGGGCTACGTGGCGTTTATGACGTCACGTCGGCTTGGCAGGAACACAAGATAGAATTGTCACTAGATATATTTTTATAATTTGAATGTGTTTTTCTCAAAATATCAATTATTAATACATAGATAGATAACAGAAAAATTGGGTGTGGCTGTGTTATGGACACGGCCGTTTTTGTACGTGAATACGTCTCTAAATGGCGGGCTCCCTCGCCACGCGCGATGGGTTACATTTTTTGATTATATAGGTATCCAGTGGTGTACCTAATTGAAGTTTGGATGGAGATCATAGATAAGTAGCTCCAACACTAAACTGTATCCCCCGATTTAGTTATCACTAATTTTTTGGAATTAGGTCCCTATGGGAGCAATTTTAAAGACGTATTCACGTTAAAAACAAACCTAAAATGTATTTCAAAACTGTACTGTTTTCGGCAAATCTATCATTTTGTTTTGCTGTAGAGTGTGACTGACGCTCTGGAACACTCGCATTGAAAGAGAAATAGAGCTACTGTGTGTTCTGTCTAGACTTTTCTGACAGAATACCGTAGTCCATTTGTAGGTGGGATAGGTAGTGTCGCTGGACGGTTGCCAACTATCCAACGTGCTGGCCTCCAGGCTCATGGATGCATCGTGCAGATTCGTGCGCGTTTTATCTATTCAGAATTGAAAGCACTGATAATAAAATTGTCTGGCCACGTTTACAACGCCCGCAGGCGGGGCGCTTCTAATAAGTTAAATTGTTTCGGTTTCTCTGTCTGCATTAGCTGATGTGAATCAGTTTGAGACACGAATTTGTGATATAGATTCGGTTGAGGTTCAAGTATTATTGACTGTAAAGAGAAGTGTTGAAAATGTACTTTGAATTATGTATTTTAACTGACTTCCAACAGCAGGAGGTTCTATGTTCGACTGTATGTTTATTTATGTATGTTATTTTTTTTATGTATGTTCACCGATTTTTCCTCTATTTGTGGACCGATTCTCAAAATTATTTATTCGAAAGTATACCTTCGAGATAGTCCCATATAAATTTCATCGAAACCAGTTGAGTAGTTTATAAGTCAATCAACTGAATAATGTATTCGCATATCTGGATGATTTAATAGTATTTGCTGTTGTTGAGGATGAACACTATTTAAGGCGAGTGAATGATCTGGTAACCAGTCTTTATCACAAAAGAGGATTTTTTTATTTTAAAAGTTAATGTTATTTAAAAATAAATGAAATTGACTTACCTACTTCACTGAAAAGTATAACTAATAACTCGTGGTAGTCAGATTTTCGAATTAGTAGTTAGAAGTTATTTTATACTTACATTACACTAATTTGATAAAGGCGATCGTTCGTGTGTTTATAATTATGTTTGTGTGTGAAACTAGTTAACAAATATATTTTTTAATCGACTGTATCAAGATGTTGTTGAAGTTAAATAGAAACAAATGGAAGGTATATTCTAAAAAAAAAAAAAGTATCAGCCTGATCGTCCACTGCTGAATACAGCCATAATCGCCAAGCTTGGCAGGCGTCTGAGGAATCGCAGTGTGAGATATCAGTTTCTCAGAAAGCCCTGCTTGCAACCTTCTGTGTGTTACCCTTAGTCGCCTCTTACGACACCCACGGGTAGAGATGGGGGGGTGATATTCTAGCCCAGTACAAAAAAAGTATCTAGTAAAAAGAAATAAAAACTAAAATGTTTATATATGTTGACTTTTGAGGACCTTTCTTCTTTTATCAAGAAGTCGGGAAAAAAGCAGCCTAGATAGAGCCAAATATACTGTAAACAAACTGTCGTTCACCAAGAACACGTTAAGGTTTCATGTCACTGAACGATCAAATCCCACAAAATTATAGGGACCTTCAGAACTCCTATTTATAAATGAACTCATTACCGTCGACCGCAAATTGCACCTCACATTATTCGGTGGTATGCACATTTACCATTATTAACGCACCCCCGGAGACGGGGGGTTTTAAGGCGTGTACACACGAGCGTTTTTATGAACCTAAATTTATTGAGCAGGGTATTTACAGACAGGCGTATGTGAGAACCTACTCATTATTTTTCATTCACAGTTCTAGATAATATTTTATATATTTTTTATTTTATGTTATTGTGAAGGAACTAGCGCGAGACCCACCTGATGTTAAGCGGTATCCTCTGCCTATAACAAATGCATTTCATCACAAGTGACGAACTGCACTGCGCCCATCACCTTGAGACATACCTGTTAACTCTCATTTTGCCTGTTATTTCACTGGCTCTCAAGGACTGCTGCCGGAACACACCGTTAGGTGCTTGGCGACAGATTTTCTACTTGAGGGTGGTCGCTAGCCAGGCGGACATTCGCAAAATGGCCTTCCACCATGCGGTGAAGCTCAAGCTCTGGGCGGGATTCGAACCATGGACCTGCTGCGCGGCAGTCCATAGCCAATGCCACTGAGCCATCACTGCTTCAAAATAATACTTAATTATGTTTATTGACATAACTTATGGGACTAATTTAACAAATCGAGTAGGAAACTAATATCAAAGAACTATGAATATAAGGTAGGTGTATAATTTTGACACTTCCAGATTGGATTGCTTAGTATAGGATTTTTCATCGAGTAATCAGGACATCATATATAACATTCGTATACATGTGCACCTTGCTGGCAAAGTTTGTTTGAAGCTGAAGGCATTTTAACTATTAACATAACTGTATTTCAGATGCCAAGTACTGATCTCTGGACATTTTAATGTTAAACTGAAAAAAAAATAAGTATGACTTGGTATTTGATTGTTGTTTCTGTGAAAATTAGCTATTTTATATGGACGCATGCTGGTTTTTGTATAAGTTTGTATATGTGCGTGTGGGGGTGTGTGTTTGTGTGTTTACCAAATTATTAAAAATATAATGAACTAACTTCAGGTACCGTAATATATAGCGAAAAATAAATGGCCTTGTCCTTATGTAGGAAATAAATGGCATTTGCGTTATTGAGATATTGAGTGCTTTCTGATCCCCGATGCGGTAGCATGGCAGTCACTAAGCTTTGCAGGAGGACTTGGGAGGGCCTAAAAAGAACGAGCTTTGCATGTTGCTAGGGCAAGCCATGCGCGAATGGCTAGGTACCATTCTAAAGTAGAAAATCTATCACCAAGCATCTAACGGTCAGTTCTGATACCCGGTTCTCATTACGTTTCTCCGCATTAGTGATAAAATAGAGGTATTTTGTTTGACAGTAAATAATAACACCTTTGGGCCTTAAGTACGTTTATATCTCACGGATATCCCTTGTTTAAAGACTTCTTTTCAATTTTGCGTTTATACGTTCTTTGGCGTTTGGAATGAATGAAAAAGAAACGCACAACAAACGCTGGTATATCACCGATTTAAAGCACCCCAGAGAGACGACGCTCTTATACGTGATACACATTTTAATTCCAACACAACACGCGAAACACACACTGGAATTTAATTTCCGTGAATTAATTTATTCCGCGGTCATTTCATTGGAGGACGTTCGACGGAATTATGTTTTTTGGTTTGCGTCGAGGTGACGGTTATATGATCATGCACGTAAATATACGTAATGTGTACGAAAAAAAAAAAAATATTTCCCGTATCTTTTTTTTTATGTTATTGTGACGGAACAAGCACGAGGCCCACCTAATCTGAAGCAGACTAACCTCTGCCTATAACAGATGCATTTCGTCACAAGTCACGAATTGCACTGCGCCCGTCACCTTGAGACATAGTTGTTAGGTCTCATGTGCCTGTAATTTCACTGGCTCTCAAGGACTGCTCCCGGAACAGACAGCTAGGTGCTTGGCGACAAGTAATCTATCAAATGTTAAAAATAAAGTCTGACATCTTCATTACGTAACCTATAGTTTTTTTCTTAATAAAAAACTCGCCGAAGTGTTATTTGGACTCGCATAGCGAAGTTTCCGTAAAACAGTGCATGTATGCATAGTGGTAGGGCATTTTGCAAACGCGCGCCTAGCTAGGTACCACTCTCAAGTACAAAATCTGTCGACAAGCATCTAACGGTATGATCCGGCAGCTGTCCTTACTGTACTGTATCAACCGGATCGTCCACTGCTGAATACAGCCTCGCCTATTAAGGGGGTATATGCCATAAGCCCCACGCTTGGCAGGCAGCTTGGGGTCGCAGTGTAAGATGACAGTTCTTTAGAAGGCGCTGCGGCCAGTATTCAGTATTTTTCTTCCAGTATTTTTCCCTTTGTCGCCTCTTACGACACCCACGGGATTATATGGGGAGGTGCGATTCTAACCCGGCACTACACGGGGAATAGGGTCAGTAATGCTGGCTAGCCTGCACAACATTTTCAACTTACCATCTTACCATCAGCTGAGATAGTAGTGAAAGGCTAGCTTATCAGCTATAAATAAAAACACAAAATGTACGAAAACCCACATTATCTTCCTATGGTTTGAGATCCCTATTGGGAGTTCAACCTACGTTAGGCCGATTTGGATTATTTGATGTAATAAACTAGATTTTTGTCTATAAGTAGTTAATCGCACCACACTTGATGCTTGTATGTGACAAGAATTTTTCGATAAAGAAAAAGTAATAATGTTAAAAAACACATTGTATGGGTACTCCTTATATTTTAAAGTTTTTATGATTATTATTATACTATGTTGGTATGGAACCCTCCTGGATTGCATTTAGCTTTTTTTTGTTATAATACTAGGATTAATATTTTTAAGAAATGACAAGAGCTGAGTTACTGGTGTTTTTCACCACTATCTCACAAGATGGAATGAAAACAACCGATAGAGTGACAGAGTAACCGGTTGCGTTTTGACAAATAAGTTTATTCAACATAATGTACCATAAAAAACAAACATGTGTCTTTATTTTTGTAAAATTAAGTACATACCTACGTAAATCGATAAAATTTGGGGAGCAAGTGTAACTAAGAGGTCATATTTCCATTTTATTTTACAAAGATAATTTTACAGGAACTTGCTTTGAAACACCAGGTGTTTAGAAAATGTGATCTTTATACAGGGTTATTGGAAAAATGTTAACAACCTCTTAGGGTTGACTTCTGCTAATCCTAACAGTTTTTTTTATTATGTATTTGGCGGAATAAACACGAGGACCACGTGATGTTAAAAGTCTCTTGTGCCTATTAATATTTCATATTTATTCATTAATTTGCCCGATGTAAATTAAATATTCAAAACTCTATTCAAAGGGAGCGCGGCGTGGTCCAGTGTTGTCGTGGCGGCTGCTCTTGCCTCAGAGTAGGCATTGTCTTTTACTACCTATGATTGATAGCCAAAAAAAGACAGATTTTTACAATGGAAGCGAAAAGAAATGTCACAGACAGATTTCATGGCAATCTTGCCATTCCTAATAATCAACATTGACCTAGTTAATACAAGAATAAGTTCCATTAATGTACTGTAACACAATATCCGAAGAATAGTCTACAGAGCCGAAACAATTTTCGCAATCTTTTCCTTTATCTCCGAAAACAATTAAATCTCAAAGAATACAATCAGTTTATATCGATTCAATTTGTGCCGGAGTGGGTTTCGCTGGACCTCAAGATAAACGGATTATGTCAGCCTTGTCAAGCGGCAAGCGGACGGGAGCTGGCCAAAACTAGTAAATTCAACAAATATTTGAAACTGGGAAACGTCTATTATCTTTCAATTTAAACTGGTTGGTCCAGTAGCATGGGGCAGACCGCGAAGCCCCAGGTTTGATCCCCGTGACAGCTGTGTTATGTGTTTTTCCTACATAATGTTGTCAGACCAGAATCTGGGACTGGAAGATGGCAATGGGCTCAACTTCTCTTTCATGGAACTTAAAATAGCATCAATCTCTGTTTCTTTTATTTTTTACAATGACGGCTTCTAACACTGATGTAAATGAAATAACTTGCTGAAGTCAGTACCATGCTGATTTAAAACACTCACCTCACATTATCATGGTCCGACTTCAACAAGTTATGTCATACTTTTCAGTGTTGGAAATCGGTTACGGTTTTTTTTTTAATTTACAATATTTAGTGACTGCTTACAAGACCACTTACTCTCCTAAAATACTGTTCCCATCCACATTAGTTGTAATTACCATTAAATCATCCAAGTATGCAAATACATTTTTCATTTAATTGATTACAACTTCAAAGCTACTCTGCTGATTTTGATGAAATTTAAATAAAACCAACTAGGAAAGATATGCAACCAAACAAAAATAATCATCAAAATCAGTTTAAAATTGGTGGAGTAAGCGCGTAGCAAATACACAAAAAATCATATAGCGGAATGGACAACCCCTACCTTATAAAGTCAGTTAAAAAAATTGCCACGCCTGTATATTCCATTTTATTTTTGCGATTACTTTTGTCGTCATGAATGACAGTAAAACATATAAGAAATGGTAACCCTGCGACCACGATCACTGTTATCATTGATCACGGCAGTGTTTGGAATGTCACGCGATTGAAACCGTTTAATGTTATTTTAGTTACTATTCAAATATCAAATTTACCGCCCCATGAACGTGTTTAAGTTTAACACTTCATATACAAATGCATCCTAACCCCATTTGATGAATGCATGCTACGAACCATTTGCTTAAAATCCTACCTAATGCAAAGTTCCTTCCTAGGTATTAAGAGAGAATAAACTTCGGATCAGTTTAAGAAAGAATAGCTGTCAGGAGAATGCAGCGGATGCATTACGTTTTTCAATCTTAGTGAATTCAATTTTAGAAATGGAAGGAAGTAGAATTTTACTAGCTTTAATGGACGTGAGTATATCTGTGGATTAGATGAAAGTTAATAGATACGTTCCATTTATATTTCCTTGTCAATTGAATTTGCTACCTACTTATAAATACTTCTTGTGAGAGCTGTAGCTATCACATAAAAGTTTTTTTTTAATTCATTTTTTGTTCCTGATAGGTAAGCCTTTTGACCACAATCTTACCAGATGATAAGTAAAGATGTGATCGAAGATGTTAACAGGCTTAACCTAGAATTACTGGCTCTCTAGGACAGCTGCCGGAACACACCGTTACGTGTTTGGCGACAGATTGTCTACTTGAGGGTGGTCGCTCGCCAGGCGGGCATTCACAAAATGCCCTTCCAACATGCGGTGAAGCTCAATCCCGCGGTAGGATTCGAACCATGGACTTGCTGCGCGGCAGTCCATAGCCAATGCCACTGAGCTATCACTGCTTCAAAATTCTGTATTATGCAATTTACTAATGTAATTTTTGCATAAAATTTCAATACCTAAATGTAATTTTGTTCATGCCTCAAAACACTGCAAAGCCCCAGCGTAGTTACCAAGGTATCCGTAGCAGTATATTTGTGGTCGCGACCGGTAGCTACGTATATAAAGTAAAAATACCAAAAATATTTTCAATCTCGCACCGAATCCGGATCTTGCGGGACAGAATAAAACAAACCAAAATAATACATTGCCGCGCGATGGTCTTACGTTCCTTCGTTCTACGTAGGCCGCAATAATGCAGACGCCATTTGTCAGGATAAACACGAGAGCCAAGAAAAACTGGTTGTGTAACTGACAAATATTTTTCAGCGGACTTGTTTGTTTCAACAGTTTTTGTGGGTTTTAATTTAGATAAGTTTGTTGGAGTAGTCTTGAACTTTAGATGTAAACTGTTGGAAACAGAAGAAGCATGACTTCAATAATATATTGTATAAACATTTTCTTAACTTCAGACCAGAGCAGCTTATTTAATAGGAACGTAGTGACCTTGAGTCTATGAATAGAACCTTTGGAGTGTTGTAGCACTTTTGTAGGTAGGCTAATATTATGAATTTATTAATCTTCGTTGTAGTTGCTGTTGTACAATGTACGTACTTAGTGTTTTGTTTATAAAGGCACATCGCCTGTAAATAAAATTATATAATTATTATATTGATTTGTTAAGTATAGTTTGAACTTAAGATTTTGAGTATCTAAATATACTTTATCTGAACCTTAGACTTAGCTAAATAATTAAGAGTATGTAATATGTTTTTCATCCATTATTATCTGTTAGCAGAATGAATTCCACGAGTGAATTTAAATGTATATATAAATTTTTAGTAGGTAATTATACTTTCAAAAATATTGTGGGATTACTTTAGTTATACATAATATATTTGCAATAAAAAAAACGTCCACCGAGTGCAACTCATAAAAATATTGTCATCTATAACTAATGACCCGGACTATTTTAATTCCAAAAAAATAATTTGTGCGTTCAGTCTAACTGTAAAATTAAAGGCAGCGTTCAGCTAAAAACGGACAAGGCTATGGTTTAATTTAGTTCTAAAGTAAGCCGCTCTGTGGTCTGGCGCCCGTGTGTGAATTTAAATAAGCTCTTTTGTGGAAAACTAACAAGGATTTAAGTAGGACTGTTTTAAACATAGATAATACAGTATATTGATGATTATAATAAATACCAATACAAAATGATCTTATCTCCATAGAAACTTTGACATTTTGAATGGGTAAGATTTCTCACGCTTGTTCCCCGTGGGGTGCCGGGTTAGAATGTCACCCCCTTCATTTCTACCTGCGAGTGTCTTAAGAGGCGACTAAAGGTAAAATACCGGAAGGTGGGCAGCAGCGCCTTCTAAGAAACTGATATTTTAATGTGATCCCCAAGGCGTCTGCCAAGCGTGGGGATTATGGCAAACCCAAACAATACTTTTCATTTTTACCAGTGGCGTTGCAGCAATAAATATTGAAAAGTCGATCCATCCCGACATATCTGTTAAATCTCAAAGTAATGTTTGATTACCTGTTATTGAAAATTTAACGCCAAAAAATAAGCGTGGACGTCGCTGCGAATAATTCTTCGAGCTTCATAATTTTTGCAATCATAATTGCATGCGGAGGTACAGCCCAAAATAAAAGAATAATGTTTATGTTCACAACTGAACAATGCAGCAGATATTGAACATCCAGTTTTCAGTCAATATTTTTAACGAAATCCACAGTATTCTTGACTTATTATTATACACTTGCATCGCAATCATGTACCAGTATTGGATAATATTTTTTAACAAATGCTATGTCAGACTTCGGTTACAGCTTGCTGGTAAAGCAGTTTTTATGCTCGCCTGCCATCCTGTACTATAAAGTATGTCGCCAAACACGTTTTAGCTTATTAAAAAACTAGCGCATCGTTTTTTCCAAAACATATCAGAGCTTGGTTGATGCGACGCGTGATCAAAATGCTGGCATACATTTGGCTCAACGAATAAGCATTACAATTCAACGGGCAATGCTGCCAGCATGCTGGGCACGCTGCCAACTGGTACTGGGCTGGAGCATTTTGACTGCCTGTGAGTTTACAATGACTTATAGGTTGTCTAAATGCTTTTATTGTAGTATCTGTAGTGTTCGTATAGTTCGTAGTATTTTGTTAATAAAGGCATACCGCCGGTTAGATTTAGTAAAAATTCTCGAATTATCACAAAAAAATTTTTTTGTGATAATGCGAGATCCTCGATCGTACGCTCGAAGAGTCAAAAAAATCATGACCAGCATTCTTATAATATTCATTCTTATGAATGCAAATGTAATGCGCAAAACAGTACTTCGGCTCCGATGTTTCCAGTCTGGTGGTCGTCTCAAGAATGACCCACTCCTCCGCTCTTTACTTCGTTTCAACACTCGTTTTAGCGGGAAATCACTCTGCCAATCACAGAGCGTGTCGTATGTTTTATCCCATCAAATGGTGGCGCTACTGTCGCTTTGGTGTTGCCATTACGAACATCCGCCAACTGATCAGTATTAAATATTTATTTCCGTTCAATAACACCATAATATCGAATGAAAACATAACATTCGGCCATCGGACATCGGGCAGACTCCGGCGCACGAAAAAAAAAGCAGCTAAGGTAGTTAAAAAGAAGTAAATAATATACAATTAAGGGAGACTAACAAGGACAAAGGTTGTTGATGGATGAGCCAAAAACATAATGATGTCCAATGACATTAAACTGATTTTCATTTATCATTACCTTAATTTTGTCATTGAGTTTTATTTTAATCATTGATTTTTGCCATTTCATATTCATTGATTATGTGTTTGGTGTACCTACAGGTACATATTATTTGTTTATATAATCCATTTATGCAAAAAAACAACAACTGAACATAACACAAATATATCCAATGTTCGAAACACAGGAACTTACCAGTAGCATTCTGATAGTGTATCTTATACATAAATCCATATTTTCTCGTAATGACTAGAACAAACACCGGATTCTCATCAACGTCACCTAGCAACCGAAATAAACATCCGCTGCTAGCTTGATTGGATACTCGAAATACACGGAAAAATGGTTACTATTTATTATAATACAGGAAATATTCCAATTAGTCCCGTCCGATAAGTTTCGCGTTACACAAATATTTTGTATACGAAACACTGTTTTTATTTAGGCAGTAAAACCTGGTATTTTTATGTCTGGAGGTAGATTTTCACCGACAATTTTTGGACGGAATTTGTTCATTTGCGCGGTACTCGTAGTACGGTAGCCGTGTACAGTTATCTTGCAAATCAGCTTTATTAAAAAAGGCCAAAGTAATTGAAAACCGGCCTAGTATGTGTCGGGCCTCAATCTTTTAAAGTTTTTCAATGCAACAAACCGTAAAAGAAATAAATGTTTATTGGTTTTGCTCAAAGCTTAAAAACTAAACGGTAACGACGAGTTTTATGTATTATTTGGTCAAGTAAAATATTCGTATATATTATACATAACATAGAGACATTTCAGATTCGTAACTAGTTTAGTTATTGGAATAGAAAACGTACCTAACGAAAATGGTCTCATATTGACAAATGTGACCACATTTTTTTATATAGCTGATAGGCTAGGCTTTGATCACTATCTCACCTGATGGTAGGTGTTAATGTGGTCGAAGATGTTGTTCAGGCTAACCTAACAAATACAGGCTGTCAAAGACAGCTGACGGAGTACACCGTTAAGTGCTTGGCGACAGATTTTTTAGTTGAGGGTGGTAGCTAGCCAAGCGGGCATTCGCAAAATGCCCTACCACTATGCAATGCCACTAACGTAGGTTTTAAACTTATGGCCTGTTTTGCTCTTTTTGAGATTTAAAATAACAAGATCGAAGGTACCACGTGGACCTTTACTATATATATATATATATCCATTTTATGACTACATATCCATAATCATACTTCCATTACAAAATTACAATGAGATGATAATTTATAGTCTTGACTTTCCGCACTTGACTGTAGTATTTATAGTTTTTCTATCTTTCTATTTTGTAATGTAATCCACGGAGCATGTGTCAAGTAGTTTAGCCATCGGTTCGATTCCCGCATTAAATTTTGTACTACAATAATTTGTAAAATATGATTTTCGCTTATCACGCGACAGTGCTTGTTATCATATTTTATAATAAAGAAGGGTAGCGACATCATTCCGAGAGTTAAGTGTTTGAAAAAGCACTCCTTTCGATCAGATGAAGTGTAGTACTACACTACACACATCAACCACACTAGTTAGTGTGGTTGATGGCCGCGCACCGACCCTATGACGCTTAAAGTAATACAATTGGAGCACGAAAATTCGGCCAGAAATAGCGTGCCCAGGTGGCCGAGTGGTTTAGGTATCCGGCGCTAAATAGGAGAACGCGGGTTCGATTCCTCCCCTGGGCATAATATCTTGTGCTCCAATAATTTGTAAAATACGTATATCTTTAGTTGTATTTTCGGTAATTTCATTCCCTATATGCCTATAATATTCAAATAATATTTCTTGTTACGCAGTCTATTTTTTTCACCTTTTCTAAGTAGTCTATTTTCAAATTCTGAAGTCGATTAATCTTGATTTAAGCCTTTAATCCCAAGTAATTGATTAGCAGAACGAAGAGAGGATTTCCTTAAAACATTTTTAGACTATTATTTTTTAATTGGTTTTATTTGTTACCGATTAAGATGGCTACTTAGTTTATCTTGTTAATTTTCCAGGAAAATTACTTGGTTAACTTTTATAACATAAATTATTTATATCTAATTCCGAAGTTTACATAAGTCGAAGAGTAATTATAAAGTAAATAAAGCACTTTTTATTCATCTCAGAACGAATGGGGTGATAATTATTATTACAGCTTGGGCCTCGGGCAATAAACGGAGTTCATTCAATTCACACGCTATAGAAGTGGTGTCGAAAAATCTTTCTTTCTGCATGTCAGTGCACATAAGTACGTGTATTTACAATTTAAGCACTCACGCACACATGTATGTAAGCCATGCGCATGGATTAGCGTACCACTGGCCAGTTTCCTTACCACTTGTTTTAATTTTTAAGGCTACATATATAAAGTGCGCCGTATCTCGTCGGACTTTTTTTTATCAGAGCTATTGGCAAGTTACTATGTGGCCAGTTTGGAATTACAATAATTACCATATCATCCATTCAAATGTAATGTAACGTGGTTTATTAGGACTACGCTTAAAATCAGCTAGATTAACAGCTTCAGGTCTTTACTATATGTATATAGTAATAGAATGAAACTCTGCCCAGCAAATGGAAATAGGCTCGCCCTTTATTACAAGATTACCATTACGATGGTCCAAAACATGTCTTCCGAAACGTGAGTGATTACTGTGATTAGGCATATCTATCTGCTCCTTCAGAGATACTGATTTAAAAATATAAGAAGGACATGTATGAGGTGATATGAATGCTTTAATAATAGTAATAAAAGCATAGTAAAACAGGGATCCGTACCGTAATGTTCGCAGAGAGCACTAAAGAAAAATTTGATTCTTCAAAATGTAGAAGATCTAACCCAACCTAAACTAAAAAAGCCAAACTTATATTTATATGTTGGTAACTTTAACAAGGGTCCGTCTTGGTGGGTGCCAATGCAGTAACAGGTATTCAGTATAGAAGCTGTAGTGTGCAAGCTGTGTTCAGTTTAGTGTTTAATGTGAAAGGCACTGTAGCAAGTGAAGGGGCTGAACTACTTACTGCATGGGCAAACGAGACATTATAGCACTTCATCAACATGTGAAACTTATATAATTAGGTAAATACTGAAGCTGTTCATTACAACATTTCATATAAGTATATGTACTGAGAAAAATCTAAAGTCAAAAGCGCCCTAATGACGGCCAATTTATATGGTATAAGGCGAAAAACCGACCAAACGTAAATACGTACAAAAACGCCTTCCAACTAGAAGGCGTTAAACGAGGTCAGTAAGGGCGAATGTTTCTCTTCGTCTTCATTTAAGGTGTATTTTGTGGTCTTTCTTAAATATTGACTTTTCGATGAGGCTGATTAAGTCGTACGTTATAGTTATAATCACCGTATATAAACCGCCGTAAAAGTAAGGTACATTTTATGGTCAATACTGCAATTATTATCGTACAAAAAGTTCAATTCTGAAAATACTTTACGGAAGGCGTTTTTGACGGTTATGTTTAATATAAAACATGGTACATTTTTATTGATTGGTGAAAATCATCTTAAGAGTTGTGAATTCATCTTACGTATTTACAATTCAACGGTAAAAGGTCAAATTTGATTTAAGCCTTTAAGTCGTTTTTCTCAGTGTGTGAAACTTATAAAATTAGGTAAATACTGAATCTTTTCATAATAACATTTCATCTATATCTGAAACTTATAATATTGGGGTACGTAAGTACGAAGAGGTAAATACTATAATTAGGTCTGGAGGTGTGTATTTTCCTGTTACGTCATAATTCTGTTTTTCCCGCTAAAAGGAAACAGAAAAGATTAGTCTCCCCTTTTCCGCGTTACTGGTTCATTACAATCCTTCTTCTATTGTAAATGCGAAAATAGAAGTAGTAAACATTATCATAAAAAGACAGTCTTTTATTAAGCTATCGAAGGCAGATTTTTTATATTATTTATAGCGGATAGGTTATCCTTTGACCACTATCACAACTGATTGTAAGTGATGATGTGGTCGAAGATGTTGTTCAGGCTAACCTAGAAATTACTGGCACTCAGGACAGCTGCCGGAACACACCGTTAATTTCAACCTGTAAAGAATTCAAATTCAAATTAAAAATCATTTAATGCATGAACATAGGTACATAAAATGGTTAAGATGTAAATAAACCTTAATTGCTCACTACATTCAACCCTATTAGGGTGTGCAAAATAAATTGTATCACATAATGTATGAATATGTATCACATATTTTTGTGTTAGTTGTAGTTGTTTAAAATAAATACAAAATTCACATTGCAAACACAAGAAAATTAAATGTCAGTTAAACATTTACATGCACCAAAAATTAAATGGACCTAATAAATACATTTATGTCAATAGAATAAATTATGTAAAATTAGTTAATGTTAGAGAAAAAGATTAGTAGTCATAATATATTTTTTTTATCATTCATAAATTTATTAATGGAATAGTATACCTTATCTAGCAAATAACATTTCAGTTTGTATTTGAACACATTTATAATTTTTTTTTTTTTTTTTTTTTTTAATGGCGGTATGCCTTTATTAAACAAATACTACAAACTATATACAACACTACAGCTACTACAATACTACAGTAAAAGCATTTGGACTCGTAGGGAGTCCAAATGCTCTAGCCCACTATCAGTTGGCAGCGTGCCCATTTATAAAATTGATGTCCTTAAGAGTGAGTGGCAAATTGTTATAAATTTTCATACCCATTATAAAAATGCTATTACCATACAAAGTCGTTCGACGGTCGGTTAAGAACGACTAAGCAAACTTCGCTACTTCGCTAAAGATGGGGTACCCCCCATCTCTCCCCCATCTCCCCTCCCCATTTCTCCCCCCATCTCTCCCCCCCCCATCTCTCCCCCCATCTCTCCCCCCATCTCTCCCCCCATCTCTCCCCCCATCTCTCCCCCCATCTCTCCCCCCCATCTCTCCCCCCCCATCTCTCCCCCCCATCTCTTCCCAAGGGTGTCGTAAGAGGCGACCCAGAGTCAAATACCTAATGGTGGGCAGCAGCGCCTTCTGAGGAATCACTATCTTATACTGCAATCCCCAAGACGCCTGCCAAGCGTGGAGATTATGACAAAATCCCCCTTGATGGGAAAAACTCTATTTCCGGCTGATAAAGTAAAAACTTATAACTATTTGTTCTATTCCCGAAAGTCTAAAAGTTAATATTGTTTTAAATGTATTATAACAACGGATTTTTCACACGACGCTACTCATCTCTACTCAAACCGTCACCTTAAAGATAGTAAAAGACCCATTTTTCGTCGAAAACATAAACACAAGTCACTAATTACCAACACGTGTGTGGTTTTAAGTGAATTTAGTGAAATTAGTCGATTGTTATTTAGACGGCGCGATAATTTTGTTTGGTTACGCCGAGATACACATTATTTATTCAAATCGAGTTTAGCGTACGTGTCTAGAGAGAAAAGCCGAAATGATTTTATATATTAGTGTGAACAAATTTAGGGCGATATTGGTGTGAAATACCTAAAACAAATGTCGTTTCTCAGTGATTAATGGATAAGCCAACGGACAAACCAAGTTTACTAAATCACAACAAAGTGAGATTAAAAAGCTAGGTAGGTACTTGAAGCCGTGACCATCCGTACGTGGAATCAGGGCATGCTCTTCCAATTTGAGCTACCGTGATGTAGTGAGTCATAGTTCGAATTAATCTTTTCCTTATTTTGATTCGCTGTCACGAGTTTAACGACGAATGTTTCGCCAGGTCGATGAAAACGTTGTAGATACACAACTTACAGGATTTGTTATTTCTTTGTTTCAGGTACTGCATATTACAAACTCAGCACTGTAAAAAACATCCCTAGCACCAAAACACACCAACAGAAAATTGATTACCCACATTGCCTCGAATCCATCCTAATCCTTTGGCGACGTCAAAGAATAAATTAGCACAGAGGTGTCAAGCCGGTCAAACGCTTAATGCCAGCAAAGGGCGACCGGGCGAGGCAAAATTAAATGAAATGGAAAAGTGAATAAAAAGGTAAAATAGGGACACAAAAAGCGCTTCTTGACTCCTCTATCGGGGGAAACGCTTAAGTTATTTTTCTTTAATTATCCGGAGCCGGTGAAGGTATTGAGTATCGCCAATTACCTTTGTAGTCTTTAATTATAAACGTGGGGGTAACTCCGGTCGACTGTCTTGTTTTGGTCGTGATGTTTGAAAGCAACATTGCTTATTTCAAGCGCACTGGATTAAATTTGGAACAGTAATGGTCCAGGAATGACTATGAATTGCCACGCAAAAGGTCGATGGCTTGAATTCCGGTGCAGGCTTGATCTTTTGCGCATGGTTTTACAGCATATGGCGAATGCCGCCTGGCTTACTATAACCCCCCCTAATGCTGCGTTCCAGCTGCTGTAATTAAGACCCTCCAGGATAGCTGCTCTCATTCTGGGTTGTCTGCTTATGTCACTTATTGATTGTATTGCACACTGTTACGCATACAGAAACGAGTATCTCGAATCGAATGTACACTTCTTACCCAAATCCTGACCTTATTAGGAACATAACAATGTTTGTCAAAAGAGGGAGTATATTTGTTCAGCTGTTTTTATCGATATATGATTCTATGTCGAAGGCATCCAGGTGAGCTAAATTCCAAACTGAGGAATGGTGACTACGCAATATATAATATACCTTTATGATAACGTATATGTTTAGCTTAGGTATATCAGCCGGATTGCCCACTGCTGATAGGAGGCTGTACTCCATCATTAAGGGGGGGTTTGCCACAACTCCCACCCCACGCTTGACAGGCGTCTTGGGGAATGCAGTATAAGACAGCAGTTCCTCAGAAGGCGCTGCTGCCCATCTTCCGGTATTTTACCATTAGTCGCCTCTTACGACACCCACGGGAAGTGACGGCTGTTGACATTCTAGCCTGGTACCCCTCAGGCTTACAGTTAACCATAATACTAATAAACAAACATCCTGTTCCCATCAGATATGGTTTACAATTTACCCCTATAAGAAAAATCTCTGACATTGCTATCCAAAGTCATAGGTGCAAATCTGTTTCCCACCGTGGCCCGTATCTGTACCTGTACGTCGGTTATCTTGACAAATGTTGTTCGCATTACGCATCGCTAGCAGCACCACGACAAATGGGAAAAATGGGACATAAAAATAAGAATGTTGTTGTCAACAATTTTAAAGTGTTTGTTTAAGGTTTTAACCTTCAAATGATTATGTGTGTTAATTATATAATATATGAATCACATACATCAATAATCCGCTCAGATGAAAAATTTGGGCCTGAATATAAATCAGCGAATTATTACACATTTGTTGGCAGTAAATTAGAACAAATTAATTTTTTCTTGTAGTTTTGTTAACGCGATGTGCAAATATGACATGCTGGGCTCAGTATCCAGTACATTTTCTTAACAACAACCACCGATGTTTCTCTGAAAAACTAAAGATAATTCTGAAAGTTAAAAACCACTTTGTTGGCATAATCCAAATAACGTGAGTGCAGAGTCAATTTTCTAAATCCCGTAGTAGCCGTCTAATCAGCGGTTGGAGAAGTGACTTCAATAAATGTGTTGGTTAATGAGGCAGGGCTATGCATTGTTTTTATTTACACAGCTGTTACGATGTGACTTATTTGGAAGGATAAGAAACAGTCCTGATACTTCATTCAAGAAGTGTGCGAGTTTAATGAGGAAGTCCTATATTTATACTAAATTTGGTCACACTACGCATAAACCCGACTTCCAAAGAATAATAAGACATTTGTTTGGCCAATGTATTGTGTTTCTCTATTTCCGTATCTTTTCCTTGAAATACGCTTACGATACTTTGCCAGCAGGAGGCAGTGTTTTTGGCATTATTTTTATAGTTTTTGTATGCCACTGTGAGATTATTGTTCTTGTTTTGATATTTCGAATATATGAGCCAACTTTATAAGGCATGATATAATGGTATGAGCATTTGTAACCAAATAATGTTAGTTTCTATTTCATAGGCTTTTTGTTATTAGAAACATTGAATTAAATATAAGTGTAGGTACACATAACATGTATATTTAGAACTGGTAGCAAAGCATCTTCGTAAATAAAGTTTTATGAGACTTAACCCGTCAAATCTTTATCGTTAGATCCGCTTTTAAGGTTAAGGACAAAACACAATTAGGTATTTCTAGACACGTTTCCTGGCGAAAATATAGCGTGTTATGCTTTTAACTAAATATATCTTGAAGTTATCCAGGTCGCAGATGCAGTTTCAAATGCATTTTGTTAGTTATAGTATAAAAATAGCACCATTTCTGAAAATTTTGAAGTACCGAGGCTTCAGATATTTTTTTTATATCTCATTTGTTTGGTATCAAATTTGGGTCAGTTATTCTGTATGTTCATTTGAATGTTTTCATGGTTTATTTCTTCGAACAGTAATTAAAAATAGGGACTACAAGAGACAGATATTTGCGCCTACTCAAACATAACTACTAGTTCAGTCAAAAACAACTTCGTAAGTTCGCAAATATGCTCAGGCAGTAGTCTAATGGGGGGTTTACACGGGTGACTAAAGCCGCACGATTTTTGCCGCGCGGCGTAAATCGACCATCTAAATGGCAATTCGGCTAAGTTGCAAGTGACTAAAGCCGCAAGCCCCAAAGTTGGGTAGCATCCGACTTTGGCCGCGCGGCAACCAGCCGCATGCGACTGGTGACTAAAATCGACCGTGTAAACGATCAGTTGCAGGCGATCGCCCGCCGCATGAAGGTGTTTCGCGCACGCACGTGTATTTATTTACTACAGCGTTTCTGTGTACATGTATCGTAACAACCATGAATAAAAATAACACCATACAGTTTTTGACATGCTATGAAATGCATCCATGCTTATGGAACCCAAGAGAACAAGATTACAGGAATAATAATGTACGTTTAGCGGTTCTTAAATCTATTATTCAAGAAATGCGTTTGTCCATAACAGTTGAAGAGCTTAAATTGAAGATAAAAAATATACGAACCACGTATAATAGAGAAGCCAGTAAGGTAGCAAAGTCAAAGAAGAGTGGCGCGGGAAAGGATGATATATACAGACCTCAATTAATTTGGTTTTCTGTAGCTGACCGCTTTTTAAAGCCAGTGATAGAAGGAAGAAACAGTAAAGATAACGTGGTAAGTCTTATTATTATTTATTAAATAGTTATTAATACTTGTTCGCATATTATAAATTATAATAGGTAAATCGTGAACAGAGCCATTTTTATAATATTACTTAAATAAACATACAATATTTACGCAATCATTCTATCTTGCCATGAAACTTTTCCTGGTCCGACAAAATAGTCAGCATATCTATCGCGCAGATCTTTTGCATTTCGTGAATAGTTGTTAGAAGATAGCGGTGTCATTAATTCGTCTACTCCTGCCGTAGGAATGCTTCTCCAACTTCCGTTTCTGATTGTCCCTGAACTGAAGTCTTCTCCGTCTACTAATTCGGGAGTATTCATGTATATGAGATTAGTCCGAAGCCAGTTATGCAGCGCACAGGTCGCTTTAATAATAGAATCAGTTTTATCCAATGAAACAGATATAGGTTTTCTGTATACTCTGAATCGTGAAGCCATTATGCCAAAGGCATTCTCTACGATTTGATAGTCTGTAATTAAAGATTTTTTGTTTGTGTTCCAAACCTTCATGTCTTGAATACGGTTTCATTAAATAGGTTGCCAAAGGGAAAGCATCATCACCAACGAAAACTGCCTTATTAGGTAGTTTTAAATTATTTCTTTCAAGAGCACTATAGAACTTTGTTTTTTTCCAAATATGCGAATCATTCATGCGTCCGTTAGTTCCGAAATCTATATATATGAAACGGTAATGTGCATCCACTATAGCAAACAACACCACACTATAAGTGCCTTTGTAATTATAATAGTCTGATGCTCCGTGTGGTGGATTTTCGATTAATACGTGTTTCCCGTCAATAGCCCCACAGCAAAAAGGAAATTGCCAGCGATCTAAAAAATCCTTTTGTATTTTCTTCCATTGATCTGTGGTGGATGGCACCTAAAAGAAATAAACTTAAATTAGTGTATGGTTACAGGGAAAAGATTCAGCGGTGAACACAAACAGCGACGCGTCTTCATATTTTGATGAATTGGAACAAGAAGATAATATTGCGCCCTTACAAAAGAAAAAAAAATTGTCTCCAAAGAAAAAGGCGGAGCGTGCTCTAATGGACGCACCTAAAATGGACCCACCTGTTTTACAAGCAGTTAATAGATTAGAAACTTTGGCTCAAACTATCCGTCAAGATGAATTTGATACATTCGGAGTACATGTGGCAAGCCAATTACGTAGTTTGCCATTAAGAAATGCTATTGTTTGTCAAAATTTCATCAATAATTATTTGTCACAAAAAGACTGAAAACCTTAAATACACAACATTTTCCAATTGCTAGACCTACGAGTTCACTCTCAGAGTATACACGCTATACTTCGACTCCAGAAGCCGAAGCTACTACTTCCCGAAACCAAGCTTTTCAAAACCAGCGTGAAACTTCGACTCCCGAAGCTTCCACTTCTAGAAGGTACCTCGATTATGAAGAAGACTATTTTGCCAGCTGTTTACTTAAAAATACTGGGCAACAATACGGAGTGAACGACGATATTCTATCTCAAGCTGTTAGGTCGTGCTTAGATGAAAACACAATGGAAAATTTATAAATAAATCGTTTATAATTAATTACTAGTTTCACTTACCATAATGAACTCCTGTAAAACATTGTATATAGCATCCAAAACATCCTTCAAAAACAAGGAAATTGTGCATTCTGGAACTCTAAATGACTCTGCAAGACTTGAATAGTTATCACCGGTAGCCAAGAACTTCAGGGTTATTTCTAATTTAATTTTCGGAGAAAGTGCTACTCGCATATTGGTATCGCATTTTTGTATAAGCGGAGTAACCGTATGTAGTAAAGTATTAAACTGATCAGTACTCATTCTTAATCGTTTTTTAAAATAATCAGGATCTTCTAAACTCCACTCAACCAATAAAGTATCCGAAGCACCCAAGTCCTTACGTCGAGAAATCCATCCACGTACCCAAACATTACGTTTTCTTCTTTCCTTTTGTTTTTTCTTTACTCTTTGTTCTTTAAGCAATTGTTGAATAATTGTATAATTAATTATTTCAATTCCGGCACAAACGGCTATTCTGCTCAACATTTTCGATGGAAATGACAGAGCCGCATGCGATTTTAGTAACCAGTGTAAATGGGCTAGCGATGCGGCTTGGTGAGGCAATTAGTGAAGCGACTCACGACCGCACGGCGAAAATCGACCCGTGTAAACCCCCCTTAAGGCAGCGTGCTCTCTATTGATTTGGACTCATCCACTTCTTGCTAAATGGATAACGTGTAAGCCACCGCGAAATGCACAAAATCAACTGGCCTTACCTTCCGCCTAAACCCATCGTGGATAATTATAACAATAGAAATAACAATGGTAATGGATGATAACGTCTAGAGCGGATTTTCTACTTGAGGGTGCTAGCCTATGCAAATTGCCTTACCACCATGCTATAACGAATGCCATCCAAAGACAACAACCGGGACCGACGACATAACGTGCCCTCCGAAGCACGTAAGCGCTCAGTAGTAATGTCAATTGCGGTCACCCATCCAACTCATGACCGCGACGGACGTTGCTTAACTTGCTGATCTGTTAAGAACAGCTAAGCAAATTTCGCTACGAGCGCTACAATAAAATGCTTAAGTTCAACCATTAAAACTCTCTTCACGCCTCTTTTGAAGCGGTTCAGATTGTAGACCTGAGGAAAACCCTCATGTGGCCGGCGATTATATCGAGTAGTTTATTAATAGTTTTATTTAATGTGCTGTATTACTATAACCCATATGTCAATGTTATCCAAATGCAATTTAAATTGAAGTATTCCCGCCATTACTATACCAAATCACATAACAGACCATTTATGCAAACATTTAGTCCCATTTGTACTCTAAGGGCTTAATTTATGTCCATACGTAATCCAAACTGCTTATAAAGTTGTACTGCCCGGGATTTATAATTTATGGTTCATACTACAGCCTCAGAGGGTTGTTAGGATCAATAGATCAGGAATGGGGTTAGTATGAAGATTGTTGTATGTAGGTATAGCGCAAATCCGTACAGCTCCCGGCTTAAGAATATAAGGCTTATCCATATCCTCTTTTTGGATGCTGTAGAAGGTGACAAAGGGACAAATGTGGCCATTTAAATTTATTGTAAAAATTAACTAAAAAACTTTTTTGATTATATTTTATCTAATTTAAATCACATCTCTACCCGTGGGTGACGTAAGAGTGAAATATCGGAAGGTGGGCAGCAGCTCCTTCTAAGAAACTCTTATCTGACTCGATCTCTATAATACCTTTTTTATGCCTTTTAGCCTTTGACCACTATCTCACCTGATGGTAAGATGTTGTTGAGGCTTACCTAGAATTTTACTAGCTCTCAAGGCCAATTGCCGGAACACCGGTAGGTGCTTGGCGACAGATTTTCTAGTTGAGGGTGGTAGCTAGCGAGGCGGGTATTAGCACAAAACTTGCCAAGCGTGAGGATTATGGCAAATCTCTCCTTTATGGTGGAGGCTGTGTTCAGCGGTGGACAATCCGGTTGTTACAGTAAAATTTTACACTGTTTTATTATCTCTATTTCAATATATATACACACGTATAGATTAAATTATAAAAAATAAAGACAAAGACACAGTTTTATTCTTAATCCAAGGGATTAACGGCCAAACTACTAAACGATTCGTCTCTGAAAATATATCTATTGATACTATGTACATATCAAACTTAGTAAAAGAAACCAATTCTATGTAGAAACCAATTAACTAACAACAATGCTTTGTATGTATTTCATTAGCATTCCCCGTCAACACATAACTTATATAATTTACGAGTATGATATACACTGTATACATATGCAGATATCGTTGAGTTATTGCATATCGATCGATTGATACGGTCAATTAGTTTGACGGTAATTAGCGATAACGAATGTAATGCCTTTACTGTCGGATATATTGTTATATTATCATATAGTGTATTATACTCCCAGTTATATCATATCATTCGACACTCGCAATCTATACTAATATATATTATAAAGAGGAAAGATTTTTTATTTTTTTTTGATGCCTGATAGTTTACCTGATGGTAAGTGATGATGTGGTCGAAGATGTTCTTCTGGCTAACCTAGAAGTACTGGCTCTCAAGGACAGCTGCCGGAACACACCGTTAGGTGCTTGGCGACAGATTTTCTACTTGAGGGTGGTAGCTAGCCAGGCGGGCATTCGTAAAATGCCCTACCACCATGCTATAATGACTGCCATCCTAAGACGACAACCAGGACCGACGGTTTAACATGCCCACCGAAGCACGGAAACGCTCAGTAGTAATGTCACTAGCGGTCACCCATCCAACTCATGACCGCGGGCAACGTTGCTTAACTTTGCTGATCGGTTGAGAACAGCTAAGTAAACTTCGCTTCGAGCGCTTCAAAAAATACTAGAATGATTTGGATGAATTTGGTAAGGAAATAGATTGAGACCCGGTAAAGGACATAGGATAGTTTTTATCCAAATGCGCAAAAAGAGGTTAATGGTTTTGCGCGATAACCAACATACACGCGGACAATGCCAGGTAATCCGGCCTATAATATTACCCCACAGTGTCACGATTTCATTCAGAGCTTTGAAAGCTTTAAAGTTCAGTGTAGAAAAAAGCAGCTCTTCCCTGCAGTTACAAGCAACTGCGACCCAAAGTTTCACCGCTAATACAATGATAAACAAATATGAAGATTAAATGAACATATATATAAAATATATATAATATATAACATAAAATCCTATGTGTTAATGCAAGACACAAACTATCTTCATTCCAAGTTTTATTAAAATTGGTACAGCCATTTTAGCGTAAACGAATAACAAACATAAACACTTACATTCATACTCAGTCACAGAGTTTTGCATTTGTAATATGTGTGTAATTATCAAACTTTAACCCAGTATAAATGCTGTCGTTTTAGAAGCAAATTATCTATCACAATGATATGGGGAAAAAGGTTTTCCAGTGTTATCAAGGTAAGCTAACTAGATGGTTGTTAAGGCCACCCGTAATCAATCAAATATACAATATTTTGATCAAATAAAAATGTACATTGTAGTTTTTGTTTGAAAGTTCCCGTGAGTATGAGACATATTAATGTTTTCAATAACCGGCTGTACTCACGCGTAGTGGTCGAGATTGTCGACCTAGGATTCGGGCATGTCCGATGCCCTTCATCAGGTGAGTTCACGCGTCTAAATCGCGGCGATTTAGACATTGTAGTTCGATATACAACCCTGATTATTTGAGTGTACCAAATACGATCATTATAACTTCACTCGGTTATAAAAAAATTATGAAAAGAGAGAAATTTTGATCGTTTTTGAAGTGGTACGTAAATTATATTAATATTTTAATTAAAAAAAAAATTTATTTGACTTTAGGCATTGGTGTTTAAAAGTATATCTAACGGTTATTTTTTATTAAAACACTTATCATTTTTTCACACGAGTTGATTCTCTCGGCTCGCTGCGCTTGGACAGAGGTAGCACTAAGTGGCAACTGGTTATGAATCTACTGGCCTTAAGAGAGAGCAAGAAAAAAATAAAATGGCACCAACCTCCCCTTTGCCATCCAGCGTTTTATCTTCATGACCCACATACCCCATATTATAATATATGTTCTTGTAACTGTGCCATACCAGTAGGTACGTAAGGGTACATGTACCAATTCGCGGCAAGGCCGGCCATGAATAATTTCGGGTATGTTACCCTGTCACTCGTACCATGCTCGTGCCAGCCTGGGACGCCTACCGCGCACGTACAACTCCGCCGCAAATAGGGTGACCATATATTACTTTGGATTTGGATTTTGCATCAATAGTTGTGATTTATTAAACTGGATTAAAAATCACTAGACCCAAGAAGACCCAAATTCTATGTGCATAGACTTGCTTGTATAAAAATCAACCGACGTGCCAAGTACTGAAAAAAACATAGGGAACTATGTAATATATGATTGTATAAGTTTTATATGCAAGTATTATTAATCGACACATTGATCGTATAGTTTTTTTTAATTTTATTTTTTAGGTAATTTTTATGCAATTGGTTCCACGTCTGACCAAACTGATTGTTAAACGTGTGAGTGTAAAACAGTATATTTTCACCTCTCTAAATAACCATTTAAAGAGGTGAAAAGATACTGTTTTGTAACAACAGACAATAATAGCGTATATTGTAAAATAATAGTAAACTTTATAGCACAGGTTTTATATGAAAGAAAGCTCTTAGATTTTCTTCAGTTGGTCTAATATAAATATTATATTTAACATACTTAATGTAAACAAATGGAACACAAAAAGCCCAGTTGAAAAATGGATTTAAAAATTTTGTTGAAATCGTGGGTCGACAATCTCAAACCCCGTATTGAACATAGTCTATATCTACTTGGCATTCTGCCATTTTACGCTCTTGAGATATCATAACAAGCAACGTCGCTTCTAAAATGTACGGCGTTATACCCACCGTTTTGCATGACTCACGCAAGCTGTCGCAGGATAAGATGACACATGGCCACCCCACACCGTACAGCCTAAACTCTACGACCACAGAGTAATAAATCTGCTGCTATGTCGGCTAGTGTACCTGTTAGATTACTGGTTGGAGACATGCAGAGCGAATTAATGTTTTGAATGCTGTGGTATGGATAGCACTGTTTTTTTAGTCTGTTGACCGAGTCAAATTTCAATAGGTAATTAAGATGCTAAGTACAGTACTTAATTTTTTTTATAGATATAAATATTTTTTTAACATACAAACCAAACCAATTAAACAAAAATAAGCATATCTAATAATTAAAAAGAATATTTTTGTATACAATTAATAGTTTTGGGCATTACTTTATTTTTGGAAATCGATTTAATCGGTTAATCAATTGCTGTTCTCGACCTCGCATGAATAGTATATCCTTAGCAACTAGTTTTAATTTTGGTTTATAGAACCTACTTTATTGTTAATTATAGTCTAAGTTACCACTAACCGATATATTTACGACTTGGGTAAATGTATCGAAGTCGCATCATCCTCGCGACATAAGGGCCGACGGTCATTAAAGCGGTCTGCTGTAAGGGTCGGCGCACACGGGAGATCGAGAACACAATTACACGGCTCGTCCGTTACGATGGATTAAATTCTATGCCTCAATGGAACTGGAGTCCGACCTGATTTTGAATAACAGAGATCTATTTTGCAGAGGAATTGATTTTACGATTAAGCGATACTAAAACAAAAACTGAATTGTCGAGAGGAAATCAGGCGTTACTTTGCGGAAATCCATATTTAATAATTACAAATCATTTAAAAAAAATTAAGTAAATATTAAAACAAAACACTTAAAATATAAAACATACATATAGTGACAATTCCGGCTGATGTGAGGTCATAAACGCCACGTAGCCAAACCGGAAGAATTTTCAACGCGTCTCGCTTCTACACGAAGCATCTTCAGGAGGTCTTGACTCTTCCAGCACCCGATCAAGCTTGATCGATTATTTTAAAGTGTTTTACAAGTATCAACTTAATGTTTTCTTAAAATATTTGTTCCATTATTATTTTGTTAACACAAATAACATTTGAATCACGCAGGTTGAAAATTTGTTTCAATTAACTTATAAATATATAAGATAAAAATTAGCCAGAAATATTCACTCGGATAATATAGGCCCGTACCCTGCTGAAGAACAGAAGAAAAATCTAAAATTGCAAATCCTTAAAAATTATATTTTAATACATATACTCGTATTTCCCAAACAAAATCAGCTTCTAGTGCTTCTAACAAATATTTTGGCAATTCAAACAGAGTTCCATTATTATTTTGTTAACACAAATTACATTTGAATAACACAGGTTGAAGTTTTGTTTCAATTATCTTATAAATATATATGATAAAAAACTAGCCAGAAATATTCACTCGGATAAAATAGGCCCGTACCCTGCTGAAGAACAGAACATAAATCTAAAAATTGAAAACCATTAAAAATTTATATTTTAATATAAATTTTTACTATAATACACATTTAATACAATATATGATTGTATTAAATGTGTAGTATCTCCCAAACAAAATCAGCTTCTAGTGCTTCTAACAAATATTTTGGCAATTCAAACAGAGTGATCGTGCGTTGATGTATTGCGATTCCATATCAAAGTCAAAGTCAAAATCATTTATTCAATTTAGGCGTCTATGACGCTCTTATGAAGGTCAATTACAAATTTTAGTATTGAAATATTCTACATTGTACTGCCACGTTCAGCAAATAAAGTGTATAGAGCCACTGCGAGAAGAACGGGCAAGAAACTCGGGGCCATTCTTTTAAACATCTTTTAACAATGTGTTACATACATACTATATAATAGAGTTATTACAATATTTGTTTAAATTATGTAGGTGACAGGCAATAGCTTGGCGGAGGCGGAATTGTCCAGGCATTTTTGTCGTTTATGTAATCAGAAACTGTGTAGTAGGATTTTTTAATCAATATGTTTTTCACATGCAACTTGAATTTCCCTTCTGTGAGCGTTGTAATATGTTTAGGAACTTTATTATAAAACCGCACACAATTACCTAAGAAGGACCTTTTATTTGTCTTTGCTAATCTAAAACCTGGCACCGCTATTTTATCTTTATTCCTAGTGTTGTAATCGTGATTGTCACTGTTTAATTTAAATTTACTCAAATTTTTACGAACATACATAATATTTTCAAATATATACAGACTTTTACAGGTAAAGTTAAAATATCAATTTCTTTAAAAAGATCCCTCACAGATTCCCTAGGACCCATTTTATATATGGCTCAAATTGCACGCTTTTGTATGATAAAGATTGTCTCTATCTCAGCAGCAGTTCCCCACAGCAATACGCCATACGACATAATACTGTGGAAGTACGCGAAATAAACTAGGCGAGCAGTAGCTACGTCTGTTAACTGTCTTATCCTAAGAACTGCATATGCTGCAGAACTAAGTCTTCCGGAGAGATCATGTATATGTGGATCCCATTGTAAAGTGGAATCCATTTTGATTCCCAGGAAGACTGTCGCTTTGTCAATAGGGAGTTTATCTGGGCCAAGCTTTATGTTTGGTTCAACATAAGGAACATTTGGTAAAGAAAAAACTTTAAACATTTCGTCTTTTTTGAATTTAGGAGAAGATTATTAGCGGCGAACCATTTACAAATCTTAGATAATACATTATTTACATGCGTCAGTTCACTGTCTTTCCTGTCTACTTTAAAAATCAGAGAGGTATCATCTGCGAATAAAACAATATCACAGAAATCTTTGACCATGTAAGGCAGATCATTAATATATGTTAGAAACAGAAAAGGTCCCAAAATTGATCCCTGTGGTACTCCCATTTTTACCATATAACATTATATGGTAAAAATGGGAGTATAAAAATGGGAGTATACATACACATATTCACATATAACATTTTTAAAAAGCTCTACCTCTAAATATAATATTAAATTAGAGCAAAAATATTTTATACGTTGCATAAAGCTTCAGTCATTAAAACATCACGTTAAATCTTAATATCTTTCAGAGCTAATTAAATTATTGAGATATTTCAGTGAAACATAAGCAAGTAAATATTACCCCAAGTAACGTTACATCTACTTTAAATGACTAATATTTGTGACCTATTTTATACGTTGCATAAAGCTTCAGTCATTAAAACATCACGTTAAATCTTAATATCTTTCAGAGCTAATTAAATTATTGAGATATTTCAGTGAAACATAAGCAAGTAAATATTACCCCAAGTAACGTTACATCTACTTTAAATGACTAATATTTGTGACCTATTTTATACGTTGCATAAAGCTTCAGTCATTAAAAAATCACGTTAAATCTTAATATCTTTCAGAGCTAATTAAATTATTGAGATATTTCAGTGAAACATAAGCAAGTATATATTACCCCAAGTAACGTTACATCTACTTTAAATGACTAATATTTGTGACCTATTGATACGTATCCAACATGCTGCGACTATTAATATTCAATGTATCACATGTAACATATTATTAAGGTGCAAGCTTGTAACAATAATACTTGACTGATAGCTAACACAAATCGTACGAATCTAAAACAAAAAAAATATTTAGTCCATTTATATCTTGTAAAACAAACAACACGACATCGTTTCAAAATGTGAATAAAATCTTAAATGCGTCCAACGAAAAGCTTAGATCTTTCTTCTTTATCCTACTTCTTTAATGCCCAGTAAGACGGCCCCAGCATCAAAAATCGCACACGACTGTACCTCCCTTGGCCATTGTTCCAGACTTGTACCCCTTTGTTCTTCACAAATCAAACATGGCCGACTCATTGTTATGTTACCATCCCCTCGGCGGTTCTTTAAGGGTAACTTTAGCATTTCGACTATGCTCCCTTTGTGTTTTTCACGTACTAAGCTTGGGTACAAAACTGCTTTGTAATTAAGATAAGAGTGGAGAATTTTGTGAATTTAAAGCTCGCTGCTTGGTAGGTTGGTGGTTGGTGTGTTATTTAGAGTTTCCGGTTTGTAATCGTTTAACACTATGTGAGGTGCTTTTAGGTAAAAATATCCGTTAGTGAAAAATTGTGGTTACTTCCTTTAGGAGAGGGAATTTAATTAATTATTTTTTACCTACATCAATTTACTAACTGTTCAATTTACTAGTTGTTTTTCTCTTTTGACGTCAGACCGGCAAAAATAGTAACTGTATCTCACTTTAAAATAAAGAAAAAATAAATGACTTTAATCTTCACAGCATGGTTGAAGGAAATTTAACGAATGCTCGCCTGGCTATCTACCACCCTCATAAACAAAATATGTCGCCAAGCACCTAACACTGTGTTTCGTTAATAAAATTACTGGCACAAAAGAACTAATGTCTCAGAGTGCCGGGTGCAGTGCGGTTTTTCACTTGTAACGAAATGCATCTGTTATAGGCAGAAGTTACCGCATAATATCACATGGGCCTCGTATTTGTTTCTTAATAATTCCATATCAAAAAAACTACATTACAAACTACATATTTCTAATTTTTATATTTAGTATGTTGTTTGATAAATTCTCGTGATACCTCTTGACATTATATCACTGCATATACAGCTATTACTGTCTCTATTTACAAAATTACCCCTCCACTAACGGTTCAATCCAATTAGCCAGCACCTACCACTCAACATTTATTCTACCTCTAACCATTATCTCTGCGAAGAAACTATAGTAGAGTATCACAATCTCAGCGGAATCGCAAACCTCCTCGGACTCATTTACACCGGCTGTACTAATTCAGTAAGGATAGGTAGTACGCAATTTTTCGCCCGTTACCTCACACCCCGCACCCCTCTATTTACCGCTCCACGCCCCCTAGCGGACGTGATTCGAAAACAAATACGTACATCCGCAGAATACTCTATTTGTGGCAGTGGAGTGTTTCAGTTGTAAAGGAGCAGCCGAATTCAACTCACGCACACACTTGCAAGTTTAGACTGTTGCATCTCCGTTAGCGGTGCCTGTAACATAATTTATGAGGAATTCTCTATTTGTATTATATCCTCTTTATACTGTCTCGTTGCAACATTTGTGTTCAAGTGACGCGTGTCATTTGTTTTTGTTTTTCTCTGCCAGTAAAACGTCATAACCTTTGCGGTTTTCAACGCAAATCTTTGCATCGGCATGTATGCAGTAGTTTCTAATAATTATCAATGGCCAAATCAGCGCATGGTGGAAAAATTCTCTATATTCGAACTTCTGCCTTGCTAGTTATTTCTCTCGAACAAAAAATCTGTCGCCTAGGTCTTATAATGGTGTACTCCACCAGCTGTTTTTGAGAGTTTTCTTTTAAGGTTAAGCCTGTTGAACATCTTCGACCATATTATCACTTACAAACAGGTGAGAGTTCTTTGACCTTTGCCAGCTTACTAGGAATAAAAATCATAATGTGTTTTTAACAAGAACTAATCTAAATCATAATTGCCAAATGGACAGCTGCCAAAACACACCCTTAAGTGTTTGGAAACTGATTATCGACCTAAAGGTGGTTTAACGTAATACGTTAGGCGAGAATTTTCAAACCTACTTCCGTCTACTGAACCCAGCTGTAGGATTCGAATCTAAGATTGCCCAATCAATAGCTGACAATGACTCTCACGAAGCTAACGTGAAATAGAATTATAATAATTAGAAACTGAGATACTGTCTCGCTTTTCATTACAATTCGTACGGTCTAACTCAAATACGAGCGTTTCTCGGTCTCAAATGCGATGGACATTGTTCCTGAAGGAATCTTGTTACAATATAATAAATGTCTTATACCCCTTTGGGTGTATTAGTGAATATTTTATAGCGTCCCAGCAAAGGAATGCCCTGAATGGTAATGTAGATATATCAACTGGTAGTCAAGGACAAAATCATTTATTCAAACTGTATCGCGTAAAAACAAAGTTTGCAAAGCAGAATTGTTGTATATCTGAGAAATTAAGTAACCATTTTTGTATTTACTGCTGTTCCTAATCTATACTTCTATACTTATAAAGAGGAAAGGTTTGTTTTTGTATGCAAGGAATAAGCTTAAAATCTACTGGACCGATTGGGTTGAATTTTGGTATGAGAATAGTTTGGGACCCGGGAAGGACATAGGATAGTTTTTATCTAACTTTGCAAAAAGAGGTTACTGGTTTTGCGCGATAACTGACATACGGGTGGAGCCGCGGCCGGATAGTTAGTCTTCTTATATAATAATTTGGCCAGGTGATACTAGGTATGCATTATATTTTACTCAACGAATACCTTTCTAGAAGACCCTACTCTTTAACATATTCTCAGTTTACAGTTTAAGGATATAAGGACCTGCTTTTTATGTGTTTTATATAGTGTTAGGGCATTTTTGCGAATGCCCGCCTGGCTAGATACCATCCTCAAGTAGAAAATCTGTCGCCAAACACATAATGGTATGTATTGGGAGCTACCTTTGAGACCTGCTTTACATTCTAGGTTTAGCTAATTTACCAATATCAGCTACATGCCATGCCTGATGGTAAGTGATAACTTAGCATAATAACATACCATCGGGCAAGATTGTGATCAAAGGATATTATATAAAGTACATGGGTACTGTATAGGGGCCATTAATATGGATTAATGGCCCCATTAAGATGGGTTAGTATAGGCCAGACTGAAACTTTGACACATACAGCGTTATCTTCTTACGAACCAAGTCATCGATTTTAGCGAAAAAAGGTGCATTCATACATTTAAAAGAAGCTTGTACTCAGTTCAGGAATTGAACCCGATCGCATTGAAGAAAAAACGTCTATATCGATTATGTAGGTCAAAACCAGCAGTTGCTGTGAAATATGATATCTCCAATGAATAAAATACGCTGTATTTCATATCTTTGTATGTCTTAGGGCCTGTTTCAGAATGTTCGAATAAGTTCCGGTTATAATACCCAGAAGATAAAATAACTGAATGATAAAAATTACAGTTAAGATGCAGCGCGTTTCAAGCTTTAACCGATGGATAGGCTAAATCTATGACTGTGAAACGCAAGGATGGTGTTTTATTTATTAAATATGTATGTAGTATAACCGGAACTTACTCGAACATTCTGAAATAGGCCCTTATAGATTTAGATTTGCCTATACTGACCAATCTAAATGGACACCATGTACAGTCGCCTGCAATAAGAAGTATACACATTGTAATTTATAAAATAGTGGCAAAAGGTTCTGTTTTTCTCTATGTCATCAGAAGTATCTTAAATTCAAAGAATAATGTGAATATTTTTACTCATGTTAATGTTAACTTCGATTATTATTAATAACTTAGCGACATCACATTATTTTGAAAATTAAGAAGTGTATACTTCTTATTGCAGGCGACTGTACGTACATATATTAATAATAGCATAAAACAGAAGTTTATTTACAAACACACAGAAAAATATCATAAAAATTTGGAAACAAACTATATGTACTAAAGCTGTTACAATAAAGGCAAACCTCATAAAAAATGTAAATCAACAAAGGTACGATGTCCAAATAACTTCTTACCCTCATGTGCCTACACTTTACGCTAACAAGGGATAGTTTATATCGCTTTCCTATACAATACAAGCTACCCCGTAATCCAATTACATAACAAGTTATTGGGTAACATTTTCACCATTTTCCTACAATGGAAACCTATTTCATATCTGTGTTGTGTAATTATTATTGCTGCCATTGTTTCCGTTAGTAACAGTAAACAAGGGAGAGTGAAATATGCAGTGCTATCATCTATAGATAATGTCCTTTGATGGTGCGATTATGAGTTTAATGTCGATGTAATTAGATGCATAATTGCTTGTTTAGTTTTCTTTTATTATATGCTTGATAGGTTAGCCTTTGACCACTGTCTCAACTGATGGTAAGTGATAATGTGGTCGAAGATGTTGTTCAGGCTAACCTAGAGTTAATGGCTCTCAAGGACAGCTTCCGGAACACACCGTTAGGTGCTTGGCGACAGATTTTCTACTTGAGGATGGTAGCTAGCCAGGCGGGCATTCATAAAATGCCCTACCACCGTGCTATGACGACTGCCATCCAAAGATGACAACCGGGACCGATGGCTTTACGTGCCCTCCGAAGCACGGAAGCGCTCAGTAGTAATGTCACTAGCGGTCACCCATCCAACTCATGACGCGGCGGACGTTGCTTAACTTTGCTGATCTGTTAAGAACAGCTAACCAAACTTCACTACGAGCGCTTCAAAAAGTATCGTCGGAAATGGAATTGTCATCAAAAGATTATAAAAGTGTGTAGCTAATCGTAGGTATAGGTTACTTAACTTTTGGGTGAAAAAAATAACCTTTAAAAGTAAAAATAAATACTTGATAGTTTTGAAGCAGTGATAGCCAAGCGGTAATAGCTATATACTGCCGCATAGCGCGTTCACCAACAACTTGAGCTGTAACGCAACGCGGAAGGGCATTTTACGTATGCTTGCCTGGCTAGCTCCCTCAAGTAGAAAATCTATTGCCTAGAAATCGGTAGATACTCATCATTCAAAAACGATCTATATTGTGATAATAGTCTTGACTTCATTCGAACGTTGAACTCGTAAAAGTCGGTTCTCGTTAATAACCACATCAAATGAATTAAGTGAACATGTTCCACAGTAATTTCAGTAAAATTAAGTGGTTGGTAGAAAACGGTAAATTATAAAAAACGTTAAAATAATACATAAATCAGATAGCTATCTAGTATCAACTATTCCATTATTTTCACTATTCGGTTTCACTGGCGTTCAATGTACAACTCGATCTATTGTAATTAACATCATTTTGTAGCTATGAAACGATTTTTTTTTATAAGATTGTCATAGAACCTTCTCGAAGCCCACTTAATTTTAATCGGTAACCTCTGCCTGTAACAGATGCATTTCATCACAAGTGACTGCACTGCGCCCTGAGACATAAAGTTGGTTAGTCTCATGTGTAATTTCAACAGTACCTATACACTTGGAATCGGAACACGGCAATGCGAACCTTACAGCTTGGCATTAGAAATTAGTGTGGTATGGTAGTAGTTTCCCGGACGAACCGTTCACAAAGAGTTGTAATGCCTTTTTTATATTGTTATGTTTGCAATAACGCCTGCTCGGCGGATTACACTACAAAATTACAAATTTACGAGAAAATTAAAGTCATGTGCGGAATTCGAACTCGCGTCCATCCACCTCTATAGCCGGGGTATTCTCTGACTGCTTGAGCTAACATGACAATGTCATGTTACATAATATTGTCATGTTAGGTGGATGGACGCAAGTTCGAATCCCGCACATGACTATAATTTTCCGTTAATTTATAATTTTGTAGACACTGTAATGTGTAATGCCACTAAAAGGAGTTCAATAATAGTTTTTTCATATTGCATATCCGAATCAATGTTTTTTGTTCACAAATATTAGTATATTTGTGAACTTATTTTTCTTAGTAGACGTTTTCAGGTTTCCAGATCCCCTAGTGAGATACGTGTCAAATCTCTCATCTCGCTGTCACGTCCGCCAAAATTTTCCGCTGCATCTTCGTAATTTATTAAGATCGCAGATATCCTCGCAAAATCACCCCACCTTGGGGGTGGATAACGGCTATTTTTCAAGGAAAAGATAATGAAGAAGATAATAGAGACTTTTTGAAGGATTCAGTTGTTTTAGGCAGGAAGAAAGTTGAGATGAAACATTGAAAACAAGGAGAAAATATTTTCATAAATTTGGTGCGGTCTTAAATAAATATAGGTCTTTTAAGGATTAATACCTACACATTGTTATTAGTTACTAGCAAACGTTGTTATTGTGTTAAAATAAAAACTTGCCATGTGCGAGTCGCCCTTTTCTCTTTTAGAAGGCAACATTCCGTAAAAGAAAATATGTGTGTCGGTTTTGATCATACATTTAAACATGATTATAATTTGGCGTTTTAAGTAGAGTACTACTACTCTACTAATACACGTCAAATAGTGGATTGATGGACTTTATACAGAAATTTGTGGTACCTCTTTTTCCGGCGGTATGCTTTTATTAACAAAATACTACGATCTATATAAAACACTACAGCTACTACAATAAAAGCATTAAACAAACTATAAGTCATTGCAGACTCACAGGTTGTCCAAATGCTCCAGCCCACTACCAGTTGGAAGCGTTCCCAGCGTTCCCAGCATGCTGGCAGCATTGCCCAGTTGAATTGCAATGCTTGATCGTTGAGCCAAATAGGTGCCAGCATTTTGACCACGCGTCGCATGTTCGAATTAGTATAGTTTTAGAGATAGACAAAATTACAAATATGATATTTAATTTACAAGTATGTTTCTTTTTTATATATAATAAATATTACAATTCATTTGTACTCTATGATATCTTGACGCGATACACTGCTGTCTTGCTAAAGAGACCTACCATAAATATAGAGTTTTAATTTTTTTTATTGTCACTTATTATTATCATAATTCCATGCAATTCGTAGAAAAGTATTATTTAGTTACACAATGTTATATTTGAAATTCAGTTTTCTTGTTAAGGTAACTTTGTACGTTACACAACATGTCTACACAGCAGGGGATAAAACAAATTATATATAATGCAAAAATATTTTTTTCATCAATTTTTGTATACTATCGCAATATCTTAATGGCCATATCATGTAATGCCATCTAGCGTTTTCATTTCACAACTCCTACACACGCTTCCCTCGACTTACCGTTGTTAAATATAGCTACATAGATAGATATACCTACACAGATTTAGGGTCAGCAAAATAACGTACAGCCCAATACGCTCCCTAAGATTTATTGGTCCTAATTCAAAGTGCAAAAGCCGTTTGTCTCCTCTACAGTCATGTGCAAGTAATTGTGCTATGAGTGGAGAAAACAGAGCTCTTTAGAATTTATGTTCGTTGTATCTTGGATAAATAGACCTTGTTTTTGTTGGATCAATGAGAAATCTTTCTAAATCAAAGATACTATTATCTGGCTAAGTAAAGTAAGCCTTTGAAAATGTGCCATATAATACATAGACGTCATACACAAGAGTGACACTGAATATAATTAATTAAATGGGCACCGTGATATGACAATTTGATGTTTTTAGTTCAAAATTGTAAACCAAAATAAAGCATGAATTCCAAACTGTCGAATCAGTACCTCTTTAAATCAAGACATACGAGTAGGTAAGTTCTAGGCGGTTGAGTTCGAAGTAAAAATGTTGAAGAATATAAACTTAAATGCAGAATTACAAGAATAATAAGACCCTACACAAAATAATAAGAATTAAATGTAACATTGCATAAAAATAATGTCATATCGTGCCACGCTCTTTTACTTTTCCGCATTGCAACAGCCCATAAAGGAAAAAAAATGGTTTTCATCACAGTTTCTAAACTACATTATAAATTGTCTGTATTTGTTGGTAAACTAGAGGACAAGGTACATAGTATACCAAAATTTTACATTCCTAACAGGCGTATAGTTTTAAGATCTCTAACTCCTTAACAAAAATGGTCTTAAATTAGCAACTTCGAAAATATAAAAAATATATTAATATTTTCTCTACTCAATTAACTGTAGACGATAACACTCCACAAGCTTTTCTCATTTCTTTTGTAGTACAGTATCCCTGATATATAATTGAATTGAATTTAAAATACATATATGGGTGAAATTTCCACCAAAATACAAAAATGTTGGATTTGTAAATTATGTTGAGCTAAAGACTCGTGACATACAGACAGGCAGACAGACGTCAGAATCTCATGTATAGGGTCTGTTTTTCCCTTTGAGTACGGAACCCCAAAAAGAGAATACTGTAAAGTGTACATGTACCATGGAAGAGATTGCTTTCAGCAGTTAGCCGCCCGACACATTTTTATTGTGACTTCCATTAATCTTGTTTCGCTTGTGTAACAAAACAGTAAATTAGTATCTATCTACTTCACAGAGTCTGGTTTCTTCGAAGTATGTAGACACCAGACCCGTTCCAATTTTACACACTGTACAAACATTTACGAAATTAACAAATACAATTTCCGTGTACATTGTTAAGAGACCCATTCACTGAGAACTTGTAGGGCTTGTATGACCCTCTTCACGACAAAAGTCAAACACGACTTCCCCATTTGTGCTCAAATGTCTATTTATTTACTTATTGTAAACATAGATTTAATATCTATTGTGCTTCATAGATTCAGTATGGAAACTTTTTTGTAAAGTGAGAATTAGAAGGCAGTCCTACAATGTGAACGGACTGGGCAGCTTGAATATATGTAGCTTGGCACATACATACAATCACGCCTCTTTCCCGTAGGGCTAGGCAGAGACCACAGATTTCCAATTGCTACGATCCTTACATATCTCTTTCTCTTCATCTACACTCATCAATCCTTTCATACATAAGTGTCGGTTTAGGGTACTCCTATCTGTTTTCGAAACAGATTAAAGATGTTCTGAAAAAAGGCCAGGTCAAGAGTTAACAGACAATATATTTCTTACTTATATGCCTTAGCAGGTTCATCAAACTAGTTCTTTGAAGTACCTTAAGACAATACATTTTTAATCAAACTATATCACAACAAACTGGGAAAGTTTCAATGTCAGGCCAAAAATTGTTATTGTAGATTGTTTTAAGGAATCAAATAAATTTAAAGATAAATAACCCTCTAATAAAACGCCAAAACATAAACTTATAACTTAAAGCAAAGTGTATTAATAGATACATATGATCTTGTAATTTTGGGCGACCTTTTTTAAACATCCCATTACTTAATGCAATACCATATCTTTTGCTGGAATTAAATTTGTCATTATTTGTAAATTTTTGCCGGTGGGGTGCCGGGCTAGATGTCACTCCCCATCTCTGCGTGTGGGTGTCGTAAGAGGCCACTAAGGGTAACAGACCAGACGGTGGGCAGCAGCGCTTTCTGAGGAACTGATATCTCATACTGCGATCCCCAAGACACCTGCCAAACCCATAATCTCCACGATTATGGGGGTTTCCCATAATCCCCACGATTATGGGAAACCCCCCGAACATAATGAGGGAGGCTGTGTTCACCAGTGGACAATACGGCTGATAAATAACAGTAAATTTTTGATTAATAATATACTGTCTGCTAGGTTTTCAGGAATACCTCTTTGTTCACCGTAAAATAATTGAGCACATAATACACCAATTAGCAAAAATTTCCAAAATACCCGTACTGTTGCTTCATTATTCTGTTTTCCAAGCGTAACGAACACAGAATTAGAATTCTTCCTGATTTTGGATCTGGAAGTACTACAAACTAAAACTGTCTGCTAAGTTTCCTGACGGGCAGCTATAGCAGACGTTAAGATTAAATCAAAGGCATTTGCGGAAACAAACATGTTTGTATGGACGAATACATTTCTCTTGGAAATGAATTGACTGGACACGGCATGAGCGTAGTTGAAAGAACGAACTGTTTGTATGAACAAATTTGGTAGCTTTTGGCAGATAACCAAAGCAAGATTAACTTATTAATTTCCGGCGTCTACGATGTTTATATAAAGATCTTTAAAAATGATACTATATAACATTCCAGAAATCGGTGAAAAGTATAAGGTCAGCGCGAGTTGAACTGACGAGAACTTTGGGCTATTATTTATTAATAATTAAATTTTTTACAAATTGTCACATTAAGCTTACTATGATTAAATATACACAAACAATTATAATGAAGCGATTTTAAGTGCAAAATAATTACCATAGAATTTGAATATTCTCTCTGTGATTTAATTAAAAAGACTAAAGTATTTTTTTATTAGATTTATTCTTTATAAAATGTCAAGTCTATTTCTGTACACTACTCGTAAAGTACATATCTTTAATAAAAAAATGTATTTAATGGGTTAACGGTTAACGAAACAAAATAATGGGGCAGCATGTGACCTTTAAGTTACTTGAATGACATACAAAAACATTCTGTTCCCTACTATGCGTCGTAAAATTCACATGGAGTTCTATATTTTTGGTGCCATCATCAGCTAGATAAAAACAAAACAAAGACTACGTTTATATTGTAGATATCTATCTAACCCGCCTGGCTAGCTACCACCTTTAAGTAGAAAATCTGTCGCCAAGCAGCAGCAGGTGTGTTCCAGCAGCAGTCCTTGAGCGCCAGTGAAACTACAGGCACATGACTCAACAACTATGTATCAAGATGATGGGCGCAGTGCAATTCGTCACTTGTGATAAAATGACTCGAGCTTGTTCCGTCACAATAACATAAAATAAAAAAACCGATCATTCCGCCGGCCGCATGAATAAACAAGTAAAGATTAATTTAAAAATAAAAACCCGACTGCAAATTATTTATTTTCATTAAACGTTTTATCGTTCCATTAAAATTAAAACTGCAAGTTACATATGTTTATGGAATCTTTTTTAAAGCCCTTCATTTTGAAACACATTCGATGGGTGGAAGAAAAAAAAATTATCTCGCAAATTTGCATAAAAAATCCGCCAGTTTGTTTTTTTAATTTTTTTATGTGCCTAGTATTACCTGCGCTAACAAGACAAATCTCATGATATCTCATATATCAAAATCGGTTAAGCCGTTTAGAAGTTATGGTGGAATAAAGAACACAAATATAACATAACCGTTCTTTTGTGGGGAGTCGTGTAAAATGACGATATACATATGTATTACTTAATGCAATACCATATCTTTTGCTGGAATTAAATTTGTCATTATTTGTAAATTTTTGCCGGTGGGGTGCCGGGCTAGATGTCACTCCCCATCTCTGCGTGTGGGTGTCGTAAGAGGCCACTAAGGGTAACAGACCAGACGGTGGGCAGCAGCGCTTTCTGAGGAACTGATATCTCATACTGCGATCCCCAAGACACCTGCCAAACCCATAATCTCCACGATTATGGGGGTTTCCCATAATCCCCACGATTATGGGAAACCCCCCGAACATAATGAGGGAGGCTGTGTTCACCAGTGGACAATACGGCTGATAAATAACAGTAAATTTTTGATTAATAATATACTGTCTGCTAGGTTTTCAGGAATACCTCTTTGTTCACCGTAAAATAATTGAGCACATAATACACCAATTAGCAAAAATTTCCAAAATACCCGTACTGTTGCTTCATTATTCTGTTTTCCAAGCGTAACGAACACAGAATTAGAATTCTTCCTGATTTTGGATCTGGAAGTACTACAAACTAAAACTGTCTGCTAAGTTTCCTGACGGGCAGCTATAGCAGACGTTAAGATTAAATCAAAGGCATTTGCGGAAACAAACATGTTTGTATGGACGAATACATTTCTCTTGGAAATGAATTGACTGGACACGGCATGAGCGTAGTTGAAAGAACGAACTGTTTGTATGAACAAATTTGGTAGCTTTTGGCAGATAACCAAAGCAAGATTAACTTATTAATTTCCGGCGTCTACGATGTTTATATAAAGATCTTTAAAAATGATACTATATAACATTCCAGTAATCGGTGAAAAGTATAAGGTCAGCGCGAGTTGAACTGACGAGAACTTTGGGCTATTATTTATTAATAATTAAATTTTTTACAAATTGTCACATTAAGCTTACTATGATTAAATATACACAAACAATTATAATGAAGCGATTTTAAGTGCAAAATAATTACCATAGAATTTGAATATTCTCTCTGTGATTTAATTAAAAAGACTAAAGTATTTTTTTATTAGATTTATTCTTTATAAAATGTCAAGTCTATTTCTGTACACTACTCGTAAAGTACATATCTTTAATAAAAAAATGTATTTAATGGGTTAACGGTTAACGAAACAAAATAATGGGGCAGCATGTGACCTTTAAGTTACTTGAATGACATACAAAAACATTCTGTTCCCTACTATGCGTCGTAAAATTCACATGGAGTTCTATATTTTTGGTGCCATCATCAGCTAGATAAAAACAAAACAAAGACTACGTTTATATTGTAGATATCTATCTAACCCGCCTGGCTAGCTACCACCTTTAAGTAGAAAATCTGTCGCCAAGCAGCAGCAGGTGTGTTCCAGCAGCAGTCCTTGAGCGCCAGTGAAACTACAGGCACATGACTCAACAACTATGTATCAAGATGATGGGCGCAGTGCAATTCGTCACTTGTGATAAAATGACTCGAGCTTGTTCCGTCACAATAACATAAAATAAAAAAACCGATCATTCCGCCGGCCGCATGAATAAACAAGTAAAGATTAATTTAAAAATAAAAACCCGACTGCAAATTATTTATTTCATTAAACGTTTTATCGTTCCATTAAAATTAAAACTGCAAGTTACATATGTTTATGGAATCTTTTTTAAAGCCCTTCATTTTGAAACACATTCGATGGGTGGAAGAAAAAAAAATTATCTCGCAAATTTGCATAAAAAATCCGCCAGTTTGTTTTTTTAATTTTTTTATGTGCCTAGTATTACCTGCGCTAACAAGACAAATCTCATGATATCTCATATATCAAAATCGGTTAAGCCGTTTAGAAGTTATGGTGGAATAAAGAACACAAATATAACATAACCGTTCTTTTGTGGGGAGTCGTGTAAAATGACGATATACATATGTATTTCTATAAATGAATAGTACATTATGATATATTATGTGCGGTAAGTTGAAAATAACAGCCTAAGCGATATTGCTAGAAAACGTTGAGCAATTATTAAAATTGATCGCTTTTTTTTAAGCTAAAGGCACAAACTCAGCCTGTATTACTAATAAAGTAAATTAATATTTTTGTGTTTTATTACGGAAAAATGGTTGTAATTTATGATCAAAATTAATTAAATTAAAGAATTACATATTTATTTATTATATTTTATTTATTTTTTATTTATTGATAAAATGTTGACCACTTTTCTGACATAAAAACTCTTAGCTCAGGTTTAAAAACGTACCGTTCGTTTTAGACAGATTAAAAACAAACTCGTGCGTTTTACATTACAATAACGCAGAAGCACGATATTGAAATTGGTGAAATAAAAGACCCTTTACGAGGAAATGTGTTATAAATACCTTTTATAGCAGTCAAGTTAAACTATATGAAAAAAAAAACTAAATACCGAGTCACATCTAGAACGACTCTACATCTACTCTACAAAACGCCATGGATGCAGCCACGACTAATGAATGCGATTAACTTTCCCGCCCGCCGCTTTTGTTGCCGACTGTACTTACTGCGCTCGACTCGTTTGTGCCATCAAGTGTTATCTTTGTGCTTATTGTTGTGAAAGACGTGACTATATATAACCAGTTGTTCTTCAAAAAGAAAGATTTATAGATAAAATATTAATTTAAAACATCTTGCTTCTTTTCCATTGCTGATAGGTAAAGCCTTTAACTGCTTTCTACTTGAGGGTGGTCGCTAGCCAGGTTGGCATTCGCGAACTGACCTTCTCAGCATGTGGTGAAGCTCAAGCCCGTGGTGGGATTCGATCCATGGACCTGCTACGCGGCAGTCCATAGCTAATGCCACTGAGCCATCATTACTTCAAAAACTTTTTCGTAATAATTAAGTGGTAGGCATGCGACCGGTCATACAAAAGCTGAAACTTCATTCAATAATATTGATCATCAATATTCATATTCATAATAAATAAATAATAAATATATATTCAATAAAAATATTGAATATTGATGTTGCCTTTTCTATGGTTCAAAGAGGGAAAGTATCCGAAACTTTGATCCGAAATAAGTGAGACTAGAGAAGGAAGGTCTTGAAAGTGTTATAGAAAATATTTAATTTGCGTTTTATTTTGTTTCAGGTACGTTTTGAAAGCCTGATCCGATCCTATGTGGAAGGTTATTTGCAATGAGTAAAGTACCTACTTTCCTTAAAAATATTTGGAAATGGCAAATTATTTTAATAAACAAGCTGAGTGTAATTGTAACATGTAAGTATTTTGAAGTTAATACCAATACTAATAAGTATATTGTACGCCGCCATCCCATGTCGAAACTTGTTCCCCCCAATTCAAAAGTAGTCAGGAAGAGATCGCTTTGAGCGATAAGGACGCCTATTGTTCACTATTGTAAGCTAAATATTTTTAATTTTTGTTTAGTTTAAGGTGTTCAATAAAGAATAAATCTCGTACCATCTCGCGTGACTATTATCTGTAACAGGCATGAAATATTTATGTATGAAACTTCAATGATATCCAGGTACATTAGTTATTCGTAGTATCCAGGCCAGAGCAGGTTTCGAACAATGCAAGACTATTTTATAAGTAAAATAAATAGACTTCTATTATTTTTAAGAGCATTGACGCATGATACGCAAAAACTTCGAAATTATTTCGGATGGAAAAGATGACATCACAAAAACGTGCATTCAAATGGATGGAAAAATTTCGACTATCCAGCACCCTCTTCCATAGCTTAATTGGTAGTGGAACAGGCTAATCATAATCGATATGACGTGACGGCTATTTGGCAAAAATGTTTGCACCTATTAGGCTTAACGACGCTACGTACGAAAAGGCAATGCTGCCAGCATGCTACTCGTAAGAAAACTGCCAACTGGCAGTGGACAGAGTATTTGGATTGTCTTTAAGCAAGTAACGGCCGCCAAATGTAGTAGCTGTAGCATTGTATGTAGATATAAGTATATTGGGTAAAATGTGAGAGTTGTTTAGATTCCTCTGCCTACTCCTTCAAAGATATTCAGGGCGTGTAAATATAGCTTATTATTCATAGAAGGTATGTATGCCTTAGAACTGAAAATGGTACTAACATTTGTAGCTCTCTCTTTTCTTTATAGCTGGTAGACTAGTCTTTGACCACTCTTTCACATGATGGTAAGAGAGTGATGATTTGGTCGAAGTTGCTGGACAGGTTAACCTAGAATTAGCTGGCTCTCATATTATTGCGACGTTATTGATAGGTACAGGTTTTACTTACGAAATTGTTAATAAAATCAATATTTGTATAAATCTAGGATACGTTATAGTTCTATGTGCGAGATATAACGAATAAAATCGCCGAAAACGTCGATTGTAGTCGAAATCACATCGCGCACAGTAAATACGAACGAAAGCTGCGCATATCCCGAAAATTATCGCAAAACGGAGAAGTACATATCGAAATTATGACACGCCGGAATTCATAAAATACCCGTCGTGCGTTTTCGAATAAATCGGGAATATCGGAATGTGATAGCAGTGACGATCCTATGATTTATATTCAGTGGCAATTTGGTAGGTCTTTTTATGGCGTATTCGTTTCCATACAGCTGTGGCAAATACGCCGCGGCTAGATGTGCTTTGCAATCGATCGACGGATGAATGAAAAACGAAAATGTATTTTGATTGATACGATGTTTTGGTAAAATCTTTTTGTGGTATTTTTGTGCTGAAAGAGCCCGGTTTGGCTGCTATTCTCGGATTCAGATTTACTTGATCATTTGATAAAAATATTGATACATAGATAATCCTTTATTGTTACATTACTAAAATAGAAATTTGATGTTTACAATAGTACAGGTTTAAGTGTCACTACGTGCGGTCTTATCATTAATAGCTATATCCAGGCAACCTTTGAATGGAGCGTTCATACGGGATAAGGGTGAACATAATAGAGATATATAATCATCAAATTAAAAACTGAGGCTTATAATCTATAACTTGAATAAAACTTAAAATGTTTTTTTTAACTACGAACGAGGTTCGAACCGCGTGGTCGCTAGCCAGGCGGCATGCGCAAAATGCCCTTCCACCATGCGGTGAAGCTCAAGCCTGCGGCGGGATTCGAACCATGGACCTGCTGCGCGGCAGTCCATAGCCAATGCCACTGAGCCATCACTGCTTCAATGCATGCTTGCATGGTGGAAGGGCATTTTGCGAATGCTCGCCTGGCTAGCTACCACCCTCAAGTAGAAAATCTGTCGCCAAGCACCTAATAGTGTGTACCGCCAGCATTCCTTGAGAGCCAGAAAAATTACAGGTATATGAGACTTAACAACTGTTTGTCTTAGTGTGAAGGGCGCAGTGCAATTCGTCACACGTTGCGTCACTAGGCAGAGGTTATTCCACTTAACATCAGGTGGGCACCGTGGTTGTTTCGCCACAATCAAATGAAAAAAACAATAGGAACGGTAGGCTGGGAATATATCCACAAAATAACAATAAATGTACATTTTTACGAATTAGATATATATGTAAGGGTTAAGTAAGATTCAATGTTTTGAAGCATTTAATTTGAAAGACGACGAAGTCACTGTCTTGTATGAAGTTTTGGCTTCAAATTGTCTGCGTTCGTTAATTAGTGTCGGTAGATGCGAAAGATGTCGCGAGAGATGTCTCAAGTGTCTCTAGAGAATATACTTGTTCTTACCCTTCATCTCCTAAGTATGCTTGAAATTTCCTTTTGTTTATACATACGCACTGGTGATAGGCATTTATGTGACCTTTGATTACGTAAGATTTAAATTATTTTTAATATTAGCTTAATCTTTAAACTGAATTCTAGTATATGGTCAGTTCAGTTAAAAGTCGGTTAGAACAATTTGATGAAAGGTTTAAAAACAGATCAGGGTAAGAAAAAATAAATAGTAAGCCAAGATTAAGATAATATATTGCTTTAAGCATCAAATAAGCATTTTATCATATGTGCTTGCCATACTTACTCAAATTATGTGTGTTATTTACATGAAACTTAAGAAAAATATTATAAAGACATCATATGACTATCGCATATAATTAGTACCGGGGCAATTAGTTCTGACTCTCCCAATGTCTCTCGGCAGCAACTCATGCCTAGATCCGTACCACGTTGGTGCCCTTGAGCTCGCTGTCACCCTCCTATAGTAGCGGTGCGTGTTCAGCGACCGCATCAGGAGACGGAGGTAGAAGGCACTTTTCGTCTTCTGCGCCCGTGCGCCTTCAGCACTTCTTTCTCCCTTCAGAGCTATAAAAGGACCTTCCCTCGCCCAAAGTCCGGTGGACTTGGATGACCGACAGAGGCAGCTAACATATATGCCCTCGCTAAAAAAAGCATATATGGATCTGAATATTCGGCAAATAAAGTCGGATAAAAAAGGTGTACATTTTACAGATATAATATACAGGGCGTCCCACGGCGATGCCACATGGAGGGAAAGTACCTTGAATATTGTAGATGGAATATTTTACTGAAAGAAGACATTATTTTAATTTAAAAAACAATTAAACTGCATTCATGCATATTTAAATAATTACATAGTTGAACCGGGAATCGAACCCGTTACACGAGAAAAGAAACCATTATATAGTTTTATCATACCGATCGAAAGATATCATCACAAGGACTATTTTTTGCTACATAACATAGTGTCATCTTAGATAAAACGATTAGTTTAAGATTAGGACAAAAAACAAGTGACCGCATTAAATTATTTTTTCCCGTAAATATCACGCAAGCCGGTTCCTAATAAGTTTATGTGGATATAACTCGGTATACTTTGACCAGCAAATGATTAATTTCAATCTACACCTTTAAATACGAATTTTGCGATTTCAACATTTTTCTAACACCTCTAAATCAAAATAAAGGAATTACAAAAAAAAAAACGAATCTTATACAAAAATTTCCACTACGCAACTTTATTCAAAATCTCGACAGTCACCGTCTATTTAAAGCTAATCATCTTCCGAAACAAACAAACTTTTCATTCCGCGGGTTGATAGAAAACCAAATTATTAAAATACTTTTAAGTCCCAGTTTTTAATAGAAGCATCCGAACTAAGTTTTATCTCTGTAATCCTGGCCACAAGGCAAGTTTCACGAGTAAACGAGTTAACTTAAACGATTTCCTTGCGACTGAAAAAAGGCGAAAAACGAGGGACGAGAGGAAAGTAGAAGCAAGAACTCAGAAGTAATGGCGTTTCCTTCAAAACTGACATCTATCTGGTACCTAATGGAATTGTAAGCGCTGTTGATTTGTTGAATTGTATGCTTTGTTGTGATTACTATGGTTTTCATTTGTTCATAAATGTTATTGTCTTTGATAATGAATTTTGCAAGAAAATCTATGTAGGACTTCGTGCTTTTGTGAAGGAACAAGTTTGTAGAATATTTTGAAGGTGATTACCAATATAAGGTACTAGCTTTCCGGCCGCGGCTCCGCCCGCCTTATCGCGCAACGCCACTAACGCAGTTGGATAAAAACTTCCACTTTCCCTGCGTCTCAAACTATTTCTGTTCCAAATTTTATCCAAATTGTTCCAGTTTTAATTTATTCGTTGCATTCAAAAATACGAATCTTTCCTCCTTATATTAGTATAGATGTAGATTTTGGTCGGCATAGGTAAAAATTATTTAGTCATTATTTAGCCAGGAACTCCTAGATTGAAAGAGATTACGCATCATAGTACAATTAACTAATTGTACTAGTACAATTAACTAATTGTACTATAATGTGCACTTCATTTCACTACATTTACAATTTCAAACCAGGAGTTCCTGACGATGGTACACCATAGGAGTGCTATAAGTTGGAAGCCTTTTTCTATATGTGTTGATAATGTCTTGATCTGACGCGATTAAATTGTATACCTCGAATGTCAACAACAAAGAAATCTTGTTTAGATTTCTTTGTTTCTCAAAGAAGCTTAATGCATCTACGGTAAATCTTGTCTATAGATTTTAATATTGAATTAGTTGTACAAATCTTAGTTGGCATCGGTGTGCACAATATTGGTGTATATTTCAATAACCGCCTTAGGCACATCAAAGGTGTAATGAGTTTCAAACTTTTTTCTTTGTGTTTTGACGTTTGTGTCATTTTGTTGCAATCGTTGTGGAGTTGATAAAGGAGACACGAATCCTTTCGTTCTAATCCATATTTTTCAAACATCTGATGCGCTGTTTCCAAGAAATTGGCATACATTTTTTTATGCCTGATAGGTTATGGTCGGCATAGGCCACTATCTCACCTGATGGTAAGTGATGATGTGGTCGAAGATGTTGTTCAGGCTAGCCAACCATTCCTGCTCTCATGGACAGCTGCTGGAACACACCTTTAGGTACTTGGTGACAGATTTTCTACTTGATGATGGTAGCTAGCCAGGCGGGCATTCGTAAAATGCCCTACCACCATGCTATAACGACTGCCATCCTAAGACAACAACCGGGACCGACGGCTTAGCGTGCCTTCCGAAGGACGGAAGCCCCCAGTAGTAATGTCACTAAAGGTCACCCATCCAACTTATGACCGCGGCGGACGTTGCTTTTCTTCGCTGATCGGTTAAACCAACTTCGCTACGAGCGCTTCAAATCAAGCTTGACATCAATCCGCAGTTTCTTGTGACCAGATTTGAATATCATATAACGGAATTTAACTAAAACGTTTGTAAAGTCAAGCATTGCTTTGACTTTGATATGGTTTTAATTGTCATATTGTTTTCACTTATTATTTTTTTTAGGCGGTATACCTTTATTAACCAAATACTACAAACTATATACAAAACTACAGCTACTACAATACTGCAGCTACTAATTTTACTTATAATTTATTGAATAACTTGTTTTCATGTTCTAGTACACACATATACGAGTGTATTGTGACGTTTAGCTCCTGTCTCGCATATATATAAATTATCATAGTTAAAGACAGACGTTACATACACTGCAGGCTTTTTATAGATATGTCGGCACACAATTTCCGGCATCACAGTTTTGTGTTTCTTATCACTCATGTTGGTACCATATGTCTTGTCTAATAAGACAAAGGATTAAACAAGAACAATATAAAAGGGCAACACAAGGACACAATAGTACATTTTTTGGCTTGGGATGGCCACGTGCTTTTGCCAAACATCTTTGAGAAAGCTTATGTTAGAAGTAAAAACGGCACAATCAAGAAAACTGATAAAATTTGTGATTTTATCACTCAAAACGATCCTTTCCCGAAAGCATTGAAAGAAGAAAAAGGGTTAGTACTTTGTGGTTTGGTGGCTTGTCATAGATTATTATTTTAGACTTATGGCTTGATATTAAAACTGGCTTAGCAGGTCTTTGAATACCAAATATTCTACGATATTAGATTTATACCATCAACTGTTTCTTGTTTAAGTCACATGAGTTCTCGAGCATGTAGTTTCCGCAGCCACGAAAAATCTGGCAACATGTTCACATCAATAAAAATATCTTCACAAGATTATATGGGTCAAAGAGCAAAACCTCTTACGGCAAAAATGTGCCGCTTATCGTGGCAAAACATGAAATTTCTCGCATTACTTTTGAAGGGTTAAAAGGCTATAAATATGAGCGTATCTCGCGATCTCGCCATAATCATGCCGTTTATCTTATACCGCTACATTAACTACGAGAGCTCCTAACATCTTGAAATATTCCCGCTACTGATATTAAGATTCATTAAACTTGCTTTTAGTTTGTGGAGATAGCCTGCGACTGTAACTTCTGCAAGATGACGTTGGATTTGTTTGTAACAGCGGGTTGGGTGGTAGGAGGGTATTAGTGATTTTAAGTTTGTAAAAGCTGCATCCAAAATTTGTTAGATTGAGATTAATATTTTATTTGAATTTCCCTTTGTAACATGTTATTACGATTTTGGTGACCTATGTATGTCTTTACTCGTTTTATTCCTATGCAAACATGGTTTGGCCATATAGTTTGGCATTCGTTTAAACTTCGTAAGGTGGACTCGTCTTGCTATCAAAATGCCACGTATGTGAAATTTGCACCATCTTTTTTCTCTAATAATATAAATGATTAGACAAGAATATATAGAAGAAATGTTTGGCTTCAGTTTAATGGCTAGCAGCCTTCCTGACGCCAACCATCCTTTGGGATGCTCTTGTTGGTTCGATATATGAACCAGTCTACCTTTCGGTGAATGAGGGAATTAAGATGTTGAAAAAGCCCGGGGGCCAACTTCCATCTCTAAATTCAGTCCTTATAACCTTAAATAAAAAAAAAATTGGCACTGCCACATGTCACTATAGTAAACTTTCATTAGAACCTGCATTGAATCAAGACATTTATGCGATAGAGATAGTGCTATATGAACATTATTGTTACGTGACGGCCGTGGTACGAGTCTTAGTATCAATATTTTAAGTTTGAAATAATGATGTTGGTTTTCCATAATATTTTTTAAAAGGTGGGAGTTGGGCCCTTGTAGTGCTTTGGGTCCTCTAGTGCTAAGTTTGCTCGCGCCTTGGCTGTGCCTCGGCTTTGCAGTCAACGACCTACCTTACTTAATTGTAACTAGTAATGAAAATGGGGCTTAGATACCCAAGACACAGGCACTCACCTAACTTAAGTACAAACGCCTACCATCGTTTTATAACATTGAATAAATAAGCCAAATATGAAAGTTATCAAACAAATATTGTTGTAATTCATTTAATTTTTGTAGTAATAATAGTGTAGTAGTAATTTTTATAGTGTTTATTTAAGAATGAGTGCACAATACATACGTAATCCGACCTCATTCTGCCGGGCGAGGGTAGACGTAAAAAGTACGCCCTCATTATCGTTTTCCGGAGTCGCGCCGGTTTCTCAAGTGTTCTGAAACAATACAATTCCGCATAGAACGCTTGAATTTATCAAGAAGAGTAAAAAAACTTTTGTTTAATGAAATAATAGTGAGATTAAAATGCTTGTGGTCTCATAGTCTGTGAGGGACAGTTTGTATTCCTGGATTTTATTGCTGCTAAACTCACAAGTTCTTGTTAGAATGTCTGATTACAACAAGGATTTTGAAAAATTATGCCCGAGCGGCAATAGCTATAGACTGCCGTGCCGCAGGTCCGTGGTTCGATCCCCACCACTGGCTTTTAGAGTCACCGCATGGTGGAAGGGCCTTTTGCGAATGCTTGCCTGGCTAGACATATAGAAAATCTGTCGCCAAGGACCTAACAGTGTGTTCTGACAGCAGTCTTTGAGTGCCAGTCAAATTACAGGCGCACGAGACTTAACACCTGTGTTACCACCAATTTTTTACTTGTGACGAAAAAAAAAGTGTATTATTATCATTCAATTTAATTTATGGGAAAGTGCTAGTTGGGCACTCAATTTATTTAATCTTTGTACGTATAGTGTTCTTAAGGATTTTTCAAGTTAAGTGCCAACGACCGTTTGCCTCGCCTTGGGAGTGCCAGTCAAATTACAGGCGCACGAGACTTAACACCTGTGTTACCACCAATTTTTTACTTGTGACGAAAAAAAAACTGTATTATTATCATTCACTTTATTTTATGGGAAAGTGCTAGTTGGGCACTCAATTTATTTAATCTTTGTACGTATAGTGTTGTTAAGGATTTTTAAGTTAAGTGACAACGACCGTGTGCCTCGCCTGGTGGTAAGTAATCACCGTCGCCCGCGGACAACCGAAACACCACAAATCTTGGGGGTGCATTGCCGTTCTTAAAGATGAGAACATGCTCGGTTCTTCAAAAAAATAACCTATGCAGAAGAGTAATAAATACCATCCGTAATAGTTTTGATACCAACTGTAAATAAAATCATGTATATAGATATAAACTAGCTGACCCGGCAAACGTTGTTTTGCCGTATAAATATATATATATATAACTAAAATGGCTATTAAAAAATAAGGGTTGATCGTAGAAGGGTGAAAATTGAGGATTGTATGTATTTTTGTATGTTGTATCATAAAAAAATAGAAATTAAAAATTTTGTCTAAAAAATAAAAAAATAAAAATTGGGGTGGACTACCCCTAACATTTAGGGGGATGAAAAATAGATGTTGGCCGATTCTCATAGATACCGGATAAGCACAAAAAATTTCATCAAAATCGGTCAAGCCGTTTCGGAGGAGTATGGCAACGAAAACTGTGACACGAGAATTTTATATATTAGAAGATAAAAACTAGATAATAACTCATTGCCACACAATAGCGCTTCAAAGGAAAAAAAACATTCATGATAAGCGATTCTGACTACGAAGTTACTTGTAACTCAGTCTGTTACCAAATGTCTCAATAGTGAACTATCAGTTCCATAAAAATACTTCTTCAATCACATTTTCTACTCGTAATGGTCGCACACAACTTTTTTTTTCATTAATCAATACGAACGTATTGCCAGTCATCATGGAAGGGAGAACACCGGAAGTACCCGACCGGAAGTGAAGGGACTACGCGCTGCGTTTAATTGCGCGAAAAACGAAGCCCTTCGAATTTAGAACGGTTATTATTTATGAAGTCTCGAATTTTGCTTGTACAAGGATATTTTAATACAATTTGTGGATCGTTTGTAATTTTGCTTCACGATGCAGCTATTACCCAGTTATAATTCAGTAGTATTTTACAAAATTTTATGATATAAAATTGATGTGTAGTCTAAGAAGAATATTTTACTTATTTATTTATTGACAAACTGAATATGATATTTCAATGTATTAACAAAATTCATATATCATTTTATTGACTGAAAACCTGTTGCTTTAATAAAATAACTTGCCATGTACTTAATTATACCTCACCATGTAAAAATCAACTTGCATTGCGAAAATCTTCCCCTAATCATGTTAAATATATTTTAATACAGAATTTTAAATTTTCTATTCAAGGCTAAATATTAGCTTTAATTAATACATACAACTAGTACATAACATCATTCCCGTTCCGCAAAGGGGTAGACAAAGCCCACGGATTTCCTCATATGTTCACACAGTACACAGTTTTTTCATATACCTACCTCTTGATACCATCTCTCACAACATATTCTTCATACACGCCCGTATATTAAGTACTCGTGATAAAGCCTTTTTTCCAAATCGTCCCGAATCCGGTGCCTTATTGTCTTACTAGAATGGTAATGTAGTGGAACTTAATTTTAAAAATGTCCTTTGAACGATGCCCATTACAAAGATCCAATTTCAAAATTAAGTTAATTTTTATAACCATTTTCGTAGATAACATGCTGATTATGGAGTTCAGATGTCAAAATGAAATTCATTTTAATTCCCATTTTAGCTAGACGATAAGTAATGTTGTTCCGCCGCACGGAACACTTTTTAAACCACGCCCGCCGCAGTAAGCTTTGCCTTCTACTGTTTTTGAGCTTGACTTATATATCTTTACATATTCATTCGAAGAATTAACGATATATATAATAGACAAGTCACAATCATGTATTAAATCCAGGCTTCCACGACCCATTTATTAACCTTAGACTCTACGGCAGCGAACGCATAAATGCGTACACTGTTTTACACAGAAATATAAAAACAACGGAGTAGAAAAAGCAAGAAACCCAAAGACATTTCTTAGTACTTTTTAGGGTTCAATGCCCAAAGGGTACAACAAATCCCTATTAATGTCACTACTGTCTATTGGCCGTCCACATATATGTCACGGGTTTACAGCTTTTAAATTGAATAAGTTATAGAAGTGGAATTTAGTGTAGACTGGTACCCTAAAATCGACTACTACTACTTGTTTGTAGTACAACGCAAGTGGTACTATAGATGTCGCTCCATCCCAATACGATGGTTAAGGGACGACAGGAAAGATTTGAGTTATGACGTCATGTCATGTTAGCTCAATTGGTTAGAGCATACCCCGGCTCAAGGGGTGGATGGACGCGGGTTCGATTCCCGCACATGACTTAAATTTTTTCTATCGTATATTTGTGATTTTGTAATACAGTAGTTATGTCACAATGTATGCCAATACATATGGTATAGCGGACTTTTTTGTAGATATTGATGTCCTCTATAAAATTGTAATAGGTACATCAACTTTGCTCTATTGTCAACAATTTCCGCAGCGTACGCGATATAACGATTTTTTTGGTGTTTTTTTCACACGTTGTGTTACATTATCGAAGTTTTAATACACATCCCTAAATTTTTTGAAAACATTCTATAGCTTATGTTTATAAGGGATAGTGGAGGATTCTAATTACTTTATTTATTCTAATAGTGAAAGAAATTTTCAAATCCGTCCTGTAGTTTTTGATTTCATTCGTTACATACAAAAATACATACATACAAATCTTTCCTCATTATAATATTAGTATAAATATAGGTAATACTTGTGATTTTGTTCTCTTACTCAACAGATTTTCTCTGTACATACAAAGGTATTATAGAAGAGATTATTTTCAGCGATAAGTCTGTTCTTCGATGCGGAACCTATTGTTATTATTTGTGTATCATCAACTTAGTACTGTGTTTAGCGTCTAGAGCTATATCGATGTTAACAAACCAAAACTATTGCCTATCCAAAGCAAATATTCGCCAGATATTTCAATTTATTTGACCATATTCAAGAATTTTGTTTTCGAGGCTCTCATTATCATGTCACGGTAACACTGTCGTGGGTTAATTCTGCTCTGAATCCGTTGGAATGCATGCAATAAACTGAGCTTACGGCTCCGCGCGCGGAGCAATTTCAAATAATATGAAATTATTATGATTTCGTTCGCCGAAAATTCACCTAGCAACAGAGCGGTGGTTGGTGAAAACAGAAGTAAAACTTGAATTGTTTTAGTTACTACCTCTCAAACCTGGAGTAAGTTTCATTCTTACTTTTAGCTTCGAAATAGTCACTAATTTGTGAACGTTTATATATACCCTAAATAAAATTATACCTTGAAGCGCTCGTAGTGAAAATTGCTTGGCTACTCTTAACCGATCAGCTAAGTTAAGCAACGTCCGCCGCGGTCCTGACTTGGATGGGTGACCGCTAGTGTCATTACTACTGAGGGCTTCCGTGCTTCGGAGCGCACGTTAAGCCGTCGGTTTCACTTGTCCTCTTAGGATGGCAGTCGTTATAGCATGGCATTTTAGAAGAAAACAGAAATACTTTACTATGCGGTTCGTACGTTCTACAATTAATAGGCTGTTGATCTGAAACGTCTTAGGATGGCCAGTTATTTATAACGGAATATGTTTTATTATGGCCATTGAACTTCTAAAAAACGGGAGGAAAGGCACCCATGCCTCAAAAACGGCAATGTCAAATTGGGCGACGTATCTTGATTGAGTCTCAGTTGTGGGCGTATGTGTATCTACTGCAAGCTTGTCTTCCTGTCTTTGCCATTCATTAAAACGAATCGTATACTTCCATTAAGTCTAGCTGTGTGCATTATTATGCTTATGTAAAACTTTCTCCACATTTAATTTTCGTGATATCTTAATTTTTTTTTAAATCCCTAAAACCTAGAAAAAAACGTTCACCATGTTTACGTGTACTCTAGAAAATGTTTATTTTAGTTTTTGTTACATATACACAATATATGTCATAGCACACATTATAAAGCGAAACTACAAATATGATGCGAGTTGAAAAAGTCTGGTGAGACGAATAAATAGCAATATTTTATTTACCAAAACATATTTTGTTTATCACTTATTATATTCTCTTCCAGCGTGTCTATCTAGAAAATCTAGTAGTCTTAGTTGCAGGTACAAAGTGAACAGGTATTTTCTGGAAAGCATGGTCCAGCGTAGAACATCTCTTTACTTCTACCCAAGATTCACACTTTAAATGAAATATACATAGGTTGTTCACATTGTATCCTAAGATTCCTACATTTTTATTGGAAAATAGACAGGCTAAATGGTGGTCTATACCTTATCCGTACGCATAATAGTTACCTACAAGATATGTGTGCGCAACACATCCACAAACCCAGTATAAGTCGTATAAGGTTGACACACTTACACCACTGTACCGAACTTCGCGCAAACACGTACGAAAAATACCGAGTCACATCTATTTTTGAGGTTGCCTCGGAGGGAATACAAATGAAGTGTTGTTTGTGGCAGATTAATCATAATCACTGCCGGTGATTTACGAGCTGAATTAGTATGAGCTCTCTTGATTTAGGGTAGTATTTCATCGCCAAGGTCACGCATTCAGAAGTGATAGTGTGCTAATATTGGACTTCGGGCTAGTTCTTCATAGGTCATTATGTTAATGAAGAAAATAGTGTGCTATTGATGATTTATCAAAAACTAACAAAAAACAAATTACATCTCTCTATGTATTTTTTTTAAAAGGTTGTATTTGACTATCTTAACTGATTTTAAGTGATAGTGTGGTCGAAGGTGTTAACAGGTTTACCTTAGGGTGGTAGCTAGCGAAGCGGGCTAGCTACCTAGACGCCGATGTCTCGCCGAATTTGTTTCGATATTTTTTTTAAGTCACCAAGATAAGTTCCATGCGTTAAAAAGTAACAAACCGACAGACAGATATGTTCGCTTGTGAATTTGACTTGAATCGTATACTTCAGAAAATCAAACCCAAAAAGAAATATTTACATGCATACAGTGTTATACGCAAATCGAGTTTAATTCCACCCGAGTGCAGTGAACACGAGCTGTCGTGAGAGAGCGCCTCGCAACATTCACACTTTTGTAGCCTTCCACTTGACCCATATCCTCGCTACGTGTCTCCTGTAACAGGAAGCGGCCATCCCTACATCTCCCACCCCAGACCACCTCACCAAACAACCGATGACACACAAAAACACTCCATCATACCGCAGCATAAAGATCAAACTCCTTCAAACGATCGCTGACTCAAAGGCGACTCCCCACGCAATTTAACACTTTGTTTTTCCTTCAAACATGGCAGAATATTCAATGTCGGCGGAAAATGAGTTGGATGTTCCTATTAAGCGATTTGCTACTCACTTTACCTCGTAATAAGCGTCATATTCAAATGGCGGAATGCTACTTTGTAATGAATTTTTTATACTGTTTCGGCCTCCACTAGCAGTAATAATACGTCTAATCTAAGCCCTACTCGCAGCAATATGTGTATTCAAAAACGAAATGTATTAAAATTGTATAGGAAAGGGTAGGTCATTATTATGATTATTTATTAAATATAACACAAAATTCGGGAAACAGGTGTGACGTTATGTATGTTTCAACTAGATGAAGCAAAATTAGTATACATAAATAATCACGCCTGTTTCCCGTAGAGGTTGGCAGAGACCACAGATTTCCACTTACTACAATCCTTACAAATCTCTTTGGCTTCATCTACACTCATTAATCTTTTCATTCTTTTTTATTTAGGGTACTCCTGACTTTGAGCTTTTTTCAGAACGTCTTCAATCTGATTTCGGTTCGCCTAGGTCTTCCCCTTCTAACACTTTCGTTCACTTGTCCCGTGTATACCTTTAGTTATTGTCAATACATTCATTATCTCTACATGTCCAAACCATCTACACATACCTTTCTCGATTTTAATCACTACATCCTCATTCACACCACATCGTTCCCTTATCACACTACTCCTTATCCTGTCACTCCGTTTGACTCCAATTATGCTTTTCAATGCTCTCATCTCCACTGCATTTATTCTACTTTCATGCCTTTTCTGCCATACTTAACTTTCACTACCATACATTAGTGTCGTAGCCAACAAAATTAGTATATCTCAGAAAATATACTTTAAGCAAGACAAATGGAAGAAGTGTAACGTAGGAGTCACTCTTGTGTCAAGTTAAAGTCGTGGATATACTTTAATAACCTTCAAGTTTCGACTTTCAGGCATAGATTAAATAAAAAAGAGGAGATTTGTATCAAACTCCTCACCTCCTTAAATATACTAACTCTTCTTAACTTCTATATGCGACTTGGACTGCGTAAGAATCGGTAATCCTGCACTCTTTCGGGAATTACTAACTAAATTCAGTGAAAAGTTCTATATTCTAATCCAACACCTGAAGAATATAAAACCCATGGACCTAGTTTTACAAATATCCGTTTAGTCAAATAGGATTCGCATGTATGATATTCATTAATTTCCAGATGCGTTCAATAATTCTCAATTTCTCAACGGTCAATATTTTCGTATAACCCGGCAAAATAAAGAAACGAATCCAAAATGGCGCCACTAATCAAAACCGTTCACTTGCACACTAAAGAATATATCAAATTTAAAATAGATGATGTTCATCAGTCCGTTTAGCCAATTAAGATATCAATAGCAACCAATACAGGTACACACCGTCGCAGTTTAACAATATTCGATTATCCACAGGTGCGTTAACAATTTTATATTTCCCAACATTTAATATTCTTGTTACCTATTCAGTTTGTTTAATACAATAACGTTAATTATGCCATTATAAAAGTACGTCAAAGCTTGTTCTTTAAAGTTTTTAAGCATTAATGAATTCCAAGTAACTCAATGAGTGGTAATCTCGTATTTGTATAAGCGTAACCCTTCGTTTTGCAAACTTCCAATGAAATTTGTTGTGCGTTGATTCATTTAATGTTGCAAACTTTTAATTGGTTTAATAATTTCGCGTTTCCTGATCAGTATTTAGGTATAAAATGTTAACTTTTTCAATTATAGTTGGCGAAGTTTCAATCCTATGATTGACGGTTTCCTTTTCGCTTTGTCGATGTTTTTAATTATTAGAAATGAAGATTTCCAGATTAAATGTTATTCTCATTAAAAGTTCTTTAAGCGGCCTAATCAATTATGACAGTTATGTTCATATAGGTAACTACTATACGCCTAGCATTGCCCGTAAATCAATCACCAAAAGCTTTTGGAACATCAAAACAAACTTATAAATTACACACTGATTTGTGAACAATCACTTAGTTTAAGTACAGAACAAACCGTTCAGATGTTAGAATAAATGGCAGTGCATCTTCCAGTTGTTTAATTAAAATGAAACTTCCGTTATGATGAACATAAGGTCCTTTTCTATTTCTAGGTTATATTAACATTTTTACATTGTATGGTCAAATTTATGTCCTACTCGTATATATATTTTTATTCAATGGATGAAACTAGTTTGTAACGTGTATTGTCGCATACAAGAGGCATATGCTCACAAGTGGAAATCTTCCATCTGACTAATATCTAAAATATACATACTGCTCGTAAAAATATCTATGTACAATCCCAATCACCACGTCAAACCCTTTGTTTTCGCTGCTGAGTTATTTATTGCCTGAAAAGCTTAAAGTTGCTCGGGCAAAAGTTAACCCAATTTATATCAAAAGCCAAATCGACGGCAACAACGTTTACCTCGCGACACACATGCTCGAATTTATCAACTAACTTTCAGGCTACTGGTTGTTGTCCGTACTTACGCAATAGGCTGGGGTGTAAAACAGTGAATAACATTCATCGAAATATCTTTGCACAATTTGCTTTTAATAGTATTCTTTTGTTGTCAAAGTGCAGGCAAGTTGTGAGCACAGAGTAAACACAATGAAAAAGAATTTAATCTTTTACATAAACGTACTTTTTAATTGTAAACATGCTTAATCTGTTAGGTACTGATTGCCAATGGGAGCTACCAGAACACAATTTTAGTAGCTTGGGGACAGATTTTCAACTTGAGCACCGTCGAGGACATCCGGGGGACATTCGCATAATGCCCTTACATCATGTTGTGAAGGTCAAGTCACTCAAAACATGGGTATTCTGCACGGCAGTCACTCACCGCTGGAATATATAACTACTTCAAACGGGTTAGCTTTCACGCAAAAAGCTTTTATGATTACAACACTACATTTTCCGTTAACTTTTTTCGGATTATGGTGGATCAAGCTTCAACACTAGGCTGGTCTTAAGCGGTAACCTCTCATTTCGCCGCAAGTGATGAAATGCACGGCACCCACCACCCTGATACATAAAGTGTTTAATTCTTATGTGCCTGAAATGTCAGCGGTATACCCATACCCTTCGAACCGGAATATAGTAATGCGAACATTACTGCTTGGCGGTAGAAACAGGGAGGGCGTTGGCAGCCTACTCAGCATACTAACTGCAATTCCTTGGTTTGTAATTCTTCTGTTTGATTTTCTACCTAAAATCTCAGCGTGTGCAGTTTAAAATGTGGTCTAATCAAATTGTCACACCTGTTTTCTGGAGAACATACTGAGTAGTCTCTCAGAATTAAAATCACAGTATAAAATTTTATTTCTGAAAACCCCAATACTTGTCGAACCCTGCGATCGAAACTCAAAATCAAAATTCGTAACCTGTACTTTTACGAATGCGTTATTTAAGCAGTCCTTATATAACTCGTTCATGGGCAATACCGTTGCTCTGAGCTTAGCAGCTGTTTCATATTTATACTATTCTACTTCTGAATTAAACCGTAATTAGTCAGGGCCGGTGCCCTTCTGATTTATAGCAGTTTTTACGGGAACTAGCCGCACTAATGTTATCACCCACGCGACTTGGGTGCGGTAAAACTTACGATTGTCAGATTTGTTTTGATTTTGTTAATGAGTGCGTCATTGTTAGCGTGTGGGTAAGGGAATAAAGTGAAACGCTCGTAGCGAAGTTTACTTAGCTGTTCTCAACCGATCAGCAAAGTTAAGCAACGTCGCGCGCGGTCAGGAGTTGGATGGGTGACCGCTAGTGACATTACTACTGAGCGTTTCCGTGCTTCGGAGGGCACGTTAAGCCGTCGGTCCCGGTTGTCGTCTTAGGATGGCAGTCGTTATAGCATGGTGGTAGGGCATTTTGCGAATGCCCGCCTGGCTAGCTACCACCCTCAAGTAGAAAGTCTGTCGCCAAGCACCTAACGGTGTGTTCCGGCAGCTGTCCTTGAGAGCCAGTACTTCTAGGTTAGCCTGAACAACATCTTCGACCACATCATCACTTACCATCAGGTGAGATAGTGGTCAAAGGCTAACCTATCAGGCATAAAAAAAAAAAAAAAAAAAAAAAAAAAAAAAAAAATGAAGATGTGAACGAGAGAAATATTTTTTACAGATTCTAATAAAGTAACGTTTTGGAAATGTTGATGTCACCTCGATACAAACATTTGAATTTAATATTGAAAAGTAGTTGATAAGAAACAAAAGAGAGACAAACCTATTTTGAGCACAATGCCTTAAATGCAAGAGGCTACTGCTGCGAAAATGCCTAACACGTCAATAGACTAAGAGGCATATTGCCTGAAACGTAAGATGCCACAACTGCTATAATACCTAAAACGCAAACTGACTAAGAAGCAGAGTGCCTACAATGTATTGTGACTATAAAGTTTGCTGTCTACCGTCAATTTGATATCTTTAAATATTAGTTTTTATAAATATTAGTATCTTTAAAAATACTATACAATTACTCACTTATTTTTTGAAGTAAAAACAATTCCTTAATAAAAAAAAAAAATATTGACTGCGCATAAGTATATAATAGACATTTGCAAGTACCAATGTCGAATTACAACCCTTTACAACAAAAGAGTATGCAAAAAAACTTGCGCATTAGGCAATGAAGAGACATACAATTAAGGCATTTTGATTTGTAGACATAATATCATTTAGGCAATTACAATGTTTAGGCATTCACGGTTAGTCAATATGTTTCTTAGCCTATTCACGTGTTAGGCATTTTTGCAGTAGTGGCATTTTGTTTTTTGGTTGCTGTGCTCAGAATAGAGACGAAGACTATAATCGTATGTTTAACTAAAAGTATCGCGTATAGTGTAAACGAGTTTAAAATATAAGAACTTTTCCTATTTATAGTATCAGCATATATATAACGAAGTCAGTGACACTGCAACTGTAATGGACAGTCGAAACGCTTACCATCAGGCGGGTGACCTGTCCGTCTCATTACTTTATAATATAAGGAAAACCTGCTGATTTTGTAAAAAATGGATAAGGGATAAATACGCCCATGCCACCAACACACAATGTGAATGGGGTGCTGCTGCACAATGGGATCACAACAGGGTTTCTTTTCATTTCAACACCCTGACGACCCGAATAAAACTATTAATAAGAACATTTTCAAGGAAGGTTGGATTAAAAAAAGCGACAGACACTGATTGTCTTGTGTTGTTATTTATGCAGCTGGAGAAGACATATTGTACTGACTCCACATGAGTGGGATAGTGGTAGAAAGAGGAGGTGTTTCTTGAATTGTATATTTTTTACTAAAGCGTACTTATATATATATATATATATATATATATATACATAAATATATATCTCTTTGAAATACAACATTTCACAAAAAGGAACGACTTTAAATCTATTTTGGAATTTTATCATTTTTGACGTGATTACCAAGCGTGTAGTACCTAAACCTATTCAAAGAATGATATAGAACTCCTTAGCAGAACTTTCTTCGAATAGATTTAATTCTGAAAAAAGTGATGATGTGGTCGAAGATGTTGTTCACGCTAACTTACAATAACTGGCTTTCAAGGCTGCTGGAACACACCGTAAGGTGCTTGACGACCGATTTTCTACTTGATAGTGGCTAGCCAGGCGGGTATTCGCAAAATGCCCTGCCTATATTCAAAGATTTTGATCGCAATGTCACTGCGATATTTTCCAACCAAATTTTGACGTAGCCTAAATTATTCAAGCACAGAAACAGAGAGTTCAAACGAACTCTCCGTTGAAAAATACACAAAATAAAAACTGTCGACGAACAAAATCCGCTACAAAAAGTTTCTATGCCTCCATTCGAACGCATTAAAATTCAAAAAACATCTCTTTAAAGCGTACATCATAACCCTCCCTCGTAAAAAAGCTTCGCGCCCGACCCTCATACATAATTTGGCTAAACGTCATCGGGTCATTAACCCTCTGTTGACCGATCGCCTGTGACACAACAATTCATTCGCAAAATTAAACTGTCAACGCGAACAATGTTTGTTTACCTGTTTGTTGATAACTAATAGCCGTTTTGCTGACCGTACAGATGGTTAGGTACTTCAAATAATCATTATTAACTAAATTGCTGTTTAACTAAATTCTTGTGAAGTCATTGAATAATTTTTATTCATTGGAGAGTCATCGAATATGCTTAGACTAATATTATTATTATTTTTATTGTGATACACTAAGCAGCTTATGGAAAAAAACTGTGCACATTAATTTTATAGTTTCAAATGTTTGTTAAGTATATTTTTAAAACAGTTCACTGAAGGGGCACTAATAACGGTTTCTGGCAGTCTGTTCCATTCATTGACTACACGGTTTGGCAAAAAGTGTTTTTTTGGTTTGCTGCTGCACATCAAAATTTGCAGCTTCAATAATAAGCTAATATACCGTACTATTAATACGCCCGTACCGGGATAGAATGTCATCTCTACTAGTGGGTGTCGTATGAGGCGACTAAAGGTAACACATCAGAAGGTGGGCAGCAGTGCTTTCTGAGGAATTGATATCTCACACTGCGATCCCCAAGACGCCAGCCAAGCGTGAGGATTACGGCAACCCCTCTCATGTGCAGTCTTTGAATAGTAAATGTTAATTGGGCAAATAGAGGTAACTAAGTCCCCACATTTCGACAGATATGTTCGTAATGTAATAGTAGCCTAACTTTTTGATATTAACAATGCCGTTAGGCAAAATGCTGGATAGTTATTGATAATTACTTTGTCAAACGTCATCCGATTCGGAGATCAAACCTAGAACCTCGAATAGCCAAAATGAGGGTTTAACCACAAAACTAACGAAATATAAAGTTTGTATCATATTACATATAGTAGACACAGTCTAACTTCATATAGACAAAACAAATATACAGCGTGTTTCAAACCCCGACGTAAACATATTCAGAAATATTTCACATTAAAAAAGCACACAACGCGACACACCGTCCCTCGTTCACGAGACCACCCGTTGAATATTCATGCCGTACCAGAGATTGTATCGCTTAATAAACACCCTGTACACTAGTCCGCTCACGTGCACCTAATGACCTGGACAATATTAATGAGTGGAATTTTAATTTTCATTTAGATAACACGCTTTGGGGTTACGTAATTGGGTGTGAGATGATTTTAGATTTCACGTATTTATTGAATTTGTTAGGAATTATTGTTAAAATTTTAAAATGTGATACACTATAATCTATATTAATAAATCGATCCCTGTTGTGGATTAAGATTGATCTCAGCTGGTAAACTATCGAGACCTGTCACGTTAACAAATGATTGAAGCCCAAACATTTTTGCTTCGGGTGGGAATCGAACCCGCATCCTTCGATTTCGCGGTGTATTCCTCTCAGCCTCCGGAACCTTACTCTTTCCAGCAGAAACTTTGTGCTGCAATTGTATTAATTTTACCGTCATAAGGGACGGTGCGTAGAAATATCAAGACCTGGTCTACAGCTTAATATCGTTTCTAAATAATAAACGTATATAAACAGTTTCTAATATTAATAACATTTCTCTCTCAGGTATCATCATGTTAGGACTCATTATTTCAAGACCGCTCCTGAAACTTGAGATTGCTTTGTATATGATGTAAATTGATAGCGAGATCTCAAATATCATTATATACTTTATTTATAACTAGCTTTGCAGCCACGGAGTATGTCGTTTATCGCGCAACCATTACATCTTTTTGCGCTGCGCAGTTGGAAAAAACTATCCTATGTCCTTCCGCGGGTTTCAAACTATGTCCATATCAAATTACATCCAAATCGATCGATCCAGTAGTTTTTAAGTGTATTCGTTGCACACAAAAATACAAATCTTTCCTATTACTAATATTAGTGTAAATGTAGATAATATAGTTATGTTTGGCTATATTAGTTTAAGCCTATCTCATACTCTCTTGATATATCTCATAATAGTATACCTGAAGCTGAACATTTAAAAGCTGCATAGGATACGAATTTTCATACACAAATTACCAATTTCCTAGTTGACAGAGTCAATTTCTTGAAGAGAAAATACAATTATTTAAGTATATCTCTTGTCATACTCATGTGAGGTTGGTAGAGTATGTCTTCCCTAAGACAAAGGATAATATAAAAATATAACAATATAATGAAAATATATTCTTCAAACATCGGGGGCATTATTCTTAAAAAAATGGGCTATTGCTTTTTGGTGGGCCTTCAATTTAACTTTCCATAGAAATGTTTACGTTGCGTTTGTGAGATATCTGCTATATTCTCGATAATCCAGGTGTCAAAGTGCTAAAAAACACTGTTGTTAGCCTAATGTACAACAACACCCCACTCACGTAAACGGGCATAGTTGCATGCTGATTACTGGCGCATTTTTCTTCTAAGTCGCATTTAATTACAATTAACAGAACTTGTCAGAGCTCTTGGTCTAAGCGTTCGGTGATTGAAATGCAGGCATGTATTTGGCTCAACGATTGCAATTCAACGGGGCAATATTGCCACCATGCTGGACACGCTGCCAATTGGCAGTCTGCTGGAGCATTACTGCCTGTTAGTCTGCAATGGCTTGGAGGTTGTCTAAATGCTTTTATTGTAGCAGCTTTAGGGTTGTATATAGTTCATATTATTTTGATAAAAAGGCATACGCCGATATAAAAAACGAACGGATGGATATACGGATGATAAGGTATAAATGCCAAATTGATGCAATATTCTCAATAATTTTCATATTAAATCAACTGTATAACATAATAACGTCAATGTTCATACCCTAATATTGTACCAGTATTATTTAATTATGCAAATTGTATATGTATTCAGACCTATAAAACATTTGCTCTATAATTTTGCCAAAATACAAAAAAACATGAGCTGGAATCCCCAATTCCTTGTGAGCTGGTTTCCAAATATATGACTTATCTGGTTTTTGTCAAAAAAAAACGTACTGCGATTCCTAGTCATATATATTAGGTCCTTACATATGAAATTGGCGTTTTATATGGGAGGAACAAAAAGTCGAATATTTTTTAATATAATATATTTAATTAATCAAAGTATGAACCATTATTTTCTATGCACTTTTGCCATCTCATAGGTAGTTCATTGATCCCTTTACTAAAAAAACCAGTCGGACGGGAATCAATAAAATCTTTGAAGGCGATTTGGACTGCCCCATCGGAGTTGAATTTTTTCCCTTGCAAGAAGTTATCCAAATTTCGAAAAAAATGGTAATCTGTTGGAGCAAGGTCCGGGGAGCACGGAGGATGTCTTAGACTTTCCAATTGAAGCTCTTCTAATTTAGTAGCCGTCTGTTGCGCAGTGTGTGGTCTAGCGTTGTCGTGAAGCAGCAGTGGCGTGGAGCGATTGACCAGCCTAGGTTGTTTAGCCGCTAGCTTTTCCATCATGGTTTGCAATTCCTGACAATAGACATCAGCCGTAATAGTCTGGCCAGATTTGAAAAAACTGTAATGAACAATACCGGCACTAGTCCACCAAACGCTTACAAGTAACTTTTTTGGGGTTAATTTTCGCTTGGGGCAGGATTTGGCTGGCTGGCCAGGATCTAACCATTGCGCTGAGCGCTTCCGATTATCGTAAAGAACCCATTTTTCATCACAGGTAATGATTCGGTTTAAAATACCTTCATTATTGTGCCGGTTTAGTAATGTAACGCAGCAGTCGACGCGCGTTTGCCGGTTTGTTTCAGTCAATTCGTGAGGTACCCACCTTTCAAGCTTTTTAATCTTCCTAATTTGCTTCAAGTGAATTAAAACAGTTTTATCACTAACATCGTAGCCTGCAGCTAACTCGGACGTGGTTTGCGATGGATCCGCTTCCACAATAGCCTTCAACTCTTCATTATCAACTTGAGTCTCAGGCCGTCCACGGGGCTTGTTCTGCAGGTCGAAATTTCCAGAACGAAAACGTTGGAACCAAAAACGAACTGTGTTTTCTTTTGCAACACGACCGCCATACACATCATTCACCCTTCGAGTTGTTTCCGCAGCACTAGTGCCACGGCGGAACTCGTACTCGTAAATAATGCGATATTTAAGGTTTTCCATTTTGTAAAATGAGTGACGCAAACAGAAAAAAACAGAAGAAAAAAAACAAATGAATGACGATCATCGAAGCACAAATACATGAGTCTATAGCTGTACAAATTTGAATTTGGAATTCCTTACCAAAGAGGAGAAATTCGTGATTAAAGTGGCCAGTACGAAAAACGCCAATTTCATATGTAAGGAATATAATATTTGCTACAGAAGCAACTACGCTACGTGACTACGACGTAGATGCTACGCTACGAGCTACAAGATCACTACAACACGTAGATAATAGTACGAGTAGCTACGAGAGCAAAACTCGTAGCAGATACTACTACGGAATTACAACTCAATTGTAATGTACTTTAACTTTATTCATTCACATTAGTTCACACGTAGTTTTTGAACATTTCAATTAAATTTATTCATCTTTAATGTTCATCAAACAACTTCTACAACAATACAGTTAAAAGATAATATAAAGAATAAAAATAAGCGTCGTACAAATGAACTAAACTCAAGCAATTACTTTATGGTCTCTCCTATTATGATAGTATAACTGCACTAACGTTGTGACAGAAAACAGACTCCAGAGTTTTATGCCAGCTAATGGATCCGATCCATTCTGCGATGTGGACAGCATTGTATTTGAAGGGAAACATTGTTGCGTCTTCTAAATTATAAGAGAAAACTGGGTGGAAACTTCGGTATATATTGAAAAGATCAAAGTTTATAAATAAGATAAGATTTATAGTTATGGCGAAACAATCTATTTTCTTTCGTATAGTATTTTTAACGCCTGGGGTCGAAGATGTCGTTCAGGCTAAATTGATCGCTCTCATGAACAGCTGCTGGAACACACCGTTAGGTGTTTGGTAACTGATTTTCTGCTTGAAAGTGGTAGCCAGCCAGGCCCGATTACCATGCTATAATGACTACCATCCAAAGACAACCACCGGGGCTCTCATAAATGTCACAAGCAGTTCTGCCAGTACAGACCGAAACGAATGTTGCTTAACCTAGTTGATCCGTTAAGGATCACAAGGCAATTCTCATTACGAGCGCTTCAATATATTTGAAAGCAATGATACCTGGTAGTTATGCTATTAACTTACTCACTGGGTTACAATTTTTATTTGATACTTGATACCTAAGTAAGTTTCCGAAAAATAGTCTACCAATAAATACTGCCACTTAGTATATCATTGTGATAAACATCATGAACGATTCTCGAAGCTAAAGTCCTAAGCAGGATATGTACACTGCTACTAAAGTCGCTGTGAGTTTGTCCCACGATTTGCGATTGTAGCATTACAGGTACAAAAACCCACTCTAAATATTATTTCTTCAAACTATAAGCGATAACTATACTACTTTTTACGACAGAACTATTCAAGTATGAATAGTTCTGTCGTAAAAAGTAGTATCGCTGCAGTTCTAAATTTTAATTAACAAAAAGCTCAATGAAATCAAACCACCAAAGTATTTGTAAAAGCGGTATTTACACACATAAAAAATACACAAATAAGAATTTCAGGACGAATTTATCCTCAGTAAAATTCGTAAAGTAAGTCTTTATTAAGAACCCAAAGATACTGTCATAATAAATCACGTTTAAATACAGACATGCCATTTATCTGTAACATACATGAGGCTTGGAAATGGCTATTGGAAGCCAATATTTTTGAGGGCATGTTCTGCTAGCTACTGATAGGGAGTATCTGGTATAATTTAACGTAAAATTTGTCCTTCTTGGATCATTGAGTGAACTCAGTTCTTTAGTAAGTAACATTGAATTTATCATGTATTTATCTCTTAATATTGAAATAGACAAGTGTATAGGTACTTATTGTTATAAGTTATTTTATAGTAGTGACGAAGAGCGATCTAAATGGGTTAAAGTTATAACTGTAAATAGAGAAAATCTACCATCAAAATACTCGATATGAGATGAAATTTAGAGGTATTGGCTATACTCCATATCACTAAATTTTGTTTTGTTGTATGATCTTACAGTTTTTCTTCGAAAAGCTATAATATTGTCGTGCAATAGTTATAGAAATATCTATACAGTAAATATGCCAAGTGTTGCTGGAAGAATTTAAACCGTTTTATTTTCATTCCGTTAATTGTTTTTAAGTTACATGTCTGGAGTCTTAAAACTGAGAAAAACATTCGTTATGATGTAGTTTTTTTTTTCACAATAAAAAAAGTGTATGAAAGTTTATATTCTGTTTGTGGGATAAAAAAACTTTAAAACTTTGTACACTTGTACTCGTACAAGCTTGTACTACAAAAATACACAAATCAGTTCAGGTAGTACAACGAAACATTATATCGTTGTACTCACCTTCGACAGCAATTCTTAGTATCTAATATTGTGATCAGTTTCCATTTGAGCAAATCCCTAGATGTTCGTCGTTTCTTATTACTAGTATATTTCCGCATATTACTGCGCACGTCCGATGCGGTAATTGAATCTGCATTCGGAAGTGCTGCGCTCCTTTAATTTGTGTAAGTGTAAGGTACAGATAGCATAAAAATAGTGACTCAAAATCTTTGATTTTTCAACTTCGAGTTTTTTTTTTGTTAAGTATCAGGTGGAGTGCTAAAAAGAAGTTAGATAAAAACCTTAATTAATAGATAACTTAATTAGATTTTCAACTTCTTTGAAGTAGAAGACAAAATTTTAAAATGTTTACTTCGAAGGTGTCAAAATTTAAATTTAAACATATTGCAATATATAGTAATAAAACAACTATAACCGGTCTCCCCATGACACGGGATGAGTCACCCCGTGACCACGATCACTGCAAAGTGTTTGAAACGTCGGGAAAAAATAATAATAAATATACGCGATTTAAACCGTTTAAAGTTGTTTAATTACTATGTGTAATAATCGCGAAAACCTAAGACAACATTATATTGTTATATAATTAAACTTATTAAGGAGGCATTTCACATTTTAATGCGGTATACGAAGATTTTAAGCGCTTAATTTACTATCATAGGAAATATCTACAAGTTGTTTAATAATTGATAAAAATAGAATAATCTGTTCTCTTTTCAGTTAATGTACCAGATTTACAAACATAACATTAATTATTTTGTAGTGATCAATCTCCCTCACCTTGTTTTACGAATTAAGGTACACATAGCCAACTTCAGAGTTATATCTCTTGTATAAAGATTCATCAAAATAACTAAAAAAAAAAACTGTGCATCAGGCATATAATCCTGTTGACACATAGTGTACTAGAATATTGCTAATTAATCGTCATTGTAGAAAAAAAAATAAAGATCTTGCGCCAATTTCCACGAATTATATCAGCAGTTTACCACCATATATTGCGTTTAATAAAGTGTAATTCCAAACAGATATTATATAAAAAGAAAGTTCATTCTTTAATTAATCTGATCTTTAATAAATTGTGATATTAACTCTGTTTTGTTAGACAAGAAAAAATATTTAACATAACTCGAAATGCACATAAATTGAAATGTACAAGCGCGAGGCGATCAGTACCGCGCGAGCGCCCATCGAGGTAGGACCTGTGTTCGTTTTCCTTGCTCTGACGTCTCGTACGCGGAACGCTTAGATGCAAGTTTATAGTGCGACCACAGAGTTTTGATCATGTCGATATTTTTTTTAAGTAACAAACTATACTTTTTTTTTTGTCCATAATATAAGTATTGTTGTCTTGTTAAGTAACTACATCTTTAGTTTCTGTTCATCCATTGTGTTAAAAAAGGAAACGTCTATTTTGCAACGCAAACACTTACCGATGCAAATTTGCGTATTAATTAATCTCGTAACTAATATTAAACTTCTAAACCAAAAAATCTGAAATAATACAGGTGTATAAATTACATGTAAATAATAATATCAAAGAAGGACCAAAGCCGTAGGTGGTATAGTTTTTCAGAAAATATAATTGCTCTCCAATACAGTTTTCCCGCCAAAGTTTGTAAAACAATTGGGTTGTTTTAATTTTGTTACTTTAAAATATTTGGCGTAAAAATCTGTAACAATTCATGGCTAAAGAACAATAGTAAATTATCATATATATCATATAGTTACGAAAAAATAGAAATAGCCATTCCATTTCCAGTATTTTTTTGTATAAAAAGGTGTATTATCATTTATTTTCTATAGAGGAAATGGTGAGCATAAGAGTATATAGCGAGGATTGCATTGGTACCAAGAAGTATATACATACATACATAAAATCACGCCTCTTTCCCGTAGGGGTAGGTAGAGACCACGGATTTCCACTTACTACGATCCTAACATATCTCTTTCGCTTCATCTATACTCATCAATCCTTTCATACATAAGCGTCGGTTTAGGGTACTTTTGACCTGGCCTTTTTTCAGAACTTCTTCAATCTGATTTCCGAAGTATATATATGTTGATTATAGATTGCATCAAAGATATTCGATTTAAAAACCAAAAACCTCAAAATCTGTAAATATATATTTACATTTCGCTGTTTGGTCTACTCAAACTAAATGGATGAAAATGTTATTTTTTAAATGGTGTAGGTGATATATTATGGTATGGGAATATGAGGGTGACATGTTAAAGTAATGGAAAACCAAAAACGTCATGGGACGTTTGTGGTTGGTACTAAGTTGTTTTCCGGATGCACAGAAAAATAAACCTCAATCCTATGCATGGTCATTATGTCAGACAGTGTTAACGACTGGATATAGATACTGAAGAGTGTGAACGGGGAAAACAGCAATTTTTGGAAAATTTAAAAGAAAGAGCTTTTAGTCCGCAGCTTTTAATCAATGCCGTTACATCAAATATTTATATAATTTTAAGCCGTATAATTTTTTAATTATTTAAGTTTTTTGTTACAATAAATGATTCAAACATATCTATTTTTTATTCATCAAGGATGAAATTTAAATAAAAGATTCACGATGCAGCTTGACTATTTAATGTACATGCCTACGTCTTTTCTATAACATTAGCAAGTAATCGACAACAAATTGATTATTTACTCATGCCAATCACACAATTTTTAAATTCGCAACTTAGATTTCTTTATTAATGAATGCTAGTATCAAAATATGTTACTCACAGTCACGCTATTCCGTCGTCACTTCTTTCGCTTGTGTAAGCGATGCGCTGGTATTTACCTAAACTTCAGTAGCGTGATTTTGTGAAATGGCTCTTAACAACTGTCAAACCGAGTTTGCATATTTAACACATTTTTCTCCTGACATAATAGAGTTAGAATCATGTTAAAATACCCATTGCCCCAGTCAAGTATCGTGAAAAATCCAAAATTTTTAATCTCAATCCTATGTGCCTATGTATTCACTGACTTTCCTGCTTTTTCATATCGGAAACAGCAATGCAAATACAGCGCTACAGCTTTAAGACCTGTGTCATTTGCATATGAGACAAATTCAAGTCTAGCCATATAAAAAAAATACACTTCCACCAACATTATCTTTTTTCTGTAAATAATATTTTAATTAATATAATATAGTACATTAACTGAACTTTAACGCAATTCTGATTAATGCCTTTAAAGTTTTACACTCACTATGTTTTTCCAATCAAAAGGACCGGAAACGTTTTATCGGATCGAACGTTTCCTTTTTTCCCGACGGTACATTTGTTCCGAAGGCGCATCACGTCTCTTCGGACCGTACTTCGGCAGATTATGCTCCCTTTGTCGTAAATTTTACGGCCTTAAAAATTAGTCGCGTCTAGCTGAATGGTAGAACGGAACACGTGCTCTTTCAAATTATTTTGTCTGACTTGTGGTAGTCTACGAATAACTGCAGCCTATAAGGGATTTTGACTGAATATGTATTGATTTCTTTAGAACACAGGAATTATTTTAATGTATCTGTGTTAAAATTAAATTATATAAACAATATTAAGTATTATATTTCTATATATTTTTACTACATCGTTGTTTTATAAGTTGAAATCGCCTCTTAGGAGTCTCAAGGTCCTTGGAAGAAAAAATATTGGGTTAACGATAAAAACATTTCAGCTCAGTAGTTGGCATTTGACTTGCCTTCTATTACATAGGATCAAAATATGTATGTCGAAATCTTTTAGGTATACTTTTCTATTTAGTTCATTTATACGTAGGTATATTAATATGAAATTATCTTAGGTATTAATATTTATCTACTGATGAATATTAATTGTTGTTGAAGTATTCAACTAACCAGTCAAATTTAAACAAGCGGCCATGGATATTTTGAATTTTATAAAAATAGCTTTATTTATTATAATGTAAAGTAGCTTAAATATAAAAACATTTAAATCAACTAGCTTTAGCTCGCGTTTGAGAATTTAGGATATATTGTGCTCTCTCAAGAACTTCTCAGTAAATCTGTTTAAGAAACGTTATTGATCTTTCTTTTTCCGGAAACAGTGAAAACATAACATAACAAGTATATAATATGCTATTGTACTAGAAGACATTTCAAACCGACTTCACTTACTTTTTTTACGTCGAGAAAACGTCTCGACGTAAAACTTAATCAATTATATACTGTTATGTTTAAATGTGTACAATCACAGCCATATGTTTGTCCACGGATTAAAGAATCCCATGACCAAATTTCATCTATTTATATGTTCAGCTGCTTCCGATGTGAATGCTAAGCAACAAAAACACATATTCATACAAACTTTCGAGATTATCATTCTTTAGTCGGATTCATCAGACCTACATAGGTAAGGAATGAAAAAGTTTCTCATTTTTGTATTTCCGGTCAATTTTTGCTGTTTAATAATACGGTAGTAAATTAAAGCTTTAATAACGCGAAGCCAACGCTACCGACTGCTCGCTTAGCTCAGTTCGGTTACAGGCTGCGGCTTTTGAAATGAGCGGAGCGAGCAGCTAGTGGAGCAAAGTCATGAAACACAGACATATTCTGTGTAGTATTATAATGTCTTTATACTTACATTTATATTAAATCTATATTTCGATTCAGATGTAATGAATTACTACACCAATCGTTTGGTTAACATGTTTAGGAATGTTAATAAGGTATTATTTTACAATTATTTATGTAAAATCTTTTAATAAACTAAAGCAGTCTTCGATCACATCTTTCATCTCGCTCAGACTCCAAACTTATCATCACTAACAAAGCAAAGTGCTGTCAAAAGCCATAATACACCAATGTGTTGTATTAATAAATAATTCCCGAAGAAGTGTCATATACTTGTGTAATAATCGGAAAAATCTAAAAACCCACATCACTCACATTGCTGTGCACGCTGTACAAGGCCACGCGGCCGTTTTTCTAACATTGCCCGCACGCTACTTACGAGTATTCAACTTATTTACCTTTTTTTGATCTTTTTCTAAATTACGACTTCTAAATTTAAATTTTCATGTGCGCGTGAATAACATTCGCTGCGCTAAAGTACTTGGATAACGTTGCCGAGTAAGCCAAGGCATTGACGTTATCGATCATGACATCAATCATCACGAATTAATTGTGCGTAGTGTGGCCGCGGGTAGTTAGGCTAAGTTTAGTGTTCGACCAAAGGTTGAGCTCTGACATGTGCGGAAAAGCTAATAAGCTGATATTTGGTTAGTTTCGCTAAACTCTCTCGCTGCCGCTCATGATATTGCATGGGCTTTTAGCAAGTGATTTATCGCTTGCAGTGCCATGCTGACTTATTACAGCATTTATGTAAAGGGAATATTGTATAATATCGGGTACACAACTTTAGATACATCGTGGAAAACGAGTGGCTATTATTTTTAGAATGGGGATTAAATTAACTATCTTGCTGTTAATGTCTCATTATACAGGGTTATTGGTAAAATGCTAACAACCTCTTAGGGTTGTCTTCTGCTAGTCCTAAGAAACATTTTGAGATGATTGTTTTTTGTATTTAAAAATATTTTATGTTTTTTTGTGTGTTAATTTATATGTTTTTGACTGAACAAGCACGAGGGCCACCTGATGTCAATATTCTCTTGTGCCTGTAATGTACTATTTCATATTTTTTATTACTTTGTTCGATGTAAATATTCAAAACTCTATTCAAAGGAACCACGGCGCGGTCCAGTGTTGCCGTGGCGGGCGCTCTCGGCTCGGAGTAGTCATTAAAACAAAATGGCTTTCAATTAAAAAAAAAAATCCTCTGCAAATGTTTGTAAGGACTAGCAGAAGTCAATCCTAAGTGGTGGTTTGCACTTTATTAACAACCCTGTATATCCAAAGTTTTTATAAAAGACGATTTAGCAAGTGAGGTATTTCCTGTTCGTAGCTTGTGGAGAACCATGGTCCTTGTATCCTTTTACAAGTCTTACGTTATGTGTGTACGTGATGAGGACAGATTTAACACTTTCTTGAATGTATAAGAATACGAAAAAGGTATGTTTCTAATGGATAATCGTCTCCCGTTAAAAGTTACATAGCTGTTGAATATCTGCTGCTTACTTAACTAGGTATGTTAAGATACAATTTATCTTTTATAAACATTACTAGCGGCCCGCCCTGGCTTCGCAGGGACATTTAACAAATATTAAAATATCTATTGCCTATGTTCATCAGGAAAATTGTAGGTTTCTACTAGTGAAATATTTTTTCAAATCAGTTCAGTAGTTTCAGCATTCAATGCAAATAAACAATCAAGTCCTCTTCATAATAATATAGTTTAGATACCTTTCATGTCCGTATTAATAATTCTAAAATATATTTTAATCGTTCTTCATAAATGTTTGCCGATATATATCATCAGGTAATCTTAAAGTTATGTGAATAGATATCACTTAGGCAAGCATGATCCAGCTTCAACTATTTCCACTTCTTTTTGGGGGCTGAGTCACCCTCGTCCGTGAAAGGTACCCTTAATTTCGTTACACACGCGGTCCTCAGGCGGTGCCAATCAGATGACAAACCGGTTAGGGCCTCTTAAGGAAGAGGTCATCGTGTTGGTATCCACCGCAGCGTTAGACTCCAAGCAACAGTGTGTAAATATTGTTGTGTTTAGGTTTGAATAGCACTCTAGCTAGTGGAAGTAGCGGGCAACCGAGACTACAAAATGAATATCTCAGAGCGCACACAACGGTGACACTCTAACTGTTATGGACAGACGTGATTCTTAACATCAACGGCTACACTATCTCGGCAATTATTAAAAAATCGTAATATTTACACGAGTGCCCAAAAAACGAGAGTTATATTTTCATGGTTCATGTATGCATGTACGTTTGTGAGTTTCTTTATTCCACCATAACTTCTAAACGGCTTAAGAGGCATTTTACATTTTAATGCGGTATACGAAGATTTTAAGCGCTTAATTTACTATCATAGGAAATATCTACAAGTTGTTTAATAATTGATAAAAATAGAATAATTTGTTTTCTTTTCAGTTAATGTACCAGATTTACAAACATAACATTAATTATTTTGTAGTTACCAATCTCCCGCACCTTGTTTTACGAATTTAAGTACACACAGCCAACTTCAGAGTTCTATCTCTTGTATAAAGATTCATCAATATAACTTAAAAAAAAAACTGTGCATCAGGCATATAATCCTGTTGACACATAGTGTACTAGAATATCGATAATTAATCGTCATTGTAGAAAAAAAAATAAAGATCTTGCGCCAATTTTCACGAATTATATCAGCAGTTTACCACGATATATTGCGTTTAATAAAGTGTAATTCCAAATAGATATTATATGAAAAGAAAGTTTATTCTTTAAATAATCTGATCTTTAATAAATTGTGATAATAACTCTGTTTTGTTAGACAAGAAAAAATATTTAACATAACTCGAAATGCTCATAAATTGAAATGTTCAAGCGCGAGGCGATCAGTACCGCGCGAGCGCCCATCGAGGTAGGACCCGTGTTCGTTTTGCCTTGCTCTGACGTCTCGTACGCGGAACGCTTAGACGCAAGTTTATAGTGCGACCACAGAGTTTTGATCATGTCTTTATTTTTTAAGTAACAAACTATACTTTATTTTTGTTGTCAATAATAAAAGTATTGTTGTCTTGTTAAGTAACTACATCTTTAGTTTCTGTTCATCCATTGTGTTAAAAAAAGGAAACGTCACAATTATGCAGCTTTATACAGCGTTATTGGAAAAATGCTAACAACCTCAGAGAGTTGACTTCTTCTTTTTGGTCTGCTAGTTTTTATATTATTCTAGTTTAAATTAGTAACTCACTATGACTTTTGTTTTAGAAGGATAAGATGACAGGCGAATAATTGATTTCCAATAATTTTGGATACAGTCAATGTCTATAAGTGAACACAGCTATAACTTCAGCAGGAAATTAAACTACCTTCCTAATTTGTACAAAACGGCCTCCCGGCTTTTCCATCATTTGTACAAACCGGGATACCAGTAAGCGGTCGATAGTCGTATTTACGAATTTACCATAAAATCTGCGTAAGTGTTTTCTGCGTAAGTTTAAGTTTTGAAGCAGTGATGGCTCAGTGGCATTGGCTATGGACTGCCGCGCAGCAGGTCCATGGTTCGAATCCCGCCCAGAGCTTGAGCTTCACCGCATGGTGGAAGGGCATTTTGCGAATGCCCGCCTGGCTAGCGACCACCCTCAAGTAGAAAATCTGTCGCCAAGCACCTAACGGTGAGTTTCGGCAGCAGTCCTTGAGAGCCAATGAAATAACAGGCAAAAATGAGACTTAACAGGTATGTCTCAAGGTGATGGGCGCAGTGCAGTTCGTCACTTGTGATGAAATGCATCTGTTATAGGCAGAGGATACCGCTTAACATCAGGTGGGTCTCGCGCTTGTTCCATCACAATGACATAAACAAAAAAAATAAAAACAAGTCCGACTTTCATAATCCAAATGGTTTTCAAAAGGATGCATCCTTGCCCATACAAGAAAGAATCCATATTTTTCTGAGATAACGGAAGTATTTTGAATATTTTGATGAAATCTGAAACCAGCACAAATTACATTTTGGCCCCAAAATATTACGTCATTTCATATTAATCTCGTAACTACGGCAACAGTTATAAACCTAGAAAACCGCAATTTTGCATATGTATAAGTCATTTTTAACTCGATACATTTTGCAACGCAAACACTTACCGATGCAAATTTGCGTATTAAATAATCTCGTAACTAATTTTAAACTTCTAAACCAAAAAATCTGAAATGATACAAGTGTATAAATTACATGTTAATAATAATATCAAAGAAGGACCAAAGCCGTAGGTGGTATAGTTTTTCAGAAAAAAATATTGCTCTCCAATACAGTTTTCCCGCCAAAGTTAGCCCTTAAAACAATTGGGTTGTTTTAATCTTGTTACTTTAAAATATTTGGCGTTAAAATCTGTAACAATTCATGGCTAAAGAACAATAGTAAATTATCATATTAAAAGAAGAATCGAAGTTCTAGGTGAGTTAGTTACGAAAAAATAAAAATAGGAATTAAATTACTATTTCCCACCATTTTTGTCGTGTGTTCAAACCACATTTCCAGTATTTTTTTCTATTAAAAGGTTTATTATCATTTATTTTCCAGAGAGGAAATAGTGAGCATAAGAGTATATAGTGAGGATTGCATTGGTACCAAGAAGTATATATGTTGATTATAGATTGCATCAAAGATATTCGATTTAAAAACAAAAAAACTCTAAATCTGTAAATATTATATATTTACATTTCACTGTTTGGTCTACTCAAACTAAATGGATGAAAATGTTATTTTTTAATGGTATAGGTGATATATTGTTGTATGGGAATATGAGGGTGACATGTTTAAGTAATGGAAAACCAAAAATGTCATGGGACGTTTGTGGTTGGTACTGAGTTGTTTTCCGGATGCACACAAAAATAAACCTCAATCCTATGCATGGTCATTATGGCAGACAGTGTTAACGACTGGATATAGATCCTGTGTAGAGTGTGAACGAGGAAAATAGCATTTTTTGGAAAATTTAAAAGAAAGAGCTTTTAGTCCGCAGCTTTTAATCAATGCCGTTGTACGTCAAATATTTATATAATTTTAAGCCGTATAATTATTTAATTATTTAAGTTTATTGTTACGATAAATGATTCAAACATATCTATTTTATATATTCATCAAGGATGAAATGTAAATATACGATTCACGATGTAGGTTGACTATTTAATGTACATGCCTATTTCTTTTCTATAACATAAGCAAGTAATCGACAAGAAATTGATTATTTACTCATGCCAATCACACAATTTTTAAATTCGCAACTTACATTTCTTTATTAATGAGTGCTAGTATCAAAATATGTTACTCACAGTCACGCTATTCCGTCGTCACTTCTTTCGCTTGTGTATGCGATGCGCTGGCATTTACCTAAACCTCAGTAGCGTGATTTTGTGAAATGGCTCTTAACCGCTTTTGATGTATGATATATCATTAGATTTGTCTTGATAGCGCAGGTGATACTATATACACAAAAAGTAAAAAAACTAGTGGGTTTTAGCGGCAATTATGAGAAAAAAAATTATCTGTCCAAACCGATCGAGTACTGATCAAAGTTAAGTGCTTTAAGAAACGATTCCATAAATGTAACTTGCAGTTTTCATTTCAATGGAACGATAAAACGCTTAACAAAAATAAATTGTTTGCGGTCGGGTTCATGAGTTTTTTTTATTTCTTTTAGCTATAGATATCGACGTCACATCACTTTTAGTCAGTGGTATCGTTTAATTTTAAAATACCCACCATACTACTAGTGGTATGGCCAGGGGTACGGTGGGTCTGTCACGGGGTTCTTGCTTATTAATTAATTTTTAATCTTTTTTATTATATCTATTGATGAGATTAATAATTATAATCTTCACGACTAATATACTTGCATTGTCGTGGTTCTTATTTTGGTTGATACTGTACTGCGTTCGCCACTCCAAAGTCTTTTTTTTATGTTATTATGACGAATCAAGCACGAGGCCCACCTGATATTAAGTAGAGCCCAACAAATTTATTATATAGTTACAAATTTGCACATTATTTGTACGGGGTGGAAAACCTGACACTGTGATATTACCTACCATGAGTTTTTTTTTAATGAGACCTACCAAAATTGCGCTTACTCAAATGCTCATCTGCTTAAAATAATAACATAATACTTATAAATATGCTATAAATGTTATTGGAGCAGCAATATATATTTAATTGCGTTAATAATTTATTACATAAAGAGCTCTCCACTTTACCCGTAGTTGTTGACCTATCTTACAATTTCAACCCACACAAGTCAATGCTAATGCTACTAAATCAGTAGCTATACAAGATTTCTCCATAAAACTTCAGAGACAGAATAACCCACCCTAAAAAGATTGTATATTTTTTGAGATAACTCTTCAAAAGATTTCAGAGATAAAGGTCAAGATACCCTCTCCATTTCAATTTCCTTATTCTTCGTCGATGATTAAAGGGCTCCTTAACAAGAACTTCCTTTTATCATAGTTTCTTTAGTTCTTACAAAAATCATTATATTTCATACTTGCTAAGCCGAAAAAAGGACGGTATTCATTTCGTTACTATATTTTAAACGTCACATTGTTTGTCAAGTGGTGTTTATATACAGTTCTACATCTTTATAATTTAAAGGTACTTATTTCAGTCCCCTGCGCCCCGGTGGTATCCCTGGTATTGGGTTCTATGGTCAAGATATTGTCAGTAGCCATTTAGAGTGATGAACTGTGACTAATAGATGGCAAAAGTCTAGCCCCCTCTTGGAACCAATGCGTTTGTCTGTGAAATGCTCAAATTGGGTTTTAGACGCTCTGAAGACGTGAGTGAGGTCCGTGTGTCAATTACGAATAACAGACTCTTGTAAACCGCATTTTAAACAACTCAAGATTTTACACTTCCATGTCTATACATAAATGAGGTAAGCTTGTTTACCCATAAAATAGGCAAAATAGGCTTTCAAAGCAATTGCTATAAAAACAAAGTCGCCGATTTCTCTGATACATCTGCATTGTTTGGTAAAAGTTTACTTGGTATGTCTCCGAAGTTATTTAAACACATACACAAATCAATATTGGATTCTGATTGCGTCATTACCTAGAAAAGACTTTATACTTTTCTAGTTAATAAAAGTTATTACACAGTTAACGAATATTTAAATGGCCGTTATAATTAGTGTTCACGTTTAAACTTGTTAGAACTGTTATAAGGTGCGGATAATATTATGCTTTTTATGTTGATTGATTTAAATTTACATATTTCTTTTAATCTATGCTTATTGCTGTGTAAAATATCATTGACACTGTAAATTGACATTTAAATGTAATGTTAAATATACATTTTATTTATCGGAAACATATGTGTGTATAATAATGTATGGTAATATCATAGTTCAACGTAGCGAAAAAATCCTACGTCTATGGGTAATATTGTAATAATGTGTATGAAATAACTGTAATTTTTACTAACTTTTACATACCATAAAGGTGGAAAATGGAGAACGTTTGTCCAATTCAGAACTTTTATACTTCCCATTTTCATGCAATAAACACATTTGAATTTGAATGTGATGATACTTTTGTTACACTTAATTAAAAATAGGGTGATAGTACTGTTCTTATCCAATTTATTGTTTCAACGCTGTTTTATTATACAGTACCACCACATGCATCTCAATCATAAAAAAAATAGATATAGGACATTAATATATATCTGCAAATCATAAATATTAATTTTGTAAATCACACCTTGTAATGAGCAAATTATATATATTTTTTTTTTTATGACATATAGGTTAGCCTTTGACCAATATCTCACCTGATGGTAAGTGATGATGTGGTCGAAGATGTTGTTCAGGCTAACCTAGAAGTACTGGCTCTCAAGGACAGCTGCCGGAACACACCGTTAGGTATTTGGCGACAGATTTTCTACTTGAGGGTGGTAGCTAGCCAGGCGGGCATACGCAAAATGCCCTACCACCATGCTGTAACGACTGCCATCCTAAGACGACAACCGGGACCGACGGCTTAACGTGCCCTCCGAAGCACGGAAACGCTCAGTAGTAATGTCACTAGCGGTCACCCATCCAACTCATGACCGCGGGCGACGTTGCTTAACTTTGCTTTGATCGGTTGAGAACAGCTAAGTAAACTTCGCTACGAGCGCTTCGAATATCTTGTTTATGGGAGACACCGTTTGTGTCCCTTATCAAAATATGTCTAGCCTATTAAAGCCTCAATCTCCATACAGACTTACCACTCCAAGATTATAGCTCTTCCATTCAGTCACTATGTTCCGCACGGTTTCATTCAAACTCAGTTCCAACAACTGAAAAAGTAGTGAAATGTTATTGTGAGTGTGAATAATAATTAAGTAATGATTTTGTATTTTCAGGTAAGTTATTTACAAGAGCTGCAGTATACTTTGAAGTACCCACCTTAAATAAAACAGTAAGTGTTTGCACGAAAGTTAAATTATTCTGAAAATTTATTTCATAGCCATGAACACTGTGTCTGGCATTTACAACTAAGCGCTTCCTTGCTAAGTAAGGTATGCTATGTTTACGGCCATGGTTTGATTTACACCGCATTGGGAGATAAAATCAGTAAAATCGCAAAAAAAAACAGTTTCATGACGAAATCGATCGAATCGTGTTCGTATTATCACACAACTTCTTGAGACGAAACTTTATAGGCAATTATAAATCTGTATAAAATCTGTCCCACTTTTTAACCTACTTCAACGATGGAATGTTATAATTCAACTGTATGTTTTTTTTATATTTTTGTATGCTATTACTCCGTCAATAATGAATTGATTTTCATGATTTTATTCCGAAGCTTCATGTATGACCGTATGAACTTTATCAAAACCGGTTAAATGGTTTGGTTTTAAATCAATATAACCTTTATTATCCAAAGAAACTGCGTTTCATACTTTGCAGTTATGGAAGTCGATGTTGTTTTTAGTGAAAGAATTATCTAGCAATGCAAAACCAAATATTGATTTACAGGTGTAGGTGACCTTTAGGAGCGGAACTATAACGTCATCTTTTTTCTGAAACAGTACAGCTACTTCTCTCTATTGTTTTTAAATCTGAGGTATAGGGCATAATATAGACGGTGCGTTACACCATCTAAATGTCTGCACATAACACAGGTTTCTCAGAAATGTATAATAGAGAACGAAATTCTGCTTATCCTGATTGAAAGTCTTTTCAAAACGTGGCGTAATGTACTACTGCAAACAAACACTACAACTACACTACAAATAATCTACTGGAAGCGCATAGGTTATGTTTTTATCTGTGATCCTGAAAGATCAATTACAATCCACGACTTGCCTTATAATAATTGCAAAAGGTGTATATTTATTGTCATTCTCTACATCTAATGATCAAATATCAGTCATCCATTTAAGGCTGGTTCTTCTGCTGTTTCATGTAGATATGAAATTTCAAAATCCAATAAACGAACGCGACTTCAAACCCCTTTGCACTAGCTATAAATTCCCGGAAGTACTAGTTCGTTTGACAGGAGCACACCCTAAATAATGGGCGGAATCTCGGACCATAGACCAGCGCATAAACTATTAAAGTACGGCGGCAACGACGCTCATTTTATGACTTGCTTTTGCATATTGAATGGCTAAAAATAGTTGTGCATCGATTGATTTATAAAAATGGGAGGTCTTCAATGCGGTTGTATTTTGTTTTTTACATGTCCGTCAGCGAACGGACTAAAAAATTTTTTTCTCCGTTACAACTTTTACATTATTTCCATAGTAATCGTATTAAAAATCGTTCAATGACCGAGTTTTTCATGAATGTAACTGAAAAAAAAATTTATGCCATTCAAATGAATAAAACGAAAGAGCGTTTTATACTTTTCATTATATTTAAATTAATATTTTATGTAAAATGTATCTGACATGCATGTCTAGTTGATATATTTCGACACAATCACGAGGATATTAAGAAGTTGTAATTTTAGGAAAACGACGAGTTTCGAATAGACGTTCTGGGAAATTTTCGTTTTCGGAAGTTGTAATTTTAGGAAGTTGTCGTTGTCACCCTGAGGGATATTTATTTATCTCTTTGTAGTCATACTGGTTCCCCCGTGGGGTTCCTACTCTCGTTGACGTGGGGTGTGGCAAACTTCCGCGTTTGGAAAGCTACTTATATGTAGACAACAACGGAGTCAGCTGTTATAGAACACTTGGATAATCTACCAGGTGCACCTATTTCACTAAGGTCCACTATACAATCAATATACAAGTACTTGTTTTTTAAAAACGACAAAATAAAACCATTTTCGTAAAGGGTACATACATACTTCTATAAATACAATAATATGTATAAAATATTACATCGTGCAACTGTTAGGGATGCTATGAAATATGAACCTGTATATTTAAAATTCATTTCTGGAACGTTAAATCATTATTTCTTCAACAACAAAACAAATTATCTTCACCGGTCACTGCAAATAAATGACAACTAAAACACAATATAACATATTAATAAAATATAAACAATTTTTTGTATAAATATTCAGCCTTCTGCAAGGACTTCTGCGCCCGGTTCATCAACCTCTGGCATATCTTGGGTTGCATCTGTGAGGGTTTCTACTGGAGTTTCTGGCCTTTCTTCATCTGGCACTACCTCCACATCTGGAGTTTCTACTGGCACTTCTACCACATCTTCGTCAAGTTCTAATGGAGTTGCTTCTCCCGCTTCCGTTTGCGGGATCTCTTCTGTCGCTTCCGTTACAGGTGTTGGAACTAATGAGCTCTTCCTACTCCCTGTACTCCTTCTTTCTTCACCTGTAGAACTTTTTCTATCTGCAGCTGTTGAAATCTTTCTTACTGCATCTATCAAACTCCTTCTTTCAGTTGCCCCTTCTGGTGGCACCTCAGCTACAGGAGATAGTTCAGGTCCTGGTGGTATTTCAGTTCCTGCTGGAGGTGCCTCTGCAGCAGCCACAGCTGCCGGCTTAGCTTCCACTGCCTTCTTTTCCTTCTCTTTCTTTACTTTCTTCTCCAAAGGTAAATAAAGTTTGTAATCTTGAGGCAGTTCTTCTTCAGTGTAAAGTCGCTCGGCAAAATAAATCCTCCGTAATCGGACGTTAGCATGCACTTGTACTCGCAATGTTTCTATAAACTGGGTTCCGTACGCTCGCCTCGTAAAATCAGATAGATTGAATTGTATTTGATTCCAACCTCCCGACAGTCCAATAGGCATGGTCGTACAGAACGGCTTAATCTTTGTGGTAGACTGAAAGTTAGAAATACGAAATCGTCTTCGCATATTCTTATCATCGAGAATGGTAATTTCAAAGGAAAAGTACCTCTTGAGATTCTTTAAAATCATGACAAGAAAGGGAAGCTTTATGCCTAAGCATTTATTTTTAGCTGGGCATGTTATATAGGTAGTTGCAACGTTCGTGCTCACAATTTCAAGTACTATAGAGTTGACCTCATTATCGGTTAGTCGTTTTATGTGGCCATTGTTTACTTCCGTTTCCCATAATGCCAGTGGATGAGCGCCGCAGCTGTAGAATATCGACAGCAATCCACTTTGATACGAGTTTTTGAACATGGTTTATTAATTCGAGGCTACAAACAAAATATTTACAGCTTTGGTCACGTCAGCCGCGGGTGACATGCAGTGTGACATATGGATCATAAATAAATGCCACTTGGCAATGACGTGCCAGTTCAGTTCCGTTGTGAAATTAAAAAAGTTTATGTATGTGTCAATTGAAAAAGTTCAGTCGCACAAATTGAGTTTGCGTGATTCGGCAACATTAAAATCGTGTGTAAAATAAGCATTATACATTTTAATGATTCAATTTGCATGTAAACCGAGCATGTATAATGTTGTATTGCCTGTTTATTTTTGTGTTGTTGATGTGCTTGTATACAATGTTCATATCTCCACATTCTTAGTCGACGTGTCTGTGATGATAAAAAACAAATATACAGTTTGTACTAGAAAAAATGTACTGATTGTCTGGATCACAAAAAAAAACTTGTACGGAGGTATAAGAGCGTGTAATGAACGCGGACAAAACATGTACTAGTAGGATATGTATAAAATTAAAATTTATTTAAGGCCTACCGGTAGGGATAAGAAAATATAAAATTATACTTAGCCCTAGCAGCAACTTAACTAGTAAGGCTAAGTTTAGTGTAAGTGATCGAAAAAACCAATCTCTAATCACTTCAAATAGCTTTAAACAATTTTTAGCAGCCATCTTAAATAATCATAATATATTTTTACGAGAATAAGTTTTAGTTTGTAAGAACCGTTCATTCGTTCTTTGATAACTAGAATACAGTATTTATTTTAATTCAACTTTAAACTTTAGACTTGTTAAATGAATAAATTAACAATGTGTGCGAAATCGATTTCTAATCATGATCACTTCAAATAGCTTTATTTTCGGTAGTGATTTTACTCCTACGGTTTCGTTATGGAAATCAAACAGGGCGTAAAAGGAACATTACTAAGAGTGGAAATCTTGACCATTATTTTGAAAAAAATATATTTATAGATATTAAATAACATTAGATTGATCTCGTCATTAAACATTCAACATAAGTACCAAATTATTATATCTTGCAAGAATCTAGTTTTTTACTTGTATTCAAGTAAATCATTTCATTGTACTGGGAATAGGTACGTACGAATATTTCTTGCTAAAGTACTATTAATTATGTAATTATTACTATTTATAATAATTCATATCCTTAGACTGACTAGCAAAGTGCTTCATTCGTCAGTCAAATGTATATCATTAGTTGGCAGTAGTTCAGCTGCCTCGGAGATATCAGCAGGTTCTGGATTATCAGCTTCAGCAATATTATCGGGTATTTTAAGATTATCAGCTATTTCAGCGTCATAGCCTTCCTCAGCATTAAGGTCAGCTTCAACAAGAGGCTCGTCATCTCCAAAAAGTTCGCTTGCAGTCACTTTGGTCTCATTTTCTCCAGTTTCTGTGCCCTGAGTCATAACTTCTAGGGATGCCGCTGCTATGAGCACTTTTTCAGATTCATCTACCTTGACGTCCATAGCAGTTTGTGCAACGTTTAATGCTCCTTGTACTATATCAGCGAATTTCGAGAGAGAAGCTAATTGTTTTGAAACTTTAGGTTCTACTTTGATTTGTTCATTTGCTTTTGGAATAACCTCCTCAACAGCCGGTGGCGTTGGAGAAAGTTCTATATTTTCATTAATGTCTTGCACTTTTTTCTTATTTTTAGCACTTTTTGTAGGCAACGGAAAGAATAATTTATATTCGGAGGGAAGGTCATCTTCCGGGATCAATCTGTCAGTAAAATAAACTCTCCTTAATCGTATGTTAGCATTTATCTTTAGCTTTTGGACTTCAACAAATTGCTTTTGGTATGCGCGCCGTGTGAATTCAGTCATGTTCAACTGGATCTGATTCCAGCCGTCTGAGAGGCCAATCGGCATGACTGTGCACAACGGAAATATTTGAGTGGTACTCTGAAAGTTGCTCACTCGAAACCTTCGCCTCGTTCCAGTCTCGTCTAGTATCGTCACTTCAAAAGAGAAATATTTCTTCAAATTCTTAACTACCATAACAAGGAAAGGCATGTGTATTCCCAATAACTTATTGCCTTTAGGGCAAATAATATATGTTGTACTTACATTACTTCCACCTATTTCTAAAACAGTTGACCTAATATCAGGATCTAAAAACCTAGATATATATCCATCTTTTACGAAAGAGTCCCATAAACGTAGAGGTTGAGATCCACAACTATAAAAAATAGTAAACAGACCACGTTGGTAAGAATTACGATACATGCGGTAAGATTTATAAATGTTGGTGATTTATAATATATTTTATTCTCCAGTTTTGAGCGTTGACAACTTTCGTAACAATGACATACATGACAAGAACCAGTAAATATGAGTGATGGTGTCATGAAAGAAAAATAAAACAATGCAAGAAGTTCATTGTAATTTTTTCAGCATGAAAACTTGTAAGTATTCCAAAAGCTGGACGATATTCAAAGAAATAAGAAAATATACCACTATATACACAGTCACCTGCAGAAATATATACCTACCAGTTTGTTTTAAAATACGTCATATTTATTGTCTCTAATTAAATGGTATCTAATATATAGTTTCTGCCAAGTATACTTACGCAAGGTGACTTCAGTCTCAGATCGCATTGTTGAAAGGTGAAAGACCAAATTTGAACTAAGCACTTTAGCGACGGCGCCGCCGGAAATTATCGTTTTTGACACCCCTCTTTTATCATTCGCTTATATTCTGATTTTAGACACCATTTGAGTTTCGAGTGAATTTTTGACAAATGGTTTCATACAAGGCACGAGCATCACATTGATGGTTAGATGCGCCTGTGCCAAGGAATAAAAAAACGGACAAAAAAGTCAACCCATGGCATAAATGTAAAAGTTAAGTTAAATGAACATATTTTTGTAAATTATTTGTTGTAATGTATTAGATGAGTAGCTACCTAAATTTTTACAATCTAACGACTTATTTATTTTATAATATAACTATTAATTATTGTTCTCATGTAAGTGACTTTGGTCTTTTTTGAGAATAAATGTCTTTAAACCCATATATAGGAACTAAACCTTCGCCATAAAAATTTACTAATATACAGTGCTGCCATGTTGTTAAAAACTCATGATCTTTCCCATTTTACGATGATTCTACTTATAACGTGTAGTCCTTATGTACATTTCTTCATTCAAAATGTTATTAAGGACAGTGTTAAGGCACACTTGGCTGGCTAACAACCCCTCAAGTATAAAATCTAATCTAAGTAACTAACGGGGTGTTCTCACAGGTGTCTTTAAGAGACAGTTTCCATTGTAGGTTAAGCCAGTACACGGTCTCCGACCACATCATTATTTACCATCCATCAGGTGAGAGAAGCAAAAAAAAACAACATATCTCATAAAGAAAAATAAGGTGTTAAATTCCACACTCTGGATACCTTTTTATGTTTATAAAAAGGTATCCAGAATGTGGAATTTATGCGTTTGCACAAATAATACTCAAGACCATATAAATTAAATTATAAGTAATTCAGTAAACTTCTCTCAGATTGAAACAATTTTTTTATAGCACTATCTTATCCCACCAACAAGTATTTCGATTAATATAGTTTTTAACAGTGTGCCGTTGAACTCACCATATTTTCAAAGAATTTTCCTATAAAACATTAAATCGTTGAAACTAATAAAAACCTTTCCGCCAGGCTGAAAAGACTACAAATCACTTTCAACAACAGAAAAGATACGAATGCCCTCCAACAATACGTGCTATTAATCAACGGAAAAACCTAACGTTACGGAGTTACCTATCTAGGTTAGGAACGCTAAGGTATTAGAAAAACTGTCACTGCGTGGCACCTGCTTTAGAGGGCTGTTTCACGCTTCATTAGAGCACCTTAACGGTTTGACACCTCTGGCAGTTGATATAGGATCAGGTTTTGAGGCTTGAACGAGCTTCTACCTATTTCACCTTTGTGAACGTATATAAAAAAGGTACGTTATTCAGCAAGGTCTATGGCTACTACAATAATGTATTTATCCTGTTAGTTTTTCTGCTTCTTGGGATAATCTAGTATAATGAAATATTGTTTTATTTAGTTGTTTATCGCAGTTCAAGAAATGCTGGTAGAACTGTCGATAACTTCGTAAGTAGCATATATAAAAATATTGAGAATCACATTTGACAAATAAATGTATCATATCATCACGCCTTTGTATCCCCGAAAGGGTAGGCTACGCATGCCACTAGATGTTATGCTCCCTGGTAATAGTAGGTGAGCCTAATGACATCTATCGGATACAGTGCCATTGAAAATGGCTTAAAAAAACCAACTCAAACATAAAGAACGCATTATTAGGGATAACTCAAATACTACTCGTCAGATCTTACTAAAATTTAAATGGGGCTACAGCTTTCGAATGTAAAAAAAACATCAAATAAATACATCCTGTAAAGATTTATAAGGTAAAACATAAAAAAAAACGTTCGAATTGAGAATATCCTCCTTTTTTGAAATCGGTAAAAAAATTGATATCCTCGTGATACGATAACACTAATTGTTGTTTTCTTTGCTATAATTCTTTGAAAAGTTTAAGTACCTCTTTTAAACTTTTTCTGATCCATGTCTCCCGTGTTTATTCTATACATAGAGTTACCAAAGATAAAGGAACAGAGGTAATATAATGTTAAGTATGCCTATTAGAATTCCTCGTATCTAACTGAGTAGATTACAGCCTTACGTTGGCTGAAACGGAACAAAGTTAAAAGACTTTCAGAACAACATACCTACAAAGAGAAGAACAAACTAGATGTTTAAATGCGTAAGTAAATTGGAGTACAAATACGCTCCGCTCAGTCCCGAACCCCGTTACATAACTTTTCGTTAAGCCACGTTAAGCGCTGTAGGCACACTGGTTTAGATTGCCACCGAACATTGCTGAAATAAATGAGCCCGTCTGACGTAAACACAAAAACTTGTACGAGAAATAAAACTTTTGAAAGAAAAGCTCGCTTTCCCCTTGATTTATCTACCCATTTGTCATCCTCGACACTAAGAAAATATGTCACGCAACCACAAGTAGCGTTCAACGTTCACACGCCGCGTAGTAACGAATATAACATTTTTGTCGTCACTAAATCACGTGACTTTTCCACTATGCTGGATGCCCTTAGAGACGGCACACTAGCAAAAAACACAAGAAGCGGGGAACAAAAGGAAAAAATGAAAAAGTGCCTTTCGTCTGTCATGATAAGGAGTGCATGGGCGTGTTTCAAGCGTTGTTATAGCCCCGTGATGCGACGAGTTTCTCCAAGATATTCGTATTATTTTTGTGTGAATAAGGTAATATTGGGCGAACTGTGTTTTTTACGCAAGTTAGGGGAACTTGCCATGCGTGATGCAGTTTAGATACCGGATTTTCGGAAATTAATGGTACGAAAAGTGTGTTGTCGATAACAGAATAAATGAGTTGAGATAAATATGCGATTGCTACGCCTCTTTTTCGATTTTTGATTGAGTGCAATTGTCGACTAAACTGGTGTATGTTATTAGGATTCTTTGAAAAGAACATAGAACATGTTCGTTTATAGTGCATACTTCTACACAAAAGACCGACAACTCATAAAGCTACAATTCCAATGGCTACCGTGTGTCTAACCCAGGATACAGAAATGTCAGTCTAATATAACTTTCAAACTTTTATCATAAAATTTATTTGCAATGTTTCTTTTAATACACATAGTTTCAAGTATTTGTAAAAAAATGTATATATCACGAGGTATAAGGCAATGTTTGTATAAAATACCTTAGCAGCATTGTTCTAGAACGTGTATTTAGTAATTGTATTGTTAAATACAACCTACGAACATACAACAAACTAAACAAAAATCTCGCAAAAAAAATCATCGCTCCATATTTACAGAGCTCATTGGCCGACGCAGCGGAGCGTGGCCTGCATAATGTATCGAACAGGCGGGTTCAGAAGCTTTGTCTGGTTTATTTACAACCGGCCCGTGTATTCAACGGGAAATTGGATTTGTAAAGTGAGACATCGTGTAAATAATCTTTATCTTGGCCATATTTCCAGGGACCGTAGCATTGTAGCACTGCTACAAATGACGTAGAGGCAATAGTAATTAATTTATAGAGTAAACTGAACTTACGAGTATTTTTCCAAGAGTTGAATGAAGAGCCTACTCTATATATTTTGTATGAGATTGAGAAGTGACAAAAGCCAATATCCTATTTTGTTATTTCTTGCCTAAAATATAACATTCCACATTCACAATTATATGGTTACATCTAAACAAAAAATAATATTGACAATAAATGGAACTGACTTCAACACTCAAATGTGTCAAATAACTTGTTGAAGTCGGTACCGCGAAGGTTCAAAAGTACCTATTATCACAATATTGTGCGCATGGTACCAACTTCGAAAAGTTATTTCACACAATTGAGTGATGAAGTCGGTTCTATTTTTAGTAAAACTTTTTTTTCACCCTTTTTACTCTCCATGCTACTTATGGGATCGGTTATCATTCACTGTCTATAACTATATCATCAAGATAGGAAAATACTTTTCAGTTATTGGAGTGTAACTCAAAAACGGCATTATTATTTAAATAAGCATCCAAAAAACTCTTTACCAAAGTCATAGAGAAAGGACTAATATATCTATGCCAAAACTGAAAAATGGCTGGTTGATTAAAGTAACAAATATGTATGCTGTACAAGTAAATCATGACATAGATAACTTTAAATATTGACTAAGCGACGAATATTATAAGCTGGGTATCTTTTAGTGTACTTAACGCCTACTAGCTTTCATTCAAAAATAAAACGCTTTTGGATTGCATTGCAATTGCATTTTATATTTACATATAAAAACATATAGTAAGTATATATAGAGCCAAAATAGAGTGTGTAAAGTAATGATGAAAACTTGTGTGTAAAAAGCGCGAGATCCAGAAGGTAGTCTCAAAAACCCTTAAATTGGTTAGCAGAGATATTACGAGGTTGTTTTTGAACAATATTCCTGTAATAAAACTCGTCCTGAAATTGTAATATATTGTTATTTTCTGCACGTTTTATACATTCATATTAGATATATAAGAATCTTAACATTATTTACTTAATGAAGCTCTTATATATAATATGGACATTTTCAAGTTTCCGCTAAGAAATAAACTCAATTGCAAAGAAAAATTTAAAAAATTTTTCTGACTACCATGGTAGTCTATCCCGAAGATGACAACATTACAAAAGAGGCACTATTTCTTGTAAGCTTAACTGCAGATAAGTTGTGGTATCAAAACAAAGATGTGTCGTTTACTTAAATTTTAACAAAATTTCGTAATGTATTGCTATTTTATATTTTTAGTTAATAAGCTAACCACTATCTCACCTGATGGCAATGATGATATGGTTGAATATGTTGTTCACAACACGCCGTTAGGTGCTCAGCGTCAGATTTTCTACTTGAATGTGGTAGCTAAACACCCGGGCATTCGCAAAATGCCTTACTAGCATGCTGTAACGACTGCCATACTAAGACATCAATCGAGACCGACGGCTTAACGTGCCCTACTACACTAAGCAAACTTCGCTACGAGCGCTTCAATCTTTCTACTATCGTTGTATTTAACTATATATTAAACGTATTATGATGTTCTTAAAGACGAGTGCTGCCCAAACGACATCTCTCTTATATCTACTTAGCTACAAACTTCGTAAAACTCATTATTGTACACAAAGTCCTTATTGACGTCAGTAACATAACGTAAAATTTTGTGAATATGTATAAGTATACATGTACGTTTATAATTATTACCCTACCTGCTGCCTTCTTATCCCTAAGGAGCGTTTGTCAGATTACTCCTTGGTATCTTTGACGCTAATAGGCCCATAATATTCACTTGTTTATGTGTTTCGGAGTTTGTTGTTTCTACACCAAACTTGCCTTTTAGAACTGCGGAAATGGTAGCGTGTATAATTTGAGAAGGTTGTCTTTCTGACTACAATCATAAAGCGAATTGATGTGACTTCTTATTTTTGTAATTTTATAGTAAGTAGGCGTAATACGTAGAATCTCGAATTGCTTACTATGACTTTTATACGCTGAAAAAAGTATCTGATAACTTTTAGTAAGTTTGAGAGCCAGTACTTTTAGGTTAGCCTGAACAACATCTTCGACCACATCGTCACATACCATCAGGTGAGATTGTGGTCAAAGGCTAACCTATCAAGCATAAAAAAAAAATACCAGCAGCTCCCGGGCCAATTGATTTAGCTTTCAGTGGTAGGAGAGACAGCAAATTTTTGCACCATTTAACTTGTAAGACTATCTATTGTCCTGTAAAATTAACTACGAATACCTATGATAACAAATATTTTAAGAAAACATTTAATAAATATTTGAATAAAACGTATAAAAATATATCAAGTGACAATTCCGCCTAATTATCGTGCTAAGCTGTCGTGACGTCACAAACGCCACGCAGCCAAATTGGAAGAATTTTCGACGCGTTTTGCTTCTTCACGAAGCATCCTCAGAAGGTCTTGACACACACGTGTTTTTTTAAATATTAATTTAATGTTTTCGTTAAATATATTTTAAATATTTGTTATTATCATATATGGATTTCCGCAAAGTAACGGCTGAATCTATTCCTTAACTACGAGTATGTTGCTCAATCAAATTAAAATACTTTTACAAACAAGGTGCTTAGAATGTACAAAACAAGAAATATGTGCTAGAAGTATAGCAAGGAAGAGACTGCTTTGCCAGCCCTCTGGCCCGCAGGCGAAGCAATTCAAACACACACTTTTTAATTTTACTATGAGGCCGTGTTTTTTCGAATTCATATCGCCCGTGTTCAAGTTTATGGTGTTCCGTTTGGTTATAACCGCCATCGCTCCACCGGCCGCGGGCGCGGTAGCAGGACAATGTATCGAAATTAATATCCGGTCCTACCCGGAACAATTTGTCCACCCGGAATGCGGATAATTAAACCGGCCTGCAGCCGTTTCCTAGCTTACATGAAGCTGAAAATATATTATGGCCGCAGCGCCCGGAATTTAGTTTGACCCGCCTGAAATTGCTAGCGAAAAATTACGCTAGTGTCAGTATTGTGAATGAATTTTTCGTGTGAACATGAATTAACGCATGTTCACAACAATTCGTATACATATATATTTTTTTCCCCAAAAAAGAAACAATAAACTGACACCATACGCACTACACCGCTGTTTATAGATGATTATATAAAATATATAATCGTATATTTAATATAAAATCAGTGCAGAAAATTAATATAATCACAAAAGAGCGGCAATACAAATACCGATTTCAGAATTTAAGGAGTTTTTTATTTTACCTATCGTACCTACATATAATATTCTATTTAATGTGCATTGGGTTCAAAACAGAGCTTTTTGTTGTTTGAACACTAACATTAAACAAAAAAAATTAAGCGTAAACTTTCTATAATATGATCTTGTGTCATCCTTTTTGTTTTAAGAGAAAGCCTAATAATTCGAACCAAATGCTTAAAATAAGGGTGGGGAGAATCTGAGTTCATTTTCATGTTATAAATAACATACAATAAAATAGGTGAACGATAAAGAGTCTTAAGGTCGGCCCCGGAACATAATACTCGCATACACCAGATTTGCAAAACACAGGATGAGCAAACACCACGTTCGCAAAAATAGCAACCGTATTTTACTCATCCGGTGTTCTGCTAATCTGATATTTTGCGAATTTGGTACTAAGCTTCATCCGTTGGGTTCATCCGAACAACTATACCAACTTATAACGACAGTAGCATATGTAAAGAAAGCAAACATTAAGGAAAAAAAAATATCTAACAGTGATTAAAAAAGAAAATGCGAAAAGTGGCAATATGTATATGGTCATCGAATCCACAAAATCATTATTACCTTCTTGATATTAGTTAACATAAAACTCTTTAAACGCCATTAAACGCCTTTTCCCCGAGGTTTAAACATAGGCATTTAAACACTTATATATCTATTTTTTTATGTAATAGGAGGACAAACGATCATGAGGCTTACTTAATGATAAGATTTTGAAGCGCTCATAGCGAAGTTTGGTTAGCCGTTCTTAACCGATCAGCAGAGTTAAGCAACGTCCGCCGCGGTCATAACGCGGTTAGATGGGTAACCGCTTGTGACACTACTACTGAGCGCTTCCGTGCTTCGGAGGGCAAGTTAAGCCGTCGGTCGGTCTCGGTTGTCGTCTTAGGATGGCAGTCTTTTGGCATGGTGGTAGGGCATTTTGCGAATGCCCGCCTGGCTAGCTACCACCCTCAAGTAGAAAATCTGTCGCCAAGTACTTAACGGTGTGTTCCGGCAGCTGTCTTTGAGAGCTAGTAATTCTAGGTTAGCCTGAACAATAACTTCGACCACATCATCACTTACCATCAGTTGAGATAGTGGACAAAGCCTTACCTATAAAGCATAAAAAAAAAGTTTACCCATCGCCCACGGACATCCGCAATACCAGGGTATCATGAATACTTTGCTGGCCTTTGGTACCACACAATAAGCAGTGAGCCTCTACCGGGTACGGTATCAGACACGAGACTATTACTGAAGATTATTAATTTATTTTAACCCAATCAATATCTATCAGATCTGTGATCGAACCTAGGAAGTGGAGTTTCCAATTTAACGTTAATGCCACTTGACCAACGAGGCAGCCAATTTGTGAGACAATTTAAATTTATATTTACATTATCCGAAATCCTAATGTAAATCCTGAACATTAGAATCCTTTCCAATCGTATCTTATAATGTAACAATGATCCTTTATGTAAATTCAATTGAATAGCGTTGGAATGATTCAATTCGGACTACAAAGGTTGGGAAAGAACATTCAAATTAATTTAGTCAAGATTTAGTCAGAAAATACTTTATTCCTGCCATAACTCATCATTTGTGAGGCAGTGATAGCTCAGTGGCATTGGCTATGGACTGCCGCGCAGCAGGTCCATGGTTCGAATCCCGCCGCGGGCTTGAACTTCACCGCATGGTGAGCATTTTGCAAATGCCCGCCTGGCTAGCGACCACCCTCAAGTAGAAAATCTGTCGCCAAGCACCTAACGGTGTGTTACGGAAGCAGTCCTTGAGAGCCAGTGAAATTGGCACATGAGACTTGACAACTGTGTCTCAAGGTAACGTGCGCAGTGCAATTCGTCACTTGTGATGAAATGCATCTATACTAGGCAGAGGTTAGTCCTCATAACATCACGTGGGCCTCGAACTTGTTCTGTCACAATAAAAAAAATATTAGACCTACCTATGTATTTGTAATTGTAATAATATACCTACGATTGGTATATGTTTCAATTGCTTTTTAGACTCATTAGTTCATTAGAGATATTAATCTGATAACCATATATTTTTTGTCAAGGTAAACTAGTCGGCATACTACTCTATGCCAATATTTTTATACACTATACTCTTTGCCAGTCAATAACCATAGAGTTATGATCGAGGAATCAGACAACGGCATTACGGAGAAAAGCGATATAAGTCTTCTCCACGGAAGCTTAATAGGCTCAAACTTTTATTTATTTTGTATTTGTGTACTTTTTGATATTAGCTAGTCGACTCAGTCTGCATCATAGAATAATAAAATAAAATATTACTGTAAAGAAATTTGCGGTATTGAATTCAATATTTTAATAGTTATGAATAAGATGTATTTTGAAGGTCTTTTAAAATCATCATTTATGCAATGACCTTTCACACCAGAAAGTGGGCAGCAGCGCTTTCTGAGGAACTGATATATCTAACTGCGATTCCCACGACGCCTGCCAATCGTGGAGATTATGGCAAACCTCCCCATAATGGGGGAAGGCTGTGTTCTGCAGTGGACAATCCGGCTGATACAGTACAGTACCATCACTGCTATTAATTCCCCAGGGGTAAACATAGATTTATGAAGATCATTATTTTAGCACGTAGTTTTTTGCATTTAAAAGTGGGCAAGCCTGTCACAGCTATCATTGTATGAAGCAGGTGCACAATTAAAATAAAACTATCGAAGCAGTCCATAATCCAATTATGTACCAATTTTTTTTATACTGATAGGCTTTGACTTTGACCACTATCTCACCAGATCGTAAGTCATAATGTCGTCGAAAATGATACAAAAAAGTCTAACCTAGAATTACTGGATCTCACCTGCCGGAACACACCGTTAGGTGCTTGGTGTCATATTTTCTACATGAGGTTGGTAGCTAGCCAGGCGGCCATTCGCAAAATGCCCTACCACCATTCTGTGACGACTGCCATCCTAAGACAACAACCGGGACCGACGGCTTAACATACCCTCCGGAGCACGGAAGCGCTCAGTAGTAATGTCACTAGCGGTCACCCATCCAAGTCATGACCACAGTGGACGTTGCTTAACTTAGCTGATCGGTCAACAACAGGTAAGCACATTCGCTACGAGACCTTTAAAAATAAAGTAGCCACTAATGAAATGACAAACGTAACCGCACATTATATCTATTGTGCAATCATTTGCTAATAAGATAACGAAATCGGATATCTTTTTGCTTGATAGAGAGGAGTCCATCTAATAATTTTACATTAATTATATCATAAAGCTCGCTGCGTGGTACCGTCCTCGTCGGATGCCAGGCTAGTATTGCACTCTCTTTGTCTTCCTGTGAGAGTCGTAGGTGGCGACTAAAGGAGAAATACCAGACAGTGGGTAGCAGCGCCATCAGAAGAAATGCCATCTTACACAGCGACCCCAAACACCTACCTTCGTGACAAATAAGGCACGCCTCCCCTAATAGGATCTCTTGAAGCAATGATGGCTCAGTGGCTTTGGCTATGCACTGCCGCGCGGCAGGTCCATGGTTCGGATTCCGCTGCGGGTTTGAGCTTCACCACATGGTGGAAGGGCATTTTGAGTACGCTCGCCTGGTTAGCGGCCACCATCAAGTAGAAAATCTGTCGCCAAGCATCTCACGGTGTGTTTCGACAGCTGTCCTTGAAAACCAGTAATTCTAGGTTAAGCCTGTTAAGACCTTCGACTTAATCATCAGTTACCATCAGGTGAGATTATGGGGAAAAGCTTACCTATCAGAAATAAAAAAAAATGAGTAAGGTTCAAGCGTGGACGTCATGACTGTAGAATATAGAATTCAATGATAATTTCTATGCATTCGTTATATGACAATTAACATGTACAAATTCCTGTATGTTGTTTAGGTAAACACTACTAATTGAACTCAATTAATGGCCATACTCACATTCCAAAATGATTAATGATTGGACAGTAACCGATTATTGACATAGTCAATAACAAATTGATTACCCTTCTAATGCCCAGATATGGAAATGATGTTTTATCAGGCCCTTGTTAGCCGTCAACAGACATTGAAACCGTTTCCTCATAATAATGAATAATATGGATAAAAATCCAAACATAACTACTAACTTTGGTAATACTTTTGAAGTTTTCGATAGTTAATTTTGTAAAGTATTCTTGTGAAGGTAATCTGAACAGAGTTTTGAAGTTATAGCGTGAGAAGACAAGTTAGTAAACCGTTTGTTGTTACAATTTTCTACCCCTGATTATTAAGAACACCATGAGCGTACCGGGCTGAGACTGCATGGAAGAGCAGTTTTTGAATAAAACATTAATTGCTGAGACGCAGACGACGTAAGGCAGAGCAGTACAAAGCTTATAGAATTTGAAAAAATGCGATTTGCCATGCTATAACACGTGTAACAATATCTCTTCCAATAGGAAGCATAAGAGGCAACGAAAGAAATAAAATGTGCCATATTAGCGGTAACTCACGGCGAAGTGAGCGGGTTGATACACATTATGCGCAAAACAGGGCTCTTTACCATCTTAACGCCTCGATTAGGTGAAGGGTATTGTGTTTGCCGACGACCAAAGAAAACATTTCCTAGTGTCAGAGAAGCATATCATAAATCCGAAGCCATTTTTAAATATTTTTTATTTTTTTTGTCTTCGCATTCGTGTTGTTAAAGGTAAAATATGTTATTGTACCATAAAACACAACAAAGTATAAAAAAGATGATTTCAAGACTTTAAATTTATATATGTATCTATGTATGTATACATAATTATAAATTATACAGGCATGAAGATAGGCTAGAATGAAATAGCAAAATGGAAGAACTATCCTACAAAAGGTTTTGTTATCTGTGAATAAGGCAAAGGCTTTCATTATAAAAATAGGAAAAGAAATGTTGCAGATTTATGTTATTACTATACATTATTCTTGTAAAAGGCGAACAATGTAAATAGAAACCATGCCAAGATTCGAAGCGGGCTAGGCTTCTCTCCGTGCCAATACTATAGTACTCGTAATACTTATACTTATAACGTAAACAGTGGAAGCCTTCATTCCAGATGAAATATTACCAGTATGGAGAAAATATTCTCGGTTTACGTAATGTGAGTAAAATATTATCGAAGCCGTCTATGTAATATTTACTCGTAGATACGGTTTAAAATTAATATTATCATCTTTCATACAAATGCAAACATTCAGAATATAAACGAACGAAGAAGCATATATAAAAAAAAATATTTATCTGCTGAATTAACTGGCTATTACTTTATGACTCCTCGTTGTTTTTTTTTTTTTCGGATATAGTGAGTTTGATACTGATGGATATTACATATACTACATATACTATTATTTTGAAGAAGAAAGATTTGTATTTTTATATTTTTGTATGTGACGAAGAAACTTAAAAACCTCTGGACAGATTTGAAAAATTCTTTCACCATTAGAATTCTACGCTATCCTTGAAGATTTTCAAAACCTTAGGAATCCGTATGAAAACTTCGATAATGTAACACAACGTGTGAAAAATCGTTATATCGCTGACGCTGCGGAAATTTTTGACAATAGAGCAAAGTGATGTGCTACAATTTTATAGAAGACATATATATCTACAAAAAAGTGCAATGTCATAATACCATATGTCTAAGTATTAAAGTTAAGTCACAATAACTACTTTTTATGTGTATCAATTTATAATTTTTGTTACCTAAATGCCAGTGCAAAGCCGGTGCGGGCCACTAGTATATATGTATATATACACACTTCGTTCTTCGATGTGTGCGTATTATTCTTAAATATGGTAAAATTCTGTACTATTGTGAGAATTTGGAATTCACTACACAGATAGGTATACAATTCTTTATACCTTAAAATACACCACAGTGACAATTAACACACAATTTATGTATACAAAAGGCGGTCTCATTGTTTAAAGCAATTTCTTCCAGACAACCGTACAGAAATGATTTACAAAAATAGCCAGGTTGGCAGTTAACTACGCAAAAATTACTTAAAACAATTGACAATCCATATAGCCACTACCAATAACTTTGCTATAAAATCTGAAAACGAATTTTTTTTACTCATCTCTATTATAAACTGAGTCAGTGCCCTTATCCTTTTGCTTTGTAACTGAATCTTTTTGATTATGTACTGTCGGAATCCATGTCACAATATCAGCTAACCCTTCTATCGTTCACCCCTCACCCGAACATTAGTTCGAATTTAGAGACGCAAAGCTGTAAAAAGTTAATGATATGTGAAGATCCCGGACTAATCCTATGTTTAATCACCGATTTAGAGCACACAGTACCCAAACTTATATGACTGACAAGCTTTGCCAAGTTGATTGAAATAACTGGTGAGTTCTTTATTAATTTTGTGATATACTGCTTAACTGCCCAATGATCCTGCGTCTATTTTTCTACTACGTTTTTTATCCTTAGCAATCAATCTTTATTACTGTTATAACCCGTTTGCTTTAAGAAATTGCACTTAGCCATAAGACCGACCATTGTACATCCTTTAGCTTATGTCTCTCTGTAAGATAATATTTTGAAAAATTGCTGTTCAATAAAGAGTACTTGTATTGTATTGTATAATACCTACATAAGAAGATACTGTATAAAACTACTTAAATGCAAGTACAAAACATATGCTCCCTTTTTTTAACTTATATTAAACTAATGAAAAGATTCAGGCATACTTTGCGGAAATCCGTATTTAATAATAAGGAATATTTAAAAAATGTGTAAAGAAAACACTATTATTAATATTTAAACAAAACTCTTAAAAAAATATAATCCAAAAAAATAACAAAAAAATTAAACTATTTTTTTTTTATACTTTTGAAGTGTTTTATTGAAATATTAATTTAGTGTTTCATTATATTTTTTTAATATATTTTTATTTTAGTACTGACACCGCATTGACTTTATTTGCGCCTCTTGTAATCTACATATACAACGATAATGATAGTACGGAAAAATATACTTATATATGTGTGTATCTGCTGCTGCTGCTTTTTTCCAAAAAAAGATTTGATTCTTAAGTTCTCCAAATGTATTTTGATACATTCAATATGCTTGGATTGGATGTACCTACACGGAGTTACAAGATACGACAGTGTGAGCTAGCAGGGTCCAATCAACGACATAAGTACATACTTTTTAAGGTAACGTCAATTCGATGGAATAGCAGGATAATACCTTCTTAATTATTGAAATATTAATTATTAAATAAAAAATCTAAAACACATAGTACTTATGAAACTTACTGTGCCGTGGGAAACAAACATACCTAAAGACCACACAGTAAAAACTAACAAATATTATGACTTAACAAATGAATTAATCAAAAACGGTTATGTGGTTAATTTATATGCTGTAGAAGTCGGAGCAAGGGGTATACCAGCAAAATCCCTATATAACCTACTAAAGGACCTTGGCCTGTCAAGAACAACCGTAACTTCCATTCTAGAACGTGTATCCAAAGCGGCATTAGTAGGATCTTACCAAATTTGGTTGGGCAGGGGAAGAGGCTCGAGCGGTGAAAGGGAGCATTGATGCATCATAAAGGGGCCCCTTAACCTTACTAACTGGGTAGCAAGTCCCAGGCACCTTGACTTCCCAAGTAACAAAAACTAGTTGTATAAAAAGCCATAGAACGTTTTGTGCAACACTGTTTTTGGTCCTATAATACCCCAAAGAAGGTGTATTTTATTCTAAAGTGGCGCATTTATTTCTCTGTTCAGTGTTAAAGCGAACCCAAAGCAGTGTTACACATGACAAATTAGTCCTATAGGTACACGTTATGTAACAGTGCACGGGTCACAAAATAGTGATGTACTGGTTAATAAACACCTTTAAGAATCTTTTATAGTACTTTTTCATACCATAAGAGAGTTTATGTTTCCTTTACCTCACATTATTCATTACGCTTTATTCTTTTATCATTCGTGACGGTGCAGTGTAAAAACAAAATAAAATATATGTATTTAAAATTTATAAAAGGATTGAAGCGATTCGTGGTGGGTAAAATTTTTATTTCATTATAATATTTGTTTTATAGTGTGAAACAATGTGCGACCGCAATTTTACGGATAAACTATGGTTAGGTTTACAATCAATTTTACATTCCCCTCTCGAATTGTTGAGTTTTTAACAAAATATATTATATTTCAACTAAAGGGACTTTTAGTTTAAAGCGCCATTATAGTATAGGTAGGTACTATAATGGCGCTTTAAACTAAAAGTCCCTTCGTCGTCGTGACAATGTTTTCACTTTCATCATGGGTTTAGAGTGGAATTGGGGTTCAGTGTAAGCATGACTGAATCCATGTATTTTTTTGGTTACTGTTTTGAATAATAAATATAAGCTTTTTTTATAAATAATAAGGGTTTGCCTTGTATTACGCCGTTTGACCATCTACCCGCCGCGAACGATATTATTTCGGACCGAGATTAAAATGACGTCACAATTTGGTATTTCATAAATGTTGCATAAGATTGGCCATAATTGAAGTTTAGAACTTTTAAAAGCAGGAAGGCCGTCTATATTTATGTTCAGTGAAATGACCGGTAGATTGAAATTAATCATTTGTAGGTATATTTTCAAAGTATTTGTCAAGCCGTTGTGCCAGTACTGTCCAGTTCCCACGGGATAAGTGATAATAGTCTTCTCAGTTTTAAGTAGCGTTCTTGGATCGTTATGCAATGTGTTCGGTATTCTAGTATTAATTAATTGAATTAAGCTTTTTGTTGCTGCATGCGAAATATTATAATTAATGGCCCAATTCTGACGCCATCACGTAATTGTTGATTTTTTCCAATGTCGAATCATTGCTTGAAGATTCTGAAATATTTTCCCATAAATCCCTGGAGTTGTTATCTTCAATTAAAAACTCATTACCATCATCATTGCATGTTTTATTTTGTACGGAACCACTTCGCACAATTGTGTTTTCAACTTGATTTTGGTCCCTATTACCATTTATGATTGGTGAAGATACTGTTGCATTTTCAAAACGCCTCTTTACTTATCTCCTATACGTTCCACTGCGTTTATATCTTTTCTAACTGTTTAAATCCATTTTTTTTTATTTGACGCTTATTAAAGCAAGCCCAATTCAAGCTGAATAAAAATGTCTGAATATTGTTTTAAAAGTGAGAAATCATTTTCAGTACATAATTGTCATTTAATAGCAACATTTATCTACTTTTACGTGTCGTTTTTGTATTATTAAAGAAGTATTTACTCTGTAATGATATTAACAGGTATATTATAGGCACCAAAAAGTCATTATTCAACAATTCTGCTCTAAAAAAGTGTTTGTGTGATATGCTTATTAGTAAAAGTATAATAGTCATCTCTAAACCAATAAAGTACAGTTACATTAACATAGTAATAATCTGGAACTAAGCTACATCACAAAATCACACTATTGTAGAGTTTTTTTGTAACTACTAACGGACTAAGTACTATAGCAACGATTTGAATACCCACAATACGACAAGGTCGTCTTATAGCCGAGTGTTGATCACTGCTAAAACGAAACGATTATAGCAGTTCGTTTGTAACTTTTATAACGCAAATCAGATGAATAAAGGCATTTGTTAACAATTTTATAGAGCAGTTTTATTCTGTACTAGTCATATTAGTGCTTGCTATAGCACCTTACTATAACGGTTGTATAAGATGGCGTAGTAAACGTTTACATCCTTTTTTTATAGGTCATTTTTGCCCTATAAGCTTATAGAGCAAAATTGTGTTGTCGAACGCTTCTATAAAACACGCTGACACCGCTAAAACCTTTATAACTCAATTATATGTCGCTTTAGAGGTAACTTAGATTATAGGACTACTTTGCTGCTTGGGTTGGGCCTCTTCCTCTGCAACGCTATGGACCCGGCACCCGCACGGTGAATCCATGGAATGCTAAGTAATTCGTATCTATAGAAAATAATTATATCAATACACATTTACTTATTTGCATTATATAGTAATCACACTTTTCCACCACGCCGCGTGCCGGGTTAAAGGCTTAAACGAGTGTGTGTATTGAATTTCGCCATTTCCATCTATCTTAAGCACTGTTTTTCCGGTGCCCTAGTTTAATTGTCAGTTTAATCGCCCGTGCGTGCGAGGGTCTGCGTGACTGAGATAGGGCAAATTTTGATACGTTTTGGTCCAACGAGCTAGCGGGGTCCAATCTATTTGGGCCAATGTCAAATTGTGCGGTCTAGTAATTGTCTGGGTATATAACTCTCTCATCTCACTGGATGTCCTTTTTTGGGGATTATGTCCCCAGCTTTGACTAATTTATTTACAAACTTAGAGAATTTTATAGTAAAATTTTACTTTGTGATGAAATATTAGAGCTTTGTAGTAACATTCTTTTGTAATTAGTGAAATAAATTAAACCTTTTATCCTTTGTGAAATATGATAATTTATTTTAATAAATACATTGTAATACCGTATTATCTTTATTAAAACACACTTCAAACTAAACACTACACTACAGCAACTACAACGTAAGCATTTAGGAAACGTACAGGCCATTGGAGGCCCAAAGGCAGTCCAAACCAGTTGGCAGCATTCCCAGAATACTGGCAGCATTGCCCCGTTGGATTGTAATGCTTATTCGTTAAGCCAAATAAGTGCCAACATTATTGCGTCGCATCGACCATGCAAGATCTCGAAGTTTTGGAAATTAAGATGATATTTTGAAGCAATGATGGCCGAGTGGTAATTGCTATGGACTGCCGTGCCACAGGTCCCTGGTTCGATCTCCACCGCCGGCTAGAGCTTCACCGCATGTTGGAGGGCATTTTGCGATTGCCCGCCTGGCTAGTTACCACCCTCAAGTAGAAAACCTGTTGCCAAGCACCTAATGGTGTGTTCCGGCAAATTTCTCTGGGACCAAGAAAACCTACAATTTTTTTTTCATACTCTCTTAACCTCTCGTAACCTCCTAGTTTTGTTATTTAATAATAACAAAATTCGGAGGTTACAAACGTATGAAAAACTTACAAACGAAATATTAACCTCCTCCTTTTTTGAAGTCGGTAAAAAAGGAAAATTTTCACATAACTGTAAAATTTAGCCACTAACCCCAACCCCATACGGTCTTCAAGATTTTTCTTTCATGTCTTATTTGCTGACTTACTTTAACCAATATTTCCTAATTTGGGATGGTAAAAATGTATGTGAAAACTAGAACTGTCTACACTAAATACTAAAAGTACAAGTAAAGTGTGCACAAGGAAAAAATGTATGTGTACACCGAAACCAGAGAGCACATACAGGAAAATAAAGTTCACATGAACCTAACCTATTATTATAGGAACAATAGATTCCTTTCATGTGAACTATTCTACGAATCGATATGATTTTATGTTTTCAGTTTTGAGGAGCAAAAGAAACTGGATAACAGAATTGTAACGTTTTATTCATCTATAGCTGTCAAAGAGTAGATTCTATTAATCAAGATTAAGAAGAACAGTTCTCAGAAGCGCTTCTTACGGCTCTCAACAACAAATAATATTACGTAACAAGACAAGTGTATGCTGGATCGTCCACTGCTGAACACAGGCTGTGTTCCCTTATTAAGGGAGTATTTGCCATAATCCCCACGCTTGGCAGGTCACTTGGGGATCGCAGTGTAAGATGGCAGTTCTTCAGAAGGCGCTGCTGCCCACCTTCCAGTATTTTTCCCTTAATCGCCTTTTACGACACCCATGGGAAGATATGGGGGGGGGACATTTCAAACTTGACACCTAACGGTACCCAACCAAACACCCAACAAGACAACAAGGTGCAGGTGTAATAGTTTTGTTATAAAAATTAACGTAATTTTCACAAACTTTTTGGAAAAATACAAGATGACTCACGTTTTTGATATTAATATATTTTTGTGAAAATAAATTATTACTGGTGTTTTATTTATTAATATTTTACTTAATTATTTTTGTGGGTAAAGTGGGTACTGTGTGAATCACTTTAAGGGCATTTTGAGAATGTTCGCCTGACTAGCTTCACCCCATCCTAGCTTTCCCAGCCCAACAAAAGGACGAAAGACAGTCCTTGAGATGAACTCTCTATTCTAGGTGTAGCACTCTTCATAGAAAGACGATATCGTCTTGAGACCATATCTCGCGAGTCGATGCGAAAATATAGAAACCTTAATAAGTTCTAACTGATTTTGATGTCTACTTATGATACTTGTAGACCTTAATACTCTCCTTAGTAATTAAATATCCATGTTCTTTACTCCATGTAACAAGCACACTGTTTACAAGTTTCTCCAGCTGGCTGGATCTTTTTCAAGCTTTAACTATGCTCGACATGTTTATTGAGTAAACTAATGCCTAGAAGAATCCCGCCAGAGTCACGGTCATTCCGTTCCAAAGAGAAGCATTCAATAAACCTTAAGTGTGAATATAAAACGGTATAATAGCCCCTGGTGGGTGTTTACTGCCACCACTTACTACCTCTAATGGACTGTGTGCACTTTATTGTTCAAAATTGCATTTAACGCGTGAAAATTCCGGAACTACACCATAGACAAAAAAGAGAGTAAATGAACTCTTATGTTTTGGATGGGAGTTGAAAAAAGTTTTACAGATAATCGTTTGTATTAGGATGATTACCGCCATCGTCTTAAGCCGAATTCAAAAAGAAGGAGCTTCTCAAATTGACTATGTTTTATTTTTAACCGACTTCCAAAAAAGGTTATCAGTTCGAAGCGTATATTTTTTTATGTGTGACCACGCATAATTTTTTGCAGAGTAGGCCGATTTTATTGTTTTTTTTTATTGGAAAGGGATCTCCGGGATGATTCTATATAAATTTTCTTAAAATCAGTTCAGTAGTTTATAAGTTATAGTCTAAACTGAAAAAATATATCCACTTACCAAGAAGATTTAATGGTATTATACGACTGTTGTCGACGATGAACACTATTTGAAGCGAGAGAATGATATTGGAAGCAGTATTTGTCACTAAAAAATAAAAAAAATATAAAAGAAAATGGAACTTGTGGAAGTCGGACCATGCTAATTTGAGGTCAGTGCTTTGAATAAGCATGGCACCGACTTCCACAAGTTATTTCATACATTTCAGTGTTGCAAGTCGGTTTAATTTTTTATAAATATTGTTATAGCTGCGGACATATTTTAAAATATATTTTATAATTTTAACAAACACGCCTCAAGATTATAAAAAAAAATCCATATCTGCTATTCGACGTAGTAAAAGAGCAACTAAGTAGAATAAAATCTGCTGTATGAGCAGCGTGCCATCACTTACATCCATATGAGTGAGATGCTTCTGCATATTTGGCACACAGAAGACCTCTTACCCGCTCCATCCTAGTAGTGACCACAGAGGACCCAGATATATTGAATAAGGTAAACTGGCGTTATGATATAGTAAATTCAAAATTCAAATAAGAGCATCCTTCTGGTCCCTTTTATTCTGTGGTAATACGCGAGTTTTGTAGAATATACGTTATGATATGGATATCTAATATAAAGCTTAATTTATTGAATTCATTGGATTTGTTAGTGCTGGTAAACGTAATATTTAATATTATTGACGATTTTTAGGAGTCACTTATGAAATCATATACAGGTGTTCATATATTTTTAAGATATAACGATAAATATTTTAAACTCGTGAATAACATAGTCATGTTAAATGATTACTAAAGCTACAAGCGCTGTTTTTTTATTTGTGGTGGCAACTGTGTACTATTTAATTTCCCGCAAAAGGCGTGAGTTTCCACCTCAACTTATTTGATCAGTTGAGAACAGTTAGGCAAGCTTCACGAACGCTTTAATGATAACAAACTAAAAATTCCGATTCTTAATTGTACCTTAACTTAAGTATTTACCGATAATGTTATTTTACAGCGTGTGCCAATCGTAAATAAATATTCGATTCAAACAGTAGAGATGTATCGCCATTAATAAATTTGGTTATTCCCATGCTGCAGTTTCCTCTCTCTTCTATACCTTTTTTGTCTTTAGTAGGTACGCGCGGCTTTGTGACGGCAGATAAAAAACGCGCCCCAATGCGCACATCGTGCCGGTTGAATGTCGTCGTTACAGTAAAATGTGGGCCTCGGCATGCGGCGATAAGTCCTTTCGTAATGTGTTTGTATGCATTTAGAACGTCGAGGAACAACTGCGGAGGTTATTAGATGCAATACGAATTCTTCTGTTTATTTTGAGATATTTTGTGTCGCTTGGTAAATAACGGGACGGAGTATGTTTAAAAGTTTGACCAAAGATTGGAAGGTTGGAACGGATTCAGTTGCTTTTTTGGCGTGGTTATTAGAACAGTGATCGAAAAGAGATAGAGAAGATAAGAAGCTGTGATCTCGTTTTTTTTTGTTCATATTATATGCTCTTTGCTTTTAAGTGCCTACTTTGATATCACAAACCTATATAAGAAGGACACCACGCCACTCACATCAAAAACTTGCAGGTTATTATCAGATATATATATATTCAAATTTTTAATACCACTTCCAGGGCTTTCATTAGGTATCTAATGTTAATGTTTAAAAAACCGGCCCATTGCAACTCAGACCAAGGTTTTCATACCACTACACAATCTATTCGTACCTATCTAAAATATAGATCTTAATTTTACCCTATATTTTAACACGACTCGCAGTGTTGTTTTTTTTATGTAATTTGTACCATAATTACAGCAAGTTTAAATATTGTTAAAAAATGCCGTTTTTCGATAAAAGAAAAAAAAATTAACATACCCTATATATAAGTATATATAGGGTACCCTTAAGGGTATAATAAACTTTGAATTATGTTACCCTTAAGGGTGTAAAATAAACATAGGGCTGCTGCAGTAGCTTCTCTGCAATAGCTGCTACACTACTTAGTTTACACAAGTAGTTTTGTTGAAATAATAACTAATATTGTAGTCCAAGTTTCAATCAAATCGGTTAACAGTCAACTCACCACTTTCAGTTCGGGTTGATTCTTATTAAGAATCAAGTCATCCAGAGGCCAGAATCTAATGCTAAATGTACTGGTCGTCTCACAATTCGGCGATTGTGAGCAGTAAGAACAAGACCCGTAAGCGAGCAACCTGTCGTTGGGTGCGTGGTAAATACTCAACCAATTAAGCAAGAGGCTCCCAGTACCTACATACTTGTGCTATATATCACCGCACACAATCTGGTCGGAAAACAGGTCTAATTGACCCAGTATCATTACATTCTCTAGTCTGTTATTAAAATAGCGATCATTTTTACTTGTCGTGTCCTGGTGATCATTAAATGTTGGACACGGAAATTTATAATAATATATATATACGTAATTTAAGAGTGCACTAAATATTCATAAATATAGTTCTTTTAAATGCATTTATTTTCCTATTAAACCAAAGTAGCAGTGGTTTGCAGATTAAATCTCGTCCGTACAACTAGAATTAAAATTAAAAAATGGCCAAACCGGTAAGTGTATGGCTGGTTACAATTCTGCCTTGTAAGATAAAGATCCGGTCCTTAAATGTAGATTCGCGATAAGCTGCTTCAACGTGAAAGAGTAACAACACTTGGAAACTTTCGAATTTATAATTTTACTCGTAAGTATTTCCTCCAAAACTGCTTCCAGAAAATGCATATCCTCCAAAACTGCCCTTAAAAATACATCATACCATTTTATTTTTTACATCAGTAACTTAATAAAGACAACATTTTCTTGCAGTTATTGTGAAAAAAAAAGGAAAAGCATTTATAACGCCCGCCTAAAGTAGGTGACGGCCGTGCCTTTCAAAATCCTGTTACGTTTTAACAGCACTAATGGCTTGCAAATAGCTTCGCCAATCGTCTTACATTCTTATATCATTCTCGAATCGTCCGCTGCATTATTCAGTATTTTGCTTTTTAATATTCCGACGACATATTTGAGTCTCTTTCAATTTTTTCCCGCGTCTCTGGTGTACCGTTGTGCGCGGAATTTTGAAAGCTACTTATTGATGTTCGCTGGTTAATCCTAACATATCACGTCGGCCGTTCCACGGTTCGTTATATTTTTATCGATACCAGACTCTCTTGTTCCGATCAACATTTTATAGAGTCCCGATTTGTTGTGGTTGATTTTCAACGATATACCTAACGGACTTGACTGATGATGAATGCCTGGTCATTTTTATTGGAAGGAAATAGTTTCACCATTTGTTTTCTTCCTCTTTTGTTATGAATAGATCTCGTTCGAATTGAAAATTTTGTCGTTCCTCACGTTTATATATAAGTAATCAAATTCAAGTCTCAGGAACGTAGAATTCATGTCAATAAGCCACAGACATATCAAAGCCACGTTATAGTGAGGTGGTAGTTACTCGTACATTGCTAAAACTTCATGGTACTAATTCTACATATTTCGCGAATTTTAATATCTTTATTATTGCAATAACGCATGTTCTGCAGATTACATAACATATTTAAAAATTTACAATTTTCTCTGTAAATTTGTAATTTTGTAACATTTGGCGAAATCATCAGGAAAAGTAGTATTGCCCTTTTTATTCTGTGGTATTACTTACCATAGTAATATTTGCAAAAACTCTTGCAGTTAAGTAATAATAGACCATTCACATCAACACTCAAAGTCATATAATAATTTAGGAAAATGACACAAAATCCATGAAGTTCTATTTCCAAATTTCCTACTGAAACTCTTCCATCTTCAGATTAAAGAAAAATTAAAGCATAACATTCGACGATCGCCAAAATAGCTATTATACCTGCTCCTTGATATATCGGCATTCCAGCATCGACGAATTGTTTTTGGTCTGTCTCGATATTTCATCATTATAACCGATATTGAACCCTGATGCGATGGGTATTTACGGCGATATACACCGTTATTAATTTTATCTGTGGTTATTTTAAAAATTGAATTGGTTTTAAATTTATTGAGCATTGATATGGCGAAAGCCGTGTAGCTTCGTTGAATTTATAGTGCAATATAAAGTTTTTGGTACAAAATTTGTAATTTATTGGGCCATTTGGCCGGTGCTCAGCAGGCAGCAGTTAGGATTCAATTGGTTGAGTATCTTGTGGACCAGTAAATTATCTAGTACAATATTGGCAGTGTCCCCACGCTGCCTACGCAGGCTTGTTTCAGCGCTCGGTGTCGTTGTCAATGACATAAGATATCGACAGTCACGATGTGACATTGTATCGAAGAGATAACATTTCTAGTTTATAGACAGGAGGCCTGAAATAGAACCCCTAATTGTACTATAAACAAACTTTCATTTGACAGCGACGGTAAATTGTTGAATTTGAATATTGTACAGTTAACTGTTGCTATAGGAGTTTACTCGTAGAACTGTGTACGGTTTACGTACATTTTGATGACTTAGCGCGACTGCGTTCGCTTATAATTTTATGTAAAATGTATGAAATTATCCGTCTGACATAAACCTCCGGTCCATTAATACGTTATTTACTTCATATCATATCATACATTTTTGTAAGGACAGTCAGTCCGTACATGTGGGTCCTTCGAGCCTTCGAAGGTGGGATCATCATCGCGAGTGATCGAGGGTCCAGTAGATGACAATGCCATATCTCCTGTTACATGGAAGCCTATTTAGCGAAACGTGGGTGTTATTTGTCCTTTTTAGTCGCAATGTAGGAGAGGTGTTCTCCTTCCCTATACAATGTTTTTTACGTTTATAAACCTATCAAGATAATTTTAAAACGAGACGAACTTATTGTGTTCTTGAAAATGTCTTGTAAATGTTTTTCTAACAATATGAACTTTAAATTAAAAACTTTAGCCGGAATCAGTAGGCTTATTGATTTAAAGAAACCAACTATTGAACAAATAATAAAATAATATTTATTTGAGAAAATTTGAAGAATTTAAAATTAGTCTGAGAATTGTATATAGGTAGGTTTTATATATTTTGCATAAAAAACTGCTTCTACGAAAATCAACTAACTGCAAACACTGAAAACCATCCGCCCACTACTAACTTCAGATAACGGCAATGCCGACATTTATTCTGATAGCAAACAATGCTCCCAGAAACTTATTGGGGAGTGGGTGGTCTATTTTGTTCAGCCGCTTAGATAGTGATCATTGTCGTAATGCCAAGCCAGAACAGTCACCCCCCCCCCCCCTCCGCATCTCTACCCCTGGGTGTAGTAAGAGGCAACAAGTACTAAGTGTAACACACCAGAAGGTGGGCAGCAGCGCTTTCTGAGAAACTGATATCTCATACTGCGATCCCCAAGACGCCTACCAAGCGTGGGGATGGCAAATCCCCCACATGCTATGAGGCTATGTATATTTAGCAGTGAACAATTTGATTGATACAACAGCCGCAAGCGCAACACATGGAAAACAAAATCTATCGAATATATAGCGTACAGCTTAATAAACTCAGTCCAACGTTATACCCCATCCAGTAGAACCTACATCTTTTAATAAATCAATGGTCCATTCCGGTGGATTGGTTGCAGTTACCCTTGCACTTATTGCCGATTCTGCGCCAATCTCGACCCTCTTCTTCCCCCTCTATCCCCTAGGATGGAGCGTCGTTAACGCGGTCGGTTCATTTGTTTGGCTTTAGGATAGTTGGGGTCAATAAACTTAGGGAAGGCCTGCAGAGCATCTAAAGTTGGATGCCGTAAAGTAAATGTAATATGGGATAAATGGAATATGGGACGCAATAATTAGGCCTGCTTTTCAATTAAATTATCTTTTAGTATTAATATTGACGCCACTTTCTGCATTGATGACATTTGTTTGTCTATAAATGGTACACTATATTGGGCGACTTCCACATTCGACCCAAAATTTTAACCTACGAGTGACATTTCTTTTGTCGAAAATATTATCATCTGACTTCTTAAACAAAACATTTTGCAACTTAATTGAAGTTGGTTCCAAAGTTATAATACAACTAATTAATTCGAATTTTTTTGCAACTTCTTGAAGGAGAGGGTTTACTTTTTTTTATTTCCTAGAGCACATTTTTTTGATATCTCAGTTGGTGAATAAGTAAAACAGTTTTGGCATATTCTCGTCAATATAACCTACATATCGCCTACACCGAAGGTAGAATTCCAAAGCGACATAAAATATTTACGACTCCATCTCAAGACCAATAACAGTTAAAAATAAATTATAGAAATCAGTGCACAAACTTCAGAGTAATCAAAGTAGGTTACATTTTTCCGCACATTTGAAGTATCTTATGCATTTCAGAGTTATGTATTAACTTATTCAATTGACAATTTAAGTCCTTCTAGTCATATTTTTATATAACTTTGAAACCTTTTACCAATCCTATAAATAAAAAATAAAAAATATACTTACACTTCTTTTTACACATATTAATAGCAATACTCAAATAAAAAAATCCAATTTGTTTGTGATTGGCCAAACTCTGTTTATGTTCTGACATTCTCATATGAAACACCAATTTCACCGGGACATGATTTCTGAAAAACTACATGATATCACACAGAACCATAATAAAACATATAGCCTACCAAAAATTAGATAAAATCATCTTAACCAGTTCACCGGAAGAAAGGCAACAAAGAAGTTGCGTATTGCGAACCATTAATTATGAACTGGCTTCTCAATAGAAGTATTTTCAATAATTATAAGTCTTTAACGGGACTTAATCGCGATAAAACATGCATACATTTATTTACCTTGACATTCGACGTACTATCACGATTAAGTCTCGTTAAATACTTATAACTATGTGTAAAGTCGCGAAAGTCACTATTTGCAATAACTTCCTATCCTTACCCCACATTTTGGGTGGGGTTGGTACAAGTGGTAGTAAGTTGGTGTTGTAAAAGTTTTGGCTTTGGGTGTATGACATGCTGCTTACGTGATTATTACTCTCCTTGTGTATTCTCATTGGTACTATACCTGCTTAGTCATACATAAAAGAAATTTATATTTATTATATCCTAACATTTGAAAACTAGTTTAAGCTTGCAAAAAAGTACCCAGTTTTACCTAAATAATGGGTCTATTCACACCCTATTTAAAATCAAAATATAATTCCCCCCTCTGTTCGCTCGTGATTATGGCCTGCGCAACTCGATCAGTAAAGTACCAAAATCCATCACAGTACCAATATATTCAGAACTCAGCAGCACCCACAATTTCAAATGCAAAAAAACAACCAAACATACAATAGTTTATTACACGTGTTTCACTCCTAAACGAAGCCTCATTAAGGGGTTTTGACTCTCCGAAAATAAGATCCATTTTCCGATGTAACTATAAACAAGTCATATACAGCAGCTCAGATATAATAGTCGTACATATTATTATTATAATAAGAGTTCCAGATAACAATATACGGTCTTACACACGTGAATATAAAATAAAATATATAATTCAAACGTTTCCCATTACCCAATTTACGCTTGTCAAAGAAAGAGATGCTCTTTTGTATTCCACATCAGACGTAAGCACGTAATTTAAAAGGGGCAAAAAGCGCGCGTTTTCCCCCTACTTACGGGCGTACTTAACCAATTAGGGTAACCGATACGGTATTTTCCCCGAATTGGGGTAATTACCCAATTTTTCCATTTTGCGCAAAACCGGCATCGCTTAAACATAACGTAATAACAGGGGGCTATTTCACGCCCCTTAACTTTAGATGACACTTACGAAATCTTAGGTAATTTTCTGGTGGATAATAAGTAGTTGTTAGTCTACATTTTCGCAGATGTCTCGCCTTGAACGTGATAATTAATGAGAAACTTGAAGTTACGAAGCCATTTATTATTAAAGTAGTATACTTGCTGCAGACTTTTGAAAATAGGTACTACGAAACTTTTAGGAAGCATCCTAGTAACATAATTACGTGTATAACTTATATATATACATAACATTGCGCATGTTTCACGGACGGGTAGGCAGAAACTAGGCATTATTACTTGGTAAGATGTTTGCTCCTGTCTTTTATCTACAGGGTTATTGGTAAAACGCTAACAACTTCTTAGGGTTGACTGCTAGTCCTAACAAACACTTTAAGATGATGTCTTTTATTTGTGATTGTTTATGTGTATTTAACGGAATAAGCACGAGGACTATCTGATGTTAGAACTCTCTTGTGCTTGTAATTTAATATTCCATGTTTTATATTACTTAGCTCGATGTAAATATTCAAAGGAACGTGGCGTTGTCCAGTGTTGCTGCGGCGGGCGCACTTAGATTTTTCCCAGTCAACCCTAAGAGATTGTTAGCATTTTACCACTAACCCTGTATATCTAGTCTTATGTCTGGTTAGGACTACCATAACCCATCTCCAAAACGTCTGTATTACGTGTACGTAGTATTCACTACTTCTGGTGAAATCCATGTTAAGCAAAATTATATTCTCTAACATTCGAAACATTATTGTGAAATAACCTTTTTCATAAATTTTTATATTAAATAATTATTTAATAATAATTAATTAATTTTTGCTATTAAAACCTATGATTGTCTGCCTAATTCATAAAAAAATCAAAACGTAGCATTTTTGTAATTTACCTTTTGGAAGCATTAATAAACTATAAAAAACCAACCTTATTTGTAGCAACTAGTAAAGTTGTTTTTTTTATATTATATTGACTGACAAATATAAGTTGTCATGTCTTTTTATTCCCGAAGAGGGGCTTCTGGTCTCATATACAAGTGAAAATCTCCTGTAGAAATGTAAAAATGAGCAATATGTGACCCCGGGGAATACCCCGGGGTCACATATTGCTCATTTGGGTAATAACCCAGGACCAACGAAAACATGCATTTTTGAAATGACACTGTTTCAAACGTAAATTCTGTTACCATACACAGTCCTTTGTAATTTCAGCTAAAGGGAAAGCTGCGGTTATAATTTCAATCAAGTTAACTGGCAGCCTCAAAGAGAGAGCTTTGTTACTGCCGGCACTAGGCAGGGAATATTTCAGAATACTGTATTTGGAATACCCCTACTATAAAATTGAGTTTATTCTGAGTTATATCAAACAAATGATTAGTGACCTTATATTCAGGAGTAAACTTTAATGTATTTAAAATTTAAGTAAATCCTGTCTTTTAAGGGTGATAACTAGAGAGAGCAACATTAAAATTATAAAATCACATCTGAAATGTTAGCTTTAATTTGAGAGTTGACACGTTTTGAAGCGCTCGTAGCGTAGCTTTCAGAGTCGTTTTAACCTATCTACTTAGTTAAGCAATGTTTTGCTGCGGTCATGACTTACTACTAGTGGCTAGTGGCATTACTACTTAGTGATTCCGTGGTTCGGAGGCATCGGTCCAGGTTGTTCAAGGATGACAGTAGTAGCCCGCTGTAAAGCGAGCGGTCGTCGAAGGGGGACTGGACGCAAAGGCTCTGGCCGTCTCCCAGTCCTTCTTCACACAGACGATGCTGGAATGCCGCTGGGTCGTTTAGTGGGTATACCGGTCACCTACCGGGGAGTCCCACATCCCCCCTCCATCCCCCGATGGAGGGGCATGCGTAATGCATTTTTCCCAGAGAAAACAAAAAAAAAAAAAAAAAAAAATGGTGGTAATGCAAGTTGCGATTGCCCGTATGTCAAGCTACCACTCTCAAGTAAAAAATCTGCCACTAAACACCTCACGATGTGTTCCGGCAGCGGTCTTGAGAGCCAGCAATTCTAGATTAGCCTGATTAACGTCTTCGACCACATCATCACTTACCATCGGGTAAGATAGTGGTCAAAGGATAGCCTATCAGATATAAAAAAGAAGGTTTCAAGTCATCTATGAACAACGAGGTTAAAGTATTCATTTAAAATATATATTTAATAACGTATCTATCATAATAATATAACTGACCTCAATCATTTAAATTTTAAACCCTCTTGTAACAAGATGACTGCTTATTTAAGTCAAACTTATGACAAAACGTATACCTCTATACATCTCCATCCACACCTTCGAGGATATAATACCTCACCATAGAAAGTCCTCTGTATGAAACTGGCAAGACCGCATCTACTGACTGCGATGCGCGGCTGGCAGGAAAATAGTTATATCTGGCAACGATAGATGTCACTGTGCGACATTCAGTAAAACATTATTTTGTACTTCGTTGCATCGTATCGTGTTCGTAATCCATTGTGAGCCAGTGGTAAGGCCACAGGACTGTTATATCCATAACAGTAAACGGTTCAGTGTGCCGAAACTAATGATAATGTAATTAGTTCAGTCTGATTCTGACGGGATTAGTGGGGGACTCTATTATGCTAACGTTATATTTGTTATATCTAAAAACTAACTGTCATTGGTGATGATTTGAAAGGGTTATATTTACGATATACTGGTTACAGCATTAGAAAAACTCACCCTAAAAATGTTACGAAGAGATATGAACGTTCGAAGAGACGTACAAAGGATATCACCATAACATATTGTATAAAATAATAGCTTTGGTTGGCCGTCTGCCTGACTCCAACCCTCAAGTGTAAACAAGAAAATGAAACAAAAATAATTCGAAGAAAAATCTTATCAAGACTTATGTATAAGCTCGTTCCTTTTTATTATTAATTTTCAAAGAGACAAAGTGAAAAATAACGATAACGTAAAATTTTATGGCGACAACGGGGTATTGTAACTTTTTTCTCCTTATGATTCTACTTGTACGTAGTTACATTTGAAAAGTTTCTAAACAGCTTTTGTCTAGACACGGTAAATTATTTTTGCACCGCATTACGTATGTGACTCGTAGTTTGTTTAAATTTAAAATAGTTGGGATCATTTCTTATAATGGAACTTTAATAAATGTTTGAGACAATTCTGATGTCATGATTTAATTTAATCTAATGGCTTTTATTTATTGTTTTTTTAGTGTTATAATTCTGTTGAGGCCGTTATTTTAATTCGAGACTATGTGCGGTTAAACCGAGTATTTTATTTTTTAGGGTTCCGTACTAATAAACGGGACCCTATTAATAAATGCATTCAGTAAGTTGTGTGCGGGATTCGAACCTGATGGTTACAGAACGAGAGGAATAATTTGAGTTATGAGTCATTGTCATGTTAGCTCAGTCGGTCAGAGCATACCCCGGCTATAGGGGTTCATGATGCGGTTTCGAATCCCGCAGATATTATTTTGTAATGTAATCCGCAGAGCATGCGTTATTACAAAAATTAAAATATTAAAACAATCTTCCTTTTTTATTTAAATCGATGATTTTGGCACATTCTAACAACGCATTCCAACTCTTTTTTACTCCTGCAATTTTATGTAAAATATGGTCGACGTACACAAAAAGGCGATCTTATCATATCAGTAATACCTAATGGAGTTTAACTTAACATTTTTCAATTATATTAAAATTATATCAAATTTTAACATTCGTCTTTAGCATAATTTTGAACAACATAAGTACTTGAAGCAAAAAAAAGAGAACTATTTACCTACGGGGATTATTTTCGCAAAGCTTTATTCTGCCGGTAAATCGAAGGCGAGCGAGACGCAATTTCCTTGCCAAATCGAGTGTGAACCGGTTACCACCGTTTTAAACCAGAACTTTGCCGCTGTTTTTTCTAATACCCATGGAATAGTTGTTTACTGCTGGAGGGAGAGAGAACGTGGATTGGAAAAAGTATATGGAAGATGTCCCAAGCAGTAAGGTAGATTTCCCTTCGTAAAGCGAAGACGTGGATTTTTAATGTTTGCTATGTTTTTATTAGGTAAGTGCAATGCAATATTTGCTGTGTTAGAGTTTTGTACTTATAAATAAACATCGTAACAACTGGTGAAGCAATAAAAAGGTTTTGGTGACTATATATACAGACTATACTTTGCATAGGCATTTTCGGTGCTTAAGTATTTTTTTAAATACCTTATATCGTCAATTACAGTCATAAAGCTCGTCATTAAACAAAGTCCTACCCCATTAGGCGAGGTTTGCCATAATTCTTAATGCTTGGCAGGCATCTTAGGAATCGCGTTGCAAGAATTCTTCGAAAAGCTCTGCTGCTCACCTTCTGATTCTTCATTTCATCTTCTCTTACGACTCCCATTTGAATATATATGATTTATGTATATTATGTGCTTACGCTTATGGGTTAATCACAAAAACGTTAGAAAAATGCTCTAAAACTAACAAATTCCATAGGCTATTTTTAAAATACGGAATGTTTCCTCCTAGAAAGGGATTTGACTAAGTTTTCTCAGTCGGCAGGAGGTAGACGGGGGCGATAGTTTTAAAGCTTCTAAACGCTCTATGGCTGTCATCTACTATAGACTCTGAAATCGAATAGCTAGAAAGAAAAGTGCAAGAAATAATGCTTATGTAGTAATTACTTCAAGGAACTTTAATACAATGAAACGTTTTGTAGATACAAACAAATGTATGCTGTTATCTTTATGAAATCTACTTAATGCGGCTAAACAGGAATCAGCTTAAAATGCACAGCACAAAATGTACTGTATTACCTTTTATCTGCCCCTTTTTTCACCGGTGTACTTCAATTACTACCAATTGTTCAGTTTACACCTTCACAGAATAAAACGAACCCCCAATATTTATCCGGTGTCTGTATGTATTTTAACTAAAAAAAGTAGTTCAGGAATAAAATGATAGCTAACACTTTTTGTGCATATAAATTTGTATCGTTTCCGGAGGCGAACTTTGTTGGGTGAAATATATCTCATTTTTAGAAAAACAGTTCGATAAAACTGAGGTTGTTGATTAAATGAACGGGCTGGATCTTTTTTAATTATTGTAATGTATCTATTTATTACGTTGAGATAATGTGAAATACATAATTTAGTTATCTGGCATAGCGATAATGATAAGCTACATAGAATTTGGTTAAATTACATTCTTACTCAAAGTATTAATTCGGAAATAGGTGTTTACTTGTCCGGGTTCCCTTACTATCACATACAAAATTTGTTGCTATCAAGGTTTGTGAAGGTTACAAAAGGAATTTATCCATTACCAAAACAACACACATGCTCTGCAAAATTGTAAGGCAAAAAATGGTATTATGGCGAACGAAGCGAGTCTTATTCCATAACTTGAACATTTTGTGGCACACTTTTTTGAAAAACTATCATGCTTATAGATTTGTGCTTTAACATAGTAATTTAACTGCATACCTAGATGTGTTATCTGTCAAAAAAAATTATTACCATTACAAAAAATTTACACTAACAATTTTGTATTTATTGGATAGAATTTTATTGTGCTACAAACGCTATCTGTTACAAAACCAAAGAGTTAACATCGCTGCAACAGAACTAAACTCAATACTCAAATACATCGTAGTTAATCTACTTAATACTAGATGACACCACTAGAATCAGGTTGTAATAAACGCGAGTCCTCACAGAGTTCAGTTTTTTGTTAGTATAATCCAGAGATTAATGAATAGTACTACCTATGTAACACTTGATAATGTTCTTAAAATGCTGACAATTTGTTTAAATCAGACGCACAACGAATAAAATCAATTCTAAAAATTGCTTCCTACATCCCCCAATCACTAGGGTTAAATAAAAGAGTGGATTGAAGACACCATAACGCCTGAAGCGTCGGTGAAGGGGGTTGAAATGGGCCACGGGGGTTGGATTGAAATCTAATTTGCAAATGCATTTCCTGCCTTTCAGTTCGCAATGACGCGACCTCGGTTGCTTTACATGTCCGATTTAGATTGTTTTTGTAAATATATATAGAGATTTGGTATAAAAAAGTATCTAGCGAAGGGTAAGGTAGAATTAAGAACAATCTGATCACATAGAACTTTAGTACACTTCCTTTCAAATCCTGACAAAATTAGCTGTTAGGTCTCCTTCGCACGAGCGCTTCTACATGAGCGCTTTGTGGTTGTTAATAGCGCTCAAACACATACGGGCGAACACGTTCAGAAGAAGACATGTGGTCTAAACCACAATTAAAAAAAAAAAAAAGGGCTGAGAAAATTGGAAATGGACATAGCCTTATAAGTAAAATTTTGTGAAGTTTGTCTTTCTATACTTTATACTAATATATCTGTAAAATTGCAATCGAAACATAGTGAAATTATTAATAGCAAAAACGTTATTAATAATTTCACTATGTTTCGATAACAATTAATAACTGAACGTTCAAACAATTAAGCGTCGATATAATACTACTGGTCCTCAAAGGCCCCGAACGCATCCTTGTGTGGGACCTCTGGTGTTAGGGATGTCATTGGGCGGCGGTGTGGTCACCGCCGCCAGATGAGCTGCCAACTCGTTTTCACTCCAATCCCATAATTCATAAAAATCAATACACATACGGCTAAAGCACTCCGTAAATTAAAAACAAGTTTATGGAAATAAAACAGCTGAAGATTGTTTCAGTATTAACTTATTATGACTTAAAGTGATCCAAATGAAACATTCCTTAACATTAACGTATCTAAAAAGCGTACATGATTTAGGACCGTAACATGACAAATTAAATATATTGATCTTTATGTACAACATTAAGAGCGCTTCTAATGTCTGAAAATACTTTCGATGTTCCATTCAAGCCACTAAAAGGAAAGTTGAGGCGACTCGCTCATCTCACCAGACATCTTTACATGTAACAGCCTCCTTTCACTAGGTCTGATAGTAAATCTATAATAATGAGCGTATTTATGTATAAAAAAACACAGACCCTGCTCAAGGACGCAGCTTGTCAGCTATTATTAAGTAATAAAAACTATCGATACGTTAACATTGGCTTTTTACATTCTGAAATCAAGTTGCTTGTAGGTAAGTGTGTGATGTCGGCAAATATTTCTCATTGCTTCAGTTATTATGTTCTACCATAGAGAAACTTGGAGCTCCGTACTCGGAGACAGATGAACTGTTTTCCGGAATGGAGGTCTCAGTTGCTCTATGGTTTCTACTTACCTCATTTTACGTTACCTTAATAGATTCAAAACTCTATTTAGAAATCAATCAATTGAGCAATTTTCTCGCTTTTTGCGACTAGATGGTCTCAACATATTTTCATTTTCTAAATAGAGTTAGAGAGCGAACATTTTAAATGACTAAATTACGCGTTTTGGATCCCTTATTACAGATATCAACATGAAAATTAGTCGAGACCATCTATAGTCGCATGCAGTGAAATAATGTCAGACCACATTTTAAAAAATCATTACTACATTGTTGCCATTTGAAACTATATCTAAAAGTGCGAGTGAGAGGGCTGCAAAATGTAATGGTCTCTTAAGCACGGCCAGCCCCAGCTTCGCATGATAAAACAAAACTTTAACTTTTTGAAAATATTTTATAGCCTATGTTTATCAGGGATAATCAATCGCGAAATCCTACATTGCGAGTGCTGCTGAACTTTTTCGCCTCGCCAAAGAGACGAGTACGGAAAGCTGATTGCCAACCTTCTTTGATTGAAGAGTACCGAGAGAAGAGAAGAAAAAAAATAGGATTATAATGGTTAAATAATTATTCAAATCGGTCCAGTAGTTTCAGAGCCTATTCAATGCAAACAAACAATCAAATCTTTCCTTTTTATAATATTATTTTAGATAGAGTACGTGATTATCTCTTAATAAACCATTCTTCTACTATAAATCCTGAGCCGACTTAATGTGAACACGCTTTTACAAAACATGTTCCTTTCGCAGTCCGCTTAATAACGCCGATTGGCGGAATTTTCGGCAAAATTTTACCAGAGTTCACGCTCCATTGCCGGCGGAAATTACGTTGCGTAGGCACCAGGCCTTTTTGTACCGCCCTGTATTGTACACAGTATCGATTAGCTCGCCTTTTAAACGAAAACGGTGAACGGTTGCCTCCAAATAGCTTGTTTATACTTATCGCCAGTGCTAAAAAACGAATAGCCAAATCTTAAAGCTTTATTTTAAACGTAAAAAGTTATAGTATCATAATTTTTGTGTAAGAAACTTTGCGCAACCAATATTTTTGGAACTTTTTTACACAATCTGGTTATTACAGGAAAACTTGGCAATGTTGGCGACGAAAAGATTATCTGTACTGTATGAAAGCTTCAATGCTTTTGTAGTTACTAGCTTTTTTGAAGCAGTGATGGCCCAGTGGCAATAGCTATGGGCTGCCGTGTAGAAAGTTCATGGTTCGTATTCCGCAGCGGCGAAGCGCAGTTAAAACTGCGCTTTGCGTCATCGTAGTCTCTTACTTTTAATATTTCCATTAAAACGAACCTTTACTTCTTAGTGTGTGTGCGTTTGTGTTACTGATTGCAGATTTCTACTGTAGTCTGTTAAAAGATATAGTTTAATGGAAAAATTATGACTAAAATATTGTTGTTATTACTAAAATATATGAGGTTATTCAACATCATCAGCCACAACGTCCACTCAGTGAACAAATGCCTCCCCAATTAGTGGAGGCCAATGGGGGGAATTTGGAGGGGCGCACCTTCGTGAGCGAACAAGTTTCTAGGTACTAATATTTTATTCTTGCATTTTTGGCAATAAAATAATATATATTTTACGATGTAAAAATGTTGCTTATCATTTTGTCTCAACCCTCATACATTTTTAGCAAATTTCTGAAAGGATACAATTTCGTTCACATTAGTTACTTTCATGTAATGGGTTTAACGTGTTTGGATAAACTCGATCCAACAAAAGCACTTTTCTGTCTCCAAATTAGTGTCACGAAGACATTTTTACTCCATTAGATGGTGACAAGGTTAAAATAAGTCGCTAAAGTAGATATGTAACAATAGCAGAGCGAATATCGGTCGCAAAAAAGTCTTGATATTTTTAATGGACCTTAAGGAAAAATTATACTTTTTTCCTACGAATAATAATGAAAAGAAATGTAATTCATGCTCAAAAACAACACAACGCAAACTATACCGCAGCGGGCGTGGCTTAAAAAGTGTACCGCGCGGCCCCGTCAGTTCACCGCGTGGGGTCGAGTCATGCTGTTGTAACACGGGAATTTTCAACTGAATTTATCAATGTTCTTCTACGTTGTTTAATTCCGAAAAAATACCATACTATGTAGTAAAATGGTGGAGAAGCCATACGGATATAAAAAAATCGGGAATAACTTGTATAAACGAGTAAATAACAATATTTTGAATAGCCATACTTGACTACCCTGGATAGTTTTATGCAACATGAATTTTACATGAAGTCAAAAATAACTTCGGAACATGGTTAGTCTGACAATTGTTTTTGTGCAAACAATTCAAACTTTTTTTCGTATTCTCGATTTTTTATGTCAAACATGTACCACAAATGTCATAGAAAAACTTTGATAAAGGTCCTCAATTTTCTAATTTAGTATTTGTGCTTTTAATGACATAAAAATATCCTAGAAGTAGGGCTTAGATCTGACAACTGTCAAAGTGTCAGTTGATGTCGTATTTCCCAGTATTGATTTAATTTTTGGAATACAAAGGACATAAAAATTACAAATAAATTGATTTTTGGTCTTATAGCTATTATGCGTAAGAGTAATTTCTAGGTACTTTTATGTCATTTTAATCCAAAATATGAAATATAAACGGTAAAATATGATATTAACTGTCATTTTGGCAGCTGTCATGCTTGAGATCTATACCTAGATAACTATAATGTAATTTGTACCTAAAACATAAAATTAAAACATATAAATACTACATCAACTGCCACGTTGATAGTTGTCAGTTGTCACACTTATGGCTGCGTTATTGTTACTTCCAATAGGTATATATAATCCATCTACTTAATTTGGTACAATGGAATACTAGAAAAATATTTCTGGGTATGCTGGGCACGCTGCCAACTGGTAGACAGCTGGAGTGCTTAGACTGCCTGCAAGCCTGAAATGGCAGCTAGGTTGACTAAATGCTTTCGTTGTAGTAGTTAAAAGTATTTATTATAGTTTGCAGAATTTTGTTAAAATACAAAAAAAAAATGATTTACTTATTCATCTAATACACGCAATAAGACATTTTTAAAATCTAATTTAATTCTGAGTTATATCCTACTATCAATATTGCCTTAAATAAAACATTTCTACTTGAAATCCATTTCTTTTATTCAGCGCATTATATGTACATACCGACTTTTAAATTATAGAATATTATTTCCAAGATAGTAATTCCAATCTACTGAAATAAATTGCATGAAACACCTAAAATATTTTATTGAAAAAACCTGTAATAGAAAATGAGAACGTAAACAAGCACATATTGTAGCATAACGCCATCCACGCGTATCTAAAGCTGGGAACGCACTACAGAGTTTCGTCGCGAAGCGGCTGTCACTACTTAGGGTATATTCCATTTGACGTTAATAACGTTATTTTCGATAATTTTGATCACATTCTGCGCCTATGGTAGTGATCACTGTGATCGTTTGTAACTGCTCTCCCCTGTTCCATTTAGGGTAAGAACGCTAAGAATGCCACTAAAATTTGCCACTTCTATCACTTTTGACATTAGATGTAGTGTTTATGGCGAAAATAACGCCAAATTCCATGTGGAACATTTTTTTGGGAGTGTGATCGTTTTTAGCGAATCTAACTTCAAATGGTAAGCACCCCTAATATGCATTTACAGAGGTGCAGAGCAGTGCTGCAGCTAAGTGGCGCGACTTTTTCGTTCACAATAGCAATACGGCGTAGCAGAACGGTTTTTCCAACTAATGGCAAAAATTCGAAATGTATGAAGTCGTCGATGTAAAATAATCGTGGTGGCTTGCAAAGAAGCAGATTTAACTAAAAAATTAATATGTGTTATATTTGGGTGCAAGATAAAACAAAATTCTCGTTCGAAAAACTCTTTTTTTACGACTCTTCAGAGATAATGATCGATTTCACACAGATTTTAGAACCTAAAGTAAGGTCTTATGAATTGTTGAAACGTGGTTTGAATGTGAAATAACTAGATAATTTACTGCACCGCGTCTCTCCTCATAGTGCGGTTTACGCCATTTATAAATCCATACAAATTAATATTTCCCGAGCCGTGCCGTTTCGCTGCCGCGCTCTGTACCGCAGTAGTGCGGTTTGACCTTAGGCAATGTCGGCAGTGACAACATCACTTTGACGCGACCAATCAGATGCGATCATTTCTAAGCGCCAAATCAATTAACCAATCCAATTGAATTTGGAAAATAGTGCGTGTTTTGTTACTTGTGAATTTGATGAGGCCGAAATCAAAGCGTTAACTGTATCAGAGTTATACTTCTTTACTTTATTTATTCGTAGCTTTTTTCCATATTTTTTTTACCCTCTAATAACAGAAATGTTACAGATTTGACAGATACATTATAATATTTAGTCACAGAAATCGTTTGTGGATGGCATACAATCAGACTTTCACTACTGTATGGTGACAACGATATAAAATATAGGTGATTTGGTTTACCCATAACACAATGTGAGTATGTAAGAGTATTTTATCTACGCACTCATTTATTTCCAACCTGACCTAAGTTACATATACCTACTTGAATTATTTTATTAAGAAGAAATCTTGTAACTATATTATTTTTTAATCCACAATCAACTTTTAAATATTCAATACGTACATTATATTGTTTCGTTTTGTATTTTAGACATTTGACATTCGCCATTGCAAGTGCAACCTTATAAAATAGTACTTTACGCTTACACAGTACTGTGCTGACTGTACTGTATCAGCCGGATTGTCCACTGCTGAACACAGCCTCCCCGTTAAGGGCTGATTTGCCATAATCCGCACGCTTGGCAGGCGTTTTGGGGACCGCAGTTTAAGATATCAGTTCCTCAGAAGGCGTTGCTGCCGGTTCCGGTATTTTACCTTTAGTCGCCTCTGACGACACCTACAGGTAGCAATGGGGGGAATGACATTCTAGCCCAGCACCCCGCGGGGCTGTGTTGCCTTACTCAGTACTACATAGAAATATACCTAATATTTCATCTACTTTTATTTTTCTCCTTGCTGAATCATAAATCAGATGAATCAAATCCCTTAAGTAGAATTAACAAGAAAAAGAATCAATAAACCACTACCTCGGCCGCCCCTAGTCGACAAAAGTGTTAAGTTGTCACTGCATAGCAGAAAGTCTGCAACTTTTGATATATCCCCGAGCACTGAAACTTGTACATTAACGACTGAAACTTTATATTACGTCGTGTAGACTGGCCCTTATTAATATATAAAAACTGAAACACGTCGTCATGTCTGTATTTTTATAAGACTCTGAGATGTTTAATATATAAAGATGCAGAGGCCAGTAATTAAACAACTTTAACCGGTTGTAATCGGGTATATTTATCCCGAACCATTGTCACGGGGTGACCACGATACTGCTAAGTGTTTGAAACGTCGGGTTAAAATAATGATAAATATACGAGAATTAAACCGTTTAAAGTTGTTTACTTACTACATGTGTGTGTAATTATCGCAAAAACCTAAGACGGGAGAGGCGATTGCCTTGCAGTCTCTGGAAAGCTACGGAAATTTCAGTCAGAAAACCTTAATAATTTGTCTAATTTATAATTGTCAGATTCCAAACCAAAGGGCATTGGCAACCTTGCTTATAATAACAAATATAAGAAAAATATGTGAAGATTATATCAATACTTAAGAAAAAAGTCAATAAATATATAAAAATATATCTAGAGACGTTTCCCCAGGATGTAACGTCAGATGAGAAGCGCCACGTAGCCCAGCCTCTACAAGAAGCACATTCAGGATGTCTTAACTCTTCAAGCATATGATTTAGTTATATAAATAAAAGTTTTTTAATGTTTTCCTTTAATATTAATACAATATATATTTGTTTTTTTATAACCTATCTATACTTACACGTTTCGCGTTACAAAAAACATTCTTGTTATATCAAATCGTGCCGTCTTTATTTATAAAATGGAGAAGCGAAAAACTCTTTTTTAGACAAAGAAGTATTCTGGAGTCTGAACATGTGCTTGGTAGATGGTAACATGGATCGAGTATTAGGTTTAAAATATCGGGGATTGTAGGATAAAGATCTCGATCTTGGTTTAATATATTTTTTCATTTTGTTGTAATTTTGTTAGCTTATTCGTTTAGCGGGAAAATTCAAAGTACGTTCGAGAATAGGTTGTTGGTTTTTTCTGACAAATACTTCTTCAGTAGCAGTAGAGTCTGAAAAGAATATATAATATAATTCTAAGAATATAATAAGTTCTTATTCTATATATATATTCTAAGAATATATATATAGAAATAGAGAACGAAACTGTGCCTTGTAGTTGCCCATAGGCTCGCCCCGCTTTACACGATACCTTAAAAATATCCGGTGAAATATAGGTGACTTTGTTAGGTGACAGGCCACCCCTGAAAGGGAATGACCTTTCAGGGGTGGCCTGGAAGAGATCGCTATTAGACAAACGCTAATGTAACATTACTGTTTTTTTTTATTCATCATATTTCTGTGCCTTGGTGTTTCAATAAAGAGTTCTACCTATCTATATCTAAATGCGTGAGATTATGTTAGTATGAGAAACGAGAAGATAGGCCCTCTAGTTTTTTTATGTTATTGTGACGGAACAAGCTCAAGGCCTACCTGATGTTAAGCGGATTAACCTCTGCCTATAACAGATGCATTTCATTACAAGTCTTGAATTGCACTGCGCCCGTCACGTTGAGAGATAGTTGTTAAGTCTGTCCCTGTAATTTCGCTGACTCGCAAGAACTGCTGTCTATACCTAATATGATATTTTTTATAATGCAGCGATGGACCAGTGGCAATGGCTATGGAATGCCGAGCAGAAGGTCCTTGTTAGCTGCTATAATCGAATGGTCATTAGGTGAACTTCTATAAATATAACGATGACAAAAAGCGCAGTTTTAAGCATTTTTATCTAGAATAATGGCACTCTTTATTTAGAGGTAATAAACTAACGTGTCACGATAAAGGTACTAAAGAACTCTAGCAATTTTAAAGGTGCAAAATGTGGGTTGGACGGTAATTCTTATTTTATGGTTGTGACTGTTATGATAAAGGACTTATTAAAAGCTAAGTTTTTCTCTTTTGTAATGCTCTTGTTGTTATTATACCTTTCGGTTAATGATAAAGTGTTTTATTCACTACGCCACTCCAAAAGACATTTCAACTTGTTACATTTCACCTATGACGGTTCACTGGTAAGGCAGTAGATATAACGTTCATTTTGTACATTGTTCGAGATGGCTAAGTCCATTTGTTCGGTGGGACGTTTCACCTAAGCACAATAAGTAACTAAAATCATTTTATCAAATTATTATGGCTTTGTGACGGAACAAGTACGATGCTCATCTGATGTTATGCGGTATCTTCGCCATACATACGCATTTCTATACAAGTGACGAACTGCACTGCGTCCTTCACCCTGAGACATATAGTTGTTATGTCTCATGTAGTTATAATTTTACCGGCTCTCAAGGACTGCTGCTGGAAACAACCGTTAGATGCTTCGTGACAAATTTTCTACTAGATAGATAGCTAGCCAGGCAAGCATTTACAAAATTTGATATATGTTTTCTAATGTATATTTTTTTTTATTTCAGGTAAAGTACCAACCCTGCTACGAGTAAACGAATAAATATTATATACATAACAAACATTTCAACTATTCGGTAAGTGACATACAGTTTTAAAAAATCTCCTCCTTTAGACGTTTATCTAAATAAACCTTTAACTTTTGAATATGTATCTTCAAAATTTTCTATTTTTAGGGCCCCATAAGAGAACCATGTTATTAATCCTAAATTGTGCTAAATTCCGCCCACGTCTGTCTGCCTTATCTTAAAAGTGCATTTGAAAAAAAATGCTTGACTAATGTTATTCTTTAATTCAGTCCACAAAACATAAATCATAATAATAAATAAAATAGCCTTTATTGCTGTTTCTTTTCTTACAATTCATACATGCTTGTAGGAAAAGTTCTACTTCCTAAAAACTAAATTGATTTAATCTATTCTATCTTGCATTTGAATTATCGGCAACTGGATATTTGTGTGGAACAGCTTGTCTGTCGACAAAGACCTCCTCTAAAGATTTCCACGTATTCCTGTCTCTTGCTAAACGGTTCCATACCGGACCAGCTATTAGCTTGAAGTCAACTTCCAATCTTTTGGTTTGTCTGCCTCTATTTCTTTTGCTATCTCTTGGATACCATTCTGTTAGTAACTTAGTTTACCATTATCATTTATCTTTATTTTCTCTTAACATATGCCCCGTCCAGCGCCATTTAAGCTGCATGTATGCTGTGTTTGCATTTTAAAATTTTGTTTTCTTTTTATATTTCTTGTAATTTCACTCTTTCTTTGCTTTTTACCTAGAGTACTCATTTCTATTGCATTTTGTCAGATATTTAATAAACTTTCTTGTAGTTCTTTTAACGCCAATGTCTGGCACCCGTATAGTACCTAAGCACGGCATAATGCATATTTCATATACTTTCTTTTTACCTTTCATTGGCATATCTTTATCCTTCATTATTTCCCTAAGATACCAAAACCGTTTCCAAGTATTAGTTATTCTTCGTTCTATTTCTTTATTCACACAATCATCTGTATGACGTATTCAAGCAATAAATCACAATAAGGTGTATTATATAACCACCTTATCACGCACACAAAATTACTACACCATAAAACTGCTCTACTTAAATAACAAAAGTTAGGTACGCAATATCGATTCGACATTTTATCGCACACCAGAGCGCGCCCGTCAAAAGCTTTATAAAGTGTAGCTTACTTAGTGAAAAAAATTGTCCATACACCGCCTATAATTTCACGTCATTACATCATCGGCTTTCCCTGGGAGGTTTGCAAATCGGCTTTATCGACACAATAAAATATCTTCGCCGATAAAGCGGTATAAAACGGTATCGGAACGGGCTCGAGTGATATTGATGTACTATAAACCGATAGGAATACAAAATAAGGCACCGCGTGGCGACGCTTGTATCCCCACAATTACTTAGGGCTGGATGATCACATGCGACGAAAAGTATTTGATGTAGACGCGTTTGGTTTTTATGTATTTATTTAATGTTAGATGTATAGGTTACACCATATTCTTACTCTAGGTTCTTAAGCTAAATGCATTGTTTATCAAGACAAGCACAGCATGCATTATTTATTATAATAATGTAGCACTTTATCTTAGTTAAAGCGTTCTTTTTAACAACCAAATGCATCTTATGTATCTTAGTATTTCACTACCTCTTTCACTTCTAACTGTCCCTTCAGTAGAAGCATGACGATATGTATGTTCCTACTAATAAAAATACAATATTACTTTCCACATTATTAAGTGTTTCTATTAGAACTGATAGAATCTATAGCATTCAATATTTTTAGGTCTCCGTACCCAAACCTTAAAATGGATCTCTATTAATGTCTCCCTGCTTTCTGTATGTCAATGGTATTGAGCTCGTAAACCTCATTAGTGCCGCAACCATGACAACTTTTTTATAGATTTCGCGTCAATTTCACGTCCTTAACTTATGTATGAAATACGTATGATCTGTGAAATGACTGTGAATAACTACAATAGCGTCCTTTCACCTTCGTTATCGGTCTGATCTCACAATTTACTTTAAATTAAAAAAAACACAAAGCAACAACAAACAACTAGTGACTGTGATTACGCATCGCGCGACTGAAAGAATGGTAAGAAATCGCGACCGATCGAGTGTTTGCAATCGTCCTAATTCCATTTGCAACGCTGTCAAGCTTCTCGGCCGACCCCATGCGCCGCTTCAATAACTATAATGGCATCCGTGCACGTTCCTTATCGGTCAAGATTATGTTCTATACCTCGCAAATGTCCCTCGCGACCCTCTAATGTGGTTTGATATATTACTTTATTTGTCAAATACCAATAATGTCGGATCGGACAGTTTGCGGCTGAATCGATACCGTCGATACGGGGATTACAATATCTTATGAATAAAGTGGTGACGCTTATGGGGAGTTTATTCTCAGTTTCTGACCTTGTTTACTCATCATATATTGTAGGTAGCCAATTTAAATGTTTTATGGTAAAACAGACTGCCTTGTTGGCAGAGCTGCGACACCATCGAGTTGGCATTTCGAGGTCTTGCGTTCGAGACTTGAGTCGAACAGTTTTTGGAATTTTCTGATCAATAAATTCATATTCCGAATCTGTTAATATGCCCCGTAGATAGCAATTGGCTAGCCCCCTGTATAAAATGAATCAACATTATGTGAAACTTGCGTGTTTGAAGAATCATTAAATCAGTATAGACCGTTTAAATTGCGTATATGCTCAATGTTGTTTACCAAGAGTACATTTTGCTTGTAGCAATACATACCGCGTACCACCCGCAAAACTGGTAGCAATTTTAGGCGCAGTTGAGTTTAGATAGCTATCTCTCTTATTCTCGATATTTTCGTATCTTCTCTTCAGCAATAATTGTCAACTGAATCACAATTTCAGGCCGAATTGTAAATGCAATTTTAAAGGCAGTATTTTTTTAATAATATTGGACGATACTAAACGGCTAATTAGCTAGAGGCATAGAGTAATAGATTTTTTCAACACACTCGCTCGTAACGGGCATTTTAATGCACCGTGTATTTTAGTGTCATAATATAGTCTATTACGCACCCGTGCTTTTTTTTTACATTACCGCACTAGTGTTTTAAATAGGAAAAATACAACGTTTCCACACTTCTCACCAAGGAGATTGTAGTTTGTTTCATTTACTTAGAAGTAGAACTTTAGAAGATTTAATTATAAACCTTCTTAATCAGATTATTATTGCTATCAAAAAGATCAAGAAAATATTTTCGTATTCGTTCCGCAAGTGTGTCGAAACACGTCGTATGAAACTCGTGTGCGTTGTTTATTACAATTTCTACTCCATTTAGGTACGATTGTAATAAACAACTTCACGCACTTGTTGCATAATGTACTAATTTCACCTGATGCTGATTTTTTTGACTACTGGAAGACGTTGGTTTCTGTTTTGTACAAACCATCGCTTGTGGTTTCATGACTATTGGTAGGTTTATTCATCGATGCTTTGGTGTTGTCAAAGCATTCGTTACTTTTTGTTCCGTCCCTTCACCACCTTTGTGTTGGGCAGTAAGGGGTCCTATTCTGGAGCACACTCGCATTCGATTGACGGATTAGCATCGTAATTGCGGTGTTGCGTGATGTTATCACTGTAATTGAATGCGGGACACCCGCGTCACGGCGGCGGCCATGTCCCAGGGTTGCCACTCGATAAGAATGCTAATACGCCTCCGGTCGCTTCGGTTTTCTGCATTTACATGACATTTTACAGGCCTAGTCGCTATCTAAAGTGCAGATTAAAAACGTGGTTGGGAAGTATGATTTTTGCTGCGTTGTGATAAGAAGCTTATTGTAGCATATTGAATATTTTATCTATCTTGTACACTAAAGTTCTAACTTTCAAATACAATGCAATACGTGCCATATTTAACAGAGTTAATTATATGTTTACAGAAATAAGTACTTCTAAATGTAGTAGAAATTTGATTTGATCGTTTATTTAGAAGGTATGAACGCAACTAAATTATGTAGTTGTCAAACGAAATCTTGATAAAGTTAAAATTGTTTAAATGTTAATAGTATGTACCTACTTATAATTCTATCATTATGCGAAAACGTTTCATGAATTTAATTTTTTAAAAGAAATAAAACTGAAAACATTATTTTCGTTATCCAATTTTATGTATCGTGTTTGCCATCCCTAAGTACTGCCAAAAAAGCTCTACTCCCGTTCCCGAGGGTAATGTCAAAATTTATTTCGTTATTGATTCATTACAACATAACGTTATGATGCGACGAATCATGCAATTGGTTTATTTATAGCATTATACTCCCCCCGATGACGCCAACATTGTTTTTGGGTATTGTCAGTATAGTACCTAATAATACTTGTTGTGTTTGGTTTAAATATTAGATTCAAAAAACCAATTCAAATCTTTGATAATCAAGAAAACAAAATAGAAACAAGCCAAATTTTTACTTATTCAACCATTTGAACGATAGCTTTGTCTTATGTATTGTGTATTTTCGTTATCGTACTAAAATATAACTCATGTTGCAAATCGAGTAATTTATTAAAAAATATCTTGACTATGCCGTAAAACGCTGTGCCTTTTTGCAGTTCATATTGTAGCAGGTTAGTTATGCGCATCGTCTCACCTGATGGTAAGTGATGATGTGATCGAAAGTGATAGGCAGGCATAGGAACTGCTCTCAAAGACAATAGGCGGAAACACCGTTAGGTGTTTGATACTCGAAATGGATTTTCTACTTTAGGTAGGCCAGGCGGACATTTGCATATCTCAACCATAACACATACCATTCTTAGATAACAGCCGGGATCGATGGCTTAATGTACTGTATTATCCGGATTGTCCACTGCTGAACACAGCCTCCCCCATTAGAGGGTTTGCCATAACCCCGAGCTTGGCAGGCGTCTTGTGGATCACAGTTCCTCGGAATGCCCTGCTGTCCACCTTCCAATATACTTAGTGGCCTCTTATGACACTCACAGGTAGCCGTGGGGAGGTGGATGGAAGAGTCCTGTGATTCCGAAGTCTTAATCGCTATAACTTAAAAATTACTTTTCAAAAGTTTAAGGAATGCCCTGCTTACGATGCCGACGAGCTTGTGTACCCAAGATGGAATGGCTGTGTCGCATAAAACTGCAAAGTACAACTGTAGATTGTATTATCACTAGGGAGGAAAATAATATTTTTACGCCGTGAAATATTTGTTCGCTTGTTTTTATTTTGTTTTTAAATACAACTGGCACATGGTGGCGTGAATAGTAAATAAATAGCAAACATTCATATAATGTTTTCGCTTTTGGATCACGAAACAGGTGCGTTTGTTTTTAATTTAAAAATATTTTACAGAAAAACCAAATTGATGATGGCACTTATTGAAGAACCAATCATCTTTCCTTGAATAGATGGAATATTTAAGTCAGAGCACGACTGATTAGTTAGTAGGTGTACCAATACCAAATTCGCCGAGAAATAGCCTGCAAATCGCAGTACGATAAGTATAAGTTAATTATAAGTATTGTAATACCCCTCCCACACTCATTTCCCATCGCGTTGCGGTTTATGTAATTAGAATCTTCTCCAATTTTAACCATCATCATAATCATCAGCCGGAAGACGTCCACTGTTAAAGACTTCCCTTATAGAACGCCACAAAGAACGGCTATTAGCCGCTTGTAACCATTGGCTACCCGCGACTTTAACGATGTCGCAGTCCAACTAGTGGGATGCCTACCAACTCTACGTCTTTCGGTGTATTGTGGTAACCACTCGAGAACCTTTCTTCCCCATCAAATTCTGAGAGCTATGTGGGTGACTTTATTCTTTGGCGAATATCCACGTTCCGGATTTTATCACGCAAAGAAACTCCGAGCATAGCTCTCTCCATAGCTCGTTGAGCGACCCTGAGCTTGTCCATAAGGGCCATAGTCAAGGACCACGTTTCAGTGCCATATGTCATCACTGGTCACACCAATTTTAATACAAAATGTAAATTATGTAAGTATATTCATGTGTTATATCTATGAAAATCTTGCGCAAAATGATAATAACTTTATCCCCTAATAAAATTAATTAAACGTGACTAACTCCATCATGCATGTCCGGCGGATGGCCAGATTAGCATAATATTGTATGTGACACTAATTTAGTCAAACCCAATATCCGGTTGCACCTGTGACCGGCAGTTTTGCAGTTTACATACTATTCATGAATATATATCATAAACTTACTGCAGGTTTTTCTAAGGGGGTAGCCTTTCCTTTTGATTGGTTGTACACCATCACCTGGAGACCTTCATGATGGGTAATATAGCTGGAAAGGAAAGATTGGAAGACGCAACATGTCCTGCCTCCCGGGATAGTAGGTATTTGGCAGTTAAAGACGCTGGAACAACTGTTCAGACAGCTGACTGAAACTTTCAGCACTGGAAGAGCATAAAGAAGGACAATCGTTATGCTTGGCTGGCTTGGGCAATATGATTGTTGATGGTGTTGCAGTAAGCGCAATTATAGAAATGCTGACGATTACCTGGTATTTATCCTTTTTTCGCATATTACGACTTCCACAATAAGTATCCGATGCCGAGTATCCGAAGACGCTTGCCTAGCACAGGGATAATGGCAAACAAATGAGCACTATAATTTATTTCACAACCTGCTCCATTTTTTCCTAAAAAGTGGGGCAATCACTCTCAATGCAGGCGAGATGCAGTCGGGTTCCATGACACACTTTCAAAAACGCTTCTCGGCATTACCCACTAACTGACACAGTTTCCAATTCAAATTCACAGATTGCCAGTTAAAATGTTCCAATCGCGAGAACGCTCGCTCGGCACGAGTGTTGCAACTTGTAAAAATAATCCAATCTTCGACCGCGGTGTCATTCTGAACTAACAAACTAGAAATTTTCAAGTCGATATTTCCGCTCCGATTCCGAGCTGCGGGCAAAACGACCAGAAGAAAATTTCCCGACTTGTTACTCTATCGGCGGTTTTCTTATTGCGGAAACTTAGACTTGAAACTGTCGAGTCCACGGTAACACTTGGCGATTTTTTTTAATGCAGTTAAAGTTGGTTGTAAGTGGGAGAAGTCGTGCGAGATGATCGCGTTACTGAAGTTAAAAGTTTTGCGGCCTGACAACTATGATAGGCAGTATTACTGGATTAACTGCAAAGATAAAAAGTACCTAATATAGAGTTACTAGACTATACACGTAACATTAATTTATTAAACGCCTGCCCAAAAGAAGTGTAATTACTTTAGTGTTCATGAATGTATGTGATTTTCTTTATTGCATCATAACTTTTCAATGCCTGAACAGATTTGGGTGTATGAGGAACATTTTTGAAGCGCTCATAGCGTAGCTTGTTTAGTCGTTGTTAACCGATCAAGTAGGTTAACGACATTCCCTGCGATCATGACTTGGATGGTTGAGCGCTAGTGGCATTACTACTGTAGGCTTTCGTGGCCGGTCCCGGTTGTTGTCTTAGGACGGCGGTCGTTAAAGCATGGGTAGGGCATGGTGGTAGAGCATTTTGCGAATGTCCGCCTGGCAAGCTACCACTCTCAAGTAGTGCATGGGTCGTCAAGCACCTACTGGTGTGTTGTCCTTAAGATCTAGTAATTCTAGGCAAACAAATGAGCACTATCATTATATAGCCTGAACAACATCTTCGACTACATCATCACTTACCATCAGATGAGATAGTGGTCTAAGGCTAGCCTATCAGCTATAAAAATCACAGATGGTGTGTTCCAGCAGCTGTCCTTAGGAGCCAGTGGTTTTATTCTAGGTTAGACTGAACACACAACGGTAAAACTGTTAGAATCCTAACATCATACATTGGCAATAATAATTATGTCAAGGTAAGTCTTTTAATTTTTTATACGTGTTTATTTATTCCTTAATGAATCTTTTTATATTGTTTCTTTTAAGTAAGAAGGCATATGTGTACTTATCATCTTCATATATTGTTTTTGTCTATATTATCTATACTTCTATACTAATATTATAATGAGGAAAGATTTATATTTTTGTATGTAACGAATAAACTTTAAACTACTGGACCGATTTGAAAAATGCTTTCTCTATTTAGAATCCTACATTACTCCTGATGAACATAGACTATAGAATATTTTAAAAACAGGGATCCGTATGAAACCTTCGATAATGTAACCCAACGCGTGTAAAAAATACAAAAAAAAATCGTTAAATCGCGTACGCTGCGGAAATGATTGACAATAAAGCAAAGTGATGTATAATTTTATAGAGTAGTACATCAATATCTACAAAAAAGTCCGCAATACCATATGTCTAACTATTACAGTTATGCCACAATAACTACTATTAATGTGTTTCAATTTAATAATTATTATTGAAATTTTTGTGAAATACCCGTGCGAAGACGGGGCGGTCCGCTAGTCTATATGTTGTTGTTTATTATATTAATAGTTTTATATTCCGTTAAACATTTTCCCCCATACCATTTCCATAGAGGAATTTAAACCAGTAATTCCCATTTATAAGTTTTTTCTGTTCATGTACAAAAATGACTACACAACGTTGTATTACTAATATTACGAATAACTGGAGTATATACGTAAGTTTTCAAATATTTCCTTAATCCTTTTCAAACACATTAACTCACATTCCAGCACATTTATTTAGCAAATCGCCTCATCATATCTGGGAGGGTTAATCCTTCGCTTTTTAATTGTGCCTCACTGTCTGACCCTCATCGGGTGTGTGTTTTTCACAATTTGCCGTCTCGTTTAATCTACGCCGGAATAAGTTTTCAGTTGTGGTGCAAACAGCAAGCTTTTAGATGATATTAAAAAAATACAACATGAGAAAAATTATAATCACGTGCGGGATTTAAACCGGTGCCATCCAATCTTATAGGTGCATAACAGAGTACCATAGTACCATATTCAGAGGACTCTGACCGCTAAGCCAACATGAAATAACATTCATAACTCTAATTTGTCCATTCGTTCTTAACCATCGTATGGAATTGCAGTGACATCTATAGTTCAACTTACGTTGTACTACGTACTTTGCAGATGATATTTTATTTTAATATTTTTATTTATCCCCCACGTGGCTATATTTTTTCCTCTCTTTGTAATTTTGTAATGATATGTTTGTTTTAAAAATAGTATAAGTTAAATAGTAACGTTCCGAACCGCAACAAACCGCTATAGAACCTTATTTTTTGTTTTGTTCACGGCATAAAAACAAAGTTATAGATCAGCGTTTTCAGTTTTTGTTGCTTATATACTAGTAAGATAAAGGGTACATGCTAAATAATATTGCGTAATTTCAGATTCCTAACAGTTTAGTGTTTGAGATAGATCTCGTAACAAATTTAGAGCAAATGTCACTACACCGTTCTAATTGTATGACTACAACTTGTGGCTTTGGTTGGGTCCATTCTGCGGTCGGTTATTCCCCGCCCGCTCCGCGGAGCGCACTCGCAACACCTTGCCGCTGCGACTGGTTCGGTTGCCACCCGACACATAGATACTGCCGTAGGCTGCGCTCGATTGTATTGTTTGTTATCAGCTCCGTAGTATTAAATAAAAACTGTTTACTAAGTTATACCTACATATTAATAAAAAATATCTTTGTGTTAAACGTAAATAATAACTATTCAATTATTTCTACCTAAATTAATTTCCATATTTAAAATCATATCAGTTTACCGTGGTATCGCATCTACGTTACTAAGTAACAAAATTTTGTCTCATCTGTCGTATTATTTGATAGTGTAAACTGGCTTTCTACTTGAGCAAACCATAATCATGGTTCCTCTGGCCAAAACGGTGGAATATGAACACCCACTGTCAGGACTTCAGGTCCGACTACTTGGCTTGCATCCTCAAAATCATCATCATTACGTGTAGCCATTTCAGTACATTAAAAAAACTTGCTCACTTACTTAGTTCCAAACACCCTTCTCAAACCTTCGCTATTCCGTAGTAAATGTGTAGGCTATTTCAATAGTGATGCGATATCCAAAGTCCAAATATCGAGTCGATCACGTCGGCAGGTCTCCATAAATATATCCCGGGATACCAGGATTCCCAAACTACACACTTCAAGTACACTGACGATCAGAAGGTTGTATGTGGGTCGAGATGCGACACCACGTTAAATTGATATGATTTTAAATATGGAAATTAATTTAGGCCGAAAGAATTTAATAGTTATTATTTTCGTTTAATACAAAGATATTTTTAATAAGATGTAGGTATAACTTAGTAAGCAGTTTGATAACAAACAAGACAATCGAGCGCGGCCTACGGCAGTATCTCTCCGTGTGTTGGGTGGCAACCGAACGGTCGCAGCGGCAAGGTGCTTGCGGGTCCGCTCTGCGGAGCGGGCGGGGAATAACCGGCCACAGAATGGACTCGACCAAAGCCACAAGTTATAGTCATACAATTAGAAAGGTGTAGTGACATTTGCTCTTACTTTGGTCGAACTCGCTAGAAAAACCGAATTATTGTGGAGTACGCCACAAACATTTTCATCATGCACTCGCATTCTTTTGCAAATTGGGCCAAACCACGTCTGCTATCACAATCGCGCATCCTCCGCCATCCAAACCCTTTCGTTACATTATTTTATGATTAATTAAATCCAGCTATCTCTTACATCGCTACAAATGACAGAGCAATTTGCTAACGGTGCGCCTTTAAAGTTTCATAACGACTTGCATTATTGTTGTCATGTTAAGTGAAATTTCACTTAACATGACAACAATAATGCAAGTCTGACTCAGCGAAAAATATTTAATATTTTTGATAAAAGAAGACAAAGGTATTCCATCTGCAACAAACTTACAGATTTAAAACCACCGTAAAACATACCGTGTATTTTCTAAGGGTGGTAGCTAGCCAGGCGAACATTCGCAAAATGCTCTTCCACCATGCGGTGGAGCTCAGGCCGGCGGTGGGGATCGAACCACGGACCAGCGGCACTGCAGTCCATAGCTATTCATAGTCCGTTCGGCCATCATTGCTTCAAAATATCTAACATAAATTATTTTCTGGACATCAATTATGGTTTCTCATAAGTGAATTTGTTTTAATAATACTATTTCAAGTATAGTAACTTAATATTAATGAAACATTTTTTTAATGCACTCTTTTTCAACTACTTAGCTAGAGAAACTCAATGTTATGTAACTGATTGTTTTATACAGAGATTCACAGAACAAATACACTTAACTCTCCTAATCTTTACTGCGAAAGTTAAAAAACTTTCTGTTTACTATGTTCCTAAGTTAATACTAGAATGGAAAGTTAGTAGTGTGTTCGATGCTCTCAGAATTACTTTTATTTGGTTATATTGCCTAGATATAGTTTGTCTTGGAAACTAGGCTAAGTTGTTTTGCAAATAGGACTTCATTTTTAGCTATAATCGCTTATAGTTTCTTTATATTTGTGAATTCTAACTTGATGAATTACTTAGTATTCAGAATAGCTCACTTGAAACTGGTGATTGTTGGATCAAATTCTAAAATAATTTGCATTTAAACTTTTAAGTATTTTTATTATAAAAGTATCCATCGCCATTAATTCTTTTACCTCGGAGCTCTGATAATAATAAATGACTGTAAATAATTAAATCCAATGTGTCAGCAATTTTACAATGGCTTACAAAAGCAATTTCCGTGTGTTATAGAAAAAATTGTTCAAGTACGAGTTGGGCTTAGTTAAAAAAATCCATGAGTTTATTTTTATTTCATTACTTGAGAAAATAAATAAAAATACCTATTTCTAACTCGTTAAGCTATTGATAAAAGCCTGAAATCCTTTCAATCGATCAATCGATATAAAAATATTAAAAAAATATTTATAAGTAACAGATAGTGTCCAGCTTTCTCATATGAGCACAACATTAAAATTGCGATTTATTTTATTGATAGGTTTCTACATACTCAAGTGACTAGAAAATCAAACTAAATAATGATGGTGATAATAATATGGTCGAAGACATTTCACTGAAAATACACCATTGGAATAGATGGGCTCTTTTCCTCCATTCTACTGTCATATCAACAAAAACATTTAAACAATTTGTGAATACACACAGTGCATAGAGCACTTTTATGTACTCGAAAATTGACAAACAACACGAACATTATAATGTAACCTCTCAGACACATCCAAACTGCAAGATTTGTCATGAGATTTCCGTCTCACTGGTCGGACGAAATCTTTCCGAAAGTCAATTGAATCTCGAAATCGACTGGTTCATATTCTTTGTTTCCGCGAGAATTTTGCGTAAAACAATAAGGGCACAAATCCGAGTTTCCGAAGCTAATATATATTGAATCGTAGTTCGATGGGATGCAGTCCGCGTACGGCCCCAAGTGGCAAACTTTGGCGAATGTATTACCACAATATACTGACGCTAGCAGTACATAATATCAAACAATATGAGTATAGGATATTACACTCCGATTTAAGGGCAAAAAAATTGTAGCGATAATATCTATCCATCTCCACAACAAAATGGATCAAAAACACAAAGCAATAGTTACAAATATTTTTTAAATATGTTTTAAGAAATCACTAAATTAATGTTTTAATAAAACACCTATAATATATAAAAAACTATATGTCTGGAGAATTAGTGGTGGTAATTAATTTAATTAAAAAAGTAAAAAACCCGACTGCAAATTCTTTATTTTCGTTAAACGTTTTATTGCTCCATTGAAATTAAAATTGCTAGTTATATATATTTATGGAATCGTTTTTAGATCATTTTGATACCCCATATTGTGAGATATTAATAACTTTGAAACGACGGAAAAAACCCATCGAGGGTTTGGAAAAAAATAATATCTCACAATATGGAGTTTAAAATCAGCCAGTTTAATTTGATTTTTTTTTATGTATCTAATGTCACTTGCGCTATCAAGATAAATCTAACGATATCTCATACATTAAATTCGGTTATGCCGTTTCAAAGTTGTGGAACAAAGAAACTCACAAACATACATACATACATACATGAACCCGGAAAACATAACAATCCTTATTTGAGTATCCTGTAAATACTTAGTTAAGAATTTTAATAGCTAAGCAATGCTGTAGAATTGCAGCGTTTCTCAATACATGAAGCTCTGTTATCATTGTATAGTGTTACTTTGTGACGCGCTAGCTAGTTCCAGTTGCCAACAAATGTTGCTTACGTCGTGCGAATCGGATATTGCTTGGCTGTTTGATCAAACTTCATTCACAAACGTATAATAATAAACTTTCTTCATTACTTAAGTCACCCTAAACGTTTATAGTGCGGAGTCGTCATGGCATAAGTTTTCAACAAACTACTACTATTAAATAATACCTTGGAAGTATGCTTATTCCCTCTTATTACTACTGTAGTAGATATTTCTGCTTGTTATTGATGAATTATTGTCAAAAAACTGATTAACTATTTGAACCTATAGTTATAGAGTAATGAATACAAAACCAAAAATTTTGCTTAGATTAAACAGGTAGGATTGAAATGTAAAAGTCATTTTTCAATTCAAAACAACTACAAATTATAAAACAAGGGAGCTGTTTTGTAAGACAAAGTCACAAATGTTCTATGTCCTATGTATACATTTTTGCAACGATATATGTACAGTACTGTATCAGCCGGATTGTCCACTGCTGAACACAGCCTCACCCATTATGTGAGAATTTGCCATAATCCCCGCGCTTGGCAGGCGTCTTGGGGATCGCAGGTTGTATCAGTTCCTCAGAAAGCGCTGCTGCCCACCTTTTGGTGCGTTACGCTTAGTCGGCTCTTATGACACCCACGGCTAGATATGGGGGGTGACATTCTAGCCCGGCTCTTCACGGTCGATAAATACTTTTTAATAATTCCTAGAAAGTCATTGTTTTGCAGACCATACTGTATCTTCGGAGAAACCGCTCGATCAAAATGACGAAGCAAGAGCTACGAAACAGAGACCCAAAATTTTATAGCAAAATACATTAACATTTCAACAAAATACCGCCAGTCATCATTAAGTTTCGAAAGGACTCCGGAATAAAACGGGGCCTATACCAATAAAGTAATGTACCCACATAAAAATAACTACCAAAATTTTCATCGACTCGTAAACCAACGACAGTGCGTCACCCTTTTAATGTCATAAAATTTATGTCCAGTATCGTTACATTACATGACAGAAGAAGTGAAGCACTCGTGCTTATTCTAAGTAAGGGAGGTCGCGGTAATTTGACTTCGTTCACCTGGGTTAGCCATGTGAAGCACTCGTAGTGAAGCTTTCTTCTTACGGAGAACGTTTGTTCCATTTTCAAGTTAGACGACAATATTCTGCCGTCATAAGACAATGCTTATGACGGCAGTAGTTAGTTCATGTTGCAGGTCTTCCGGTGGTTTTCCCACTTGTGTAGGGCTGGCCACTAGGAAACTGCTCTGTGTGCGCGTGGTGGGTTATCATTTATGACTCATACTTCCCTCTAACCCATCCAGAGAGGAAAAGCGTGAACGTGAGAAGCTCTCAAACTTTTGAAGTCTTCAATTGCCAAGTCGACCAATAGTCAAACCAATAGTCGAAAACATGAATGACCTGAAATGGACACCTGTTTAGCGACGTCTCAGGTTGGATTTCTACTATTAAGGATTATTATCATGGAATGAGCTGGATATAAGACCGTAGCAATTACAAAATTACACTAGAATTTACTTTCCTGATACAGTTTTTCTTTAGCAAAACATATGAGCACTAATGGAGATGTTGTGCAGGCTAAATCTAGAATGTGAACTGCTTCCACACAATATCATACTGTCAGGTCTTTATCTTTTCTTTTTCCTTTTTTATTGGATTGTGACAAACTCCCACGAGGTCCACCTTATGTTAAGCGGTAACCTCTGCCTATAACAGATACATTTCGATACAATCGAAGAACTGCACCACAGCCATCACCCTGAGACATACAGTTGGTAAGTCTCATGTGCCTGTAATTTCTTACTGGTTCTCAAGGCTGCGGAACACACTGTTAGATGCTTGCAGAGAGGTTTCTTGAGGGCGTTAGGTAGCCAGGCGAGCATTCGCCAAATGTCCTTCCAGCATGCAGTGAAGCTCAAGCCGGTGGTTGGGATCGAACCATGGACCTGCGCCACAGCAGTCTACAGACAGTACCACTCGACTACCACGGCTTCAAACAGACTCATCTACAGATTTTCTTTTCATATTGTACTTATACCTATTTTGTAATGTCCACACATACATAAAACTGAGAAAAGCATGACACAACAGCATCCTTACTATTGAAACATTACAATATCAGACAACCCTGTTAACGACTAAAACGCGTTATAATTTTGAGGGTGATCTATTTATTAGGCGGTGGCAGCCCTTGGTGGTGCTATAAACAATCTATTAATAAATTAAGGTCGTCCTTCCTTTGGGATGGTCAGTGGACGTGCCACAAATATTATAAAGCGAAACTATTCGGCATAAAGATGGGTGAGGGAAAGGATGACGGGTCGGAGCTTTGGGCCCGTTTTGAGGGACTACGTGTCGGGAGCAGAAAATTTTATTAATACCGCCCTTGGACGAGCAGTAGGGCAAAGCTCTTTGGGCGTTTTGCACGGCTAGTGAAACATTGCTTATAATATCCAGGGTTCTTATGGTGCACATAAGAGCCTTAGGTGCTTTAGATAAGGGATACATTTCATTTATAAATTCACGAAGCTGTTCAGGACGGAGCGCCATATAATGTATTTGCACGCGGGTGTTTTTTAAACAATATAGGTAAACTAAATTAAATGTAAACAAATGGATTTTGCAAAAATCCATAGTTAATACTAACCAAAAATAATCGAATATAATTCGCAATGCAGAGCCTGAAGACCAAAGTCTTCAACCAGTGATGATATATAGCACATAATCGTGGTCCTTAATGTGGCCCTTATGGATAAGCTTGGCGTTTCTTTGCGCGATAAAATCCGGAACGTGGATATTCGCCAAAGAACTTAAGTCACCGACATAGCTTTCAGAATTTGCACGTTGAAGTGGCAATGGGAGGGTCCCACATTACTCGAAAAGAAAAATAAAGGTTTTCGAGTGGTTACATTACACCGGAAAACGTAGAGTTGGTAGGCCCCCCACTAAGTGGACTGACGACATCGTTAAAGTCATGGGTAGTCAATGGTTACAAGCGTCTAATAGCCATTCTTTAAGGCGTTCCATGGGGGAGGCCTTTGTTCAATAGTGGACGTTTTTCGCTTTTGATAATGATGATGACTTCTTGCCAAAGTATCAAGCTAGACTAGTTACTCAAAATGGAACAGTTACCCTCAATATCGTAATGACCCTATAAACTCGCCTCCTATAACATTAAATCAAATAATCTAGTATAAAACCGGTGTTTAGATACAGCTCTGCCAATACGCTTTCAGATATAAAAAGCGTGATATTTTATATGACGAAGAATTAAAAAAAACGTTAATAATCAGTGAATTTATTTTAATAGTAGAAATAGGTTTCTATTTTAAAAAGAAAACATTCCCTTTACGTAAGTTGAGTAAAAAAATATAGATATAAGGTTTTCTAACGTCTAATGATAATATCTTCCATTGTACGGAAGACCCCTTATCAACGATGACATTTGAAATGACGCTTAGAAATATTGACAAGACTACCCCACACCAATAAATAGCATTATCTCCGGAACAATTTAATAAACGTCACTATCTGAAATTGAGACGTCAGAGTAAAGTGAACTAAGCTAATAGATTTTTAATCAATTTAGTTTCGTGTCTGCCATTTTGCAACGTGTCGGCCGCCGGTTGGTCGGTTTGAATTCGGAATGAGCACGCGGTCGAGGCCGCCATCAATCATTGGTCCGCACCGGCCTACGGTTGACGCACGCAAATTATGATTGAGATTTATGCACCTCCGTTACGGCTGCGTCTGTAATGACGTTATATTGTTGTGGCAATTTAAAAAAATATTAATTATACGAGAACTTTATGTATTTCTGTACAATAAAAAAATAGGTTTGAGGACAATACATACGACTCAAACAGATAAAAAGATACTGTTGGTTTTAAAACAAACTTTTAAACCGGCACAAAGATATTACAAAATTACAAATATACGATAGGAAAAATTTAAGTCATGTGCGGGAAAAAAAAAAAAAAAAAATTTTCCTATCGTATATTTGTAATTTTGTAATGTAATCCGCTTAGCAGGCGTTATTGCAATCATAACAATATAAAAACGGCACAAAGATAGTTTTGTTAATATAATTTGCTGTTTTTTACACATAGTTCCTGTTTTAAACTGATTTCTGTTATAAACTGATTTCCAAAACAGAAGATGTCCTGAATTTAACGTTTATTTTAAGTAGGTATTTTAGTAGGTATTTCTCCAGTCACCCCGCGACCATGATGCATGCAACTGCGACGAAATATCGGGAGCTCAAAAATAAAAATTGTCACGGTACAAATCCCGTAAGTATTAATAATAATAATGTAGTAAACCGTGATTGTTTAAAAAAGTAATTGACAAGACTTATTCCACAGGCATATAAAAATATTATCCAGGATTCTCTAATCATAATAATTTATGTAATCCCAACCTCATCAGCTTCGCCAGATCAGAATGTCTGACTGAAGTCATCCGTTGACGATCGCACGAAGCCGAAAATCGATCCACCGGATCATACGGTATCGAAAACGTGGGATCATTGGAGATGAAGCCAGTTCTATCTAAAATTGGTAAACGCTCCGCAGATTTATCTGGCTTGAAACGCAGTGACGTAGTACTTACTGATAGGGTACACGTCTATTTCAGGAACATGCTGAGTTTTGAGCCTTATTATCAGGTAGTACTTCCTTACATAGCAGGTATACATAAACTATTTATTGATGTTCTTACATTTTGATTACCACAGTGAATAAAGGATTTTGTTCGAATACTGTGTCAGCTGAATTGTCCATTGCTGAACACAGCCTCCTCCACTATGGGCTGATTTGCCATAATCCCCACGCTTGGCAGGCGTCTTGGGGATTGCAGTGTGAAATATCAGTTCCTCAGAAAGCGCTGCTGCCCACCTTATGGTGTAATACCCTTAGTCGCCTCTTACGACACCCATGGGTAGAGATGGGGGGTGACATTCTAGCACGGCACACCACGGGCATTTGTCCGAATATAGTTTGTAAATTTAACTTAGATATATCCGTGGTACTTAGAAGTCTTAATAACATTTTGTAAAATGTCAATAAGAATCGAAATCATTTATTGCATAAACTGTTCAGAATCGTGTTTAAATAATATTAAATTATCACAACAGTTTTGTCCATATAATACATATTTAATATAATATATTTTATTAATATACTAGCGACCCGCCCCGGCTTCGCACGGTTGGCAATGCTGTTACTAAATATACTACAGAATGTCTATATACAACGTTCACAGCTATCCCATTAGACAGTACAAACATGTTCTCTTTAGAGGTTACTCTTGAAATGTTAAAGGTTACTCTTGACATCACATTAGAAACTTTTAAAATTATCAGTGTTACCTTGTATATTATACATGTAAACCTTCCTCTTGAATCACTCTATCTATAACGCCCGGGACTAAAAATCGTTGTGCTCCAATATTTGTAAATGTGATTTTCGCATAGCACGCGTTATTTTACAAACACTATCGTGTTTGTAATCATATTTAGAAACATTAGAATAATGTATCTATAACAGCACGATTCCTTTTACCTATTATGTACAGGCTTATTATGTAGATACCTATATAAAATATTACTTGCAGGAATCCAGTTGAATTCAAATACATTTGCGCTAGAAAGAAATAGGCACTGAGCACAGTTTCCCTAGAAGAAGAGTAATAATAAAAATAATAATTATTTATTTAGTATAAAAATGTTAAACTTATCACTTGTTGATACCATTGCCTCCTGAACTAGTTATTAAAAAGGGTTTCGAGCGCCAGAGTAGTAGGTACAGTAGGTTAATAATGAACGAAATTACTAATGGAACCATCACTAAATATTTTAGAAGCTCAGAACAGCACAGCCTTTCCTAGCAGCAGGGGCAGTTGCTGGCAGATTTAAAATTCCGCTGAAGGTTCAATAAGTTCGGTCCTATATAAATTTGGAAGCTTATTTAATAAAGAAAATACAATTTAAGATCTGTTTATATATTAAATATTCAGGTCCACAAGAGTTATCAAACAAACACCACTATAGAAAATTCTAAATAAAAATGCCTATCTATTCCAAAATATCGCTATATTCTAATCTATCGCGCCTTTTCACGAAAAATATTCACAATGGAACTTTTAAACACGTCTCACGGTAGGTACTAAAGTATAACCATCAACAAAGATCCCCGATAACCTGAACCATTTTAACCCTATCTCAATATCCAATACCTTTTGAGTCGGCTGCTGAGATCATCTTATACTGGCTATCGCGTATCGTTAGGGCGCGAGCACAGCGCAGGAGATAACACGACAATGCAGCTCACTTCAGACCCATTTATACGAACAGTGCCACAGGCAAATTTATACAGAAGCTATACATGACTATAAAATTAGTAAGAAGTGTGCGATATCAAATATTGTGTTAAATGTAGTATACATCCTAACATATGCAAAAATGATGTTTATGCATAATATGTTTATTGGTTGGTTATACTTTCGTTGTTTTTTTTTGCTAATAATATTTTAAGGCTTGAAAAGTGTTACTTGTTTTTTACTTACTTTATTTGTTAGTGTATTTTTAGAGTAACATAGCATAATAATAATATTGTCCTTTTAGTCACTTAGTATTTTACGAGGACTCACAATATAACCTTATTGAACAATGGAACACTCACTTACAGAAGCTACATAGTTGAAGTGTTAATAGTGAATCTATTTGACGTTTATTACGCTCTTCTGAAAGTCAATCTCAAATTTTTACAATTCATATATTTTATCTCCACGTTCAATCAATTTACAATCAGTTATATGATGTTCAAAAAACAGGATTTAAAGGTTTAGGCGATACAAGAAAAAAAATAACGAAACTTGATTTGATGATCTATCGTATTTTAGTAACTTGTCAAGCAGTGATAGCCCATTGACATTGGCTGTAGACTGCTGTGCAGAATGTCCGTGATTCGAACTTTCTGTAGAACTTGAGATTCACCATATATTGATAGGGTATTTTGCGAAAACTAGCCTGGCTAACTGCGTATCCCGGCAACTGTCCAGTTCCCATTCAAGGCATCAATTACCAACAGATGAGGTGCTAATATAAAATAGCATTTAAACAGTAAAATTAAAAAAACTTGGCTTGTGTGTTTTAATATTTATTTTAAAAATCTATAAAGTCAAACAACAATGAAAACAAAATTCTTGCAGCGCAATATTTTTCACTCAGAATAATAATTTTAGTTACAAAAAGTATACATGTTAAGATTCCAGATTGCCCAGGCAGGGATTGTTCAGTGGAAGGCGCCTTCCACCTGGACAATCTGTCTTGAATGCTTAACTCCGGCGAGTACACCGGGAAGGTTGAAAAGAAAGGCTGAAAAGGACAAGTTCAAAAATATGGTATCAATTACATACAATGTGATGGGCTTTCTCCACTCCTTCCTTGAACCCACCCTAGCCCTTCATCACGAATATAACAACTTTGAAGCGCTCGTAGCGAAGTTTACTTAGCTGTTCTCAACCGATCGGCAAAGTTAAGCAACGTCGCGCGCGGTCATGAGTTGGATGGGTGACCGCTAGTGACATTACTACTGAGCGTTTCCGTGCTTCGGAGGGCACGTTAAGCCGTCGGTCCCGGTTGTCGTCTTAGGATGGCAGTCGTTATAGCATGGTGGTAGGACATTTTGCGAATGCCCGCCTGGCTAGCTACCACCCTCAAGTAGAAAATCTGTCGCCAAGCACCTAACGGTGTGTTCCGGCAGCTGCCCTTGAGAGCCAGTTCGTCTAGGTTAGCCTGAACAACATCTTCGACCACATCATCACTTACCATCAGGTGAGATAGTGGTCAAAGGTTAAACTATCAAGCATAAAATTTTTATATAAGTAAACTACTCACTGCTGTGGCTGGGCAAAAATTTTACCGAGATAATCTCACGTACAAAAATTCCATAGATCACAAAAAGACGACTAGCAAAGCGGCGTGTTCCAATTGCCCGCGAAATTGATCGGTCCGAACAATACACGTATGTGTAAAAAATATATTTAAAATAAATATTAAAACACGTAAGCCAAGTTTCTTTTTTATTTTACAGCTGAAAGGCTATTTTTCACTAACATCTCACTCAAATAATAACATTTTACTCAAAATGAATTAGGATTTGCAAAGCTATATTAACAAAGAATTCCTTGAGTCTTTCTATGTTAATTAAATATACTAAAGCGATTTGAGCATATTTGAACTGATAAATATTTTCCACACTTCTCTCTGTTTCTATTTCCACTGTGACAATATACCGCTTATACAACTAGTACACACAATACCTTTACACCGAAGCTACCTCACAAAGGTATTTTAAGGTGCTGAAATTGAGATCCTATATGAAACTTTCAGTAAACTGTGATGTAGCGAAAAGAGAATCTTTACATTTTCAAAGAAGAGTGGGTTAGCTTTATAAATAGTCATGTCAAGTTAAACGTCTTATTAACTTTATAAATAGTATGTCAAGTTAAACATCTTATAAAATGAGAAGTAACATTATACATATGTCTAGAAATGCTTTATGCAAAAGTAAACATTTACTATTTTATTAGTATTCGGCGACGGGACTATCAAATTTTATTCAACCCTTTGTTAATATTAATCAAATCAAATATTTTAATTGAATGTAACATAACAATTACGGTCAAATATAAATAGCTATATACTACAACTTAAAATCTATGTTTATATATTATTTGTTAACGTATTCATATATTAAAACTATATTACCAAGTGATAATTTTTTTTTTTTAATGCCTGATCGTTTAGCCTTTGACCACTATCTCACCTGATGGTAAGTGATGATGTGGTCGAAGATGTTGTTCAGGCTAACCTAGAAGTACTGGCTCTCAAGGACAGCTGCCGGAACACACCATTAGGTGCTTGTCGACAGATTTTCTACTTGAGGGTGGTAGCTAGCCAGGCGGGCATTCGCAAAATGCCCTACCACCATGCAAATAATGCATAATGTTATGTATTTAGGTATTTATGGTTATACACACATCAAAAGTGCCTAGGGATCAGGTACGTTATTGAGTATGGTCGCAATAGAGGATTTTATTCGTGTGCTTTTCTGATGAGTCTCGTTTCGGTATGCGGCCTGATACAAGACGTACTCAAGTTTGGAGGAGCTCTGGACGTCAAAAACGTTTACAATTATGTCAAGAATATACCCATATGGAGGGGAACAATAATGGTTTTGGCCGGTATTTGGATCAGTGGAAGAACAGATCTCATTTGGATCAGGGGCAACCTCAATGCTCAGATTTATGCGGAGAGATCATCCCTTTGCGAAGCCGTTTTGGGTAATTCGTTCCTTCTAATGCACGATAATGCGTCATACCAATACGTCCACACACTGCTATAGTCGTAACTCGCACTCTTGCCGATGCTCGCATCAACGTTCTGCCGTGGCCTGCTCAATCGCCAGACCTCAACCGTATTGAAAATGCATGGGATATGCTATAAAAAAGAGCTCTGCCAAGTATGGATGCTCTGCCAAGTATGTATGCTGTGCCTACCCCACAACTGCTATTTGACTTGTTACAAAGAACGTGGGCGGCCATTCTTTAAAGTGATTTTAATGAACTAATTTTATGCAAGCCAACGCTGTGCTCGTGTTATTAGTGTAAATGGTAGAAACAAAGATTAAAATAATATAATTTTACAATAAACATAGCAAATTTTTTTTTTCTGCCATTTTATTGAAGACATTAACTTAGGTTACATTTCTTCAAATTGCGAATTTTTTATTTTTATTTATATTGTAGGGATTCGTTGTTAACTTAAACATAGGAATTAAATTAAAAAACCGGATCTAATTATCCAGACGGATAATTAAATTTTGTAAATATTAATTGAATATTTTGTTATAGTTCAAAATATACATCATCCCAAGGCAGTTTTGTATTAGGTATGTGTTTATTGTATTGTCGCAGTTTAAGATATCAGTCCCACAAAAGGCTCTTACGACACCCACAGGTAGCAATGGAATGGGAGTGTCATTCTAGCCCGGCACTGAGCAACAGTTAAGTATAATGCATTCTTTTGGTTTTTATATATATTTGAAGCGCTCGTAGCGAAGTTTGCTTAGCCGATCAGATAAGTTAAGCAACATCCACCGCGGTCATGACTTGGATTGGTGACCGCTAAGGACAGTACTACTGAGCGCTTCCGTGCTTCGGAAGGCACGTTAAGCCGTCGGTCCCGGTTGTTGTCAGTCTTTATAGCATGCTTGTAGGGCATATTGCGAGCGCCCGCCTGGCCAGTTACTACCATCAAGTAAAAAATCTGTCGCCAAGCAGCTAACGGTGTGTTCGGCTACCTGTTCTTGAGAGCCAGTACTTCTAGGTTAGCCTGAATAATATCTTCGACCACATCATCACATCAGGTGAGATAGTGGTCAAAGACTAGTCAATCAGCTCTAAATAAAAATAATTGAATATGCTCAGGCTTGTATCCATTCAGATGCAAAGCCAAGGTAAGGCCTAAGACTGTAAACGTCAACACAAAAACAAAACCTAAACCCTCTTTCTTTGAAAACATTGAAATTAATACTTTTAGTGATAGAAAGGTACCAGACGTTATTTGTGTTAAAAATATTAGCATAACATAACAGCCTGAACTATGTTATCTTAAAGGAAAGTAAAAGGTATCACTAATATGATGATATAACTACACAAGCTACAATATATTTTAATCCACTTCGTCTCAATTTTCTCTTAAACCAATTACTTATGCCTACCAAAATCTACCGATATGGTACCAGAACCTTCCGCACCAATTATTCTCCACCGGCTGACTATAATCCAATACGGAGATAGCTCGGCACCACTGCTTTTTGACGTGCTATCGTTAAGGGAATCTGTCGAATTATTCTCATGAATATTTACCCGTCTGCGGCCCCGGGGCGCGCAGTAATGACGGTACAATGCTCCCTGCTCTCCCCAATATTGGATCAATATAGCTTTGATAGGGTTACTGGAGATATTGCAGCTTAAAAGTGAGAGTTATTGCCGCTTGTCTCACTTCTTGGAGTCATGATTTTCCTTCCTAACTATTTCGTAAATAGGCAGCCGCCTGATTAGGAAGCTCTGACCATCATAAAAAGAACTTTCTGTGCTTTACTGTCCCATGCGTTTATAATTTCATGCCACGGCTTTACCTGTTTGGATGTACCGTTCCTCAGTTTGGAACATAACGATGGAAATATTACTGCTTAGTGCCTTAATAAATTGAGAACTTGGCGGGGCTGACCAAGGCGCCCACTGCAAGGGAAGTCCTACTATCTGGCCTGAGGTTCCATGATACCCACGTTTGATGAGTATGAATGAAAGTATGATGAATGCAATCTGCATCAGGTGTTGCCAACTCTGCAGAACTAACCGTCTTCTTGTTTCCCCGTAGTTGGTTTACATGACTCTCGTGGCAGGAAATGGGGGATATTGTGATACCCTGCATCGTACAGGCTAAAGCTGTAGCTTTAAAATATTATGTGTAATAATATAAGGAAACATTACATGCACCAATTTCCTACCTTAAACAGAAGTATGTATATAGAATTTTTTTATTTTAATCTGTTTTAAATAATTGCTCATTGATTTTAGGGCAGGATCCTAATTTAAGCTATACAAAAAAAATAATTTTTGTTCATATTATTTTTGCCCTTCCACCATGCGGTGAAGCTCAAGCTCTGGGCGGGATTCGAACCATGGACCTGCTGCACGGCAGTCCATAGCCAATGCCACTGAGCCATCACTGCTTCTTAGAGGTTCTTAGCAAAATGTCAGCAGCAAACATTCAGCTAAAAACCTTACCTCACCTTACAAACCCTTTTGTATTGGTCAGATAAAGCTCTCAACTTCACAAAACTATTCACTGCAAGCTAAGGTAACCGCAACGGGCGCCTCCAATCCTCAGTCCGTACGAAAATCATACAATAACATTTGCTTCTGCGCATGTGACGGATGATGCACTACGGCGCGTACGGCCGAACCGTGCCTCTTCTCCCACATTTATTCGCAGCTCCTGCGCGAGTTTTAGCGGATGCCCTATACACCTTTCACCTTAATAAGAATACATTAGTTTCCAATATTAGCTAGTTTAGGTGAAAATATCTCCGTAACGTGACACTTTAATACACTATATCCTCATATTTTCTGTTTGCATTTTATGTTGTCTATCCAAATACATAGGCCACTTTGCGACGTTAAATTGAAAAAGCGGTCAAGCGCGTGTCAGGCCACGCGTAATGTAGGGTTCCGTAGTAGCCCGTTATAATAATATAGAATAGTTCTGTTGTTCTTTTTCTTTTTATCTCTCTACCTATAACTTTCTAAGCAATTTGTTCTTTTGTTTATAAATTGTGATTGCTTGCACGTGTAGACTGTTGTTGACCGTGACAATTAAGTTGGAATATACGTTTCTTAGTTCCTCACAAACTTTTTTCTTCTCTCTATTTAACGACACCTCTCTATAACGCCATAAAATACACAGTCCCTTGAGTTTACACTGTATATATTCACTTAAACTCGTACACCAATACTACACCACAGAATAATGACTACACGTAAATATTAATTATTAAAAATATACAAAATGACGTTAATTTCGAATAAAAACATTTCGTTAAATATTTTTTCTACATGTATATATGTTTCAATGTATTGGTTCAATTTTGAATTGTTACTAAATAGTATATATAAAAGAAAATATATAGATGTGTTACAGATTCTCTAAAGCCAGGAAGAACCTGGCTCTTGAGATACAGGCCACCAGCCTAGTTTTAGAGTCATAGACTCATCATAAATGTATCACAGTAAGGAAGAATAAAATTAATTTGTATTTGTATTAAATTATTTGTTTTTTGTCTTAGGAGTAAAATTATATTTAATAAAATACACTAATAATCTGCCCAGATCCTTTTGGAATTTTAAGTGGTCTTGATAAGTATTTATAGAATGATACATTGTCATCGGCAAGTAATAGCAATTTAAAAAACTTAAAATATTTTTAGTAAACACACTGTTTGTTTGTTTGTTATTGTCTACGTTTTAAATATTTCAGTAAAGCTTCGATAAGGCGGGCAAAATTGAGATTGGGCGATAGTGTGCTACAACTTTTAATAATCCTTAGGTTGAATATATGGTGGACTGGAAAACAAATGGTGTCAGCGGTGTATTTAAGAACTTATGGTGAAACATTATTAACTCCAGCGCCCTTAGTTGGATCGAGCCTATTTAGTTCCGATTTGATAAACATTTGACTATAGTAAAACAAACATCACTGATTAAATCTGACTTGTGGTTCACGTGCATCATCTTCAGAAATATAAAATGTATTATCTGCATTATAACCGTCGGTAACAGTTGAGGGTTCAAATACTGATTGGAAGTGATTCGAGAAAATGTTACTAATATCTAATGGGTCACTTGCTGTTTTTGGAGCCCCCATCTTTGTAGCAGTCTTGTCTGCCCTACCCCTACAGTGTTTTTTATAAGCCGGAGACGCGGAGAGGGAGAGGATTAATTATTTTCATGAAGAAGAAGCTTATTTTGGGAAATTTCGTTAGTATTTAAAAAAACTATAGGTTTCTGTAACCCCCCCTCCCATCAATGGGGAATATTCCGCCCTCACTCCCCATTGCACAAAATATATACATATACCATACCTAAAGTCCTTCCAATGTATGTAGATACACATATTTTTTTAATATTATTATTATTAAAAATTAATAGTTTCCGTAATCCCCAACCCCCCTGGGGGGATGCTACATCCCCCCTCTCCCCCCACCACCCCTCCCTATAGTACATAAGTATGTATATCGATTCTAAAGTCCATCCACTACTTCATCTTAGTAACTTTAAAGGATTTATTCTAAGAATTTTGTATTTGGTACAAAATTATCTAACACCCAAGTTCAACGACTATTACTGCTAAAGTAATAAAGTTATCTTAATAGCTATAATTTTCCTTGAAAGTTCATGAACTGCACTATCATCATGAATTTTTTCAGATTTTTCAAGCCAGCAGTTTAGGTTTTAGAGGGGGGGGGACGCCCTACTGGAACAAAAATTTGCACTTTAAAGTTGAATATTTCGTAAATGAAGCATTTAATCGTGAAATGGTATTAGCAACCCCTAAATCATTTCAAAATACCTATTCAATGATACCCCACTCGATGGGAAAGACGACAAAAAAAAATTCATAACCACATCACTTGTATGGGAGCTACCCTAAAAAAATTTTTTTTTCAAAATTTTATTTTACCATTTTGCCGGCGTTAAGGGTTCCTTGTAGGTACTACGGAACCCTAAAAAGACAAGATGGCGGATATATGTATACCTTGGTTCATAATGTTTAAGTGTTCGTACTGGATCTTGCCTCCCCGTTCTTAACCGATGAACAAGCTTAAACAACGTCAGGTGCTATCATTACTTGGATGGGTGACCGCTAGTGGTATTAGATAAGCGCTTCCGTGCTTAAGAGGACACGGTAAGCGTTGGTCCTGGTGGTCTTAGGATGGCAGTCGTTATAGCAAGGTGGTGGGGCATTTTGCGATTGCCCGTCTGGCTAGCTACAACCTTGCCGTATCGAACAATGATAATATACAAAAATCTGTGAGTTATCAGAGTAGGTCCATAAGTACAATTTGTTTTTTGTAACTTTTGAACACTATTTTTAACTTTAATAATTGAAATACTAATGACATGACAGTATTTTTAAGTTGCAGCTAAGTTAACTCTACTAAAAAGTGTTTGCACATCCTTCTAAATCAGTTTATGTGATTGTTTAAGTGGTTTTGGCCCGGGACCCGGGTTCAAATCATCGTAGTAAAAAAAGCATTTCGTTGTAATTTTGGAAGGTTCTTCTTAGTTAATGCAAAAAATACAACGTATTTTTTGTTTTATTATATTATCGTATTTTTTTGAGTCTTCAACAAGAGTTCAATGGATTTATGTATTCGTGTCTGTTTCTTTAGTCGGTCGGATGAGCCAGCTGGTACAATATTAGACACAGAACGTTTAGACGGCTCTGGCTTTAGGCAACTTTAATTTGAATACAAATATAGGATTATCTAATTTCCTTTTTATTTATTTCAACCTGACAATTATAGCTACAAATAATTCAAAAAGTTGGAAGCCTAGGGCAAACATTTTAGAAGAATGTGTAAAACAAAGTACAGATGGCCATTGTAATGTTTTAAACATTTCGAAGATTTTGTTACACTAAGGGCCTGTTTCAGAATGTTCTAGTAAGTTCCGGTTTTACTACCCAAAACATATTTAATGAATAAAACACTATCTTTGCGTTTCACAGTCATCGTAGCCTATCTATTAGTTAAAGCTTGAAACGCGCTGCATGTTAACTGCAATTTTTATCATTCAGTTATTTAATGTTCTGGGTAGTATAAAAGGAACTTACTCGAATATTCTGAAACAGGCCCTAACTCTGTTATAAAAAAAATTTGTAAAATTGTAGTCGAAAATCAAGTGCTTTAGTTATAAGAAAAATATTGAATTTTGTGAATAATGTCATTATTACAATAAAAAAGCTGAATCGCCCTTTTAGGGAGGCAAGGAGACCAAACCAAAGTTTTTCTATCACTAGAATGATACATACGTTTCCCTTGATATTTTTTGATGACAAGGGGAGTTTTATCCTCCAAAATACAAATAGCACGAAACATGGCACCACTCTAATCAAAGAGACCTAGTGTCAGAGCTTCAGCGACATTAATCTCCCCATCACTTATTGCGATTTCTCGCGCGTATAAAACGTCGCAGAAATTCGTATACGGCTTGCCTTACAACTGTATATAATAGCTATGTATACTTATAGGGCTTTTTCGTCGACAAGGAAAAAAGGGGAAACCGCTGATTGCCCTCATGAAAAATTACACATCACATACGTCTAAAAGCTTGTATTATAATGCGTATTAGCATTTCGGTACATCGGTACACGGGACAAATTGCGATGGGAATGAGAGGAATCTCCGATTCGTTTGAATGAGGCTTATTTTCGTAGACGGGAAACCACTTAGTATGATGTGGTAACGGAACGTTTGACTTCGGGGTTCTTTTGTTTTACCAGTAAGTTAATAACATATGTCGGCATGTTTCGTATATTAGAATGACAAATTATTGTATCTTGACTTTCATAATGAACTTGTCTGAGGAATAAGAATAATATTTGCTTATCACGAGCAGAAGAGATTTTTTTTTATATTCACCGAAAATATGTATGACGAGCGGCGACAGCAAGCATGTATAACCGCAATCAAGCTCTTTTCGTCTCAAAATTTGATGTAACGAATGCAAACCGTGAGTGCTTTTTCACGTAACTTACCAGTTTTAGTTACGTGACAAACCAGCAGGAAGCAATAGAACTTTTTGTGCGAGTTATTCCGGTTTGAATTGGGTGCCGCACATGAGACTTAACAACTTTATGTCTCAGGGTGATGGGCGCAGTGCAGTTCGTCACTTGTGAAGAACAGAGGTTACCGCTTAACAACAGATGGGCCTCGTATATGTTCCAACACGATAGCTTAAAAAAATCAACCAAATTTGCCATAATTCTGATTTGAAGTATGACAAATGGCACTCCACTATGATAACATATTGTTGCCTATTCCTTCAAGGATATGTAGGCGCGGCAGATACGTAAGTTAGTTTAATAATCTTGTTGTAGAAACATTATCTATGACTACCTTGCCCTTCATCCTTCAGTTCGAACACAGCAACAATGGCACCTAGAAACTAAGTTATGAATCTAGCAAAATAATTCAGCTCCATTGAAAAAATCTATCTTTACCAGTGGCAGAAGATGCGTATAGATTGATTGAAAAGGCACATTTAAAACTCAAAGTTTATATTCATAGAACTGCTCTGTTCATAAACAACGGTCGAGTACCGCGTTAATAATTAAGGGTAGTACAACGGGAGCAAACCTAGATTCCGGAATATTCACACCACGTACAAAACGACGTAATTCCACTTGAAGAATAAGACGTGTAAATAGTAAATACGGGCGCCATTAGGAACGCTTGGCACGAATTTGCATTAAGATTAACGACTCTGGCCGTAGCAACCCTGTGCAGAGTGCAATCAGAGTGAGAGAAACAGTTGCGAAGGTCGAAAATTTGCGTATGGTTGTCTCTAAATAAATTATTACCTTAAATATAAATAATTCGTATTTGCGTCGAATTTACTCTTTGTCATACCCTATGCTTTACCGACATTAAGAAGTTCATTTGCAAAAACTTATTTATTTTATTTATTTATTTATTTCAATTACCAGTTACATTTACAGCAACGCCAAGGCATGCAACTAGACAACAATTTGAGAACAACTAGAATTAATATTATTATATGAAATAACTATCTTACAGTCAATATATCAAGTTATCTATCTATTACATAAAATTAATAATGTCAAGTTTTAAATATCATAAAATTATTCAAAATTAAGGTATAGTAAAATTATTCAAACATAAATTCAGAAACATCCACAATTTTATACTAAAAATGTCAAGATCTGTTAGTTGAGCAACCAGGGCATTGAGTAGAGAGATGGCATAACTTATGCCGATATGAAACATAATTATAAATAAAATATACCTCTCATTCAACTCAGATTGTGTCTTCTTAAATGACTTTAAAAGAGTTGTTCTCGCGCATGAATTACTACTCGTACCGGCTTGATGTTTTTTTTTTTGGCTAGGCACAATGTATTAAACCAATTTAAAAGTATACTTTCCCGTAGTATCCATATAAATTACATTGCTCATGCTGCATGCTCAGTTTTTCAGTAAAACTAAATTAACTGAAAAGTATCTTCCAAAAGACTAGACTTTAACATCCTAATGCAGCTGATGGCGAACTTTATTGTTGACACTAAATTTTATTTCGGTATTCAATTTTTTTTTTACTACTGATAGGTAAGCCATTGACCACAATCTCACCTGATGGTAAGAGATGATGTAATCGAAGGTGTTAACAAGTTTAACTTAGAATTACTGGCTCTCAAGAACAACTGCCGGAACACACCGTTAGGTGCTTGGCGACAGATTTTCTACTTGAAGATGGTCACTAGCCTGGCAGGCATTCACAAAATTTCCTTCCACCATGCGGTGAAGCTCAGGCCCGCGGCGGGATTCGAACCATGGACTTGCTGCGCGGTAGTCCATATAGCCAAAGCCACTGAGCCATCACTGCTTCGAAATTTAAATATAACTTTCAGTAGAGCAGAATTTCCTTTACTGCCCTTCTTTACACTTACCATGCAACACCCTGCTTGCTTTGCACAAGAGCCTTTGTTTTGATCCAAGCCATACTTACCTCTATAATAGAAGCCGTAAAGCTGAAAACAGTAAAACCACTCCCAGTTATGGTTACTATGACCCAATTTTCTGTTTGTCGAGCTATTTTATGGCTAATTAATTTTAATGGCACTTTTCACAGTTTCAACAGGCTTATCGACCAATTTAGTGATAATCAGTATCGTAAATTGACTTTTGGTGTCGAAAGATAAGAAGTTTATGGCATCACTTTCTGTTTTAAGGCGTAATAGGTACCTGTTTTGGTTTTACTTTTTTAATATCTCTATGTATAAGGTACTTGGTATAAACTTTTAGGATATTTGAGATACTTATTGAAACTTGAGAAAATGCTTAAAAAGTTATGGAAAATAAGTCCTTCGTTTCTCTTGTTTGTAACAATGGCATGTCTCTGTATCTGAGTTTTCAATTCGCTCCAATGCCCTCGACAGCGCATAACAACTGACTTCTTACAATATTTGATAAAAGCTGTCTCAACTACACAATATTATAAGCTTTCTGTAATTCCCGTGGGAGTCGTGAACAGAACAAAGGACAGTAAACATAGACTTTATCAATAATTAGGACCAGGATATTGTTAAATTTTCAAGCAGCTTCTATAGCCAACTTGAACTTGACGCTAGCTGCCGCAAAATGCACATTACAACCTGCAACCAGATTTTCTGAAGCTTTGATCGCCTCTTGGCAATGACTATGAACTGATCCGCAAAAGGTCCGGGATATCCCAATGTAGTACCAACCATATAGAGAAGTTCCATGCGTATGCACGTCTGTCTAGCTGCCACTTTCCAAGTGGATCTGTCACAAATCATCTCGTGTTGTGCTCCGTCCTTGAAAGCCAGTTCCTACTCTAGGTTAAACCTTGTCACAATCTTCAACCACATCAGGTGATACTTCTATTGAGTTCTAGCATCAATGCAAAATATATATGAAATTTAAATAAAACTACTTCCACGACCATATTGCGTTGCATACTTTCAAGTATGCAACGCAATATAAAAACAATAAAACCATATTGCGTTGCATACTTTCAAGTATGCAACGCAATATGGTTTTATTTATTTGGATGACATAGGTATTGGATCTCATGGACCGATTTTGATAAAATTTATATAAAAATACCTCTGAAGTATGACCTACCGTAAAAAAATCATCAAAATAACTTTAGAATTGCCGAAGTAATCACGTAGCAACATAAAAAACTAACATACTAAAAAACATAGTCGGATTAAGAATTGGAGATCCTCCTTTTTTTAAGTCAGGTATAAATTAGGTAAATTACACCCGGAAACGAAAACGATTACAACAAAGTCTATTCTGACTGCCCTGTCCTTTTGTCAAAAACGATTGTTTCCAAAATTAGTATCAATATGCAAAAGTTTATGTCCCAGAGGCATCGTAACAGAGACTTTGCAGTTCGTACATTAGCATGGCAATGTTCGTAATGCAGGCTCTTGATCTAGGGCAGTAAATGGGGCATAACTAGGCATTAGACAAATTGGCGAAACGCCAGGCTGCGCCCCGTAGCGACGGTTATATACGCTATTGGGTATAACTATACATATAGATCTAGAGTTGTGTAGGCACATAATTTCAAGTCGAAGAGAAGACACATTTTTGGACGACGACCCAACGTATAAGTAAGGTAATAAAATAAAATGAATCTTAGAACCTTGTTTCTGTACGGTAGTTTTGCTGAGGGGCGAATTTGCTTTGGAAATGCCCTTGTATAATCCAAGTTATACATAAGCACTTTTCTTTATTTTTTAAGACAACATTTTTGTCATCATTATGCTTCACTGCTAATTCGATTACTGAAACACATAGGTATCACATTGTTTGTTAATATTCAATGTGCTCAGCAATTTTTCTTTTTATTGCTTATTGTAAAGCCTTTATCCACAATTTCACCTGATGGTAAGTGATGATGTGGTCGAAGGTGTTAAATAGGCTTAACCTAGAATTACTGGCTCTCAAGAACAGCTGCCGGAACACACCCCTAGGTGCTTGGCGACAGATTTTCTATTTGAGGGTGGTCCACTATCCAGGCGGGCATTTGCATAATGCCCTTCCACCATGCAGTGAAGCTCAAGCCGCGGCGGGATTTGAACCATGGACCTGCTGCACGGCAGTCCATAGCCAATGCCAATAAGCCGTCACTGCTTCAAATTAATAATTAAATAAAATTTTGTTTTTCGTTGTGTTTTTAAGACTATTGGTTTATTATTATACTTATTAATAACATAGACATGGGTATTTGGGCGAGGAAATCGGAAACGTGACATGTTTGCTGTTGTTTTATTTTCCAAAACCTATCTATATCGTAAAAATGCTTTTAATGCGTCAAATGTTTATGAACGTGCAAAAGTGTAGTAGGTATCAAGAAATTTTATTTATTTATTTAAAACTTAAGTTACATGTGACAAGCAAAATCTTGGATTCTTTTTAAGACATTTATAAAATAGGTATTTAACAAAGTCATAGAACAATGTCTGTATATTTCAACGTATGTTTTTTACCAACCTCTTTGAAGATATGTGCAACAATGTTTATAAGAAAGAAGTGTATGAAATTTAGAGATAAATGTGCTCGTCGGAATACGATATTCTGTTTGACACACTTAATGTAATGAGAGTTTTGAATTTAGATAATTAACTCTGGAATCGACTCCATATAACTAAAGAAATGGACAAATCGTAGGAGTCCATTCAAAATAATTTAAAAAAATATTTGACAGATTTCCTAGCCAAATGTCGTGTACAAAGAAAGTTATCTATATAGCACAAGAATATAATGTGAAATGTAACGAATATTGAAAATCTGTGTGAATATATTTCATACTTAGTTCCAAATAACTACAAAAACATTTGGTCTCCGTCTAACAGAGCCAAGCACAATAACAGATTCGAATAATAAGTCATATAGAAGCTTTATACATAAAGACTAGGCACCGCGCCAACATTTAATATACGTTCCTAATACAATAATATTGTCGTATTATTTTAACTATGTATGGTTTCCGATAATGTTCTCGTTCATTGTGTAAGTGGCTAATTTATATCACTAGGAATGGAATGGAAGTGCCTTACAGACATAACATTATGTAATAATAATGGAAGTGTTTTGTTTTATTATTAATATAGCCATGACGTCTACCGTTACAGAAGTTCCTCCCCTATTAGGGCCATGCCATGCCATAATTCCAACGCTTGGCATGCGTCTTGGGGATCGCAATGTAAGATGGCACTTCTTCATAAAGAGCTGCTGCAAACCTGATCTTTTTCCCTTTGTCGCTTCTTACTACTCCCACAGAAAGATTTACTACTACTGTACTGTATCAATATACTACACTACTACTACTACTATATACTACTGTATGTCCCGAGGGGTGCTAGGCTAGAATGTCACCCCCCTATCTCTACCCGTGGGTGTCGTAAGAGGCGACTAAAGGTAACACACCAGAAGGTGGGCAGCAGTGCTTTCTGAGGAACTGCGATCAGTGTGAGATACCACGCAGTGGATTTGTCACAGTCCCCACGCTTAGCAGGCGCCTTGGGGCGATCCAAGCTAAGCGTGGGGATTGTGACAAATTAAAGTACACTCCATCTTTCTCTCTCTTTTGTTTACCTCTCTTTTGTTATCTACACAAATTTTCTTCACAGTTCAGATAATGAAACAATATAAAAAATAAAATAAAACACAAACGGAAAACCACAATAGAGTACTGTCGTACAACACAAGTTGCTCAGAAATGCCGATACGCCACTTTCATTTTAAACTAAAACAACAGAACGGTAAGATGCTTTGACAAAATGGCGTAAGCGACATGTTACCGTTCACAAAGACAGTAATCACTTACACAAACATAAAGGCGTTATACGAAGCTTATTCGCATGAAAGATCGTGATCAGTTAATTGCATCACACGGATATGAGGGAGCGAGTAAACTGGGTAAAGGGTAGTGGTACCATGGGATTCAAGTTCTGTACAAAACTAAAGTTATCTAACATAAAATAAAGTTTAATTAAAACTTTTGTAACTGGTGCACATATTTAAACAATTTTGAACCGATTTTACTTACGTTTAGCAGTCGAGTAGTTTGATCTCGATCTCTTACACACCCATTAGGGGAGTTAATCTCCACGCTTGGCAGGCATCTTGGGGATCGCAGACTTAGATAACAGTTCTTTATAAGGCTTTGCTGCCCACCTTAAGCTAGAAAGCAGTGTAATTCCATTCTAGCTAAAGTTTATTAGGCCAATGCAAAGCAGAGTTTGAGTTATATGCCGGTTTCTTATTATTTTTAATTCGAGACTCATTGTAATACAAACAAAAACTATATTTTACAGAAACACAATTTTAGCCCTTATTCGCAATCACTGAATATATAGAGCAAAGACAAAGTCAAGTCAAAGTGAAAATCAGTAATTCTATTTAGGCGTCTAAGACGCCTTATGAAGGTTAATTACAAATTTGAATATTGAAATATTCTACATTGTACGGCCACGTTCAGCAAAAAGAAATGTATAGAGCCACTAACAGAACATTACACATGTAACTATTAAAAAAAAATGCCAGTTACTAATTCAATTTCTTCATTAGTAGTTCTTTGATTGCATTGAGAACGCTAATTTTCCTTTACAAAGGTTTTAAGTAAGTGATTTCAGCGTGAGGATGTCCTGTGTTTTCTTAATTGGTAAAAGGATTCTATTCCCAGATATTATCCGTTTTCCAAGAAGGCTCACGGTACGCTGGAAATCATGAAAACGCTGTTTTTAGACGCTTGCAGGGCATGCGGTCTGTATTATTGAATTAGAGTCGGGCCCGACGCAATGCAGTCTTTTCAGTTTTCACTGGTTAGCGTGAAACGGAACGGCTGAAACTGAACAAATTTAATCTTTTTCGCTTTATGAGAATTAGTTTTTGTGTGTTTACAAAAGGACTCGGATTTAGAGTGGTTTATAGTATGGTGTTTTTTAACAGTGCCGGGCGAGGTATAAATACATACCTGTACTTACGATAATTCATGGATTCAGACGTTACTTTGCGGTAGTTCATTTTTAATAAAAACAAATATTTTTTAGTTTTAAAACAGTTATAGGTTTTGGTTGAAGGCCGGCCACCATTCTAAGCCCAACGTTCGTGTACAGTAAATATAGTATATGTAATTACTCATACGAAACTTGGTCTAAAATAGCTAAGCATAGCTTTCTTCATTAAATTACAATGTTACCGGATATAGGTTATACATCAATTCACGTGACACTAAACAACGGAAATGCTAAAAGCATTTCCAAAATGACTAGCATTAAAATTCGCTCTATCGTAAAAAAAATTAGAACTTAACTATAGCAAAGGCTTTCTGGAAATTAAGTCTTTAGATACAAATAGTTTAAAATCTGAACTATTTATCATTTGCACGAACACAACATTTTCATATCAAAACTGCATTTAACCGACACAAAATGGTTATTACTGACAATAACTGGTAACAAGCGGTAATCATGGCGTGCGATTGCCAGGATCGATGCGACACTGTCAGCCTGTAATGAGAAATCGCAGCTGTCAAAAATATGATGATGTGATGAGGCTGCGTTGTGCTATGATGTTAACACCTAAGAGTTGCTAAATCAGTATTTTCAACCCGAAATACTGAAAAAGTACATATTATATGTACATTATAAAAACATTATGTATTACATATTTTTATAATTCATGGTCAATAATTGCAATGCAATTGACTTTAATCACATTTATTACATTATAATTTAAAATAATCTAGCGTCTGTACTGTACTGTATCAGCCGAGTCGTCCACTGCTGAACACAGCCTCCCCTATTAAGGGGGTGTTTGCCATAATCCTCACACTTGGCAGGCAGCTTGGGGATCGCAGTGTAAGATGGCAGTTCTTTAGAAGGCGCGGCTGCCCACCTTCCAGTATTTTATTCCCTTAGTCGCCTCTTACGACACCCACGGGATGATATGGGCAGGTGCAATTCTAACCGGCGCCCCACGGGGAATCTAGCGTCTACTTTTGTCTATTTACACTGCAATATCGTGATAATAACAAATGCTTTATAATCGATTCTTACATCAAAAGGTGGGAAAGTTTTTAAAATTGAGAATATAAAAACTGTCCTGATTACTTTTTTTCATCTCATAGTTCATGTATTTAGTCATTTTTATGTGATATTTGCTCATTTCGGACGATAAAATTAATTTAATTGCTACATTAATATTTTCGCGTTTGAAGTTTCGAAATAAGGATTCCAGCAGTAGTTGTCTACGGTAGTTTATCTGATTTTCGTACATGCTGACAGCGATTTGCCAATTTGGCAACTGTTAAACCTTTAGAGGTTAAAGCGCTCGTAGCGAATCTTGCCCAGTCCATCTTAACCAATCACCTAGGTTAGGCAACGTCCAATGCAGTCATTACTTTGATGGGTTCCCGGTAGTGACATTTACTACTGAGCGCTACCATGCTTCAGAGCTGTAGGTCCTAGTTTTTGTCTTATGCTTGCATTCGTTATAGCATGGTGGTAGCGGGCATTTGTCCTGGCAGCTATCCTTGAAAGCTAGTAATTCTTGGAGGGCGCGAGACGCGATGCGTGACGTCATCATAAAAACAAAGCTCCGAGCTGCGGGTGTTTCGAATTAGTCAAGAGGAAAACTTTATTAACTTCGTCATTTCTTGGTGGATTTAAATCATTTAAAAAACAAAATCCTCAAAATGTTACTGCATCGCTCCTAAAACTTAGTCGATTGGTTAAAAACGACAAAGCCAGCTTCGCTACGTTTGATAAATACTGTATGATCACTGATTCATAAAGCTATGTTTTACAACGCTTTATATCTGTACATTCGATTCAGTAAGCAGTAACAAAATCACCCGAACTCATAAACACTACATACTAAATTCAAAACTAATTATGTTTGAAAAGCATCCACACAAAGGCAATAAATTATTAAAACGACTATTACGCCTTTACACGGCTATTCATGTCATCCCTAACTGACCTTATTAAAGGGTAGTCACCCTTTTGGCCCCACAAGTGCGACAGATGTGAGAATTAAAAACACAGTCTTAAATTTATTTACAATACGACATTTGACAATTAATCCGGGACTATACGACTTTTAATCTGCTAATGCTCATTTAATTTCAAAACTTTAAATACACGCTATTTTTGATACTGTGTTCATGGTCATAAGACGCAATTTGCTTTAGAATTCCTAAAATAAAAATGCATAATTTTGTATAATAAAACTGTTTCTTATTGCGATTATAAAATATTATTATTATGTTTATTGTGTTTGATTCGGCCATGCTCTTAAAATTATGGCCAATCTTACGAGTTTTGTTGATTAAAGAATAATTACTTTGAGAAATCTGAAAGTTTGGATATCAATTTTTTAGGTACATTCTTATTTTTATATCTGTTTTTATGATGCAGATCGAAGCATTCGACTATAAGGTACACTTTGAAAGTAATATTTAGGTACTGTAATGAAATACATTAATAAAAAAGCATTATGCCTACATTAAGTAATTCAGTAATTATACTACCTTCAGATACGTCTTTATAACTCTTTCCATTTTCCGAGACTGAGAGCGTTACCTTCAAAACAAAACAAAGACCCACCTCAGTAATATTAACGAAGCTTAAAAGCGAAAGCCCTCGGATATCGCGTTTCGCGGCACTTAAGGAAGACGCCAAGAGTACACCCCGTATAAGTGACGTGGTAGATACTCGACGACTCGACGAACACTTGTCACTTCCGTGGAAGCTTGGGATTTAAACGTGTAAAAAATATTTTGCCTGATTTTGTTACTAAAATCTTGGTATATTTCGCATATTTCAAACCGTTTTGTCAAGTCTTGTTCTGCTACAGTTCTTTACATTTAATTTGCGATTGTGTCAGCCCCGCTGTGGGCGGCAATGGTTGTCAAACAATGGCTAGAATGCTCATACAATAGTCACGAACACTTATATCTTGACGATAATATAACATTATTAATACATAATCTTTACCATATTTTTTTAAGTGTTGACTGTTCTACTAAAGTATATATTTATCTACATATATCTAATGCACAGCGTTAAAATCGCTCTGTTTTCATTATTAAAGCATTAGGAATGAAGATGAATAGATGTATATCTAGATGATTAGTAAGCAACTTTAGACTTGCTCTCACAATAAATGAAAAATAATCACCAATCAAGGCAAATATTTTGAAGCCCTTCAGGTGCCATCCGAATAAATTTACTTAACAATATTCACAAATTGAGCCCAACGTTGAGTGTGGAATAAAAGGCTCACTTAATGGGGACAAATTATACGAAATATTGGTTTTAATGACATGAATTTAAACTGTTCTTCGAAAGAGTTATAAAAGTTAATGCCATCTACAGAATAAGCACATGGTGTATTAGAAGTCGGTGATATTTTTTGCCGTTTCTTGATAACAAAATATAAGCGTATATTCTTAGTCATGAAAGTAATGACGGTCGTGTAAAAAAAATAAGACAGTAAATGTTACGACCAGATTTATGAAACAGTACCAGATCTTGTGTGTTTAATCTCCTATTAACCGTACATATCAGATACATGATTTCTACAGAATTTAATTCTAATTAATTTTATCACACACTTCAATAGTCATTTAATTTTTATTGAATAATGTAGCACTCTGAAATAATTTTCAATAATCATGTTTCATTGATAAACTAAGGCTCTATCTCCTATAATATTCAAGATAAAATTTAGTAATATAGATTTATACTATTTCAAAGAAGCAAAAATATACGTAGACACGAAATAAATTGAAATGCCTCTTTTATTGAAAAGATATCATGAAAGGCATTTTCCCTTTACGAGAGCACTTCATCATACAAACTCACAGATTGTTATTTGCAAAATATTCACTGATAAAGTCGCCATTCAGTCCGGGCCGATTATTTTCAATCGGGATCCTCGGTGGGATTCGTTCGCATTCAATCTGTCCCTTCACTCGTCTTGTTTTCTTTGCCTTCTTTCTTATATTCTAATGCATTGCAATCAGTATTATGAGAAATGTATGAATTGGAGACTTTTAAAATCAGTAATAACTTTAAAATGTCCTATATCGTCTTAAACTAAAACCCTTCCCCGCCTACTCTTGTCATGTTTAGAAGCAGTGATAGCTGTGGTCTGTCGTGCCGCAGGTCCTTAGTTTGATCTCCACCGCTAGCTTGAGCTTCAATGCTCGTTTGCCTAGCTACCACTCTCACCTGTGTGCTACAGTAGCAATCCCTGAGAGCCAGTAAGTAATAAAAAAAATACAGGTACATGAGACTTACCAACTGTATGTGTGATGGGCGCATTTCAATTCGTCACTTGTGACCAAATGCATCTGTTAAAGGCAGAGGTAACCGTTTAAAATCATGTGGGCCCCGTGGGGTTCCGTCACAATCCAAAAATAACTTGGAGTTTTTTTTGTTATTGTGACGGAACAAGCACGAGGCCCACCTGATGTTGAGCGGTATCCTCTGCCTATAACCGATGCATTTCGCCCGTCACCGTGAGACATACAGTTGTTAAATCTCTGTGCCTGTAATTTTACTGGCTCTCAAGGAATGCTGCCAGAACACACTGTTAGGTGCTTGGCGATATATTTTCTACTTGAGGGTGAGGAGGAACTTTACAATGGGATTTAAGGCTAGTGTCTTTGTATCTCTTGTCATAAAGACGTAGTATATAGGTATCATTTATCTATTTAGTCCTGTCATATAGTCCATAAAAAAGAATACGCAAAACTGTCAAACCAGAAGCATAGATTTTAGACTTGAGGGCGTGGATGCAAAATTTCAACGAGTTTGGACCCTTGATATTTGGATATTTAAAATATGCCGAAACTATGTTTGTATGGAAAGCGCTATTCCGACACTAGCCTCAAAATGATCCATGTGTAATAAAAACAAATATATTTAAAATATTTTAAGAAAACATTAACTTGATATTTGAATAAAACACTTTATCAGGCGGAATTGTCACTAGATATATTTTTAAGTGTTTTAAAAATTATATAAATAATAATTTAATGCTTTCTTAAAATATTTTTAAATTATTTGTTATTATTAAATACGGATCTCCGCAAAGTAACGTGTGAATCTATTCATGATCCATGTGTTTTTACAGATAAACAAAAAAAAACTAATGTGCGCTTTCTTTTGTTTCAGGTATTCACACGTTGTCACAACTTCTAGAGAAGCCTTTTTATTTTCTTTAGAGAAAAATATACTTTACGAAAAGCTCCAACTTTAAAACTGTAACAGCTCTTCTGAAAGAATAAACGTAATAAGGGACATTTGAAAATTCAAACTCAATTGTACAATACTTTCTTTTTAAAGCAACGTTTACTACGTAATTCATTTCTAAACTTAACGAAATTCGCTCTTTACCTTGCGACAGAAGTTTTAGTTATTTTATTCGCTCGCTCCGCTTATGGATTTTTTGGCTCATTTTTTTCGCTTTCACTTCGTAATTTTTTTCTCATCGCTAACGATGGAGAATTCGGAATTGCAAATGTAGTTAATTGCCCGATGGAAGTTAGCGTTCGCACTTACGGCAACGCGACTGATTGTTGAAATATTTAACGTTTCCAAAACGCCCGAATAATTAAAGAGAATGCTTTCAAATAATCACGGTGCTAGACTAATCTGAATTTCTTATTTTTGTTTGTCTGTCGTTGACTTTAATTAAAAGGTGAAGTGGGGTGAAGTGTTTTTTGACAAGGCGTAGGCTACGGATGCGTATACCATCCTTCATAATTCATGAACGAATGAAGTTAATGAATAGATTCAGGCGTTACTTTGCGGTTATCCATATTTAATAAAAATAAATATATTTGAAATATTTTGAGAAAACATTAAATTAATATATAAGAAATAACTTAAACAATTTAAAAAATATCTAGTGACAATTCCGCCTTATTTTCCTGTTAAGCCAAACCGTAGACAAACCGAAAGAATTTTCGTCGCGTTTCGCTTCGCCTCGAAGCATTCTCAGGAGGTCTTGACTCTGCGAGCGCACGATCGAGATTTCTCTTCTCTGGCGTTTATGACGTCACGTTGGCTTATCAAGAAAATTAGAAGTAATTGTTACAAGATATATTTTAAGTGTATGTATGTAAAATATATAAAAAAAAAAATCTCAAAAGATGTTTATATTGGTTATTCTTAAAGAATGAAGTATTTTCGGTAGGAACCATTAGTACTTGTCTAGAATTTGTATTACCTAATTTATCTTGTAGGGCAATATTATTTCCCTTGGGTGAACTGCCCTGGCTATTGTTATCAAAATATATTATGCTTTCAAATATTTATAGGTGAAAGAACTTTACTACATAGTCCAGCTATATATAACTTGTCCAAACACAATCATATTTTACACATTTTATTTTCAATATATAGTCTATACCAGATCATCACGCCTTTATATCCCCAAAAGGGTCAGCAGAGGTGTCATAAACATTTACGTTTCGCCAGATATTTTTAGTTCCATGTGAAGGCGAGCCCATTGCCATTGACCGGGCATAGTTCCGGAATCCGAACTGCTACCGAAAATAATTTGTCAAAAAACGTAACGATGCTGTCTGACCAAGAATTGGAACCGAGAAATTCGAAAATTGAAATGGATTGTTAACGTTACTATTAGTAAATAATTTTAAATTTGTCAGGAGATAACCATTCGAAATACTTCATTTTTCTCACAATCGTTCAATTTGCCCAGTGTAAAAGTCTTGTGGGCTATTTACACCGTGGAACGAAAAGCTTCATCAAATAAAAATCTTTTGAGTTATTCATATCAAGGTGCGTAACACTAACGGTGTGAAATGCCCTAATCAAAACAAGGCAGCCAAAGCCCTAAGCCCTAATCAAATCAAAAATTTACGGTATAGTCAGAAATCAGATCTCTATTCACCATTATAACAATGATTGTTATATTAGGTAAGACATACATTTTATAGGTTTGTTACTTATTGGTACATGTAAATCAGACAGTAAACAAATTAAAATATAACATATTATTCCTGAAACTTAAAAAATATTTTTATTACTAGGCAAATACTTATTTGTGGCATTCAAATAATATAGATAATATGGACTGAATATTTTTTTGTTGTCCCATGTTCATATAATATTTGCAAAGCAAAAACTATTGGCAAGATTTAATAACATCATTACAAAGATATCCCGTTATCCATAAAGAAAAAAAATAATGAACAATTATAATGAATTTGTCATCGCTTCTATTCTATATAGCCGTAAAATTTAAGTAGATTCTAATCTGTACCAAACGTTACAGCAATCATTGAAGATCCATATTGTTTCCATTTATATAGACAAAGATTTTAGGGCTGTCGATTCCGTAAACAAATTATCAATTGAAGATTATTAATCGCCCCAGCATTCTTCCAATCATCGCCCCTAAACTGGTGTAATCCAGTTTGATTTATATCACGGCCGCCATGACAGCTCCCGAGTGATTACTTCCTATGCATTAGGTCTGATGAATGTATTTGCATTAGAAATCCAAGGCTTAGGAGATCGTTGGGTGGTACAAATGCGTCGGCTTCGAAGTTGAACTTAACTACGATTGCAAGTGACGATTTGTTTCTATTTCATTATATTCTTACCCTTATCAGCTGTCTAGGATCGGTAATTTTATTTTACCAATAAAAGCCACCGACTTGTACACTAAAATGTGTGAAATAACTTGATGAAGTCTTTAGTGGCCCTAGCTACTTATGTGATCGATTGTCATTCACTGTCAATGACTATATCATCAAGATTGGAATACTTTTCAGTTATTGGAGTGTAACTCAAAAACGGCTTGACGGATTTTGATAAAATTTACCACACGGCAAGCATCAGCTTTCAAATAAAAAAATAATCATTGAAATCTGTTCACCCAGTCAAAAGTTCTGAGGTAAAAACATAAAAACAGACGAACTGAGTACCTCATCCTTTTTTTGAAGTCGGTAGAAAACATGTTTTACTCTCTTTCGTTCTATTTAATTTGGCTTCATCTTAGGATCCTAACCCACTCTTTATATATTTGCCACGTTCAACACACAATCCAGCTACCTATATTTTCTTCGGTGTACTCACTATAAACTCTATACTTAGTTATGTAACTTATTGAAGAACTTTCGGTAACCTGAGCTTATTTTAATCCAACACGCCATGGTCTGATGCTTTTTTATCCACCATGCTTTAACTTGCGCATAGATATTTATAATTTTTGTTATAAAGTAAAAATTAAAAAAAAAAACTTGATAGGTGTCAAGGAACACCCGGATGGAACGAAGATCCTTTCGATTAATTAGTGAAGTTATTGTTATAAAATGTTATTTTTATTAAGTTATAATAATATTTATTGTATTATTAACAAATATAATGTAATATTAACTTAAACGAAAATAACTGGCATGTTTTCTATGAGAGAGAGAGAGAAAGAGACACAGACAGAGAAACACGCGCACGCCGCACGGCTTACAACTATAGCAAAAAGTGTTGTCACAACTTTTGGTCTTATTTTTCCGTCTAGCCCCCTTTCGAGACGCTCGATAAGTAACTTCGTTCCAAAGCACATAAAAATCACACGTCATATTTGACTAATTATATTCTTTCTTTCTCTATCTCGCTCACTCATTGTAAAGAAAGTCTGAGTCAGTTAAGTTTGTAGAAAATGAAATTGATAAGACCTGAGTAAAGAATTGAAAAAATCATCGTATTTAAGTGATTAAACTAGGATTATTACTTCTACGTTTAAGTTATAAGTACGAGGAACAATACTAAATTATACAAATAGTACAGAATATTTTGTATAAATGAACATTAAATGTATAGAAAAATGCAGAAACTTTTCACGTGTTCTGACTGTTACCATTTAGGTTTTTATAAATTTTCCAAAATGATCAACCCTTGATAAGAAACCTCACAAATGTATCAAAATAGACAAAAGAATTCGCAAGTCATCACTGTCGCTGTATTTCCAATTTTCCATCCATAACACCACTGCCAACATTATCGATCAAACAGCTCACGAAACACGAAGCGAAACTTCGAGGCCACTGCATGGAGAACACCTAAATAGAAGAGAAATATAGACTCCTTACTTTGAGTTGACACTTAATCATTTTCGAAATATTATCAACTGACCCGTCATCGTCAGAGTCGGTGTCACACCAAAATTTTCGTTGTCTTTCTGTAGAGGTAAGAAAGTACACGAACTCACGTGTACTTATTATGGTGAAGAATTTTAATGTTCAATTCAAAGCAGGTTAGTCAGAAAATGCTTTTTTCAACACACTCGCTCGTAACTGGCCTTTAAATGCACCGATTTTAGTGTCATAATATAGTCTATTACACACTCGTGCTTTTTTTTACTATACCGCACTAGTGTTTTAAATAAAAAAAAAAACAACGTTTCCACACTTCTCACCAAGGAGATTGTAGTTTTTATCGTTCGTTTTTCATTTAAAAACAAACCAAATAGTTTTTTACCTACTGAAGTAGAACTTTGGAAGATTTAATTATAAACCTTCTTAATCAGATTATTATTATTTTCGTATTCGTTCCTCGCAAGTGTGTTGAAAAATGTCGTATGAAACTCGTGCGCGTTGTTTATTACAATGTCTACTCCATTTAGACCTTCAATCTTCGATCTCGGACCTAAAACCCGTCTCGAATGAAATAAACAATTTCGCGCACTTGTTGCATAATGTACTATTTTGTGTTTTCGAGTTTATACTTAGATGCGGCACTTCATAGAAGCGATCACAAGTATTTGTATACAAAAATATACTTTCTAGTAGTAGACACTACTCACTACTTAAAGCATCCTTTTCCAAATCATTATTAGTAATATAATGTGATATACTCTTATGTATTCATCAGTCCACACTGACTAATCAACAATCATTTCTCCTCCACCACACTGTGAACTAGATGGTTTACAGTAAGTACTGGCAACCGACAGATGGTGCGACAGTGCTGCCAACTTAATCATTTGTTATTGCCCATTGACACATATGACCCAATCAAGGGGTACCGAGTGCACTCTAGTGGTTTCTGATAATCAATTTCGGAGCCCTACTTAAGCGAATCGATAGTGTTCACTTGTGTTCGATTAGATTATTCGAAGAGACAAGTGTTTGAATTCAATGTAAGTATTAAAGTCTGTTCGTTTTTGAACGAACAAAATTTTTGTCACAGATTTAACTTTCAAATATTTGTATCCAGCGTAGTTTTATGATCGATTTGGTTATTATAAGAGGGATATTCAACAAATGAGTAAAATTTTATATAGATAGAGGTGCTTGATAAAGTTAAATAAATATTAAATTATTGTAGACAAGTTAAAAAGTAGGATCGTTTGGTATTGAAATCATGGCCATATTGATTAAGTTTTGAACTTATAAATTGTAATCAAAAGCTTATTTTCGTCGAAGTGGTAGTAGCGGAGCTTGCTTAAACTAGCAATATCGTCCTAATTATCTGCCAATTTTGTAACGAAAACCGCGATATGTTTTATTTTAAATAGTAGACAAATTAAGTACCTATCTATTTCATCACCACAGTTAGTTCACCCTCCACTATCAACGTATTTACCTAATTTAGTCCCGATCCTCGCGATTTGTAAGTAAAATTCGCAGTCAGCGGACTAAAATAAATTGCTTGCGAAACTCAAAGACGGATAAAAAGAAAACTGTTATAGAATCAAGAGTTCCGTAATTAATGGCCACGTTCTTCTGTGGAGATAACGAATGCCAGGCTTTGTGTTGTGACGTCACTTTTGTGAGATGGACTTAGGAGGGTTTGGTTTTCTGGACGTCGAGCTTTGCTGCTGTTTTATTTATGTTATTGAATGTATTTGAGTACGCATTGTGCTCCTTATATTAAACTTTTTATATACATTACCTCCAAACACAGCTAATTTTCTCTTATAAAAACATGTACCTAATTAGGTATACGCACATGCAATCTAACTTACTTTAGTTTTATAATTTATGTAAAAAATCCAAACAATATTGTAATGCCTATGTCAGTTTACTCGTTTACTAAATTAGACACCAATGTATGCCTTGGAAATATTTAGATCAGATTAATTAAACTTTTGTTAGCGTATTACAACGATTTTGCTTTGTAACTAATAAGAACGTAAATAAAAGATTTGACATTTCCACTATATTCTGGTGAGATCATACTCAGATTACGCCTCTTTCCACCTGGCGTTGTCTGCCTTCCCCTAAGAGGCATTGGCTTTGTCTGTTTTTATAAGACAAGCGTGAATGAGGAGCAGTTAAAAGCAAGATGTTGAGCGAAGTTGCTATGTCATAGAACATCTGAACAAGCTGTGAAGATATAGGAGATGGCGAGGCCACTAAGCATCGGACACCCGTAGCTACTGGTCATATAAAACTTAGGATCATTACCAGTAAAGCAGGGCTTCTCGATTATTACTGTATTTAATTGACTGCACCATACTAAATAGTGTCATTTTTACGTCTTATTTTCTTAAGAGGCCTTTTACATTATGCAGTTCTCTCACTCGCACTTTTAAAGATAATTTCAAATAGCAACAATATGGTTTATATTTTTTAAAATGTGGTCAATCATTATTTCGCTGCATGCAACTATAGATGTTCTCTACTAATTTTCATTTTGATAGCTGTAATGGGGGATCCAAAACGCGTAATTAAGTTATTTTAAATTTTGGGCCTCTAATTCTAATTGGACTCAACATGTAACAAAGTAAAAATATGTTGAGAACATCTATAGTTGCATGCAGCGAAATAATAATTGACCACATTTAAAAAAATATAAACCATATTGCTGCTATTTGAAATTATCTTTAAAAGTGCGAGTGAGAGGGCTGCATAATGTAAAAGGCCTCTTAAAGTGTTTTGTACTAACTAATTTAGTCTTCCAATTTTATAAACCCAAAATAATAATTATATTAAATTTAATATGAAATATTAATAACCTATAGTATTTAGACAACAATGTAAAATCATTATGAATAAATGGTTATACAATAATTTTGTGACCACCTTTTGGGATCACACATATCTATTTATTGAGCGTCAATAGAGTTGCTATTTACTATGTCATAGATACTCGTACATATATATCTACTCATACATATATATCTACTCGTATATGTATATACTTAATGACAGATAAACCACGTCCATTATATATTAAACATGTTTCCCACTCCATTGCTATTAAATTTTAAATAAGTTAATTTCAAACTGACTAACCAAGTTGGATGTTAATTTGGCAAATTGAGATCATGAAGCCGAAATTCGGTTGGTTTAATTTGTTATAATAACAATACCATTTGGTAGGTATTTAGTAGTATTCGCGAGAGTACAATCTTACTCGGGATCGGGTGAAACTGAGCGAGATAATAGTATTTGAAATAACAATCCTTGTACCTGTGATGCTAACTGACGCGCTAGCTTCTGCCCTCGGCCGTGGAATTAGATTATATCGCGGTTCTAAGCTTTATTTCGTTAATCGATTCAAAAAGTTCTTATCTTATTATCAACCCAGGCTATAACATTTTTTCATAAAAATAGAACCGACTTCTAACACTGAAAAGTATGAAATAACTCGTTGAAGTATGTATGTATTCCCTGGAAACATTCAAACTCATATATTGTACTGTTTTTTGTCAATATCATCACAAGTTATGCAACCCATATTTCGTCAGATATCTTGGGTCTAATGTAAAAAAGCCCGATTCTTTTGCTATTTACCAGGACTGTGACCGATGTCTCCACTCCAGTATTTATCAGAATTATCCAATAACTGTCCGATCTGAGAATTGACCCCAAGACGTCGAGATTCCAATGCTACGTTTTATTATAACTGACCAATGGCAGAGCCTTATTTTAGATAACTTAAAAAGAAAAGTTAAAGATTTTCTTACGGACCTTGGATAGAATATGTAATTTGAGTCAAATTAATATCTTAAATTTTAAAAGGAATATATCTTTCGTGTCTTCATATTCTCAATTGCAATAAACATCTCTTCATAATAGACTATTAAATGACCAAAATGATTTATCGCTTGAAATGTTTTCTTATGAATGCTTACACAAATTTTCACATTTTATTAAGCAAGATGTTTTTTTAATTGTAACAGTATCTGCTTACTCTGCTTGCTATAACATGCCATATTAAGCTACTTTGGGTTTCAAAATATTTAATGGTAATCTTCAGTTTCTTATTAAGCATTTACGCTTGCATTTGTTAAAATAATCACACAAGACAAAGATCATTGCTTATAGATTAAAAATACATAACTATGACTACATACATGTACTACATGTATGGTAATATAATTGGTGTGATCATTTCGCTTTATAAAAGGAAAGGTGAGATGTCAAAATTAAAGAAGCATTAACTTAGCATCGTTAACAAATTATTTGCAGTAGTGTGGATTGTAAGTGTTGTAAAATAAACTAATAAGAGAATGTTAACAGCTGGATGGACAAGTAAGATTTAGAAAAGTTATATGGGATGTACAGTACACGTTTTTTCCATGTTACAGACCAATATTGGCCAAAGACTGGCTATATTTTTTTTGCGTTTTGTAGCATTATGTTAAAATCGTGGGGAATAAACTAGTCTGTACCTACTGCTGACATAAAAAACATAAATTTCTTTCGACTTAAATTTAATGGTCAAGATTTCAGTGCTTCCAAAAAGACACAAGGTTCCTATACTGAATGGAATCGAAAAATGTCTTGTTACCATGGCTGTTAAATAGGGAACAGTATCATACGATATTTGAAAGGTAAAAAATGTGAATTAGGAAACAAGCGAGTTCCTCGTCTTTGCGCGGATGATCACGTAACATGCTTCGAAGCTACAGAAAGACTTACAAGAGATACAAGTAGTAACGATTTTTAATATATAGAGAATTAGATGGAAAGGAAAAGAAAATCAGTTTAATTAAAACGTATGCTATATGTAAGTAAAATTCTAACTAACACGCTTTATCAATTTGTTTATCAGGACGCTTTATTTACCAGGAATGGTAAGCATGAAAGAGATGTTGAAAGGAGAGTGAATACTAGAAATCAGGTGCATTAGCAAGTGTAAAAGACCCATACGTTTTTTTTTTTTTTAAATTTTCCTTTTTGTTTTTCTATTTTTTTGACTAAATAAGCACGAGGACCACCTGATGTGAAAAGTTTCTTGTGTCTGTAATGTATTATTTCATATGTTTCATTACTTTGCTCGATGTAAATATTCAAAACTCTATTCAAAGGGAGCACGGTGCGGTCTAGTGTTGCCGCGGCGGGCGCTCTTCGCTTGGAGTAGGTATTAAAACACACAAAAAAAACACTTTAAAAATGTTACTGTGTGTTACAAATTTACCAAGTGTTCGAATGTGTCGAAATTCTTGTGGTTTTGACAAATTTTGGTCATAAGCGGAATCCGAAAGTTTGGCCATCAGATAAATATTGAGTTTCGGGTGTAGAACGGCGCACGATACAAATGAAGCAAATAAAACATGTTCAGATCATACTGTCCCTTTCACGCTCCACGGGTTTACCATACTGTTGAAGGCGCTGTTGCTCACCTTCTGGTATCTTTCCCTTGGTTGCTTCAACTCACACGATGTGAGTGGGCATGTATGTACGTGTACCGAGGTAGGGGGAATTGGTGCTGATTGCTGCTAGCTATGTGGCTAATTATTATTATTAATAAAGAAAATAAAAATGTCTACTCGAATAGTTTGTAACATATCGGTTAGCTTTCTTACTCGCTCATTCACGGGTGCCCTCATACATAAGCATTATTATTTAAAGCAGGTTGCAGGTTAAAAAAATACTTTTATGTAAATTAATGATTACCTACTCCTGATTTTATACAATTACAAAGGTGTCCGATCGATACTTATTGTTTTTGCTGAATGCATATTATAACATCTCTTTAAATCACAATCCATTTTATTTCATTCCATTTTCAACTATATTATATGAATATTGTACACTTGGTTGATGTGGTGATTGTAATATGCATTGTGACTCTAAATAAATAAATAAAGTATATGTCACCGCTTTACATCAGGTGTTCCGAAATCAAGTACCGTACCATTGTAATTATTGTACAACGTAATTCAAAAAAATAACATCTGTAACAGCAGAAGGCCCTTTGCTAGCGCTGTCTTCTAGCGCTTCTAAACTTAAAACAACTTATACCGACACCAGACACTCAATAATGTGGAGTAAAACAATATTTAACAATATTTTCAATGTCACAGCAAGGAAAAACATACATTAACATAGTTTTCCTAGCAGCCAACTTTATTCATGTCAATTTTGGAAATTGCAAAAAAGGCTGTGTAAAAATCGATTCCCAATGCGTTTCCACAATGGAAACCGATTTAATAAATAACATAGGCGAAAATACAGCTGCAGAGCTCATGACTTTTGCAGCCGCAGCAGATTGCTTCGTCGCGATTGCCACCCCTCGGCCCAATTAATGTGGAATCAATAATACCCATTAATTGGAAATAGTGCTGACCAAGATACATACTAGTTCAGTCTAGGGCTTAATTGTTGTGGAGTGTGGGAAGCCAGATTTGTAGTGAACGATATCTCCGTCTAATATTTATTCTGCACTGATATCACAATATGAAAGCGAAATTGTCTTTATTGTTATTCTTTATAGATATCCTATTGATGTTTAACTATTTGTTTAGGAATCACGTGAACGATCTTAAATAATAGGGCCGCTGATTAGTGTATTGTTATATTTGTTTTTATTAGTTGTGGCTTGTAATTAGGGGTTTCGAATGAAGTCAAATTCTCGTACTTATCTCATTAGGGACCTGTACTAGTAACCGGTCCCTATTACGAAGCCGCTGTTCGGGCCTTTAAAGGACAATGTTTTTGGAAACGTGTTTTTGAAGCGCTCGTAGCGAAGTTTACTTAGCTGTTCTCAACCGATCAGTAAAGTTAAGCAACGTCGCGCGCGGTCATGAGTTGGATGGGTGACCGCTAGTGACATTACTACTGAGCGTATCCATGCTTCGGAGGGCACGTTAAGCCGTCGGTCCCGGTTGTTGTCTTAGGATGGCAGTCGTTATAGCATGGTGGTAGGGCATTTTGCAAATGCCCACCTGGCTAGCTACCACCCTCAAGTAGAAAATCTGACGCCAAGCACCTAACGGTGTGTTAACAAAATAAATAAGGTATATTTTTTACTCTTTGCCTTATACGATACAGAAAACGTGTTTCTTTTAAGTGTTTTTGTCTCTCACAAAAACGGTAATACAAACAAGCATCAAACTTGGTGCGATTATATAATAAAGGTTGATGTATATTAATAAATAATTAGAACCGGTCAAGTCTGGGTAAGAATTCTACTATGGATCGGGATTTCTATAAAATAATAAAAAAAAAACCCTCAGCGAGCAAGTTGAACTCGGAATTTATTGTTATTTTTCTGAATGATCTTTGTAGTTTAAGCCATTAAAAGCACCCTTTAAGAGAGCGATCTATATATGACTGCGTAAAACTATACTTAAATATATAAAGTAATATAATATGGTTTTCATTAATTGTATTTGGAAATATACAAGCATACAAGCAATAACTTCAAATGACGTACAATTTTTCATATGAAAAATCTGAGCAGAGCTCGGGAAAAAGTATTAATTTCGACACATAGGTAAACTCGGTTCGCTCGCAATATCCATCACAGACTATTTGCATAGAGGGTGATAAATCTAAGAAAGAAATCTTATATGAGAGAAGATATTGGAATCGACTGCGCAATGTATCATGGCGGTTTCGCTGTTGACATATTGCCCCATATTCAAGAAGCATATTCTGAGAGGGGCGCCAATTTTACGAACAATTACTTTGTGGGAAATAAGGGACCATTTGACAGTGAAATTTCTAGCATAAGTTTTCACGTAACTTGAGTTATAGATAGGTAAAAACACATCAGGCGAAACTTTTTAATTAAGAGTTTAGACACCTCTGATTGCTTCATATTTCCAGGCGTGATGATTTGTATATTATGGTTTTAAATTAAGTTGTTAAAATAAGTAGGTAGGCATAAAAAATTTTATGTATGCTAAATTGTATTCAATTGGTTTTAATCGCGTTAATTTAAAATAAAAAATAAAAAACGCGTATATCGTTTATAACCAATATTTTTCTTACATAATTTTATCATGGATGTTCATAAAATATTTCCATATGTTATGCAGAAAAATGTATTTGACGTTAATAAGAAAGAAATTTATGTAGGTAAGTCATGACATTGGAAAAGAAATTTACCTGAAAATGGATCCAACTGCAACACTCGAAAGTGTGAAATAACTCGTAGAATTCAGTACCATAATATGAAACCGGTATATATACAATTCAACTACATTTATAAAAAGATACAGCAAATTGCGATATTGCACTTTGTCATGACAGGAATATGCAATATTCAGGAATACCAGAATCGTTTATTTCACGTTGCAATACAAAATTGAAATATTATTTCGAAATCATGAATGCAATAACTTTTGTTGATTTCCCAAAGAGGGCCCAATCGAATACATATTTTATTCTTGCATTGAAACAAATATAATTATTCTGATTTCACTGACAACATTTGTAACAACGGTTCAATAAGTAAATTATAGATTGTAAATAGATCGAGTCATGAACCTTATGTCTAACACGACAACATTCTTCGTTGTTTTTATTTATATTCTTATACAAAACCGCCTTTAATGATCTTTTGATTAAAATTTGCCACGACTTGTGATTTATTAACATTTACACGTATGCAGTTAAACCTTGAGAGCTTCAAAATCTACCCACTGTTTAAATGTTATAAAAATAAAATGGTTTTATGTAAATTTGAGATACTTTTATTACTATTCGCTAATAAAACATAGCCTTGTAACACGTAAGATGACACAATGTTAACCTTTAATTTAATCGTGAACTAAATTGATTGCATTTGAATTAATATTTTAACACTGCAATCCAAGGTAATAGTGAAAAAAATCAACAATAGTACTTAGATATCCAAGTATACACCTATACAACATAAAAAGATTTTATTCCCTTAAAAAAATTATACCCGGCAACACGGATAAGAAAAGGTGAACCTGACATATTATAAAAGCTGGATCATTAGATAAATAGTTATAATGAACTAAATAAACAGAAAGTTGTATTGCAAGTTCTTTAATTAGCCCTAAGATGTTACCATGAAAATTATGTTGCATTTGGTTTATAGGTGAGCTTTAGGTTCTCCAGTGGCGAAACGGTCAAAATTGTTATAATTACTTATACAGGGTTATTGGTAAATGGCTAACAACCTCTTAGGGTTGACTTCTGCTAGTCCTAACAAACATTTTGAGATGTTTTTTTTGTTTATTTTATTTTTTTGTATTATAATATCTACTCCTAGCCAAGAGCGGTCGCCGCGGCAACACTGGACAGTGCCGTGCTCCCTTGGAATAGAGTTTTGAATATTTACATCGAGCAAATAATAAAATTACAGGCACAAGAGACTTTTAACATCAGGTGGTCCTTGTGCTTATTCCATCAAAAACACATTTAAATATAACAAAAAATAATGTACATTTTTATTTTTCTAAACCTAATAAAAAACATCCCAAAATGTTTGTTAGGACTAGCAGAAGTCAACCCTAAGAGGTTGTTTAGCCATTTACCAATATCCATGTATACTTCATAGCTTATACAACGCGTCTTTGTCTCAAATATTTCTCCCTAATTTATTCGTATTATTTACTTATACTGATCTGTAGCATTCGATAATATATCGTTTATATTTGTAAATTATTGTTCAAAATCGTTTAATTATAAATTTCTTCAGTTTCAGGTGAGTCTTCTTGCCACTTGGCGAAGGACTCCAAGGTACTCAAGTAAAAGATTATAGGAATGGTTGTTGTATTAATTCGTTTCTCAAGTTATTTATTTTCAGTTTTCAATTGGCTGAAAATTTGACGGGTGTAATCAATTTATTAATTTTGGATTTCATTTGTTAACAAAAAAAATGTTTTTGTAATATCGACCTTTACGGTTTGTTCTGGAAAATGTTCGGAAACACATGAAATCTGAGTTTAAATCCAAATTAAAAGCGATTCCAAATATCGAGCTCCGCTCAGTTCCCGTGGAAAAAATTAGACCAATATCCAAATTTTATTCACTTTCAGTTACTTTCGGTCATGTTTTAATTTGCTGTTTCATTCGATTTTATTTGTAAATTCTCAAATCTCGTTCGCACAATCTCCTGACGACGTTTTCCTTTTAAGTTTATTACAGTTTTGGTTTCGCCTTGAGTGTTCACGTTATCTATATTATATCGTCACATTTTAAAGGTAAGCCAAACAGATCAAAGTATTCAAATAGAACTAATAACACAGTTGGCGTTTTCATACGGCTGCGGATCAGAGTCCAGTTCTCTATAATTTGATGTTTTGATGACGATAATGACATCAGGAATTTTATGTAGTAGTAGTAGTGTAACATTTTGATCGCATCTACTTATGTCAATCGTTATGTAAATAACAGTATGCTATTTACATAACGATATATTTAGCAATAAAAATCCATACCGACTGGTAAAAAGGTGATAGTTCTATTGTAAAGTTAATCGACGCTTATGCTGATGGTAGAATACATTCATAGAACCCAACTGAATCAACGATTTTGACTTTGAAGTTAATGCGAATCGCAATAAGCATTCGCATGAAAATCTTTTTTTTTAATTGGCATGCGCCTTATACCACAATTTCACCTGATTGTAAGTGATGATGTGGTCGAAGGTGTTAACAGGCTTAACCTAGAATTACTGGCTCTTAAGGACAGCTGTCGGAACACACACGTTAGGTGCTTGGCGACAGATTTTCTACTTGAGGGTGGGCGCTAGCCAGGCGGGCAATCGCAAAATGCCCTCCCACCATGCGGTGAAGCTCACGCCCGCGGTGGAATTCGAACCTGCTGCGCGGCAGTCCATAGCCGATACCACTGAGCCATCACTGCTTCAAATCATATACTTTCGAAACATTCTACCATAAATTTTATACGGAATGCAATTGTATTTTAAACGCAATGAATAATAGATAATAATAATGTTGTTTGGGCACATAAAGACCAATATTGGTGTTATATCTGTGTTGGTTTACCTTCTGTCTGTTTCTTCTCTGCTTCTGTCGTATCATTACTGCTTGTTGTCTGTATGTACTGTTGATTTACCCATTTTTGTTCAGAGCATTTTGCATTTTACTGTCAGTATGTAGTCGCTCGGGATAATTAGATTGATGTGTAATGTAGACAATTAAACTATTAAATTTGTATTATATACCTACTGTAGATTAAGAAACAAAGAGTTTTATATATTGAGAAATTTATAAAAGATATTATGATATTAGTATTGTGTAAATTATTTTAAAATTGATACTATATCAGCCGGATAGTCCACTGCTGAACATAGCCTCCCTCAATATAGGGGGGTTTGCCATAATTCCCACGCTCGGCAGGTGACTTGGGGATCGCAATGGGAGATATCAGTTCCTCAGAAAGCGCTGCTGCCCACCTTCTGGTGTGTTACTCTTAGTCGCCTCTTAAAACACCAACGGGAAATTTTAGATTTTTATAATACTTATTAAATTACTTAGATAATGCCAAGTTCAAAAACTTGCGATAAGAACTCTATATGATACTCAAAAACAAAGTAAACCCAAGAGACATGTAGAAGATAATTGACAAAAATTATGTTTGAGCAAATAAGTAAAAGAATGTAAATAATGGTCAGGTGAAACTTTATTGATTTTGCTAATTGGAATCATGAATAACAACCTAATTTTATGTCAGATAGAATACTGTAAGCGCTGTTAATCCGTTCAAGCTCTTTAATTTAACAACACCAACATTTCAGAGAAGAAAACTTCGGCTCTACATTTGATATACCATAGACAGCGGCAATACTCTGAGGATTTGTATTTTTTTCTGTCTTCATGTTCCTTTTGTACGCCTACTCCAAAGTACTGAATTGGGTGTTGACATTTGGCTTTAAGGAACTTGATAATGGATATAGGAGTAATATTTCACTCAAAATACTTTTGATATGGAACACCTATTGTCTAAATGCTCAAACAGCCCATAATCGAACTACTCCTTCGAGTCGTCATCGTGGGCCTTAACAAAGCCCACAGAATTAAAATTACTTTTACCATAGTCAAAATTACAGTCTAATTTGAACATTAAAAGTTGTAAACTAACTACGCATCAGATTAAAACTAAACTACGAAACTGGTGGCGTAACGAAACTACTAAAAATTTCATAAGTCGGACCCCGAAATATTGATCGCGGCCCATTCATGCCAGAGCGTGCGACAAAGGGAACTTTGCTCAGCAACGCCACAGTCTATAACCCAGTAGGATAATTTTAATAATTTCAGCTTACTACATTAACCTTTGGAACTAGTGGTTTCAAGTACGGGTTTTAAGAACTCTCAATAAATTATACGCATAACATAAGAAATTACATTTTTATTATAAAGGAGTACAAACCGATTAATCCGGGATATTGGTTGTTGATTGTCGTTTTCCATAAACGGCAGATAATTAGTTTCATACCGGTCATTCTCAGTGCCAAATATAGATTGATAGATAGAAAACACTTTATTTGCACAAGAACTTAAAATAAACATTACAATAAAAAACTTAAACAGAAATACACTAGTTCCAAATGGCGGCCTTATCGCTTATAGCGATTTCTTCCAGACAACCAGGAACAAAGGATTTACGTATATTTGATATGGGAGGCAGTTTACCAATATACTTTACCTGCTAGATATTCTACCTCGAACCAGTAGTGCAAACACTACTGTGTAAACTGTACTGTTAAGGGTATCAAGTAAAGTTACTGAAATAACGTCTAGTTCGTTAGTTCTTGGAATTAACGCTTCGGCGTAACCAGCTCAGTGCAGTATCAAGCAAAAAGAGGACAGTGACACTGCAACTGTAATGGCCTGTCCATTGTAATGGACAGGCCATTACAGTGCCATTACATGACGCTCACCATCAGACCGGCGATTTGTTCGCCATTTCACTTTATCACATAAAAACCGCAATTTGGGCTCAGAGACGGGCGTCACAGCCAATCCAACTGCTAGGCTCAATCCCCCAGCACAGTGCCAGGCAATATTGCCTGCTATTAAATGAGATCTAAAAATATGTGATACGAAATGGATTTTAAATTATACTTTGACTATAGTTGAATAGAAATGGCGTTGTTTAATGAACCGACTTCCGAAATATTGGACATTTTTTATTAAGTGCGCGTGCGTGTATGATTACTGGTATCTCGGTATTTTTTCCCCGAAATTGGTAAAGTGGGAGTTCAAATGTCAGAATTAAAAATCTGGTCAGTTTTGAGCTTAGTTAACGTGAAATCGATAGCACCCTCGGAACATTACATTGCTTGTTCCTAATGTTACATACAAGAACATACAAGAACACACAGAAGCATACAAGAAGTTTTTAAGTAATTACCTTCATATACCTACAAACCATAGCTTACCAATTACCACATTACAACCAGTACCAAGGAATACCAAATAAAACGCAGACACTATGTTTGATATATTCATTGTTGTCGTAGCACAGAAATACTAGAAGAAACCGCCCTGAAAAGAGCAACGTCTGTATGTTTTTTGTAATAAGAAGAAACAAGAGATATATCACAAGTCGTCCTGACTAGAACGGTTTTGAGCTGAAGGAGCACGAAGCACTATCACCATTCTTCACCAGTCGCACAGCTCCATCGTGAAGATGACTTCAACCCTCGTCGTCGTTTCCTCCATCACGTGTGCTGCTACACTAGATTTCACCAGTAATGTTTTGATCGTATTAATTTCTAAGTTAATTTCGTATTCCGTGCTTCGGAGGGCACATTAAACCGTCGGTCGCGGTTGTTGTCTAAGGATGGCAGTCGTTATACCATGCCCGTGCCCGGCTGGCTAGCTACCACCCTCAAGTTGAAAATCTGTGGCCAAGCACCTAATGGTGTGTTCCGGCAGCTGTCCTTGAGAGCCAGTACTTCTAGGTTAGGCTGATCAACATCTTCGACCATGTGGTCGAAGATGGTGCTTGTCATGTGGTTCCATTTAAATTTTACCAACATAAAATGTAACTACTCGTAAGTTCAATTTACTTACGAGTAGTTCAATTTTATGTTGGTAAAATTCTAATTATTGAAGCTCTGATCTCAGCCAAGAGTGAGAACTCTTTTCTCTGCCTACTCACCACTACTCATCACTCAAATTTAAATGGGACCACATGACAAGCACCAGCTTCGGAATATAAAAAAACATCATCAAAATCAGTGCACCCCGTAAAAAGTTATGGGGTAACACACAAAAAAAGGACAATCGAGGTGAGAACCTCCTCTTTTTTTTTAAGTCGTTTAAAAAGAATTGATCACAAAAGTCTTAAATAATAGTTTGTTGAATTCGGGTCTAGTAACGTCTTATGAGTATAAATTTAGGTAGTTGGCACCAACTACAAAAAAATTGCATAATTCTGTGCAGTGCAGTGAACTGGTTTATATTTTTAAGAAAAATATGTATCTCCACCAACATCCGCAAATCGACCACAATTTTCACTTTGTATTATTTGCACTGTAACCTTATCCGACAGTTACAGTTACGCACACATCCTAAACCGCACACATGCATAGAAATGCGTCGTTTCAGTGGGCGTCAGCTGACTTTACAGGGGGTATGGGATGGTGCTACATACAATGCGTACAGTACCTAAGCTTTTAACATTGACAAAACGACCGGTAATTAATATTTGTTATACAGATATTGTTTGATGCCATTGTTTTGTGTATTTATGGGCATTTCCGTCTATTGTAGTATTATTAGTTAAGCGACTACTGCAACGTCACGTCGTACCAGCTGTTCTCGTATTTGTTCTTAATTTCTCAAATCTAGTTTGCAATAGGAAAAATATAAACAGTAATATACTCAAAGCTAGTAAAACAGCAAATTAAATAGAGGCAAGTGCTTAAGTGTTGGTTAGAATTATATAAATGAAATATATATATATATATATATATATATATATATACTTCTAACCAACACTTCAGCATTAAATGTGAAGACTCACAGTTAGGTATTATTTATGTTAACATCTAACATTTACCAAAATTTTAATGATTTAGCGTCTGCTAAACGTATACTAAACGGATTAAATACCTTTGTTAGTGATATAAAAGCCAAGGTATCTTCAAATAGGACACCTATCGGGACACGGTGTCAGTTTAATCGGTCGTTTGTGTGTGTGAGATAAACGAGCTATTTTTGTGAAGATGAGGTACTGATTATATCGTATAAGGGGGGTATTATGGACGCATGCGCTTTGGAATTATCTGTAGCAGGCGGTACGGCGGCGTGCCTCTTTATTTCCAGACCAAGTGTTAGACTAACAAGTTGCGGTTAAACTGACCCCTAAATCTGTGGTCATCTAAAAAACAAACTGCAAACATTGTGGTTCATTTTGGTACATATATAGTCTAAAGATGGAACTTCAACTTTACGAGTTCGCAAATACTTGTTACTGCACACTTTCATACGTATGATAAATACTTATAATAAGTATGGAACGAGGCATATAATATACTAGCTTTCCGGGCGCGGCTCCTCCCGCGGGTATATCGGTTATCACGCAAACCATTAACCTCTTTTTGCGCAGTTGGATAAAAACTATCCTATGTCCTTCCCAGTGTCCAGTAGTATCATAGCCAATGCAAACAAACAAACAACTAAATCTTTCCTCTTTATTATATTAGTTTAGATTGGTAAAATTATCACCACCACGTTTGGCATGCAAGACACATTCCAAGCGTGATGCTGATAAATTTGCCTTATTATTTATCATATTTAAATTTTGTGATACTAGTTCATAGGTTTTGGAATTTCACCAGAACACGTCACGTCACTTGGTATCTTAGAGCCATTTTCACTAAACTAGGGTAAAACTATACTTGAATACCTCTCTGTAACCAACTATTTTGAAGCAGTGATGGCTCAGTGGCGTTGGCTATAGACTGCTGCGCAGCAGGTCCATGGTTCGAATCCCGCCGCGGGGTTGAGCTTCACCGCATGGTGGAAGGACATTTTGCTAACGCCGGGCTGCTAGCGACCACCCTCAAGTAGAAAATCTATCGCCAAGCACCTAACGGTGTGTTCCGGCAGCAGTCCTTGAGAGCCAGTGAAATTACAGGCACATGAGCTTAACAACTGTATCTCAAAGTGATGGGCGTAGTGCAATTCGTGACTGAATGTATCTGTTATAGGCAGAGGTTAGTCGGCCTAACATCAGGTGGGCCTCAAACTTCTTCCGTCAGAATGAATTAAAAAAAAAACTAAATGCGATAGTCTTTCAACACTATAGACGTCCAATTATGATGCAGTATTTTAAATTAGACATGGTATCTATTGGTTTTTTAAATTTTTGATATGAGGTACAGGCTGTAGCAGAAAATAGCTTTTAAAATCAATCCGTCGAATTGCTCCACAGCCTAAAACAAATATGGTCACTGTGTTACAACTGATAATATATACCGTTTCTATGTCCAAGCTGCTGTCACGTGTCCAAACTAAGGAATTTTCTTTTTTCCACGATAGAAGTTCGACAAAGTTACATTTCTATACTAGGTTTGACATTCTGTGACAACAAAGAGCTAACATAGTTTAATGATTTACAGTATAAAATTACCTTCGAATTAATTTAATGCTATACTAGTGAAATTAGGCCATAGACGGATTTTTATGCCGTACAAATCCACTCTATTCGATGTCATAAATGCCAACTAAAGGAATGAATGCGCCGAATTACCAGCATGCCACTGCTCACGTCACCCCATGGAAGATGCTGCCACACATTGGGTACACCACAGGGCTTTTATTATTGCACCGCCCTTATAAACCAAAAGGTACCGTACCCGACATTACTAACAAGATCATATCCAACTAAAGTTGATGTCAGGCAGTCGGCTTGCCATATATATTCTTGTAGGTATTGTCGTTTGATTTTTTAAGAAATCAGTTTGTATCAACTCCACACATCATGCATGATAGGTAAGGGTATGTAGATGAAGTTCTCACGACACCTACGTTAAGAAATGGGGGTTCTATTCGAGCGCATCACCTCAAGGCATTCGATGTCATAGATATCTAAATTTCAAACAATACCTCCAGTCAGAAGTTGCCAATTATGCATAGTGCAAGAGATTTCCAGCGATGATAACTACACAACTAAGTTATGTAGTTTTGCCTCAAAGTTAGGCATGAGAGCCACAAAGCCTTTGAGCGTTGATTAACACAAATCTATTCGCTTTCTGTCAAGTCATCGCGGCGAAGTTTATCGCGAAGTAGAAACAGCTGGTAAAATTGTTTGAAAGCAGCGGAATTCAGACAAAAACTCACACTATATTAGATATATTGTTGAATTTCAAACAACTACGCATTCTAATTGTATACGAGTAATAGCGCTCGTAGCGAAGTTTGCTTAGCTGTTTTTAATTGTTCAGCTAAGTTAAGTTCGCTGTGGTTATGACTTGGATGGGTGACCGCTAATGACATTACTACTGAGCGCTTCCGTGCTTCGGAAGTAACGTACCCACGTTAAGCCGTCGGTCCCGGTTGTTGTCTTACGATAGCTGTCGATACAGTATGGTAGTAGGGCATTTTTCGAGTGCCCGCCTGGCTAGCTACCACTCTCAAGTAGAAAATCTGTCACCAGGCACCTATAAGTGTGTTCCGGCAGCTGTTCTTAAGAGCCAGTAATTATAGGGTAGCCTGAACAACATCTTCGACAGCATCATTACTTACCATGAGGTGAGATATTGGTCAAAACCTAGCCTATCGGTTATAAATAAATAAATACCTTATGTAGAATCAGTTAGCTAAAAATTAATACTCTAATTTGCGGATTAATTGATTTAGTTGCTACATGTTGTGTGATTATTATAGCTGTATAAAATTTAGAATCATAATCAGTATCATACAGCCTATTACGTCTACCGTTGAAAAAGCCCCCTCCATTGGAGAGAGAGAAGAGATGTTAAAATCGTCATGACCCGCTTCTTGGGATCGCAGTGTAACATGGCAGATCTTGAGACGGCGCTCTTTCACACCTACTGACATTTTTCCACTCATCGCCTCTTACTCCCACAGGAAGATATGGAGGAGAGCTAGTCCAATTCTAGCTCGGCGTGGAATAATTGGAATAATAGACACATATTATACGAGTACATGCCAGGCAATCAAGCTTTGTTTGGCGTTTTAAGTGACATCCCACAAAGTTTTTCGATACCAGTTAGGCTAAAATCCAAAAACAACAAAACAACCTCAAAAATTTACGAAATGGCCTTCTTACTTCAAAACTTCAAAAATGTGTAAAATCGCATCGTTTCAAGTAAGATGCTGATATAGATAAAGTGAAAAGCAAAAACTTTATCTATTACAACATTTTAACCGAATGCAAAGTTTAATTGTATGTGTCCGTTTGTCTGTCCACTGTATGCCAAAAGATTAAAACCAAACAAAGGTTGTGATTTATAACCAAATTTCACGCGGATGAAGTCTTGGACAGATGATAGTCTTAACTTACTACCATTTCTGGCACATTATAAAAATAGTATAGCGTGTGATGTCAATAAAAAAGAATATCACCTCCATAATTATAGAGAAGCGTTCGTAGCTAATCAACATTGAGATATATACCCTCTACGGTCTACGGCGTAGAGTCTACGCAATGACTATTACCAACAGATGATGACTTTTATACTTTTTGCAGCTTTCAATTTGCCTTCATTCGAGACACGGCCAAATTCACAGTAAACAATTATAATTTCGGTGCTCTCACCAAACGAGCGCCGTGTCAAGTGTGGCGACTTTTTAAGAGCTCGTTAATTTCGAGATTTTACCAGTTATTCGCAGTTCATTTTGTCGTTTTTTGAGCCATTTGAGTAGTTGCTGTGGGGTGGGTAACGTGTCACACTATACTTTTGGCGGTAGTGGAGAAAAAATAAATATATTTTAATAATAACTATTCACACTTCCCAGCTAAAGAATAAGAGGCAACTACAGGGGAATGGTACAAACGAACAGCATAACGTAACTCACGTTGATGTAAATGACGTCGAATCGCAGAGAGCGTTGCTCAAACTAGCTGATTGGTTAAATATAATTAACTAGCTAGTCTTCGAACACTTCAACACTAAAAGGGTTATGGTAAAGAGACAAGACATAAAAGCGTGATATTACAAAAAAGGGGATTATTTTTTATACAAAAATTAATCGACCGACACTTTCCAGCCTAAAATGAGCCAATCGACAGGAACGCTTTCATAAAAAATGCCGTACGCTCATGAAAAATTCCAATGGACATTTCGCAGTTCAATAAAGGTACAGATTTGTATCAGTGAACTCGGTGCTATTTTTGGAGTGTAATTTTTTTCATTGGTACTGAACAAGGTATTTTTGATCAACCAGGGAATACTCGTTGTGAATCGAATAGACTGTTCTTTTTCTAGTTCAAAATGTTCATATGCCTCTAAAGAATGTTTAATTTTAGACCTGTAAGGTATGACGCTGGTATTTCAAATCTTCTTTTAGAGGCTTAATATAAACCACAATTCGCCTAATGTTAATTGTGTTGTGTTTGATAATTGTTGTATCGAATTAGAATTGAGACTAGCAATCTTATAGCAGCTATGATACACAAACAGAAAATGGTTTTAATATTGTTATATGTTTGCAATAACGCCTGCTATGCGGATTACATTACAAAATTACAAATATACGATAGAAAAAAAATTAATCCCAATACGCCATCGTATTGGGATTAATTTTTTTTCTATTTTTTTTAAAGAACGATAGGAAATATTTGAGTTATAACGTCATGTCATGTTAGCTCAATTGGTAAGAGCATACCCCGGCTAAAGGGATGGACGCAAGTTCGAATCCCGCACTTGACATAAATTTTTCCTATCGTATATTTGTAATTTTGTAATAGAAAATGGTTGTTTAAGCATCAAGGATCAATACCTTTAGGACTGATTTACTTTATTTAAATTAATGTGTAGACATTTTAATGTTTGGACGAAAGTTTGCCGTAATCTTAGATGAGACTCGCCCTTTACCTGGAGATTTAAAAACATCTCATTAAGCATGGATTTATAATTAATGTATAAACGTTATTTTAATAAGAACTAAACGGTCTATTAGAAACAGATTTTCTGAAAAATAAATTTACATTATGCTAAAACTGATCTTAAACTTATAACTTATTAAATCACAGGGCTTGGGATCTGTGCAGTCATCATGCAGGTTTAATATATTCAAATCAATAAAACTGTAAAAACAAATGAAAACAACATATTAAAAATATATATATGATTATAATCGCAGTTATAACGAGTCTTCCGCGGAATCATGTTTTTCTCAATCATACGAAAAACTCTAGAGCCTCGGCAAAACAAGTCATAACTTCTTAACCGTATCATTCATTCTCACTCAGCGCTCAGTTGCCGAAACTCATTCAAGTTCGCCAAGTTCCCTATTTATAGCCCTTGAATTTTTATCGGGTTTATTGCGCCATTTTGAAGGCATTTGGGGCATGCGTAACTTTTGTCGCATGCCATTTTGATGCTAACAAAATCCGACTTAAAGACATTGATGATTTTGAGGATTTAATAATGTGTCACGTAGCCTACGAAATGATTATGATTCTAACTTTAGTAGTGTAACTGAAAATCTGTCGCTAAGCACTAAACGGTGTGTTTCGGCAGCTGTCCTTGAGAGCCAGTGAAATTACAGGCACATGAAACTTAACAGCTATGTCCCAAAGTGAAAGGGCGCAGTGCAATTCATGACTTGTGATGAAATGCATCTGTTATAGGCAGGGGTACGCTTTACATCAAATGGGCCTCGAGCTTGTTCCGTCACAATAACATAAAAAAGTGTCAAATAAATTTCAGACAATGAATGTAACAGAAACTGGCCACTGCCGGACCTGGCTATTATAGGGTTGCGCATTGCAGGAATTTTTAAACCGTATTGTAACCGCTTTTAAAAGAATATTTCAATATATGATTAATAGTTTCGCTCAGAGTAGTCCTGGTTTATAAATCGGCGTTCTCGCTATTTACTTATTGATTAAATAGAGTATATGGTACATAGTATATCGAAATTTGATAATTAATTGTTTGATACAGACCTAAAAATTGGTCTCGATTTGACAACTTCAGCGGAGAACTTCTTATATTTTTAGAGAAAATAATATAAAACATATTAAATCTGTTCATAGTGAACTCTAAACGATGACACTCAACATGCTATGGTGAAAAAAAGTATTTTTCTTATCGACTTCTTTCTTATCTATTGGGAAGAAAAGTCATAATTCTAGTTCTAGTTAAGCAATATTCATTTTTGGGCGAACCAAAATACTAAATACTAAAATCTAAAATATGTTACTCAATCCGTTTATGAGCTTTGAAGCGAAGTTTACTAGCTGTTCTCAACCGATCAGCAAAGTTAAGCAACGTCGCGCGCGGTCATGAGTTGGATGGGTGACCGCTAGTGACATTACTACTGAGCGTTTCCGTGCTTCGGAGGGCACGTTAAGCCGTCGGTCCCGGTTGTTGTCTTAGGATGGCAGTCGTTATAGCATGGTGGTAGGGCATTTTGCGAATGCTCGCCTGGCTAGCTACCACCCTCAAGTAGAAAATCTGTTGCCAAGCACCTAACGGTGTGTTCCAATGCAAAGATTTTTATTGTTGCTTCTCATGTTACCAAAGTATTTTACTGCATATATATACATTGTCAAGAGGTTAAAAATTTTATTTAAACGGTGTGTAGTACCCTCTACAGCGTTATATCGCAAGGAATTTCTTGAAGTCTCTACACAATTTATGTGTCTGTGTAGATGCAATAATAAAGAGACTAACAGACTAGAAACTATTTTAAAGATAAGCATTTAATATAAGACCTTAGTTAATTCGATTAGAACAGAGAATGAAAGTAATTTGTTTAGTAACAAACACGACTCTCGCCTACACAAATAATTGATGTGCTCGTAGTCAAAACAACAGATGGATGCTTTGTTTTTATTACCTTCGTAAACACTTCACAAATACTTTGTATAGATATTCTCGTATCGTATTTTAAATCTCAATCAAACGAGTATTTCTCGTTAGGTGTCGATATAAAAACGTCAGTTAGCATTAGGAGTTCAGTTGATCGAGGTCCGTTAAATTTGAAAAGAGTGCAGTCCAATGGAGGCGTTATACTCTACCATCAGTTTTATCACATTGATGAAACATCACAGACCAAAAACGTAGAGTATCTTGTAAAATGCAAACATAAGTTTATTTTGAAGCAGTGATAGTCCATCGTTCGAATCCCGCCGCAGGCTTGAGCTTCACCACATGGTGGAAGGGCATTTTGCGAATGCCCGCCTGGCTAGTGCACCCTCAAGTAGAAAATCTGTCGCCAAGCACCTAACGGTGTGTGTCTGGCAGCTGTCCTTGAGAGTAATTCTAGGTTAAGCCTGTTAACTTGTTAACATCGTCACTTACCATGAGGTGAGATTGTGGTCAATTTCCTATAAGCAATAAAAAAAAGAACTGCCAGCTTGCTGGACGTAATTGCTTGCAGGTTGCGTGGCTTGCGGTAGCAACGTTAAAGGGGAAGGCAAACTTATAAAAGAACTATTCGTGCTTGGCGACAGCAAATTATTCCAACATTCCACCAGATACGTTTTGATCACATGTAATAGGGGACGAGTGTTTAGTCATCTACCGAGCAAAATTCTAGACTCTGGACTGTTATATAATTTTTTTTATAGAAACAACCATTTACTGAACGTTTACTTAACTCAACTATTGTAGCCAGTCAATAATAACAATTACTTTAAAACTACTGAAAACAAGCGACATGAGTGCCGACCAGACATTTTCTTGAAAAATGGCAGTAAGGTCAAACATATTCAATTTAACACTAGATCAATCCGATGATACTATATTAGTGTCGTTAGAATTACAAATTAATAAGAATTGAGTTCAACTCAATTCCCTGCATATAAACCAGGATGCGTATAGAACTGTAGAAAACCTACAGTGTGTCTCATTTTGAAACTGAATATTTGTTCATACTCGTGTATTGCCAAATATAAGAATATATGCGTCGGTCATCAAAATAAAATTAGAGCACATATTCCCATCTTCATTACAATCATTAGCATAAACCAGGTACCTGTTTTTTCCGTGAAATAATATTACAAAACTAGCACACATTTCTCCTCTATCAGCCTATTTATTAATTGATCAGAATCTGAACACCCGATGGCCTATTCAACCGCGGTACGTTGGGTAAACGACTTTTAATTAAACCAGAGGTTTAAATGAAAAAGTATCCAGTTAAACATTCTTTTGTTTGGCTGTATCATCAATTTATGTTCCGCGTGGATTGTGTGCGGCGTATATAGATTTTTTCCACATGCACTGACGCTCGGTTGATCAAAGTATGATTGTACGCAAATGGAGCGCACGGGACTTAAAAACAACATACGCTGTTGTAGTGAGCCCTGTCGAATTATGATTTATACAGAGGAATGCAACATTGATAAATTTTGTAAAACAAAGACAACAACCGGGATCGACGGCTTAGCGTGACTTCCAAAGCACAGAAGCATACAAAAATCATTTTAATCTTTAACTGTTCCGTGGGTTCTAAGTGAACCTTCTACTATCGGCAATATCTACCCATTTCTACGTCATAATAAATAAATATTTTCACTAGGTACTTCTTGTGACTAGGCCTGGAGATTCATATTCTCTATTCATATATCACATTTAGAAACAGTGATGGCTCAGTGGCATTGGATATGGACTGCCGTGCAGCAGGTCCATGGTTCGAATCCCGCCGCGGGTTTAAGCTTCACCGCATGGTGGAAGGACATTTCGCGAATGCCCGCCTGGCTAACAACCACGCTTAAGTAGAAAATCTGTCGCCAAGCACCTAACCTTCTGGCAGCTGTCCGTGAGAGCCAGTAGTTCTAGATTAAGCCTGTTAACGCCTTCAAGCACATCATCACTTACCACCAGGTGAGATTGTGGACAAAGGCTTACCTATCAGAACAAGAAAAAAAAATGTGAAATTTCTTTTTGACAGTGAAAAATAAAAATCTTACACCAGATTTTCATTATCGTCTTATCTAATCACATAAGAAATTTGAAATTGTAAACAAGGCCTGAGTTATCTATATTTGGGCTTGTATTACACAAGAGCCAGGGCAGTACGGCAGTGCCATGGCACATTATGCACAACGTCCTTATCCTAGCCAACTTCAGGCATTAGACTTGCAGATGTGTGTCGGTGTCGCGATGCTGAAATATGCCCGCCCAGTCTTATTTATTACTTTGAACTATGTGTCTGGCTTACTTTATTAAGTACGCGTGCTTTGTAAAGCAGGTGAATAGTGTATATATTTCAATCCAAACCAAAAAGTTTTTGTTTTGTTATTATTTGGTACTGCTAGTATTACAGTCCTGCTGCCGAGATAATGCGTTTGCCAGTTCGTTTTGTGAATGTAATCCGCCGAGCAAGCGTCATTGCAAACATACCAATAATAATAATAATAATAACAATCATTTATTCATGTTTAGTATAAATACAAAGTTGGTGAAACTTATGTGGCTAAAAAGTTATACAAAAATATATATTGTGCATCTGTTGCCGAACTAGGTTCATCACCTGTGTTTCAGCGTACAGCGCTCTCCCCATGGTTTCTATTATTTTGATAGCCTCATGCATATTTATACGAGTACTATATTATAATGTTACTTTAATATTAAATAACCTTAGTTTTAGATGACTTAAAAACTAAATAAATACATTCTTTCCTGACTTAGAAATAATTATTTATAGCGGAACCTATTATTGTTCGTGTTCATGTATGGTGTTCCTCTCTGTGTGTATTGTGTAAGTGCGTGTGTGAATGTGAGAGGGTGTGAGTTGTGAAGGTTACTTGAGTAATATAAGTATAATAAACATAAATAAACAATCAGCTAACTCCTATCGGCTTGTAAAAATAGTTCGTATGAATCAAATTATATATATAAACGTGATACAACAATAAATATTAGGGTATATTAATAGGGAATAGAATGATTGGGTTGTCGTAGTAATAAACTATAAAAGTAGAAAATTAAGCTATTTTATTACGGTCAGAAGATCTTCAGTTTGGTCATAAGATAGTGAATTTAACCAAGATGTGACTTTTACTTTAACTTCGTGTTTTGACAATTTATAAATATTAAGTCTTCTGTTTACTTTGTTGTAGAGAGAAGGGCCGAGAAACTGTGTAAATCGTTTTATAAACACTGTACGGAATCGTTCCCTTTGGATACAAACATCGTATTTTCTTCGCTTTGTTTGTACTAGTGAATTACACTTTAAACTTTTATGTTGCCTAAGTATAATACTTAGGATAAACAGTTGTCGAACGGTGAGAACATCACAATCTCTATACAGAAGGGCAGTTGGGAATAAAAATGATCGCCCAGTGCTAACTTTGAGGACGGCTCGCTGAGAAATCTCCAAAGGAAGCATGTTAGTTTTTGGTGCGCCGCCCCATGATGAAATACAATAATTTATTAGGGATTGGCAAAGTGCTAAATATATTTGTCTGATAAGATTCGAATCTGCAATAGGCTTAAGTTTTTTGAATATATATAATGTTTTGCGAATTCTCCCACTCAGGTTTATAAAATGTTCGTTAAAGTCTAAATTGTTATCTATAGTGATTCCTAAGTATTTAATATAGTGATTATTATTTATTGTTGGACAATCGCAAGTCTTTGAATTCACAGTCGGACAAGAATACAGATGAGAATATATTTTTAGATTTTTAGGTACAGGATATCCTCGCATCGAAAAGGCCATAAATTTGGTTTTATCATTATTCATAGAGAGAGCATTTTCAAATAACCATTTTGTGACTGTATTAAAGCCATTTTGAGCATCATCAAAGGCTGCACTCCAAGAATCTGCAGCAAAAGTTATAACTGTATCATCTGCATATGACAAAATTTTACCATTCTGGGGAGTCAACAAGCAGAGATCATTACTATATATTAAAAATAATGTTGGTCCCAATATGCTTCCCTGCGGCACGCCATGAGTCACAGGAAGCTCAGCACTAACATGATCTCCAATTTTTACACATTGAAACCGTCCCGTCAAATAGCTTTTCAATAAAATTAGCTGTAGCAATATATAATCTTTACAGTAGCTGCACAAAGACTCAGGCCAGTACCATACTCCTACACCACTACTACTACACCATACCAGTGTGTTGTAAAATAATTATTGCCAGTACTGTATCCACCGGATTTTCCACTGCTGAACACAGCCTTTCCCATTCCATCCCAAGGGGGGTTTGCCATAATCCCCACGCTTGGAAGGCGTCTTGGGAATCACAGTTTAAGATATCAGTTCCTCATAAGCCGCTGCTGGCCATCATACGATTTTTTGCCTTTAGTCGCCTCTTACGACACCCAGACGTAGTAATGGGGGTGACATTATAGCCTGGCACCCCACGGGGGGTTGTTAAGTCTCATTATGTCTGTAATTTTACTGGCTCTCAAGGACTGCTGCCGGAACGCACTGTAAGGTACTTGGCAACAGATTTTCTCCTTATTGGTGATAGTTATCTAGCATACGCAAAATGCCCTTCCAACATGCGGTAAAGCTCAAGCCGATGGTGGGGATCGAACCATTGACCTGCTGCACGGCAGTTCATAGTTATTACCGCTCGACCATCATTGTTTCAAATAGACTTGATATCAATGGCAAGCAAATGGCAGCGTGAAGTACTTGTATGTATATACAAGTACTTCAGTACAGGTTCGTAGTATTTTGTTAATAAAGGCATAGGACTTCATCGATATTATTAGTTTTATGTGGAAGATGACCGAATTCAATATATTTTTTGTATTATTAAAACACTTTCCAGTCGGAAATATAAATATTCAAATAAGTTTGTTTATTTAACAATTCACATAAAATTTGAACCTAGTATTTCCAACATACTCGATGCTATGCGAATGCTGTGCACAGGGGGCCAGACAAATCGGACTAGCTGGTCTCGAACAAACCAGATGACAAGTGGGCACGGGCGCAACGCCCGCGGTGCTGCAAAGTGAAAACCCATGTACGCTGAAAACAGATGAATTTGTACTTCACAAACTATGTTTAGAATTCCACACCTGTATATAAACGGGCATTTTGAATTGAATGAGCATTCAAGTCCATTTATGTAACGTTTGCGTTCCTGCTGCCATAAGATACACGTAAAAGTTATAGTTTTCAGAAAAAATGTTTATCTTATACTATTTGTAAGATTTTTTTTTTTTCTGAAAACTGAAGCAGTGATGGCTCTGTGGCATTGGCTATGGACTGCCGCGCAGCAGGTCCATGGTGCGAATCCCGCCCAGGGCTTGAGCTTCACCGCATGGTGGAAGGGCATTTTGCGAATGCCCGCCTGGCTAGCGACCATCCTCAAGTAGAAAATCTGTCGCCAAGCACCTAACGGTGTGTTCCGGCAGCAGTCCTTGAGAGCCAGAAAATGTACAGGCTAATGAGACCTAACAACTGGACGTCTCAGTGTGACGGGCACAGTGCAATTCGTCGTTGACGAAATGCGTCTCTTATAGGCAGAGGTTAGTCCACTTAACATCAGGTGGGCCTCGGGCTTGTTCCGTCACAATAACATAAAAAAAAAAAGTTGCCTGTTAGTGCCATCTTTAACCTAAGCATCACTAGCCATCAAGTGACATGTATTTACGAGGGTTTCAACTACTTGTAATGAAATAAAATATAGTAGGCTTTTGCACTCCATGGACAAAACATCTAGTGTGAAATTATATACAGAATAGTAAAAAAATAAAACTAAATGTTGTTCTGTACTATCTTCAAGGGTGAACGTACGCTTAGAAGTATAATAATTCAATTTAACTTTCTTAACGACGTTATATTCCAACGAAAATGTTTTAGAACATTATGTATGCAGAGAAACTTAACAAATTAAAATTATTCGGCACTTAAGATAGAAATTCTAGGATTCGCAGACGGGAATAACACTCAAGGTTTTACACACCCTTCTCACTATGCAAATCAATTTCTCATTAAACATAGAAATAATTGGACGAGAGAACAAAATACTCTAGTTACAATAAACAACAGAATAAACGAGGTCTCTCGGCTCACTGTTGTTATTCAAATTAATATCGAAATATCGGATATTCATCATCTTCTTAACAGACAGTTGACGACCCTTGGGAAAGTACATCTGTAGATAATATAACGATCCCTTTGATAAAGATATTTATTAGATTATCTATACTAAGAACCGGTTTAGAATATAGGGATATACATACATTAGTAATAAGAATGTAAGTCTATAGATTAATTTGAAAACTATGATCATCATGGTATTTTATCTAATTTCCAAAACGGAAGGGAGCTTCAAGCAGTCAATGAATATATATGTTTTTGTATGACCGTTTTCAATTGTTATATTGTTGTTGATTATGGTGTGCCTCCAAATAGCTCTCATTTAAATGTTTTAAATTTTGGGATCGAGTATTTTTTTGAGTCATACTCAAGTGAAGCAATATTGTCTGCATAATCACATAAATCTCGATTATCTATTTGTAGTAATTATTGCTGATAATAAACGTGTCTCCAAATTCAGTTTCCTCACAATTTTTCAGGTTGATAACAATTTTCTTCCTTCTAGCTATCCATGATAAAAGTGTTTAGTGACAAGATAAACAGTGTCTAAGTCTTTTTCGTGTATATCCTAAAATAAAATAAAAAAACAACCTGTAACTCTGTTAAGTGATTAAAACTTAGACCAAAGATAGTATTCAAAAATGTTTATGCTAAACCTACGTGGTGTTCATTTTAACGTAAAATCACGATCGATAGATAAACTCTCAATCTTATATCGCTAGAGACATTTTTGTCTGCTTATGAATCTAAGAAACGTTGTTGTTAAGTCATTGTTTGCTGCGTGTGGAGTTAGCACCGTTTGATTGATGGTTACCGACGAGTATCAATCTTCGTTCTGCCAGAGACATTGTCGCCTTTGTCGTACGTAACTGATTGCGAAGCGAAAATCGACGGGATTTCGAATGCCCTTGCGTGGGTGTCTGTAGATGTCTCAGTTTGGTTCGTTTATAAACTGTTGTTTAATTTTTAAGTACCATCATTTTATTAAGTATTTGTACTGTACTGTATCAGCCGGATAGTCCACTGAAAGCATAAAATACGCACCCTTGGCAGGCAGCTTGAGGATCGCAATGTTATTTTCCTCAGAGGATACGCTGGCCGACAACTTCTATATTTTTTATTTTGTCATACGACTCCCACAGGATATGTGCATGGGAAGGTGCTATATACCGGGGTATTGTTAAAATGCTAACAATCTTTGGGTTGACTTTGCTAGTCCTAAGAAACATTTTGAGATGTTTTTTTTTTGTTTTTATATGTTTTTGACTGAATAAGCACGACGACCTGATGTCCGATTCTTTGAAAACAAAAATAAATTCTTCTCTAAATGTTTCTTAGAACTAGCAGAAGTCAAACCTAAGAGGTTGTTAGCATTTTACCAATTACCCTGTATATTGAAATACCATACCATTTGCCTCACAAAAGGGCCATCTTAGCGCTACATAAAATGTAAAACATTTGAAATTTCTATATCGCTTAGAATAAAAAGGAAACTGTTAAAACTTTAACTCTTTCATTATTATTCTGTGCCCAATCCAGCATCGATCGTGAAATAAAAAGGCATCGTACACAAGGGGCGGTAGAGAACGCATTAGCCTGCGTTCAGACGGCGCTGCGTCGCCCGCGGCGCGACTCGTAATCAACTGGGCTTTGTGTTGGAAGATGGGAATTACAGATACGCAACGCCGACTGTCTCGTGCCGCGTTTGCGATACGGTAGTGTGCATGTACCCTTATTTTGGTTTGAACTTTAAAGATCAAAATAAATTGTCGTCATTGTTCCGGATAAGTCTACTGATAATTCGCGTATGCAGGTTATTTTTATATGATTGTGACGGCACACATAATTTTAAGCGGTAAGCCTTTATCAGGTTAATTTCGTCACAAGTGACAAATTGCACCAACACACTGAGACATACAGTTCTTAAGTCTTATGTGCCTGTAATTTACTGGCTTCCAAGGACTGCTGCTGGAACACACTGCTAGGTGCTTGGCGATAGATTTTGTAATTGAGGCTGGTTGCTAGCCAGTGGAGCATTCGCAACATGCCCTTCCAGTAGAAGCTCGAACCAGCGGTGAGGATAGAACCATGGACCTGTGGCACGGCAGTTCGCGTTATTACAATATAATATAGCAACTGACTATATTTTCATTCAGAATAAAAAGATCATATCATTCGTCTCTTTTCATTCACTTTAACTGTCTCTAATTTCATCATTTGTAGTTTATAAAATTTTAAGTGACAGGCAGATGAATACACATGAGCATTTAGTATAAAAAAAACGCTGCGGGCAAGTCGTTCTAAGAACTACCGCATGGCTCCATGCCATGCGGCAGTTCTTAGAAAAATATAGCTTTGATCCTTCTATCCTTATTCCAGGCTAAGAGGAGACGACACAACATGACGAATCACTGTATTGCTTAACATCTCACTATTCACACTTCACACACAGGTTGTTGTCATCTCTTGACGTAGGCCGTCCAACCTTCTTTGGGCTCCATCGACTTCTATATCATTTCCTCGTTATATGTTTTACGCCCTTTTCGTAGCATGGACATACCACGTAAGTCCATAATTCCTCATATTGTCTGTCACTATGCCTTTATCAAGCTAATATACTCATTATTTATCTAGTACACATCACACATATATTATATCTATACCATTCGTATTTCTGCAAAATGCACTCTTATTTCCTTTGCGTCTTCTTTGATTACGAAACACAGGGAACATATAGTTTACATTACGACGAGAGATATACATATATTTTCCCTTGTAACGCCCAGAGTTCAAAATATATAAAGACGGGTAGATATATTTATAAAAGGCCTAATTCATGTTATATTTCTTTTATATAATGATTTTCTCTCTATCTCCGTTTTTCTCGACCATTTCTCAAATCATACTGAGCTAATTTTGGCTGAAAAAAATCCTGTTCCAAATGAATAGATAAGCAGTATATACAGATATGAACTGTACCAAAGAAACAGCGCACAAACATTTTCCTCTATCTTCCTTTTCAACCGGAAAATGATTGTAACCTCGAACGATACGGCTCTTTTTCTACTGGAGCTAGTAGCCGGCGACCTGATTTCGACTTGACTGAACAAAGCATATGTTCTAAGAGGTTTTGTTCACACGGCTCTACCGCCTACGGCAACTTATAAGTCTTTTGTTTTTTCCATTACATCCAACTTGAATTATTTGTAGCAATGACCCAGGGGCAATGACTGTAGACTGAAGCACAGGTGGTGAATGGTTTGAGTCCTGCTGAAAACTTGAGCGGCACGACAGCTCTTTTCAGTAGAATATATCTTCCAGGACCTTATAGTATCCTTTAAGTAGAAAATATGTCGTAAAGAACTGTGTTTGTGTATGGCAACAATGAATGCTAATACGGTATACTTTTGTCCGTCTATCGAGTACGGCCCTGCATCACACAATGTACGGAATGAAATTTCATACAGGTCCATACATACTTTAATATTTTCAACAAAGAAAATTAAAAGACACCTACAAGGTGGATTTTATTAATAGCTTTGATACCCTTGTTAGTATCAACAGAGGAAAAAAACAGGTCTAGGAACTTATTGCGTTGATAGGCAAACCAATTCTTCTATCGAATTATCACCATAAACTGATTATGTAAAGGGCTCACAAAATTGCTTAAAATTACAAAATTACTAATAAAGAAATAATAATATCCAAAGTAGTAGTAATTTTTTTGCGGTCGCGCATACTTCCAAGTCTATTACGATGTATTTTTTTAAACATGCAACTAAAACTGATAGACAAAACACTGTATCGGGAACACGCAGGTTGTCTTGAAAACATTTCACTGGTGTTCTGATTTGTACATTTCATTGATTCAAATACCACCCCTCCACTCTCGTCGGAGGCATATGTTAAGATGTTTTTACAACCCACGGAAAGCAAAAAAATAACTTTTTTTGTTAGAACCATAGGAAAAGATGTGTACGGGAACCAAGTTTTATACATATGCCAAGTTATATAATACATGTTTTTGTGAAGTGTTTCAAGAAAAACACTCAAACAAGGCCTTTTAACGTGACCATATAAGTCGCTACCAGTATGGCTCATAGTCACCGTAACTGAGATTAGATGTCTCGGCCAAAGAGATAAGGTTCGCCCCTTGTTCAAGTTTCAAATTTTTCCTTTCGTTTTGTAGGCTAATTATCACGCGGTGGGCAGTAGTACACAAATACAATGTTAGAAACTATAGAATTGTTCAGAACAAGCGTGATATAACTATATATACTTACTACTATGACCGCCATCCATTTTCATAACGACATTTTGTCTACATACAGTATATATTGACACTTATTGGCGCTGTCACTACACAGCAGTGTTTACTGCGCGGGTGATGGATGTCGCTGAATCAGGAATCAATCTTCGTTTGATACCGGTTAGATGGAGGGAATGGTGGAAGGACAATAGAAGTTTGTTATTTTTTCTTTGTGCAGCCTTGGAGTACTCTCTAAATAAATACATTCTGCAAAACCCAAAAAAAATTTGGTGATTGAAGTATAAAAAAAAGGTTGTGAATTATTAGAAGGAGTTTCGTCGGGAAAATAGTAAATGAGACATTTTTGATAGTGCAATATCTTCCAAAGCTTACGTTTCTTTCAGTTTTATGTAATAAAATCCTATAAAGTAATGTACCAAACACAGGTGACCTATCTACGTCATTAAAATATATTCGTGCACGACTGGAACTTATGAACGTTACTTCTAAACAACTAAGATGTGAATATGATAACCTATCTATATATATATATATATATAAAGAGTCACTTGCCATAATGACTAATCTTACGAGTTTCATTCAAAACCAACAAGAAAAATTTAACCAAATTATAACGTTTTTGGTATAGTTTCTTTTTGAATAGTGTTTTGATCTTTTTGTTCAGAATGGTTTAATTGCGTTCTAGTTTTATTTATATACAATATAGTAATAAGTATCCCAATAAAATCAATGAGACATTAAATAACCACAATTTTTTAATCATCCAAGAAAGTTTCTCTGTATATCTATAGATATATCTTGGGATAGATCCCAAGATTCTCCTATAAGAAAATAAGCTTTGTTTTATTTGTAACATATTTTCTTTTGTACAATAATTTACTTCAAATCCAAATAAATAAAAATGCCAAAATATCACCACACGCACCCCGCAACAGTATCAACATCTCACTGTTTCGTACAGGGCGGGCGGCGGCGAGCCCACATTTTCCAACCGGAAGTTCGTTGGGCGGACTCGAACAGCGGATTTATGGCGCCGCATCCGGTTCCGCCACCCCGCGATATACACATTATATCGATTTTCGATTCATATTTTTTGTTCGTACGAGCTTATTCTATTTCGTGTTGGAATTTCACTGTTATCATGGAGACCAAAACTAGAGCAATTAAATAGTTATAACTTTCACAAACAACCGCTTTGTTAATCAAAAATATACGTAAGTATGTAGATAAAAAAAAGTGAATCATAAATAATTCACTGTAAACTCCTATTTTCAATTTGTATAAAATATTCTCTTCAAATACATTATTGAAATAATTTTGGATGGAAAGAGATAATTCCCAGCGGGACTTGAAGCCACAATCCCAGAATTGTTTTAGCTTAGCATGCGTCAATGCTCTTTAAATAATATTTATACAAACACAATATTGTTCAAAATTATCTGAAATATTCATATGTCTGCAACAATATTAACGTTTTGTACCTAAAAATATATTATCGTGCCTTTACAGTACATCCCTCAAGGGATGAGCAAATAGATATGAATGTTTGGGAACATATTTTCTTAAATCATTTGGTTACGGTGGAACAAGCAAGAAGCCATCGTGATGTTAAGTGGAATCGCACTGCTTCCGTCACCCTGAGACATAAAGTTATTAAGTCTCATGTGTCTGTAATTTTACTGGCTCCAGCACTCTTTGCTCACTGCTGCCGGAACACACTGTCAGGTGCTTGGCGACAGATTTTCTACTTGATCTGGTAGCTAGCAAAGCGATCATGCCCAAGCCGTCGTTGGGGATCGAACTTTGGACCTGCGGCACTGCAGTCCATAGATATAACCGCTCGGTCATCATTGCTTCATTGAAACCTGAGAAAGGGCGAGCACAGTTACAGACTCCGGAATGTGCCATTATCTGTCAAATGGAACAACTATCTGACCCGGGAATCAAACCAAAGACTACCAAATTCCAACGCAACGCTATGCGCCGATCGACCAAAACTGATCACTTAAAAAGACATCGCTGCAGTTCTATATGTTTATCGAAAATTCCTCTTTAGTATTGTCTTGTTTTATACTTGTTTAAATTCACAATAGTTCTTGATTTAAACACAATATTAAATAAGTTACACCTTAAACTTGATACAATCTTGACTTCCGTTGCCCAGAGCAAAGAACTCCAATCAGAACTTCGTAATAACAAAACTCAAGGAAAGTAAACCGCTGAGTTTAACAATTAATAATATCTAACAAGTTATATGAACAAAGCATAGAAAACCATGGAATACGAGAACAGCTTATTCGCTATTATTATTATTAAATCAGTTTCCATGCTGTTTTTGTTTTAAGTAATGTTTTTGAAGAGCTCGTAGCGAAGCTTCGATACCGTTTATGCAACGTCCGCTGCATGGGTGACCGCATGACCGGTGAGAAGCATTTACTACTGAGCACTTCCTTCGTTAGTCGGTCCTGGTTTTCGTCTTAAGATAGCAGTCGTTATGGCATGGTGGTAAACCTTTTTGCGAATGCACGTCTGGCTATCTACTACCCTCAAGTAGAAAATCTATCGCCCAGCATCGAGTGGTGTGTTCCGGCAGCTGTCCTTAGGAACCAGTCATTCGCATCATCGCTTATCATCACTTACCATCATTTAAGATAGTGGCTATAGTATTTGACATAAAAGTTATCAAAAATCCCGCAATAAATATTCGGCTGAAATGTTCACAAAATATGAGTTTTACTGTGTATTTGAACTAAAAGAAAATAAAATTACGCGGAAATATATAACGTATTTTTTTTAAGTGTTTTGTTTTTGTTCTATCGTCAATATATATATATATATATATATAAGCATCATGCTTAATGTGATTAAAGTACATAATCTGAAGTAAAACAATAGTTAAAAACAGTCAAATAATATAAATAGACTCTCATGAAACATTCTGGACCGCTAACCGCTAACCCTCCATGGGTTTGCTCGCGTTGGCGGTTTATCCGCTAGGTACAAAACCGTCGGTATGCGACTCTGACTTGCAAATAACTGCTTATATTATTATTTCTTGCTATTATTATTTCTATAGCTACCACCCTAATGTATAAAATCTGTCGCCAAGCAGGTGCTTGTGCAGTTGTGTGTACCGGCAGCCGTCATTTAAAGCCAGTAATTCTATTTTAGCCTGGACAATATCAACGACCATATCATCTCTTACCATTCTTTAAGGTGTGGTAGTGGTCAAAGGCTGGCCTTTAGAAGCTATTAATATAAATTATATAGTAATATATCCTAATAAGGGTAAGCCTAATATTATTCAGAGGTGCAACACCAAAAACTGTATCAGCCGGATTGTCCACTGCTAAACACAGCCTCCTCCATTTCCCATAATCCCCAGGCTTGGCAGGTGTCTTGGGGACCGCAGTGTGATATATCAGTTCCTCAGAAAGCGCTGCTGCCCACATTCCGCTGTGTTACCCTTAGTCGCCTCTTACGACGCCCACAGGTAGAGATGGGGGGGTGACATTCTAGCCCGGCCACAAACCACACTCCAAATACTGCTATCAAAGATTCCTTTGTTAGAAAATTCCGAGTCATAAATGAAGTTTCCCTATAAGGCGGTCAATCAAAAACTAAATAATTCGAGCACCAAAACTTCGCAACAACAACACCACTTAATTACATAATGTTAACTCGTAAATAAGCCAATAATTGCCCAAATATTAGAAGTAGGGCTCTAAACGCTCGTCGTTCAATTCCCTTGGTTACCATTTAGAGCCGAAATCGGACAATATTTCGATTCTAATCGTTGACTCACACCTGGTACCTGGTTTAACAGCATTTGATTATAAAAGTATACAAATAAATATACCATGAATGGTCTATTTAATTCAGCAGCAATTACGAATTTGGTTAAACGAGACTCGGTATTTTGTGATGATACGATATAAAATACTTTGCCCATCAAAAATAGCCTTAGTGTCCTATTTTTGTCAACTCTAAAAAACTAAGAGATTTTAATTTACCTGTAGATTTGCCAGGTTACTAGTTAAAACCTATCTACATCTTCCCATAGCTATACAGCACTATACTATAGCATACCTACCAAGGAGTATTCTGGATTGGCGTAAGATAGACGGCAGCTTGTAAAACCAGAGTCAACACTATCTACAATATGTACTTGTAAGTATTGGTAAAGAAAACATAGTATACCTGTATACTTTATCAGCCGTATTGTCCACTGCTGAACACAGCCTCTTGGTTTGCCATAAAACCACGCTTGGCAGGCGTCTTGGGGATCGCAGTTTAAGATATCAGTTCCTCAGAAGGCGGTACTGCCCACTTTCCGGCATTACCTTTTGTCGCCCCTTATTAACATAATATTATGCCACATTATTTTTCTTGCAATACAACTATAATATCGATACGACGTATCACATATCGTAAAACTCTTTGGCCAGCATTCAACAAAACATATTGTTTTCAAACACAGAGACATGATTGTTTACAACATGAGCTACATTTTTCATTTTCGGAACCTATTCACACACTTTTCTGCAACAAAACACTCCACTTGCAGCTAAACAACAAGTATTCTTGGAACGCTCGAGCTCTAAGCTCGAACTAGAAACAAGTTTACTCTAAGTCCACTATTACAAAACTTTTCTGTTCTGGGAAACGCTTAAAAATCGCTCACGATATCGTTCGCATTCGTCTTAGAATGGAGAACTTGGTATCGATACTGGAGGTCGCATTGACCTAAATGAGCTAGCATTTGGCGACTCGCCGGCACCGTATCATATCCTTGATGTTATGCTTGCCTGGTACTTTTATGTGTTACATCGTTGGTTGTTATTACATGGGCCGTATTCCACTTGACGCCTATTCCGTTATTTTCGATAATTTGAACCACATATTGTGCTTATGGTACATAATAAATGTTATACCATAGACGAAAAATGTGGTCAAAATTATCGAAAATAACGAAATAGGCGTCAAGTGGAATACCCCTTATAATGAAAATATTACATAATATGCAAATTCAAATCCAACTTAAGGATAATATTAAGACATAGTGTAAAAAACAGTGCATTTATCGTTTATCATATTAAATCTTCGTAAAAGCCAACGCCGCAAGATGGTGGCCACAAAGTCTAGGTTTGTAACGTGGATATAAAGACTGTGATTACATTAACCAATATTGACGGTCGTCCTTATGCGACGTGTGTTTATAAGAATTCGAAATATATTTTCAAAAGTTAAATGAACTGTGTTCGTGTCATGAAAAGTAATTACATAAGGTTGAATAAAAAAGTTTTCGAATATATCAATGTTACTCAAACTAATTATAAAGCTAATACCTAATTTAAGTTCAAATTTTGTGAAAAACTAACATACTTATTATTCAGTAAAACCTAATTTAACTCTAATTACAGTGTTTTCAATCTACGCTAACTAATAACGATCTTTCTTACCTTATATTCAGAAGCAAGTAAGCATAAGTAAGTTCGGAGTATTATTTGACTAATGCGTGTTGAAAGTTTTAAATTCGTCATAAATTTCTTTGTCTTGGAATATCATATGCTTAAATTCAATAAGTAAAGTTTCTAATAGCTTCAATGGATTACGAGAGCCATTACACGAGTCTGGGATATTGTGATTAGATTTAAAGATTAGCCCCCTTACTTATAAAAACATCGCTATGTAGTTGCTAAGTAATGTATAACTAAACAGTGTTTAAGTAATGCTTAAATATTTCTTACTTATAAACGCTACATAGCACCTGTTTAGCTAAGCAATGGATAATGAGGTCGAACGTATTTTAAACTGACAACATTGTACTAAAAAGTATTATGAATGACCTAAATGGCCAAATAGCATGTATCTAGCGCTAAATATCTTGAAATTAAAAAGTAAATATAATACTTTTCTTTGTATAGTACCACCAACTTAACTGTGCAGTTTTCGAGGGCGCTACTGGTCAAGGAAATCAACTACGAACTGTCACAATTTGAAGGAATGTTGTAGTTATTTTTTCTGCCACCTGAACAGATAAGTTGGTGGATCTGTAACTAAATCAGCTGATCAGAAATATGGGCGCCATCTTGTTACTTAAAATTTAAACAAGGGTGGGACGGTGTTTAAATTGACAGCTGATTTAAGCAGTACTTAGGTACTGGATAAAGTTATGTAGCGTTTATGAGTAAGAAATTTTGCTAATCAGCGGCTATGTAATGTTTAAAATTTAAGTAGCGTTTATAAGTAAGGCTGTTGATTGGTATTGTACAACTTTGGTCAGTTATTAAAAGTCTTTAAATTTAATAATATATGCTTGTCATCAGGCTGTCTCGTCGCCTAAAGACATTACAATTGATACCTTTACAAAAAATAGGGATTGTGCAAAATAATAAGAATATCTAAGTTAATGTGGCAAGACCCAACAAAATAAATGTTATCAATTCTATATCGTTCAAAATTATAAAATGTACACGACACCAAACTATTTTATTTCCAAGAGTATACATATAGTAGTAGCTCACGAAGCGAGTCCCAAAAACATAAAAAAACACAGCTAGTTAGAACTTCTGTATGAAACAATAGCCGAAATATTATTTCCTTATAAATATTACATTGCGTACTATAAAAAGCAATCTTCTAAGGAACTGTTCTAAGGACCATTAATACAAAGTTTTCAATTCTAATCCGAACCTAAATCGACACCTAGGCTGGAACGAAACGTTTTCTTTTCAGCTCTTATTTTTTGCCAGAAACATCCGCTGACCTCGAGGACAGCTGCTATGACACATGACCTCCCTAAATCTGCCCCAGCAAAACATAAAACGCTCAGCAAACATTTAACTCAGCAAAAAGTGCACAGCTTAAAAATATGGGCGCACTTCAGCAATCAGAACGGTTGCGGACTGGGCGGGCGGCGCGGCCATTTTTTGCGAAGGGCGGATAATAAAAATAGTTCGATTTATGCGCACCAATCCGAGATTCAATGTTACACTGAATTTTCATTATGAATTCGGTAGATTTATCGAGTTCAAATCAATCTGATTTTGTGAGTTATTGAGTGAATATAGGCAGTAGTGTTTTTTATTTGGCTGCTTGCTGCTGTCGTTTAGGTTACTTTACGCGTTTTGTTTGATTATATGTAATAATATTTATCACTAAAATGTCGTTGAAGTAAAACGGAGGTGAGTTCAATTTCTAAATGATATTAATTTGAAATTGAAATTGATATTGAAAAATAATTGAAATGTATGATGCTAAGCTGACGAAAAACAAAGAAGTACATACATATGACCTACGAATTAAAGAAAATCTATTTAAACCTAGTACTAGTCTAGTAAAAGTAAAAAAGCATGTTATCTATAACAAAATTTTCATGTTCAACAAATTGCCATCAAGTTATCAGAGAATTGCTCGCAAATCACTCTAAAGGAAAGCTAAAGCTATTTTTTAACACTTATTATTCTTTAAATGAATTACTGGAAACGCATCGTGTAGTATCTTCGTTCAGGCCACAAATAAGCCTTGTGAAATAATTTACTTATATTTAATGAGTAAATTATATGGGATTAATAGTAATAACGTATATTTGGTGTAAATCAAAATTCAAATTACTATAATGTTTTGTATGAAATAATAATTGGTATATATTGTTGACATTTTAATTAATTTAAACACAGTCACATCTCTTTTCTAAGATAATTTAAGACATTGTTACTATTAATCGTATTAAGTTATTTTGAACTTGTATTAATTTTTTATTTTATATCAATATTGTGAACCATACATTGCTTAGTTATTTAAATATCAAATTTATATTGTAAATTGACTGGCCTAGTGTAGCTGTTGATGTAATAAGGCCAATAAATGATTCTATTCTGTTCTATTCTAACTTATTTTGAGTACCTTTTTTCACCTATTCTTACATTTAAAATGTGGCTATCAAAATATATTTTTCTTCTTGCTGATATTCCACTTTTCCAAAACCAAACGCCATCAGAACCCATAAATATTCATTGTCTAAGTGAAAACCTGAGGTCGATATCGGTAAAGTTCGGAACGATAACGTCACTCAACCGAACTTCCTTCCACGTTTCCTGAAACCTTGTAACAATACAAAACAGCCTCTCTGTAGCTGATTTCAATGATATCACCATAACTTGTGTTAAAGAGATAAAAATTAATAACCTTTGAAATTCGACAGCTTTTTGAATTTTTTGTTTACCTTTTATACTTTTGATATATAACAACATTGTTTAGGCTAAACTAGCATTACTGGCTCTCAAGTACACCTGCCGGTACACACCATTAGGTGCTTGGAGACAAATTTTCATTTCAAGGGTGGTAGCTAGCCAGGCTAGCATTCACAAAATTCCCTACCATGCTATAACTACTGTCATCCTTATACTATATTTTATGTAACTGGGACTAATGGTTTGATATGTCCTCCAAAGCACAGAAATGCTCAGTAATCGGTTCTACAAGCGGTCACCCTATCCAAGTCATGACCGAAGCGGACGTTGCTAACTTAGCTGACCGGTTAAGAACGGCTAAGCAAACTTTGATACGAGCGCTTCAAATGTCAATCATGTTCAAAAGCTTTTCAAGATGGCACCAGCAATATTATTTTAAAGTCGAGAATACCATAATCATGTAGAATGATAACCGAAAATTGCAGCAATGATAGCTGAGCGGTAATAGCTATGGACTGTCGTACCGCAGGACCATGACGCAGTCTCCACCGCCAGCTTAAACTTTACCTCATGGTGGAAGAGCATTTAGAGTAGCGAATGCTCGTTTGACTAGCTACCCTCAAATAGAAAATCTATCGCCAAGTATCTAACAGTGTGTTTCGGCATCAATCCTTGAGAGCCAGTAAAATTATAGGCACATAAGACTTAACAATTGTAGGTCTCATGCAACATCTGTTATTAGCAGAGTTTACCACTTAATCAGGTGGGCCTAATGCTGGTTCCGTCACGAACCCTTAAAAAAATAAAACTAGTTAAAAACGCGAATATCTCTAGGCAAAATCCCGGCACAGGCACAGTCTTGAAATTCTTAATAGTACTCGTAAGAAAGTTAAATGAAAAAAAGAACATACATATATGTATAATGTGAACATTTATGAACGAATCTGCAACCTTACTTACTTTACCCTCATGAAAAGTTGTGGAGCACTACCTATTGTAAATCTAAACAAGCGAGCTCTCAAAGTGTTTTGAAGTTGAACAACTCTTCATTTTTATTCACGTACATTTACTTTGTCAGATTTGTGAATATACTCGTACGATAGAACAAAAAGGTATACTAGCTTTATGCCTTGAATAAACTGCAACGAAAGATAAAAAGAAAATATCATCACGCCTATTTTGCCCGAACGGGTGGGCAGAGGTGTCTTTTTTTATGCTTGACGGGTTAGCCTTTGACCACTATCTCTCCTGATGGTTACTGGCTCTCAAGAACAGCTGCCTCAACACACCGTTTTTTGACGACAGATTTTCTACTTGAGGGTGGTAGCTAGCCAGGCGAGCATTCGCAAAATGCCCTACCACCATGCTTTAACGACTGCCATCCTAAGACAACCACCGGGACCGACGGCTTAACGTGCCTTCCGAAGCACGGAAGCGCTCGTAATGTCACTCATCCAACTCATGACCGCGGCGGATGTTGCTTAACTTTGGTACAGCTAAGCAAACTTTGCTACGAGCGCTTCAATCAGTCTCAAGTTCAATGTTTCGCCTGTAATTATTTGGTCTCATGTAATTGGGGGCGGGTCTGTTACCCACCGGGCACAGTTCCAGATTATTTTGACTACAGACTTTCAACATCAAAATATGTCCTTAAACAACAAACATATATGACATTTTTCACCTCGGGTGAGATATGAACCTAGTTATGCGCACAGTCTGACTTCTCATAACATATCCTATGTTCTTCTTCAACACTTGTTTTGTTCGTGTATGTACTCCAACTTTACCAAACACCATTTCTCTTTATAGTTCATTATACATCTTGGCTTATTTAATACATGATTATCATTGTCCTTTATGCAAAGTGAGCTTTTCAGCCTCGGGCTTGTAAATACACGACACATTTCGTGTTAGAGTTAAGAGATTATCGCGCCTACGCTCCTTGCAAGATTTCATAATCTCATGAACATATTATACAAGAATTCGCGCTGTGAATAACAACACAGGGTGTAACATTTTAGTGATATATGCAATTTTTACACAGTGCAATTATTCCAGTGCCGTTTTTATGCCTTAGGGAAATTTTATAAGAATAACGTTCGTGGAATGTATGGATCTAATAAACGTAAGGCAATAATTAAGAGTTGAAAGAAAAACAGTGCGAGTGCAGAGATGCGAATATTTAAATTGATGGCGTAACGATAATAGACAAGTTAAATAAGTAAATCGAAAGATAGTACACATTACTGGCTTTATATCTATATATATTTATAAACAGAAACGGTAAAGATTAAATAAACAAATAATTTATTAAAAAGTCCCCTTATGGTTCGCTAGCAACCATTTCATATACAGCACGAATCGCATGCTTTTGTTAGATATGTATTGCTCTCTCTTAGCTGCAGATTCTCACAAGAATACATCATACGACAGAACACTGAAAGTACGCGAAATAAATAAGCCGAGCCGTACCTACATCCGTTCACTGTCTTATCTTACGAACTCGATATCCAGCAGAATTCATTCTCCCGGATAGTAGACATTAGTAGCTAGATAGGCGACCATTAAGATTCTAGAATTTAAATTTATTTGAATTAAGTTATATACAAATAATTTAAGAACATTAAGAGTACTACCGCCATGCTTATGTCCTTCCACAAATCCGAAGAAAGGTTATCGCAGTCTGAATCATAAAATCGAAACTTCATAACATTCTACAATATGTTCTTGCGTCGTCCTCTACGTTTCGAGAAAAAATATATTTTATTATACCCTTGTGTCAATGGCCTTAGCATTGCCAAAAAATATATTTTAATCAACCCCACATATATGAGACAAGGACATGAAAATAAAGTTATTAATAATAACCAAGGCACAACACTGTATACTAAGGCGTAAAGTAAATTATCGTAATCAATAACGTACTTAACACTATCAATCCACATGTTACCAATACACCTAATGACACCTGAGAATACAGGGGAGGGAGCGCATGCATTTATTACATATAACACGCTAGCGGGCGAAACGTACTTGTGAGATATATATACTTATTGGTAAGGTTCCTCGTAGATTTAAGTAGTATTAAAATATCACAATAAATAAAGAAGTAGTTTGATATGAAATAGATAAGGTAACCTAATTTACTAGTATTTTTTTCAGTGATTAGGATTTTATATATAAGTACACAAAACACTACAAACAAACTATGTACAACAAATACAGCTACTACAAGAAATACCAAAAGAAATTAAGGCGACCTAAAGGTCTTTGTAGGCCCACAGGTAGTCCAAACTTTCTAGCACACTACCAGTTGGTAGCATAGCCACGTTGGATATCAATGCTTATTTATTGATCTAAATAAGTTCCAGCATTTGATTATGTACGAGCAACACGATTAGTTTTAGGATTTTTAGGCAGTGATAAACTACACGAGTAGAATGTGAAATTTCATAGAATTTTGCGAACATTACACGTAGCAAAAACTGGTAAAATTGCTAGACTTCATACATAAAACAAAATTTTCACGTCCATACTATCAAACTATATGGGCTGATGAATATGGATATACTTTATGAATAATATTTATTTGAATTTCAAAACATGATTTCAAGCACTTTCGCATTCTAAGTGAATATCATATCTCACGTTACACATTTTTAGAGTACAATTTTCAAAATAGAATCTGCGTCGTCCCCTATGACAATAAAACATAATAAACTAGTGACTCGCCCCGGCTTCGCAAAGTTGCAATGCTGATACTAAATATAATACAGAATATCTTTATATACAACGTTCACAGCTTCTTTTTCATTAGACAATACAAACTGTTTTCTTTAGAGGTTACTCTTGAAATGTTAAAGGTTACTAATATAATTTTAGAGGTCTCTAATGTGATGTCAAGACATCATATTAGAGACCTCTAAAATTATCAGTGTCACTCTAGTATATTATGTATGTAGAATACATATAAACATTTCTCTTAAATCAATCAATTTAAAAAAAATCCATCTAAGGATACATAGGGACAGACAGCGGGAAACGACTTCGTTTTTTACTATGAAGTGATTAGAGCATATACAACAAAATATTATGTGTGTTAGCACGATATCCTCGGTATGCAAATCTCACTTGTACTTGGCCGGTTCTTATGATTCTCATGTGTGGTAAACATGATAAGGCAAAGCTTACCGCTTTATTTATTTACCGGAATAAATCTCGTCCTCAAGACGCTCCGCCACTGTCGACAGCGTCGTCGCTTGCAACCGTGTGCAGGAAATTAAAATCAGTGGCAGTTGGAAATAATGAGAATCCCATTACTCACAAACTCACAACCCCTCACCCAGCCCACCTGCAGTATGAGTTTTGCGCGAAATTAACGCGGCAATCTTGGAAATCTGCCGTTCCTCGTAAATGAAGCATTTTCTGCATAACAATATTGTGCTATTTATCAAATAGCTCACGTTTTATAGTGCTCTCAGACAAAAGGGGGGACAATTTAGTATATACTGATATAGAATTAAAATTGGTAACTACCAATGTGTTAATATCGGTAGCAAGAAGGTACAGAATCACAATTGGAATGTACTAAGTGTAATGAGAAAAAAGAAGGTAGCTGGAGGTAGTCTAGATTTAAAATGGGTATGTACCAAAGAGTTTTGAATAGATCGCAAGAATAATGGTAGTGTAGAATCAAAATTGGTACGTATTAATTTACCTAATTGTTTGAGTGGAAGCAAGGACTTACTGGGGTAAGATCAAAATTGGTATAAACCAAAAGTCAGATCTATTGCTATTGGGCATTAGCGCTGGCTGTAAACAAAACCTATTAATTTGCCAGGCAAATTGGGCCTCCAGATTTTTTCTCAATATAAATAATAATAATGTATACTCGTCAATGCCGGGTTGTTCACGGCTTGTGCAGTTTTACAAAGCTAATAACGAGTGAAATTGCTCCCCTACTTATTATTTCTTTGTAGTTCCCTAAACATATTGATACCCGTATTTACAGGTCAATATTAATTGATTAAAACTAACCTAAGTTTGACACATACTAAAGGACATTTTTAGCCGCCTTCTACGTAAATAACAGTAAGTTAAATCGGCTAAGAATGTCCTTTAGTACAGGACAATATTGTTATCTGTACATCTAGATCGGCATCAAATTCCCATGCTCGATCTTTAGAGGTTAAGCATGATCTATAAATTAATATTCATATCCTCTGGCACCCCCTGTTATGTATTTACATAATATTAGTATAGGAAATCGTATACTTCATTATTATGCTCAAAGATCTCAGATAAAATTACATGTTACACTGCTGTGTAATTTCATGTATATATTTTTTTAATACATTTTCAAACCTGAGTACTATCGGATGATATTACTATGGACAATCTTTAAGCATTATTACTTTACTATGATCCTATAAGATCTCAGATAAAATTATACCTTACACCGCTGTATAATTTCATCAATATTATTCGTGCTATTCATTTTTCAAACCTGAGTACTTTCAGACCAGATTGTATAATTTCGCGCGGGATTTTATATTGGGAGGTGAAAACAATGTAGATTCATTTCGTGTGGGGTGAGTAATGGTGTGTTTATGGGCTATTAAGTTATTATTGCCAAAAATATATATTTTTATAATTCTTGAAATTATTTGAAGTACGATGCGGATACGTGACTCTGCCGAGAAGGTCGATGCCTCAAGCTCGAATACCGTCCGAGGTTAATACGTTTGCGGTACTGATAAGTGTAATAATGTTTTTAGGTCTTATATGTTTTTGATATGTTGATATGGGATTCCATGTCTCCTGCGACACCAAAATATCTATACTGCTAGTAGGCATGTTTGGAGAACATTACTCGTTTAAAGACTTTTAAATAAAGCCTTAAAATTCATGCCTTTTTCCTATTTAAGTATTTTGCATGTAATAACAGGAGAAAAATGGTTAAAAATAAATCATGTTAGCACACTAATTGGTTTAAATTAATCAAAAGGAGCATGCACATGTGGCTGCTATCAACAGGGTAAACAAAAGTTATTCTACAATAAATGCTAAGCCGCGAGCTCACGGTCTCGCGTTAATACACGGGATGCAGGAATGTAACATTTTGTAGACTAAATCGTAGGGCTGGCATTCAACTTAAATCTATATGACATGAATAGTTAAAATCTTGTTTGATTTTGACTAAATTCGCATGTTTAATACTGAACTAGCAGCGGTACCCGTTGTTTTACTAACAGAAATAATTTTACTATCTAAAACAGATAACGTATTATGTGTTTTAGATAGTAAAATTATTTCTGGCCATTTGCGAAACCAAAGTTTGATACACGATGGTTTTCAAGTTGAAAAATCAGACAAGCAGTCAAATAGCTGATCAGCATCTCGTATATTATATTGCTGAATACACATACCGCTCAATAAGATGATATGTATCATCTGATCGACAGCCGATAATAATTAATATCAATGCCAAGTAACATATCACCAATAAAAAAAAACTTACTTAATCACACCAAACGCTTAAGGTTGACAACCCTAAGAGAACAGTGCATTACTTATATAGTGTCGTTACGCAGCGAGCGAGGCTCCAATATCTTAGTGTGCAAGCGTCTTTACAGTGTCTTTCTCAATCCAATTTATTGTTTTAATCTGTGAACTTAAGCTCTCCTACGTGACAAATTCTCATTGTAAGATAGGACGTAGAGTATTTAACTGTACGAGTACCTAGGAAGTTTCAGAATTTCAATCTTTGACATATATTTTTGCTTATTTTCACTAATATGCTTTTACATAGATTTCTAATCTATAGAGTAGTTTTGTGTCTGAAGACTGGGCTCTGACCTGAAAGCCCTTGTTGAGGGTGTTCTTTTTTTAGTGTATACTATACTATACGATTCTAGGCTAGCCTACTGCTATCTCACCTATTGATAAGTAAAGCTGTGGTTAAAGAAGTTGTTGAGGCTAAGTCAAGAATAGAAACTGAATCTCAAATACAGCTGCAAGAACCTACTGTTAAGTGCTCGTTGACTGTCTTTCTAGTTGACGGTGTTAGCGTGACGTTATTCTGAGGCTGCCGGTTCAAGTTACTTGGAAGTTTTTTCCATCTGAAATAATTTCTCTGTTTTCGCATAGCTTAACTAGTAATATTTTAAAGGGCTTTGACGCATGCCCCTTAAAATAATAGTAGTCAAATAAAAAAATGGTTTCATCGGTTTGGTGTTTTGTGTTGATCGTATAACTTACCAGTCTAAGAAAATAGTCTTCTGCTATTTAGGTAGATGTCACCAATGTCAAAAAGACGTGTTATCAAACGGATCGAAAACATGCGACTGGTCGGCACACAATGCTTATTTGAAAATGCACCAGGAAGGTATTCTGGGGTTGCGGGTTCAAGTCCCACTGGAATTTATCTTTTTCCATCCGAAATCATTTCTATGATTTCGCTTAGCATGCGTTAATGCTCTTTAAAATAATACTAGATAGAAATCCGTCCAAGAAAGTGAGCCATGGTTTGTAGATTTACACCGCGTTTAACTTACCATCTAACTTTTGAAAATATAATATAATATATATAATAATATTTTGTATAAAAAAAGTGTAAAAGAACTGTTATATCATCTTCTGTTCTGTCATACAGCTTTATCTACATCTAGGCTGATATTATAAAGAGGAATGATTTGTATTTTTGTAGTTTTATATTTTTGTATGCTAAGAATAAATTATAATACTACCGGACCGATTTGGATGAAATTTGGTATGGATATAGTTTGAGACCCGGGGAAGGGCATAGGATAGTTATTATTCAATTGCGCAAAAAGAGGTTAATGGTTTGCACGATAACGAATATACGCGCGGGCGAAGCCGCGGCGGAAAGCTAGTACTAAATAAACAACCATTTCATCATTCTCCTTTCCAGTATCATAATATCAACTAAACAAACATTTTGCATCGACCTACGCGTATTAGTGCGGTATTTTAATAACATAACAATATTATAAAATAAACATATTATTCTCCTGTACAGAAATAATGAGATACCTCTAGTGATAAAATAAAGGCCTCAGGTATTTTCACACAATTATTACATAAAATATACATTTCAAAGGTAAAAGTTGACCTACTTTAAGTAATATAATAGCGGCACTTACCAGGGTAAGTTTAAACCTAAGCTCTGCTCCAATAACGTTCCTTTCCAACAATTATTTATTTTCAGCATTCCTGTCATCTTGACCTATTTTTACACGCCAGCCTAAAATGGAGTGTTATTTTTCAGGGTTCATGTATGTATGTATGTGAGTTTCTTTATTCCACCATAAATTCTAAACGGCGTAACCGATTTTAATGTATGAGATATCGTTAGATTCGTCTTGATAGCGCAGGTGACACTAGTTATACGTCACAGTACATAAAAATTAAACTAACGGATTTTAGACGCCATTTTGTGAGTTCAAAAAATATAATTTTCTTCCCAACCCAACTTGGGTATCAAAATAAAGGACTTTAAAAAACAATTCCATAAACATATATAACTTGCAGTTTGAATTTCAATGGAACTATAAAACGTTTGACGAAGATAAATAATTTGCAGTCGGTTTACATTTTTAATTAATTTATACTTTACTGTTGTCTCTCAATTATTTTTCACAACCCAAATGTATGATTTATAATGGAACCAGCATATTGTACAGCAGTTGTATTTGTAATATTACCCATACCATTCAAACCAGAACACAGTATTGCGAGCATTACTGCTTGGCTGTAGAAATATGTATGGTGGCAGTATTTTCCCGAACAAACTCGCAAAAAGATTTCTAATACTACCAATATTCTAATACATTATAATGTATTAATATTGTAATATTTTCTTAATTGAACTTCGTTCTGTTAGATAACGCGAGAAACGTTTAGTACTTATGTTATTGTATTGCATCATGTTGTTTTGATAAAGAAAGCATTATCTGTCATATTATGTAAGATACGGACATTAAGATAATAATAATTTAGTTAAAATCAGAAAGACAAAAATATTATCTTTTTACATATTTCGTGCCTTGTACTAAAATTTTTTTTTACATCTTCATTTCATTTTTCTGTCGCCAAGCACTTAACGGTGTGTTCCGGCATCTGTCCTTGAGAGCCAGTAATTATAAGTTGGCCTGAACAACATCTTCGACCACATCATCACTTATCATCAGGTGAGATAGTGGTCAAAGGCTAACCTATCATGCAATAAAAAAAACATCTTCTGAAAAAGTTTTTTTTTGTTAATTGATAGGCTACCTTGCGTACTCGTATCTCACCTGATACTAACTAACGATGTGCACACGCAGCTAGAACATGATGTTTTAGACAGTATGATTGCCTTTCAAGGAAAATTTCTGGATCACATCGCCAGGTGCTTGACAACAGATATTCCACTTTGAGGGTGGTAGCTAGCCAGGCATTCACGAAATGCCCTGCAACCACAGTAAAATACATTGAGTATATTAAATAGAATTGTAGGTATATTTCATCGCCGTTGCTATAAAACCTAAACAAAGAAGGCCTTATAAGGATTATATGAGCTATTTAACACATTTCCCAGTATTGAAGCCGTAATACCTTTGTGTCACCTAGCGCCTTTCCATAAAATAATAATAACCAGGTAGAAGGCTCAAAGAATACTTACTACCCTGTTAAACTTTCAGTGTACACGAAGTAATGTGCTCACAATGCATGTGTTACCTAGCTAGGGGCTAGAGGGTTCTAAGGCCTCGTTCCTCTTAGCCGAGTGTAAAATATGAGACGCTCGTGGTTTTGCATCTCTTAGATTATGCAGTGTAGCTGCACCTTAATAAAGTGCACTGGAATTATGTAAAGCACTTGTGTGGAATTTATGTATCTGCAAGGTTTGTATCTTAACTAGAAAAGTAAATAAATAGAAGTCTAAGTTATTTATGTTCCTGTTTATCGAATGTCACAATACTTTATTCAATTTTGGCATCTACGACGCTTATATGAAAGTCATTTACATAATTGTACTATTAAAATTAATTTAATATAAAAAATCACTTTTTGAGGAACTGATATCTCACACTGCGATCCCCAAGACGCCTGCCAAGCGTGGGGATTACGGCAAACACCCCTAACAATGGGGGAAGCTGTGTTCAGCGGTGGACAATCCGGCTGATACAGTACAGTACTATTAAAATACCCTACTGCCGTGTTCCGCAAAAAAGGTATAGAAAAAACCAATTCGAGAAGAACGAGCAAGAAACTCGCGGATATTATATAATTTTTCTATTATATATTATAAAATTCTATGATAAAATTATTATAATATTATTACAAAGGTTGACTGAGATAAGTTATTAGCGAAACTGCAGTTAAATGGTGACAAAATTGGGCAATAAAATAAAGCATTATTTTATTGCCCATATGGCAGCCGCTACTGTCCGGATATATCGTAAATTACTCTTTTTTTTTATACTACAGTAAATATGATAATTTCATTGAATGCCTGCGTGCAGTTAGTCAGAATCAAAGTATTCTTAACGGAGCCAGATATAACACTTCTAAGTCGCAGTATCAAATGTCCGATCCGTAACGCAATTGGTGATTGTATGAATAAAATATTTGTGCTAGATCATAACTACACCGTGGGACTTGAATGTCATCCCCCCCATCTCTACCCGTGGGTGTCGTAAGAGGCGGCTAAGGGTAACACACCAGAAGGTGGGCAGCAGCGCTTTCTGAGGAACTGATATCTCACACTGCGATCCTCAAGACGCCTGCCAAGCGTGGGATTATGGCAAACCCCCCATAATGGGGGAGGCTGTGTTCAGCAGACAATTCGGCAGATAGAATAGAGAGTAGAGTAGATCATAAATGTCTGTACTTTAGCTCAAATGAATCCTATTACAGATATGGATGTATAGTACTGTATTTTTCTAATATTTTACCTTACTACAGTAAGAAATGATTACCAATATCTTAATGATGGGGGCCACTTAAATGATACTTAATTTTTTTATCTAGACATTGGTCTTAACTGATTAATTTCACAACGTCACTATCGTCTTAATATCAAATGCAAGACCTGAAAATTTAGTTGTAAAAAAACCTTCACCAATTCCCATTAGCGCCCGATAACCAGAGCCGTAATTGGACGCTCAACTTAACAAGGCCGCCAACTTCAACGGGTCTGTCTAAAAGGGAACAAAAAAGAATACGCTCGCTATAGATAATAATGCCTGCAGTATATTTTCACCAGATGAATCTACCGTCACTTTCATCAGGTGCAGGCCACACAATTTAGCTGTAAAAAATATTCCCTCTTCCATTACCGTCCGATCACCAAGTCCGTAATTGGCCGTTCGACGTAATAAAGCCGCTAACTTCGACTGGCTGGTCTGAAGGGGAACAAAATAAGTAAGTACACAAGATTAATTGTCCCCCGATGCACTGAGCGCATCCTCTACTTCTAAGATACTAAGTATCTACGAGTACATAGGTGATTTGGTCGTTATTTGCTATTAGATAGTTACGGAGCTGTGAAGAGCTGTTAAGGGGGAACTTGTAAGTATTGCTATGGAATAGAATGATTCATTGGTAACTAGTTGCTCCCCGCAGTTTCACCAGTGTGGTGATGGATGATGATGAAAGTATCCTGTGTGTTAATCGAGTGCATTATCTATCTCCATACCAATTTTCATCTATCGGTACCAGCCGTTTGAATGTGAAGAAGTAACAAATGATTAGGACGAAGTAGTCTTTGAAAAAAATCAGAGATTTCGTCCGTCCTACGCCCTTAGCGTAGGAGGTAGCTAGACCTCGGTTCGCACGCAAGTGTCGTTCACTACACAATATTTAAACGGCGTGTTTTTTTTAAATAAATTCATAACATGTAATCGTTTTAAAAAAATTTGAATATCATTATTAAAGGCCAGAATAGAAGCCTCAAGTAGAAAATCTGTCGTCAAGCACCTAACGGTGTGTTCCGGCAGCTGTTCTTGAGAGCCAGTAATTCTAGGTTAAGCCTGTTAACACCTTCGACCACGTTATCACTTACCATCAGGTGAGATTGTGGACAAAGGCTTACCTATAACCAATAAAAAAATGTACCAATATGTAGTTATTTAATACAAGCATAAGTAAATATTCTTGTAATAAAAAACTGCACCGTGGTAGCATTAGTTTAAAGTATTATCTCGAATAGCATTGTTTAACCAAGTACTGTTTAACCCTAACGCTTCCACTATCGATACATCATCATTATCAGCCTTCCATACCCCACGCTGAGGCTTAGAGAAGCTCAGCGCTAATCAAAGCTCTGCGTTCAAGGCTTTACATCGTCTGCAGAATAAGCGATATAAAAAGGACCACGTATCTGCATAGAAACGATATAAAAAGATCTCCGGAACGAGATAAAACTAGCGACAACTTGTGAAACTCTGTGTATGACGGCCATCTTACAAACCAGGGGTGTCACTTAAAGACGGTCACACTTTAATAAACAGGGTTATTCGTAAAATGCTAACAAACTCTTAGGGTTGACTTCTGCTAGTCCTGATAAACATTTTGAAATGTATTTTTCTTGTCTATGTGTATTTCACGGAATAAGCACGACGACCACCGGATGATAAAAGTATCTTGTGCCTGTAATGTATTATTTCATACTTTTTATTACTTTACTTGATGTAAATATTCAAAACTCTATTCAAAGGGAGCGCGGTGCGGTCCAGTGTTGCCGCGGCTGACGCTCTTGGCTCGGAGTAGGCATTGTCTTTTACTTTTTCATCTCAAAATGTTTGTTAGGACTAGCAGAAGTCAACCCTAAGAGGTTTTTAGCATTTTACCAGTAACCTTGTATATTTATATATACACCCAACTATCTATTCAGTAGTAAACTATTAATTTTAAGTCACTTTAGGTATGACATAATACACAACCCTGTTGAATTTTGTAAACTTTACTTGTGATGTACTCTGTAAATAGGTACTGAAATTCTTGGCGTATTTAATAACAGATTCTGATCGTGTAAATTTAATATAGATAAACTTACCTTATTATTTTGTTATTAAACAGTTAACACCCCTTTTCTACTGTTCCATTATTGTTTAACTCTATTTTTCTCTTTTCTTTGTGCGAGCATCTTATTAAATGCTTAGTTTATGATGATATTCTTTTTAAGTTTTCACGTCGACTGAAATAACATGATTATGTTATCTGAATGAAACTTAAGTGTGATTCAAAGGATTAGCTGGACGATATCGTCCACTGCTGATGCTACGAGTTCAATAGCATACCGAAAGATAAAGTTTCTTAAGTTTAAACAATGCAGACAAATTCGCAGGACGCAGCACGTTGCTGAAGAATAAATTCATTGTTGCATTCCTAATTGTTGTCATGAGGTATGCCATGTAGCCATTGCATATATCGATCCGATCGGTCATCCTAGAGTTTAGTTTGTTCACAGTTCTATACAGTCCCACTTCCCCTATACATATTTACTAAGGATACTCGCTGGACAGTTATAGATGCGTTTCCGGTACTGTCAAGTGAACTTGTCGATTAATCTTGCACCTTCCAGTAGAGAGGAGACGAAGGTTTAAGTTTAAACTAGTTCCTTTTATACTTGAGAACTAGTATGGTACCAATTCAAGCGTACCATTTATTAATTGATAAAAGTATCGAGTACCAGTATTGAGTATGATTGAAATATTAAATTTATTCAACATCCATGATCACCGTTGAACAATGCATTCCTTATTTGGGAATTCCCATTATCCTCACGCTTGGGGATCGCAGAGTAAGATAGTAGTGCTTCAGATAGCACTGAAGACCATCTTCTAGTATTTTCCCCTGACAACTACCTCAAGAAGATATGGGCACCCCACGGACCCCAAGCCCTGCACCCGAGGGTTCACTAGCCTTAGCCATGCACCCTACCAGTCTCTAGCGCGGCACCCCACGGGTCATTATGTACGTATGCTAGGAGCATAATATAAACTTTTCCCGTTGGTAAGTTATTATTACAATTAATATTTTTTGTCTCTCTAAAAATTAAACAGTCATTATGGTTTGATGATTAATGTCAAATAATGTCAAGTGTTTCACGTAGATTGCATGATGACCGAATGACAATTACTAGTCGAAAATTAAGCAGGACGTGGTAATTTGAAGGAAACTTATTATTTACATTAAATAAAATTATCATCATCTTCTTTCCCAACTCCCAATTATGTGAGGTAGGAAAACGGCTAATTCTATATAAAAATAATCGTTCTATGTCAGCCACAATTTTGAATTTAAGTTGTGGGTTGACTCGAACAATTACGAAAAGATGGACAGCCATAAATCAATCTTTGGTCTATGGCAGTAGCAAATAACTTAATACAGTCCCTAAATACGGAATACTTTATAAGAGCTGTGTAGCTGGGTTATACGACTGTTTATTTGGTAGATTTTACCCATTTATATGCCCATGCTCCCTGGGGTGCCGGGTTATAATGTCATCCCTCCATTTCTACCTGTAGTTGTCGTAAGAGGCGACTAAACGTAAAATACCGGAGGGTGGGCAGCTGTGCCTTTTGAGGAACTGATATTTTAATCTGCGATCCCAAAGAGGCCTGCCAAGCGTGGGGATTATGGGAAACCCCTCTTAATGGGGAAGGCTGTGTTCAGCAGTAGACTTCCGGCTGATACAGTACAGTAAGTTGGTAGGCGTTATAACCCACATACATCACATTGACACAATAGACAGTCTTATTGTATTAGTCTCTATTGTGCGCAAGTGGTGCGATTACCCCGTGGGGTGCCGGGATAGAATGTCACCCCCTCTCCCGTCTTTTGCCGTGAGTGTCGTCAAAGGTGACTAAGGGGCTAAGGGACTAAAAAATATCGGAAGGTAGGTAGCAGCGCCTTCCGAGGAACTGTTATCTGATACTGCAATAACCAAGAGGTGGGGATTATGGCAAACTCCCCCTTAATGGGAGAGGCTGTGTTCAGCAATGAACAATCTGACTCATACAGATGTAATGATATGCAGCGCCGATTCGTTGCTTCTTTACATACAACATAATTATAATCACGCCTCTTTTCCCCGAAGAGGTAGGCAGAGCTGTGTAAACACTCTCGTTCCTTTTTAAACCGGGTTATACTGGCATATACTAGCGTTTTTAAGCGACTTTATTATTTCTATTTGCCACCACTTCTATTACATTGTGTTGTTGGTACGTTCTCAACAGTTAAGCGATCTAGTATCCATAAATTCGAACAGCTCACCTGTTACAAGGTAGTATTAAAACTACGTGTTCTCATCTCAAATTCTACGAACAACGCTTCTTTAGTAATGGATGAGTTGGAATGTCTAATGAATAGGGGTGCTGTTACGCTACGTCAAAAGACGGTCCATAACGGTATCTTTGGCATCTGTAGAATGAAATGTATAATATTGTTTACATATATATATATACCTATAATACTATATATATAATTACATATATCAAGATTATAGTTTTACTTGTCATAAAAAATTAAAAACATGAATGATTAATGACTAACTACTTGAGGGTGCTGGCTAGACAGGCGGGCAATCGCAAAATGCCCTTCCACCATGCATACGTTTACCTACAACAATAAGAATTTCGCTATATCTATAATATATCTATGATAAATAAAATATCTAAGTTATCGATCTGATTATTGAGAACCTTTGTCTATGAAAACCAAAATCACCTTACATCATAGAAACGTCATGCAATTAAGAATCTTTTTTGAGACTAACACTATGCCCATGCGACTAATTCAAGGTAATTTTGATTTAATGGTTCCATCTATCACTCTGCGATGTCGCAGGTTCCAAAAGTTCAGTTTTTCCTGCGAAAAAGAAACGTAGGTACTTAGTCTTAATTCAGAGCTTCTAGGAAACTCGAGTAAACCCATAGAGTAGAGTGGGCGAAAACGGTGCACCACTGGAGTGCGCAGGAAATTAAATCACTACCGCCGTACTTAATAATCTTGAGCCACTAGCATTTTCCGATTAAGAAAACGTTCGTAGAGTGTGATTCACTGAAAGCTTTTAACCTATAATTCTCGGAGATATATAATAATTACCACAGTTTATATACTCGTATGTTTATACGTACCCTTTTCAATTGAATCAATTGAAACTTATTTAGAGTATATTTAATACAAATCCTTTATGAATATTTTTTTTATATTATTTAGAATTATTTTATGACCTTTAAAAAGTAAGCATGTCCCAAAACGTAGTTATTATTGAAAGAAAGTATTTTCTAACATCGGAATCTTGTAGCTAGAGGACTTAAAATGTCATGATGTGTTTGATTTATTAAATTGATTTTGCTACTATGCTGAAAAATTAGGCCCAAATTTTTGTTGTAACATTGTGGCCCCTTTGCAAACCTTGTGACACTGGTCTGAAAGTATTTTTCATTCGAAATAAGAATAAGGTACAGTCAAGATACTCCTTTATTTCTTTTATAACTTTATTGGTACAAGGACACTTTTACCCTGACTTCCTTTGGCAGGAAGTTAAATTCTCCTTGGGCAAGTAAAATAGTGCAACGATTGAATACAAAGATAATTTAACTTTGTTTGCACATTTTAAAGCTGAAGGGATGTCGATCTTAATTTTGAAACTTTATGCTCTTCTCTGGGGTGCGACAAAGGAAATTAAATAATCATTAAATCTGGAATATTTGAGTAAAAGTCGTTTTCTTCACTGAGTTTCTAAATTATATATTTAGTATGTTTGCTAACACCTACCTCGTACAACATGCTGTACTTAATAATATAATAGTATTGAAATTAATATCTTGCTAAAGTTATAAAAACCAGGTATTCTCACTTATATTGGACAACATTAAGTGTCGGTTTCTTTTATTCTATGGTTTCGGGCATATCCGATGCCGCTCACGTTGGTTGCGCGTAGTCGTGACCGCGATTAGACACGTAAAATCACCTGATGAAGGGCATCTGATATGCACCAAAACCTTAGCAACAATACCTTTTCTTTAAATTTTCGTGTACGAAACTCATGTCTCTAAATCATAAACGAGGTCTATTCGCGCACGAATTAAAATCAAAATAATAATATTTTGACCAGCCTCGACGTTTCGATCAAGTTGCATTGAGTCTACTCGTGACCACGGTCAATGCAACTTGATCGAAACGTAGAGGTTAGTCAAAATATTATTATTTTGATATTAATTCGTGCGCGAATAGACCCATTTACGATTTAGAAATTTTAGTCGAATAGTCGACAATTTCCTCTAACATAAATGAGTACAGACGGTTGTTAATTACATTATAACTTCTTTTACGTACGAGAACTTTCAAACTAAAACAATACATATAATACTTTTTTGTTGATCACTCCCATCTAACTTTATTATTTAGCTTAATGTGCTGACTGCCAACACACTGAGCAGCACGCCAACAGCTGACTGTTGAAACCGTTTGCCATCGACGCCAAAATCGTTGTGGCTGTTACAACTGTCTGAAGCGCTCGTAGCGAAGTCTGCTTAGCTGTACTTAACCGATCAGCAAAGTTAAGCAACGTCCGCCGCGGTCAAGAGTTGGATGGGTGGCCGTTAGTGACATTACTACTGAGCGCTTCCGTGCTTCGGACGGCCGTCGGTCCCGGTTATTGTCTTAGGATGGCAGTCGTTATAGCACAGTGGTAGGGCATTTTGCGAATGTCCGCTCGGCTAGCTACCACCCTCAAGTAGAAAATCTGTCGCCAAACACCTAACGGTGTGATCCGGTAGCTGCTCTTGAGAGCCAGTAATTCTACGTTAACCTGAACAACATCTTCGACCACATCATCACTTACTATCAGGTGAGATAGTGGACCAAGGCTAACCTATCAGGCACATTTTTTTTAAACACTCCTAATATAACTGGCTAGCTTGACATCACTTTTTCCACACCTAAATTAAAAGCAAAATATATGTTGCAACAATTTATTATGAGTTAAGATCTCGATTAACATTCTTAACCTTGGAAGGCAGTGATGAAGAGAACGCTTACCTTTATGGTCATCTAATAAGTCTGCATCAGAGCTTAGAAACTAAGCTTAAGTTAACTTGAATAATAGCTACTGTTGTCCAAACTAAAGCTTACGTATAGTGTATCTAACATATATAACGGTATAGCAAGGGGATGCAGCTGACACACAGCTTGAAAGTTTGGAAGATGAAAGCCTCATTAACTTATTAGAAACCGGCTAGGACCCGCGTTATATTTACCGGAAAGATTCCGACCAGTTTTGGACTGTTTTGAAGTCCTTCGTCAGTTACGCGCTCAGGCCCGTGCTCGTCGTCTCGCGCAATCGTGACTCCCAGACGAAGGACTTCAAAACAGTCCGAAACTGGTCGGAATCTTTCCGGTATATAACGCGTGTCCTAGCCGGTTCCTAATAAGTTAATATGGATAAAACTCGCGATAGTTTCCAAAGTGAAAATGAAAGCCTCGCTTAAGTGTGTTTGAAGTATTTCCATTTCAGTATATAGATTCTCGTATATATTTTTATTGCTGGTAGGTAAGCCTTCAACCGAAGATGTTCACCGATCGAAGGTGTTAACAGGCTTAACCTTAAATTACTGGCTCTCAAGGGCAGCTGCTGGAACACACCGTTAGGTCCTTGCTCTGTCCATGCTGTGAAGCTCAAGCCCGCGGTGGGATTCGAACCATGAACCTGTTGCGCGGCAGTCCATAGTCAAAGCCACTGAGCCATTACTGCTTCATATCGACGTTTTACATTACTCAGCCAATGAGGCAGTCCGCTTACTGGAACCACAGGTGGCATTCAAACCCGCGCCCATCAGCCTTGTCAGTTTCAACTTTTTTTGTTATAATTTTGTAAGCTTATTTTGTGTAGCAAGGTTGACAAAAATTATATTGTTACAAGTACATCGCTCGTTGCAGCCGTGTGTACCCAAAGTCTCAGGTTAATAGCAGGCAGTCTAAACTGTATTAGCCCGTCTAGAGCTTCGAGAGAACTTTAAGCACCTGAGTACTATCCAGTTTCATGAATATATGAGTAATATAGAATGTACTGTGAAATAATCTTAGTACATTTTGGTACAAAGGCAGCATTCGCAAATACTGTAGGTACTTGTGAAGATTCATACGAATGGCACTTCAAAGTACTTGAGATTGTCTCGGGAGCTCTTTTAATGTTTGAAATTCGGTCACGTGTAAATAAGGTCAGGTGAAGATAGAATTCTAAGGTACGGCTTTCTTGGAAAACATTACTGTATGGTGAATTCTGTACAATGTATTTTTTTTATGAAATATTATGAGTAAAGTAATATTCAAATGAATATACGAGTACACCGAAAGCGTGTTGTATAATGTACGTTATTATATATCAACATGTAATTGTTTTTAGGGTTCTGTACTAGTAAACGGGACCCTAATACTAAGCACTGGCTGTCTGTCCGTCCGTCCGACTATTAAATGACTGTATCTTTGAAACCGTGACAGGCAGCTGAATGAATTTTCACAGAACATGAGTAGGTATAATTGATTGCTTAAAAAGAATAATAGCATTATTTAACAATAAACATGTACTTTTAACGTCTTTTGCTTTTGCTATATCTTAAAAACGGTAATATAATAACAAATACCATGTTGGTATGATTATAGGCCAATATATAAAAACTATTTTTCTCAACATTTTGTGTTGGTGCAGAACCCTTAGTTACTTGACCTCTTTTATTTTATTTCATGATAAATACAATTGTTTTTTGTTGTTTTCCATTACTGCGATTATAACAGACATTAAAGATATAATGAGAAATGTACTGTACTTTATCGGCCAGATTGTCCACTGCTGAACACATCCTCCCTCAATATAGAGGGGTATGGTTTAATCCCCAGGCTGACAGGCAGCTTGGAGATCATCATCGTTTTCTATAATCGTTTATTTGTAGGACATCGCCACGCATGTATATTTCCAAATGGCAGAGCTTGCTTAGTCTTCCTTAACTGATCTAAGTTAAGCAACGTCCGCTGCTGCCATGACTTGGATGGGTGACCGCAAGTGACATTACTACTGAGCGCTACCGTGCTTCGGAGGGCACGTTAAGCTGTCGGTCCCGGTTGTTATCTTATTATGGCAATCAATAATAGCATAGCAATTTGTCGCCAAGCACCACCTAGTGGTCTGCGTTTGAAGAGTCAAGGGCCTCCTGGTAATGGTTCGTGTAGCATGGAAATGCATTTTGAAGCAATGATGGCAGAGCGGTAATAGCTATGGCCTGCCATGCTGCAGTACCCTGGTTCGATCCACACCACCGGCTTGAGCTTCACCGCATGGTGGAAGGGCATTTTGCGATTGCCCGCCTGGCTAGCTACCACCCTCAAGTAGAAAATCTGTCGCCAAGCACCTAACGGTGTGTTCTGGCAGCAGTCCTTGAGATCCAGTGAAATGACAGGCACATGAGACTTAACAAATGTGTCTCAAAGTGACGGGCGCAGTGCAATTCGTCACTTGTGATGAAATACATCTGTTATAGGCAGAGGTTAGTCCGTTAGTTAACATCAGGTGGGCCTCGAGCTTGTTCCGTCACAATAACATTAAAAAAAAATGTTTCGGCAGGGCTACCTAGTGTTTCGGATCACCTCGGCATGGCAGGAAAGAGAAAGGAGAGAGAATAAGCACTAGATATGTTTTGTTCAGTACCATATGTTTTCAAAATTGTTTTTGTTTTACATACAGCATTTATTACCATCAGATAATAAATATGACATTCTGCCGTAGGTAGCTGATCTGGACTAAATATGTATGTTTTTAATACTACCTCCAACCTGCAAGTTTCCCTGTCGAGTACAAAAAGAAGGCCGATGTCGTTAAACCGGAGTATTGTCGACTATTAGGCCTAACGATCCGCACTCGAAACCGCACCAAATGTCCTGTCTGACGACAATGGTCGAACTAACGGAAGTTTTCTTTTATTCACCATTGAATAGAATTGGGACGTTTGACCGCTATAGGAAGTGATGGACAGTGACTACTCTTCCAGTGGCAAAAACAAATGACTCTATTGGAAAGATCTCTTTCAAATCCATTAAGAAATATGTTCCCAAAGGTCGTTAAACGTAGCTGAACTAAATATGTACTATGCCTGATTCCTACCGTAACTTTTTCAAATATTTCGTGACCAAAAAGAGAACTCTCTTCCCGTAAAATAAAGTCTAACTCCCGTATTCCCTATATGGGAATTAGAGTCACTGTGTCGTCTGCATACTCGTGTGTATGGCTTAAATATATAGCTCGTCAACAAATTACTTCATCAACCAAAAATTTGGAAATTTTTGGGCCGTGGTTCGAACTAAAACCAAATCTTTAACTAAAAATTCATTTAATTTATTTTCACATCGATTAAGCATTGTTTTTTATAAATAATTATGTAACAAAATAAAAACTTTAACCATCCCCTTAGGATGGTTAAGAACAAACGGATAAATTAGAGCCATAGGTCATATTATGTCATGTTGGCTTAACGGTTAGCGCATACCCAGATAAAACGGTGTTTTTTTTTTAATGTTATTGTGACGGAACAAGCTCGAGGCCCACCTGATGTTAAACGGACTAACCTCTGCCTAACGAAATGAATCTGTTAAGATTAATTTCGTCACAAGTCACGAATTGCACTGCGCCCGTCACCTTGCTACATAGTTATTAAGTCTCATGTGCCTGTAATTACACTTGACTCTCAAGGAATGCTGCCGGAACACACCGTTAGGTGCTTGGCGACAGATTTTCTACCTGAGGGTGGTTGCTAGCCAGGCGGGCATTCCCAAAATGCCCTTCCACTAGGCGATGAAGCTTAAGCCAGCGGCCGGGGCGGGATTCGAACCATGGAACTGCTGCGCGGCAGTCGATAGCCAATGCCACTGAGCCATCACCGCTTAATATTTTGAGTGTACGTGATTTGGGCATAATATTTGACCGAAGATTAACTTTCCACGATCACATTGTCGCACTGGCTAAAGAGTCCTTCAGACGGTTGGGTTTCATCCTTCGCAATTCTCGGGATCTCCAAAGTCATCATGTGATACGGTTGATATTTGGAACGCTTGTACGATGCAAACTGGAAAGCGCTATGTGTGTATGGAGTCCATTTGAAAGCAGTTATGTGCTTTTACTTGAAAAGGTACAAAAAGCTTTCCTTAGGTACCTTTATAAACGTATTTATGGGTATTACCCCTATATGTACCCTACAAAATTTTTGTTAGGTTGTTTGGGTTACAACTCCTTGGAAGTAAGACGACAAAGGAACCAACTAATTGTTTCATGCAAAATTATTCGGGACAAAATTGATGCACCAGACCTTAGAGAGGCGCTATGTCAATTTTATGTCCCCGAAAAGTACCTTTCAGCCCGAAAACACAAGCTGTTTGCTGAGCCGCTGTGTTACACCGTTTCACACGGCAACTCACCGATACCGCGCACCCTTTCGGCTCTCAATGCTCTCCTGGACATGAACCCTGACTGTGATCTGTTTGCTGATGTATGGCCAAATATCGTACATGAATGTGTGCGTTTTTGTGAAAGGGATGTATGAAATGAAAATTTTGTATAGTGTTATTTTATGTATTAACATCGTATTTTGATCTTTAATTATTGTAATTGGTGTGTCACCGTTTTAATTAAAGTAAAACAAAATAAATAAAAATAAATAAAATTGCGTGGGTTTGAATCCCGCACATGACTAATTTTTCCTCTCGTTGTAATTTTGGTAATGATATCTGCGAAGCATGAGTAAATAAAAAAATAAAAATATTTAAAAAAATGGCTTGTTGTCAAAGTAGTCAGTTGCAGACTATTATTTTTAAAATAAAGATTATTATTATTAATGTTACGAGAATATCTCACTAAATAAACTAGTTAGGAATCAGGTATTTCAATGCATTATTTATCACAATTGTACTTAAAATTTAAAGAGCATATTATACTGAAAACTCCGTGTCATAATTTTGGTTTAAAATTGTGATCAAAAGAAAACAAATTTTTTTATTTCATGCTTGGTTTCAATATTGTATCCTACCTGAGCGAACTTGCATTTGGCGGTTTATTTTCCCAATTAATAAATTTAAAGGCTAATAAGCCTACGTAATTGAAACCTATGCACGCAGTATTAATAGCTACCAAAAATGCATATCTCTACAACAGTATATCTGTATGTATATCTCATAAAAGGATTTAAGTTCATGTTTCTCAAACCAAAACATACGTATCTTTCGTTGGCTATGTTTACAGAAATAGACCACAATATAATAATATACTGCTCTACAATATACACACGACCATTACGAAAGACTAACGAGCAGACACTCGAAACTGGACAAAATGTCCAGCCTAACGACAATGGCCACTTTTACCTCGAGCGTAGTGATGCTACCAACATTTATATCGATACTTCAAGCCAACATATAAGTCAAAAAGGGTTTTATGTAAAGAGCTTACTTACGGTTCAGTTTTCTAAACTTACATAGGTAATACGAAAACGGTAGTGGAGTACGCTGTACGCTCGGATTTTTTATTTTTATTTGCGGTAGTTTTGAATCGCTAATTTTAAATGTGCGTTAAGGCAGAATAGATAGGATTGGTTCTGAGTAAAACTGCTATTAATATTATCATCGAACAAAACAATTACATTTTATAATGTTCCAATAAAAGTCAGTTACGTCTAATGTGTTCGATCCACTTTAGACGATTTGGCTCTGCCAAGCTATCGCCTGTGACCTACGTAATTTAAACAAATATTGTAATAATTATATTATATAGTACACATGTTACACATTGTTAAAAGAAGTTTAAAAGAATGGCCCCGAGTTTCCTGCCAGTTCTTCTCGCAGAGGCTTTATACTTTTTTTTGCTGAACGTGGCAGTACAATTGAGAATATTACAATATTAACATTTGAAATTGACCTTCATAAGAGCGTCATATATGCCCTTATAAAAATTAAAAGAATGATTTGGACTTTTGACAACAAAAGTAATTGCTGCTATGGCTGTGGTAATCAACACGTTTATTTATACTATCAATGTGCTGATATAGTTAAAACCCTAATTAAAATCTAGTAGGTAATCATCAACAACAGTCATGACGTCGACGGTTGAATTAAGGCCTCCTTTATTAGGGGGGATCCTTATAATCCAAGCTTGGCAGACGTCTTGGGGATTACGACTCCCACAGGGAGAAATGAGGGTGCAATTCTAGCGCGGCACCCCATGGGCGAGTAGTGTAATAATTATGTGATAATCATCGAAATAATGAATCAACAATGCGGCAAAAATAATATTATAAAAACTCATTTCTAGTGCGACGGTGTTAAAACCATGCACGAAGTATCGTCGTCGTGTTTAATAGTACCATTTGGCAGGAATTTACTTTATCGACATTTCTCGCCCCAATATTTAGGCACAACAATACACATATTTCGTTGGGTGAAACAAATTGCATAAGCTAGGAATTGTAGCCATAAATGTTGGCTCTACGCCATATGATCATCATTTAACAAGTGTATGCCTTCGTTTATTCAATTTCTACTCAGCAAAAAGACTGAAGTATATTTATACTATTAGTTTAGTAATTAAACAACTTTAAACGGTTTAAATCGCGTATATTCATCATTACTTTTGTCCCGAAGTTTCAAACACTGTCACCCCGTGACCAAGATCATTGGAAAGTATTTGAAACGTCGGGACAAAAATAATAATAAATATACGCGATTTAAACCTTTTAAAGTTGTTTAATTACTATGTATAATAATCGCGAAAGCCTAAGACAATATAAACAGTTTATTGAAATGTTACGAAATATATTACAATAAAAATTAAATCAAATTTTATTAAATGTAGCATGTACATTGTACAATGGTAGTTTTGAATAATGAAGTATTTTTTCTAACTTTCACTTAATGATTTATAAAAATCATTATTTGAAAAATATACTACTTATCTAAAGTCTGCTTATTTAATATATTACATGTAGCTAGGAAATAATAAGAAATAGTTACAATAAATTAAACTATTTTTTTATCATATTTATTTATTTTAGTAAATAATACGGGATTACTCACGTGAATAAGTCAGATAGCTCCGACTATAATTTCAACCACATTCGGTGGTATTTTTCAAAGAGAGCTCGAGACGCCCGCGCTGACGTCTCGCTTAGCACAGTGCTGACTTATTCACGTGAGTTATCCTGTATTATTTACTAAAATAAGTAAAAATCACGTTGGTTTTATAATAAAATTTGTTTATTTTATTTGTTATAGGTGTTATAGGTAAGTACAGAATAAATTAATAAATGAGGTAGGTTAGAACACGAACCGAATCAATCAACCCCTAAACCAGGTACCTCTTGTCTGTCCTTCTCCTAGAGTTTACATGAAGCGCGTATAGAGATTGAACCCCGCCAGCTGAAACAAAGAGATGGCACTAATGTGAGACGTAGCAGCTGAGGCCAGTCGCCGAAGGCTACCAATAAGTAGAAGTTTCGGAAGCGAACATAGATGCCAGCACTTTGCTACGTAGGAGTAATGGAGCTGTACTTCAATACTCAATAATTCATTGTTTATAACACAACATATAGGTACTTTTGTTGTACCTGGCATACATGCAGGTCTTATATATCTATATTTTTCAGAGTAGTAATACCCATGGACATGTATCTATAGATCCATGAGTAATATCTTTGCTACCCATGACAACAGAAATATTGGAGTGACCAATTAATTTCAATCAGTCTGTAAATTGTCGTTAAGAAACTTATTTTATTTACCAAGAAATCATTCTTTTATTTTATTTGGTAATGTGTTTAATATTTTATGAATTTTTCCCGTAACAGTGTCAATTTAAGTCGCATAATAATAAAACCCGATATATTTTACTTACTTTTATAGAAAACTTCTTAAGTAACTTTCTATAATCATCGATTTAGAAATAAATAATAGTAGTAGTAAAACTCTTTGTGCGAGTTATATATTATACTTATTTCTGACAGTCTCAAGGTGAAACACATTCAGTTATCGAGTCCACACCACACCCGCATTATCGTTGATATATTAATATTCACCTTATATATATGGATATCCAGTAATTAAGATGGAAAAATAATAGGGACCATATCTCAGCCTTTTAACTTAAAGTTCGCCACTTGTGAAGAACTGCATCTGTTATAGGCGTAGCCTGACCGAAGGAAATTTAATCGCGTTTGGCTGCTACATGAAGCATCATCATGAGGCCATGACTCTTCGAGTGCACGATCTAGAATTTTCAGCGTTAAGACGTCACTTTGACTTAGCAGGAGGATTTGGCGGAAATATCTCGAGACATATTTTAAGAAATGTTTTTCTGTAATATTAATTTAATTGTTTTATACAATATTTTAATTTTTTTAGTTATGTAACTTGCAGCTTACTTGTAACCCAATAGCCCATACTACTTATAACACAAAAATGTTTAGGTGTAGTGATCATTAAAAACACATATCGTCATCATCATCATTTCAGCCACAAGAAGTTGACTGCTGGATATAGGCCTCCCCCATAGATTTCCAAATAGAACGGCTGGAAGCGGCCTGCATCCAACGTCTTCCTGCGACCTTAATAATGTCGTCCGTCCACCTTGTAGGTGGTCTTGTGACGCTGCGCTTGCTTGTTTGTGGCCTCCATGCTAGAACCTTTCGGCCCCATCGACCATCAGTTCTGCGTGCTATGTGCCCTGCCCATTGCCACTTCAAATTGTTAATCCGCCGGGCTATGTCGGTAACTTTCGGTCATCTATGGATCTCCTCATTCCTGATTCGATCTCGTAGGGAAACACCGAGCATAGCCCTCTTCATAGCTCGTTGTGCGACTTTAAGCTTACTTATAAGGCCCTCACTTAGAGGCCACGTATAGGTTAATACACATATAGGTCAATCCAAATCATGTATTACAATAGCGACAGTAATTTTACACAAGGCAACGATATTATTACCAGAAGGACCGAAATATGTTCACTCTGGCCATCGAAAGGTTAAAGGTGTACGAAACACAACGCCATTTCGTGCAAAATGAACAACATTACCCAACGGCTACGACATTTGAAACGTACAAACGGCCGCAAAGATTTCGCCTTCCAAATGTCGCCCAACTATTTATTACCCCACCCACTTGTGGCCGTGACTGTAACAGTGGTCGACTAATGAAGATGGATACAACAGCATTTTGTATCGGTTTTTGTAACAGCTCCTTGAGACTGAAACAAGACTCTAACAATGAGCTATTATTGTCAAGGATTTCGTATTGCTAATAGAGACGAGTGGTTTATAATATAGAAGAAAAGAGAGGCCTAAGTTTACTTTGCAAAATTAATTCTCAAAATAGACTTTAGAGTTTCATAAGAGAAGATTTTTTTAGAAGCGGTCGTAGCGAAGTTTACTTAGCTGTTCTTAACCGATAAGCAAAGTTAAGCAACGTCCGCCGCGGTCATGACTTGGATGGGTAACCGCTAGTGATGGGTAACTGAACGCTTCCGTGTTTCAGAGGGCACGGTGCCGGTTGTTGTCTTACGATGGCAGTCCTTATAGCATGTTGGTGGGGCATTTTGCAAATGCCGGCCTGGCTAGCTAACACCCTCAAGTAAAAATCTGTCGCCAAGCACCTTACGGTGTGTTCCGGCAGCTGTCCTTGAGAGCCAGTACTTCTAGGTTAGACTGAACAACATCTTCGACCATATCATCACTTACAATCAGGTGAGATAGAAAAAAAATATATTGCGTAGGTTTTTTTATATTGGTATGTTATCTGATGTTCTCCCTATGCTGTGTCTAAAGTGTAGATATTGAATATTAAATTACAGAAATTTTTTTTTTTTTTTTTTTCATAAATATACACATGAACTCTGATAATAATATAAAAAAGAACTCGTAAAAATTCGATCTTTTAAGGGGCTGTAGGGGTCACGGTGAGTCAAGATTAATCCGAAATACATTAGTTGCTCTTTTCTATATAAGCAAGTTTAATAAATCAAAATACCGATACAACATTCGTAATCAACTGATTCAAGTAATTCTATGTTGTATGCGTTGGACCTTATGTGATTTATTTTATTCGATTAGTTACTTAGTTATGGCGCTCAGGCCTATAATAATAAGAACTTGAATTTTTACTCATTAATTTGGTATCTCTAGATTGGGAATCCATGTCCCGCCCAGCCCAAGGTACGAATCGATCGCGGGTGTTAACCCGGCACGTAATTCAGTTTTTCCGTACGTTAGGATTTTATAAGCTCGTTCGAATTTTCGGAATTACAACTGATGAAACAGAGACCTAACCTTATTTCTTAATACCGTAAAAAGTGAAAAGTACGGTCCTCAGGTGTAAAAAGCAAAGTCGTCGGATACCATTCCCGCGAGTTTATCTTGGGTGTTTACGGAAAATATATATCTTCCTGTTACCACATCGAAAGCCATAAAAACCAAGTATGAATGAGGAGTTACAAGAAACGCTTTGTTACACGCAAAGCCGCGTGAGCTGAAGCGATAAAAAAAAGTTAAACTGCTCAGGGAGGTTATATCAACGTAAATAAACTGATGGGGTATAATAATGATATAACTTGTAAATTTAGCCATTGATATTGCTGGAGCGTGGACTTACAGGCTGACTTATCTGATATACCAATGGCAAGCAATTTTTTGTTGAAAATAATAATAGGTTTCAATAATATTTAGCAGGTCCGTTTTTTAGGACTGCAAATAAAATCCTCACAGAATTGCCGTGTCCAGGCACAGCCCATCTGTGTCAGGGTTCTATAAGTCAGTGATTATAATCACTGTAATTTGGTACATGTTTATGTACCTAAATATAACCGATATATGAGGGCTATTTCCCTTATAAGAAAAAAGGTTTATCTATGCCTTCGGGTGTAACTGAAAAGTGAATTCAAAATGAGTATTAGGTTTTTGATAACTGTTTTCATAAATAATGTCTTTTTATCTGAAATATTCATGTCCTTAGTAGCTACTTTCTCCCATAAAGTGTGCGTAGGTATCCATGATTTATTTTGTCTGGAATGGATATTAGTGCAGACTTGTTTTATTAATTTTCTTGCCTAAAACCCATATTTTCATCTTTTTGATCTGAGTACAAATACATAGTAAAATCGGAGTTTTCACTTAAACCTCAAAGCCAATATTTTACACTGTTATCCTTTGTATTTTCGGTGCATGCAACAGGGCTATTTGAGATTGTGGTGTTGGGTGAAATACTAAAATATTTTCAAACGTTTTAGGTTTCATTGGTAGGTTACTAACACGTTGTGGGAAAATATTTGAATCATTTTTAGCTTAGATTTTGTAAAAACCGTTCCTGTTGTTGCCACCAAAAATACTTTTGTTTGCTGATTACATACATTGACTAAAAGAAACTAAAACATGTTACCAGTAGGTATATTTTTTTTTTTTTTATGCCTGATAGGTTAGCCTTTGACCACTGTCTCACCTGATGTTAAGTGATGATGTTGTCGAAGATGTTATACAGGCTAACCTAGAAGTATTGGCGAGAGTTTTAGCCGTACGTACTTAAAGCGAAGAGCTTCTACTTTCATCATACCTACATACTGCCAAATCCATAAAACCTAAGTGTACCTAATTGCCTGAGTCTGTTTCCTAGGATATAATATCTGGATGTCTTAACACAGATAAACTACTTTTAGAACTGTCTGTACGGTAACCTTTATCCATAACCTTCACTATGTTTTAACATTACTTTGATAGATAGTTTAAAGTACATGCATATTCCAAGCGGGATGGTTAATAAGTAGTTGTTTACATGTATAAGCTTAATAATCTCATTTGACTTGCCTTGTGTGACATCCAAAGTTATACGGTTAAAAAATATTTCTATTCTATTCTACAATGATTTTTTTTTGTTTTTTTTTTTTTATGCCTGATAGGTTAGCCTTTGACCACTATCTCACCTGATGGTAAGTGATGATGTGGTCGAAGATGTTGTTCAGGCTAACCTAGAAGTACTGGCTCTCAAGGACAGCTGCCGGAACACACCGTTAGGTGCTTGGCGACAGACTTTCCACTTGAGGGTGGTAGCTAGCCAGGCGGGCATTCGCAAAATGCCCTACCACCATGCGACTACCATCCTAAGACGACAACCGGGACCGACGGCTTAACGTGCCCTCCGAAGCACGGAAACGCTCAGTAGTAATGTCACTAGCGGTCACCCATCCAACTCCTGACCGCGCGCGACGTTGCTTAACTTTGCTGATCGGTTGAGAACAGCTAAGTAAACTTAGCTACGAGCGCTTCAAATATGATACCTGATAGTAAGTGACATGGTCAAAGATATGGCTTAACAGGCTTAAGCTATATCATTTAGCTATAATAGGAACTGGGTCTTAAAGACAGCTGCCGGAACTCACCGTTAGTTGCCTGGTGCCAAATGCTAGGCGGACATTTGCAAAATGCCATAGCACTATGCAAATACGTAGAAATCACCATTTAAGGTCATAATTGTAATAAAAATTACAAAGAAAAATATATATGCACTATGCGTGGTATTCGAACCCGCGACTATCCGTCCCTAGATATAGAACATGCTCTGCCAATCGAACTATCGTGATGATAGGTAGTTTAGTCATAGCTCAAATGTATCCTTCCATTTCTTAAGTTTAACCGTTTTAAGGTGACGGAGTGCCATCTGCAACCAAACTGAATTGAACTGCAAAAAATACTATTTTTCAATGAGCTTTAAACTTGTTTTCGACGACACAACCCGAAAATTTTAACATATATCTACTCGTTACCATAATTATCGTCTAGGTGCCCACCCCAACTTTTTGTGTGTGATCATATCGTCAAATTAAATAAAAACGAATGACCCCTAGCTCACCTAAAGTGGGCGAACAGCGTAAATCTGTGTACCTACAGAACATAAGTTTACACATAGTAGGTAGGTATATATACTATGATCTCTTCCATATAGATTAAGAACTCTTCGCTAATGTAATATATCTTTCAAAAGGTTCGCACTACACTCGAACGTCTTTTTTTGGTCGCCACAAAAAGGCACAGATCTTTCATCTCTATTGCGATTAAATCTGGGAAAAGAAGTTATCTGATAAAAAAGAGCCTTCAAAGTTTGTCCGAAAAGATCTAAGGCTTACAAGAGTTTTCAGTTGACCGTCTCGATTGATATCGTACAAAAGCTGTTATTTCATGAAAAAAACGGTTAAAGATTGGTTGAGGATGTTTGCTTTATCTATATTCTGAAGTTTTTTTAGCTGGCAATGCAATATTAAATTTTTTTGAAGAAGCTTTATTTGAATACTAGATAAATAAGTAGCATATTTATATAATTGTATTCTGTCGTGTGTGATTATAGTCAATAATAATAGTTGATAGTGTCCCGTCGTCTATAATATTAATCTTTATAATTTATTATTACGATTTTTATTTCAAACATAAAAATCGTCAACACAATAAAATTTTGTTCTTAATGAATTGCATCAAAATACCCACCGTAATAACTGGACCTACGTTTAAATATTTATTCGTAGGACCGCACAAACATCACAAGAACCTCTTTACAAATAAAGTTCTTGTGATGTTAATGTAAATGTTTTAATATATTTTCGTACGAGCGCTGTGTTGTTAAAGAACACGAATAGACGCCTCCTGAGTGGAATGATGGTAGGAATATGAAGAGATCTAATAAACATTAACTATCATTGGAAACTGAATAAAAACAAAAAGCAGTAAAACAGTAAGATCTTTGACCTGAAAGTCACCTTGCTCTCTTTGACCACCAACGACCTTATAATTACTTTTAGCTTGGTATATAATACTCGTAATATCACTTTAATAACAACGAGACGTCCAGAACCTCGTTAAAATTTAATGTTTCAATAACTTAAAGAAAACGAAACAGTTTTGTTTTTCATCTAATAAACTTGAAAGTATTATATGACCTGCTTCTTCCTGCGCTTCTCCCGCGGTAAGAAGGGTCGCCAACACAAGTATTCCTTTGGAACTAATACGGTATACTATCTGTTATCTCAACACGTATTTTACAGGGATTAAAACCAGGTAACAAGAAAAGTTTTGAGTATGAATGTGGACGAATGAAGTGGTAGAGGGATGCCGAAGAAATTGTAAAAGGATTGCGTAGAGAATGATATTTGTACTTACTTTACTGAAACAGCCGGATTGTCCACTGCTGAACACAGCCTCTACCATTTTGGAGGGTTTGCCATAATCCCCACGCTTGATAGGCTTGGGGATCGCAGTGTAAAATATCAGTTCCTCAGAAAGCGCTGCTGTTCACCTTCTGGTGTGTTACCCTTAGTCGCCAATTACGACACCCACGGGTAGAATTGGGGTGACATTCTATTCCGGTACCCCATGGGTGAAATTTGTACGAAAGGTTTATTCTTTTAGTATTGAGACGATAGCTGATAGCGCGGTCTGGGAGAAGAATACATATTATAACGACCTTAGTTTGCGTGGAATAATGATTGATAGAAGAAGCATAATAATTGTGGAAGATATTGTAACATGCATGGTGGTAGGGCATTTTGCGAATGCTCGCCTGGCTAGCTACCACCCTCAATTAAAAATCTGTCCAAGCACCTAACAGTGTGTTCCTGCCGAGAGCTGTCCTTGCGAGCCAGTAATTCTAGGTTAGCCTGAACAACATCTTCGACCATATCATCACTTACCATCAGGTGAGATAGTGGTCAAAGGCTAACCTATCAAGCAGAAAAAAATGCAATCTGTATATACTTTCTTCCGTTATTTATTTAAGACGTTTTTAACGAGATTTTAGTATGTTGTTGAAAACAATAGTACTTAGAAAGCTATATTGCTCTCAAAGCAATTTATTCTAAAATAAGTAAAACATTAATAAATTCAACAGAAAAAGATGTATAACCGATTTTTAATAATGACCTTTCCTTGTCATTCACGGCACAATAATAAAATAAAGCAACTTATTTCAGGACCATTCGATCATAAAGCATACACTTAAAGACATAATATTATATTCAATTCTGCTAAATTGCAATACAATAATAATAATTAATAGTGAGCCGTTTGGTAGACATCGTCAAACACACATAAATGTCTATGGAGAATGAGATGAAATGACCACTGGGGGCTTCATTAAAACTATTTATTAATCTTTTTGATGAGTAGGTTCTATCAGGGCAAATATTTTCAGATATGTGTTTGGTATAATGTATAATAGTCTGTTCCTTTTACCTAGAAAAATACTTGAGTGTGAAACAAGGTCATCTTGGGAAGATGTGTGTTGTATAATATTGTACATTTTTTGATAACGTGCATTAAATGGGACAAGATGTTGTTTAGTACATAAGGGTAAAAGAGTGTTAAAATTTACAAAGCGACAAAGAAGCTTTATTTGTGTGCCATATGAACGGGCTAAATTACAACAAATATATCACTATTAATTTTAAAACTGCTATTTGCTTAAATTGAGACCTCAAAGATTCTATGATATATTTGATTGTATTGGCATTATATTGAAACTTGTGTGAATTGTTGAAGTTGTCTAAAATCATATTTTTTTCCTTTGTTATTGTTAATTCGCATGTTTGATTGCCGTCTCTCAAAAATGTTTACGCCTATATGGGCAGAACATACGAGTTTATAATTATGACACCAATATGATGCGTTGGGTATGGTATGGTATATATATACTCATGTTTTATGCAATTAAAGGGTTATCTTATCGTATAAAAGTAAAAATGTCTACAATTGAGTACATTACGAACCTTGGATGGATAGGATAACTGTATCTGTTTATATTTAATTCAAAAAATAAACCAAATTCAAAATTTATTTATTTCAGGTATGTTGCACCCATATATGTTTTACAATAAAATTACAATAAAAATAATATTATATTAAAATTACAATCAAACTAAATACAATTAACAATTTCTATCAAAATAAAATAAATTACTGTCAAATTTAGTGTCAAAGTTTTAAACTAAATAAAAGAAAATTGTCTTAAAGAAGTAAATGTCAAATCGATTCATGTCAAACAAATAGGTATAAACAGTATAATAGAAGGTATAAAAAGTCAAAACAAAAAATATTATACATTAGTACCTTCTCTCCGGCATTGGTACTGCTACATAACTCCACTACCAGTTTTATACCTTTCATTGTTTTTTGAATCAAGTAGGGAAGAGAATGACTGATATTCATGACACGGGGAAACCTAGCTTGAATATCAGCTAATTACCTTACATTTTTATAAGAAGCATGCAGGTTTAATGTAAATCCGTCTTTCGTTTTCTTTCTTATACTGTATCTAGAATAAGTTTTTCTTTTGCGAATAAATATTTATCTTATCTTGGACCTACAGCTAATGACTATATAGTTACTATGTTATAAAAACTCTCGTGGAGATAGCATCTGTAATATATTTTTTTATCTCCAGACAAGAATTTTCTCATCGTTCTTTAATGTTTTCTAAAACTAATAAATTTTAATGCGGCTAAGTGCTGCTAGCCGTAAAATGATTTAGGACTATACTTTTTCATACACTAAATTGAATTCGATGTTTGTTTTCGGTGGGATGAGATTAAAAAGCTTTTTGTAATCCAATTAGTTTGAGAGAATGGCAACGGTCTAGTTAAAATTTATGAGACGGACTCTAGACCTGTGGTTGCGGTTTTATAGTCTAGTGAACTGCTGTTAAAGACAAATTCTAAGTGGCTCGCGTTCTGTTCTTCAATGTCAAAGTTTTTTCGAGTGTTGAAACTATATAAGAACCCATTTATCTCCCAAATGTGTGTGAAGCTGTTAAAGTTATTTTATGACTGAAGTAGTTACGCCCCGTGGTTTCACCCGAGTGTTGATGGATGATGATGATGATGATGATGAAAAGTGTCCTATGTGTTTATCCAGCGCTTCATCTACTTCCATACCAAATTCAGTATTCAGTCCAGCCATTCGAGCATGATAAAGTACACACAAATTTTCGCCCTTATAATTTTAGTCTGATAACACTGGTAGTAGAGCTTAATCAACTTTCTAATAGCGTAGGGATTGTATCACCCTCTCCCCCCTTTTATGAGGGCCTTTTTTCAAAGGTCTTGAGCTCTAACATAATGCCAGTGTAAGATTCGAAAAGTGTTCTACATGTATAGACTACCTATAGCATATACAACTTGCAAATATGTACAGGGTAGTTTGGTATATTCAAAACAGATGCATCCCCAGAGAACTGCATTAAATCAGATGGGAGATAGCTTCTAGCGATGCTTTCGGAAATTAACTGCTTACTGTGGGTAATAACCAGATTTTATATGTAGCTAATGCTGTATACCACGAAGTTTTAGGTCACTGGTGAATTCCTAGTGAATTTTACCTTAAACATTTCACCACTATCTTTTTTATGGTATAGCAGGGCAAACGAGCTTGCGGCTTACCTGGTGGTAACTGATTACCGTCGCATAAAAATTAAGCGATATTTTCAAATAAATTCATATAAAATTGAGCTTTTTACAAACGGAAAAAATCTTTCTGCTACTGTGTCGGATAGTTGGTACATAATAATTAGAAGTAAAATATTTATTGGTACGATTTAAAATATTTATAGACACGTAACTTGATTAAACGAGCTGTATTCATGGTGTTCGTCTATCGTGAAAAATATATGGAATCCTGTTTTCGGATCAGGTATAAATACGATGCCTGATCTAAAAACACGATTCCATACATTCGTTCACATGGATTCATATCATGTCTTCTAGTAAATTATGTGGCGTACACTCTTTCTAAAAAACATGTTCAAAATTGACTTACCTTACAGTGGACTATTATAATTTCCAAAATCAGATCCGGTGTACGCAAGTTTTTTTAGTAGTTAGTGTAGGTAGGCATTTATAATGCTAGCTCTATATCCTGAAGGACGATGCATGAGAAAGGGCAGTGCGAACCCAAGCGCCAAAACTGCCGCATCCTGGTAGTATGTAAAGAAAAGCTCAACATCTCACTAGATTGCTATAATTTTCAAAGTATGACCAACATCACCGCAGTATCAGATGTTTTGCTAATTAATATTTTGTTAAGGATAGACATGACCGCTTACCATCAGGCGTGCGAATGGTGGACTATTCGCTCGCACTCTTACCCCTTCATAACATAAAAATATTAAAAAGTACATGACGTATTTATGTTAACGGCAATGTTTATAATTCAGGTATTCTATACAATACCTAGGCAATGTATAGAATACCAGGGGGGTCCAGGCAATGTATCAAATATTATGAATATTATTGTCCACATACTTTACTTAGTTACCTAGGTAATTTATACAATTCTTAGGGATTATTATGATAACTAGCTGCCGGAACACATTGTTAGGTGCGACAGATTTTCTACTCGAGAGTGGTAGCTAACAAGGCGGGCATTCGCAAAATGCCCTTCCACCAAGCGGTGAAGCTCAAGCCGGCGGCGGGGATCGAACCATGGACCTGCGGCACCGCAGTTCATAGCCATAACCGCTCGGCTATCATTGCTTCAAAAGTGTACAAACGTGATCAAGTTGTACAAAAGTAGAAAATCTAGCAACAAAGCAAAAAAAACCGCCAAAGACGTCAGTTAAACACTTATTCATCTCTTTATAATGGATATATCTACGTTATAGTCACGTAGTAAATTTTTTTTTCAAATCATTAATAATAATAATAATAATAATAAATCTTTATTGCCACAAAAGAAAATTACAATATTGACAATGCATAATCGTTATTAACACAAACATTTAATAAGCCAAATATTGTGTGATGAACCTCAGATGCCTAAGCTAGACTTGAGAAAGCCTGTAATATAGGCATCTGCGTTTCCCCTAGTTACATATCATATTACGTGTACCAGTTAAAGATTGCATTGAATCAAACTAAATAACAATTATATATTTGAATGACACATGATATTTTTATGAAAATTAAAAATGGAGTAATGAAACTAATTACATATAGAACAATGGGCAAAAAAAATATATTTAATTATAAGAATTGAAGCCTACCTTCTATTTATGGTGTGTGAAAATGTTTGCATGTGTATGAGTGAGCGCGTGCGCGTGTGTGTAAGTGTGTATGTGAGGGTGGATGTGTGTGTGTGGTTAATGCGTGTGTATGTGGGATGAGGAGTGCAGTTATGTGAGTGCTCTTATTGGAGTTATTATATATCTTATTGGATTAAGTAATTTCATTTTAATAGTGATTCCGTTTTATCATAACTATAAGTCATTAATATATCTGTAACAGATTTTTTAAGTTTATAAAAATTCAATTTTTGCAAATTAATGTGTTTCGCCAATTGATTGTAAATATGACCACCCAGAAAACCAGAGAATCTCTTGGCGAAAACTGTGTTACATTTCGGAACGACAAAAACATTACTATTTTTTCGGTTATTCTTCCACTTTGGCTGGTGTGGTTGGATCTTTTGCTGCCTTAGTATCAGTCTGAGGATAAATAATTGCCTTACTGTTAATACTTTGGTCTGCTCATACAATGTCTCAGTTGGAAATCTAAAAGGTAAGAAGTTCATTACCTTTAAAACTGCACGCTGAGCTCGCTCTAGTCTTATCAATGTCGTTTTCGCACATCCTCCCCAAGTATCTACGCAGTACATAAGCAGCGATTGACAAAGTGCAAAATAAATAGATTTTAATAATTTCTTGTCTGCTACATGTCGTACATTCTTAAAAATGGCTATAAGCTTTCGCACTTTGGCTGCCAGATTTTTAATATGTAACTGGAAGCGTAAAGTACAATCCAGTGTAATACCTAAATATTTAATTGTTTGAACTCTCTCTAGCTTATTACATGAACATGTGTTATTGGAACATAAGCTTGAAGCGTTATAACTTTGGTGAGCAATGATGTTATATAAGGTCAGAGGAGGTTGAGATATACTTAAAATTGAAAATGTCATAACTTTAGTTTTCTGTGCATTCAGGCTTAAGAGATTTTGCGTTAGCCAATCTGACACTTTATTGAATCCTTCCTGTGCATCTTGGAAAACTTGGTCCCAACTCTCTCCCCGGAACACAAGAGCTGTGTCATCAGCAAAGGTAAAAAGGTGGCCGTTACGTAATTTTAGGTTACACAATTCATTTATGTAGACCAATTTTTTGAAAAGAAATCATACCACAATAAGCGAACACGAAATTAAATCTAGTAAAGATTTTTAATGACAATCCTTACTACATTGAACCCTAATTTAACTGAGGACCTGAAATTCACGAAAGAGACGACATTGTGTAACATTCAAAGTATCAATCTAGACAACCCACCAGGGCACTTGAATGACAGTTCGATCTTAATCAAAAAAAGCTTTTAACATTAGAAATAAATTCACGTATACAGAGTACTGTAAAAAAATCTACGCACATATATCCTACGCCATTAGAACGTACAGAAAGGATCCATTCCACATATTTTCAGGTACAAACGTAGAGCTGACTGAAGCCATCAATGTAAAATCAAGTCGTGACCCTGCCGTAGACATAAAAAGGCCCCTTTTGAGTAATCGCCGATTTTATCGTACGTGCTTTCGAAGCATTTTACTTGTCATCTTATTCTCACTCGAATTTTTATGCCTCACAAATAGGAAACGTACTTTTTACGTATATTGTTTTACGCGTAGCTGAGCTCTTTTATCTTTGAATATTGATAGGTAGGTCTATACCCAGCTACAGGCTTAGTAAATAAGTGTCTAAGTACTCTTGTTCATGGTTAGATAAGTATAAAGAAATTTTATTTGAACTGTAGTATGCCCATAAGTTTGGTACATAATATTCCTGAGCTAGGAGTCAGATGATAAAAAGGCTTCATTGATTTGGTGTTCAGTGTTGATCATATACTTACCAACCCACCAGCCTAAGTAATTAGTCTTCTGCTATTTAGGTAGATGTCACCAACGTCAAAATGACATGCACACAAAAACGGATGACAAAATTTGACAGTCCAGCACTCGCTTCCATACCAGAATTGTAAATGATCCAGGACGGTATTCTGGGGTTACAGGTTCAACTGCTGGAAGTTATCATTTTCCAACCGAAAATATTTCTACCTCAATAAGACTCGGAGAGTAAACAAATAAAGATCTAAATTTTAGTTGCCCTATTACTTTCCATGTTCAAAATACGCTGAAACTCAAAACTAAATTGTACCAAAAGAAGTTAGAACAAAACAAATCACATTTAAGGAGCAATAAGCTAATCGTATAGAAAAGAACAATGCCTTTGTAGGCAATTATGTATAAAATATATCGTAGTTTAGGGATAAATATATCATAGTTTAGGGAAAAAAATTACATACAAAAATCTTAAAGATGTTTGATAGTTCCTAAGAATCGAAAGTGTTTTGTAACAAATATTCTTGTGGAGGGTAGATAAGGTAACCAGACAAGCAATAAATTTTGCCTTACAACTAAAAACAAAGGTAGTAGATGCAATTTACATTAACATTAACAATTTCATATTAGTCGTCCATCAGTCGCATCGAAAATATACAAAAAACACAATAAAAAATCGTTCCAAAAAATACGTCCCTAAAATGACTTTTGAAAGCATTAGAGTACCTTTTTCCTCAATATCCTTTCATCCGTCCAAAGGAAAATATAATTTATCCAAAGCTGAAAAAGCATACAATCGCTTGGCAAATATAAATGAGAATCAAATGTCAAAAGACCTATGTTGGGTTATGACAAAAGGACCTTAATGAGGACCACGTCCATTATTCAGAGCTCGTTTATTCTGGAGTTAAGCCTTTTGGATGTATTAAAGGGAATTTCGGGAATGGCTATTTGATCGTTAAGCTTTTTAGGTGACAAAAATCCTATCCACCTATTATTTTCGAGTGTTTTCTGGCAAAGGTAATATTTATATGGGTGACTAGGAATCCCATATCATAAGTATCCTTCCTTCCTGACATTTGATACCTACTTAAGTAACTAAAGTATTTTTTAAACGATTTAGTATGAAGAAAAACCTTCATATAGGACCACAATGTGTTGACCGGATTCTGAGTTGACAGAAACCACAAATCAGAAACGTCGTTTTCAGTCACGAATAATTAACTCACAAGTCTTATCAATAAAAAGGCATATGTCCAATATTATTATGACAGTATATGAATTTGACTGTAGTTGAAACCCAAATAGTTATTGGTCCGTAATATGATTCTAATAGAGTTTATTTTCTGACAATTTTTTTTATTGTTGCAGGAGTGGACGACACGCACAAATTCCTTGGAAACGAGACACACACAGATTACTTCAGATTATTACTAAGAGATGGAAATTACCTTTTAGTTGGCGGCAGGTGAGTGGCTGATTATTTTAACCAATAGGTTATCAAACTATGTTGTTTTGTATTATGTAGATGTGTAGAATAAGAAGAAAGACACGTAAAAAGGTATGAGGTATAAATATTGAAATATGTCATCACCAAATATAATTTCAAATATTGGTATATTAAAGTCGGTTGAATTTATTTAAGCAATAAACGATATTTTTTCGGCAATTTTTTTTTAATTTTATTGTGTTTAGGGACTTGTAAAGTCACCTTAACGGTAGTATTTTCCATTAAGTAAATTTTATAAACATGTAAATTTATTTATATTATAGTTAAATACATTCATTACTTCTCATATAGAAGATTAACAACATAATGAACAAAAACCTATTGTTTTATCCTTTCTTAAAATAAGGCCAAGTAGACGGGATTTGATCAGAACAGACGTGGAGTATCTTATTATAACGGCAACTAACTTACCTTTAAATCAAGAAGGCTGAATTTTGAGTTCCCCAAAAAATTATGTTTATGAAATATGTGTAAACACATTATGCACCACAACGAAAATTGTCTATAACGCCACACCTATTTCATTTTAAAATAGTCCCAAGTTATACATTCAAATGAGATACTTAGTTATTTGTTTTTCCAACTCCACTCCAATTCGTTGCAAAGTTGGGTTTCTCTTAACCGCAGCGAGAAGTAAGAAACGTGCTGTATCTGCTTCAGACCGCAACCGCAGTGTTACCAGTATGGGGAATACATACGGCTCATAATGGAAAGTAATAATTAATGTTAGTTTAAAAAAAAATGGCCTGGGAGTATTTTTGCGTGGTTCTCGGTCTAAAGCTCTTTGCTAAAAACAAAGAGGTTGCTCGGTAAAACCTTTTTACAGGTCATTAGATATTAAAAACTTTTTAACAGGATAGCTTGGAACAAACCGATATGGATATTTTTGTTATAAGAATATGGCAAATGTCAAAAATACAATACTTCAAAAAACTAATTAATATTACTTGCTCAGTGGTCTAATGGTCCAAATTCCCAAGTAAATGTTGCAGAAGAAGCTATGCTAGCGTCACTATGACAGTTACTAACCCCAGTGCGTCATAGAGTAGAAAGCTGCACCTTGAGTCTAAAGTCTTTATTTTTCTTATAGCGTCGAACACGACTGGATTAGTCGCGTTTACACTTTCACATATTAATTGAATAAAAGCATCATCTATATTAGCTTATCAAACATATTTTCTCTGATCACACAAAGGCCAACACAAGACTTTGATTACTAACAAGGTGTAATCCCAATTCTTCTTGGCATAAGTACAATTTTCCCAATTATTACTTTTAATTATATCAACACCAATAATAATATAATAATAATAATTATATCTTTATTGAAAAACATAAATGGTACCAAAATTTGTTGTAACTGTGCATTTTGTTTCAGTGAAAACTGTGTTATAAAGAGCAGTCTTTTCCATAAAGTACAAATGTTTAATACTAGCTATTTAATTGATGATGATGATGATGATGTCTCTGTATTCAAGCTATTTATTAGATATTGTTATTATGTTTGTAACGAGTACATATGTGCAGGGGAATATTAGTGTGCTGTCGGTAGCTTTTAGTCATAAAGATATGTCATAGCTAAGATTTAACTCGCTCTTGATATATTTAAGATCGTAAAACACATATTTAAGAGTAAACAATTCAAATACAAGCTTAAGTTGTATATGCCTGTTTCTGTTTTAAGGAATTAAGTCAGAGCTTATACTATTCGTAGTGTTTGAGTTAACGCGAATGCATCTATTTCTGTCCCTTTTATACGCTACGGCTGTTGTGTTGCGCCTTCTCTTAGCATTTATAAAGATTTTTGGCTTGTGTTTGGATAAAGTGGATGGATTATAAACACTCTGTGCAGCGAGTGCATGTTAGTTCGTAGTCGCCATTATATTGCAATTTCGTACAAGGGAGGTAGAAATACCAATAGTTTTATTTGCTTTCAACGTTACCTGTCTGTGTTCACGAGATATATCTGTTAGGGTATATGTAATAGTATTTTGTATGAAGTAAACCCTAGCTATTTGTGATAATTATTTTGTATCAGTCTTTATACTATTGAATATCAGACGGTAGATGGCAATATTCACATACCTAAAACATAATGGGCAAAACGTATGTGTTTGGACATCTCTGCTACCCCTACGGGGCGTGAAAATTATTAAATTATTAAGAAAAAATCTGTTCAAAACAGGAGTGGACTTGGCCAAAAGGAGAACTAACATTACGATTGTTATTTGGCAATCCGCTTCCTATCCCTAATTAAAGCTAAAATAACATTAAATATATTTAGTAGCCCATAAAGATGTTAAAATGTGCGAATGAGAAAGCTGTGAAACGGTTCTTAATTTTTATTCGATTCCGTCTTGTATGAATGTATACATACATAATATTATAAGTATATAAATAGATACAGAAACTCCCATAGGACCCGTGACATGTCTGCACACGATGGCAACACTGCTACGTTTGCAATGCCACAAACTCATTCTTTTGTTCGTGAATATTACTCGTATTTCAAAATATTTCGTTTAAATTGTGCAGCTTGTAATAAAAGTACATTTCTAGACATAACCGTAGTTTTGCGAACGCTTTCAGTCGTAAATGCAAGTCCGTTGCACTTTTAAAACGGACCCAAACGTTTTGAAGCTGTAACACTAAATAAATAAATAAATAAACACGAAAAGTTTAATTAAATTACGTTAAAAATCTTTCAGTTAAGAGATTTAAGATGAATATTAGTAAGTTATCCGTAATATAACAGATAAACAACTATGTATTTATTCACAAACGTTTTGTAAACATCTCACAAATAACACATCCCTTAAACTGGCGGATATCTAGCTATAATTATATTGTGTTTCTTTTATACATACCGAATGAAAGGTTATGCTATATGTACTTACAAAGGTCTCTCCAGATTTAAATTAAAACAACGAAAGATTATTATTAACCTATGATCCCAGACGCCTGCCAAGCCAACGGGATTATGGCCAAACCTCCGCTATAGACAGCTTCCGGCTGTTGATGATAATGATGACATAGGCAGAGCAAATATAGGGATACAAATATATGTATATTAATTTTAATCAAAAGCCAATTTTAGTAGCACCCAGATTACTACGTTTTCTGTAATCTACGATTATAAAGAGCCAAAACCCATTCGTTTTCCAGTATCTCATGTGTTCCGTTTGTTGCCAGAAGACCTAAAGGATATGTACGAATAAATTGGACATATTTCCCGCGAGCAATGTTGGCGAGTCGTCTCGTATAATTTGAAATATTCATTCGTTCTACCAAAGTTTGCATTTCTTTCCAAATCATATTTACATGACAATGGTCACGTTGTTGCCCGATGAATTCTCATTGCTGGAACTCCCTCGGAAGATTTATTAAAGGGAGAAAAGAGGTTGTAATAAAACCGCTGTTGGACGCTGAATGGACTTACAAAAATAACAAAAGTGTCAGTTATTAAAATGGAATTGATTAAAATTAAAATGGTTTTTAAATTTTGGTAACAATCATTTTGTTTTCTCTTCGCCTTTTACTCCGTTGCGCCTTTAAATTATGTTCTGTGTCATTATATATACTATATTAAAATTATTATGAAATCAATTTATCGTCAACTGCTTAGCGAATAATTTTTTAAAAACTGGTTTTTCCCTTCACCTATCTTTGGGTGTCTATAGGTAATGTTACGTACATTTTCAGGAGCTTCTTAGTAAACTGTAACTGTATATACCTCAATTTATGTATAACCTGTAAACCAAAGTCTATCAAAGTCTTCATAAGAGCGGCGTAGACGTCTAAATTGAATAAATGATTTGGACTTTGACTATCATAACCCGGTCTGCCGTTAAAGCCAAAACTTTTGTCTTCATTTTGAATATTAGAGAACACCTTAATGACCACACAACCCTACGTGGGATACGGTAAGAAGGTAATGAGGCACTTTACTTACAGTATATTACATATTGTATATTTTATTCAGCATTTTCATCTCATTTACCACTGGGGTGATTGACTGATTTCAGGTTACTTTGAAGGTCACACACACTCCTTTTCAAAGATCATTATCTGGACTCACATAAAATTTATGGTATGAATGGAATTTTAGTGATGAAGGCTGCTAGAATAGAGGTAAAAGTAATCTTAAAGTGCAGCTGTTTAAAATTTTGTTGGAATCGATATCGATAATGACTTTTACACCTAACTTTTGCTAAACTGTGACCAATTCTTAACAAATTTGTGTTAATTTTTTTTTATCAGACAATGGCATCCATGTCAAAAGTATTATTTTCTCAAATTTTCTCGCATGTCGGACATATATATGGTTAACACCGCCACCACGTACAGCGCGGACAATGAATTTTATTTTATTCATATTTTGTTTTCTTTTCAGTTACAAGCTCGTAATAGATCTGAATCGGCCTCTTTTAATCATCTATCAGTCAATGCAATAAACAATATAAACTACGGTTCAACATTAACAATGCCATTGATCACAACTAAGGTAGAAAATTACGCCCATTGCATACATTTATAATGTGAACCTACCTACGGACAACAGCTAAATTAGTATCTATTGTACAAACAGAGCTGCAAAGGGGTTGCCAGGCTTGTACCCTTCAATTAGAATTAGCCAAACGAGGGGTGTATAGAAACTTCCACTTAGAACACAAAATAACATAAGTCAATAGCATTCAACCCTATACCACCCTTTAGTGACGTATTGAGGGAAATTACACCAAGAAGGCTCATTTGATATCAAAGGAATGTTACGTGAAAAGAAAACAGAATATTTTAGTCACTAGGAAGAGAAATACGTATACTTACTTATACTTGTAAGATGCAAGTACCCTTTTCTTCTCCCAGTAAGTGAAAGATATTTTGCATTTTTGAGAAATTTACATATCACACTGGACTGTAGGATTTAAGAGGCGACGAATGGAAAAGTAACAGTAGGTGAGCAGCAGTGACTTCTGAAGAACTGCACTCTTACGCTGCGATCCCCAAGCCGCCTGCCAACCGTGGGGGTTATGGCAAAGCCTCCTAATGGAGAAGGCATTTATTCGATGGTGGATGTTACTAGCTGTCAAGGTAATATGTGATATATAATCAAATGGAATCCATTTTTGTGAGAACTGTAGAAATTATTTTCTATTCACAAATTTATGGAACGCAAACTAAAAAACAGCGGGTTAAAGATACAGTTCTTCATAAAAAATAGTATTGCTGCATTTAAAAAAAATCATTCAACATGACCATTATTTATAGACCATCAAAGTTACCGGTACAATAAATGGTGTAATCATTTTATTAAATTACTTTGATCATTTGATTTCTTTCATAGTTAGTAAATTAAAGTAAGATCAACGTACTGTCTCTAACTTAAAATGGAGCATGGACCAGAAATGGCATCGTTTTGGCTAAAAAGCAATTCATATATTTTTTTAACACAATTGCTTTTAACGGACACAAAAAAGGCATTGCCCTTAACCGCGGCCTTCTACTTCATTATGACAATGACATTTTAGTGCTTCCTACTCCTATAAATGAAGCTCTAATTATCAAATAAAGCTCAAATGAAAGTTTTACAACATTCGCGGCAGATCAGTGTAGTCATAACAATGAAATTATACATTATAAAACGAATCAAACTGTGGCAATGCAAAAAAACGGTTTTGTATCACTTTAATAATTGTACTTTTAATAATTGTTTCAATTAATAAATATTATACGATATTTTCGTACTTAGTCCTCGCAAGTGTGTTAAAAAACGTCGTATAATTCTCGTGAGTTGGTCTTTACACTATCGGCTATATTATCCCTGTTACAATCTCGCCCCGTGTGTAATGAACAACATAGCGAACTATCATAATGTACTAAAATTTACATTAATAAAATTTGAAGCGCTCGTAGCGAAGTTTACTCAGCTGTTCTCAACCGATCAGCAAAGTTAAGCAACGTCGCGCGCGGTCATGAGTTGGATGGGTGACCGCTCGTGACATTAGTACTGAGCGTTTCCGTGCTTCGGAGGGCACGTTAAGCCATCGGTCCCGGTTGTTGTCTTAGGATGGCAGTCGTTATAGCATGGTGGTAGGGCATTTTGCAAATGCCCGCCTGGCTAGCTACCACCCTCAAGTATAAAATCTGTCGCCAAGCACCTAACGGTGTGTTCCGGCAGCTGTCCTTGAGAGCCAGTACTTCTAGGTTAGCCTGAACAACATCTTCGACCACATCATCACTTACCACCAGGTGAGATAGTGGTCAAAGGGTAACCTATCAGGCAAAAAAAAAAAAAAATGTAGTAAAAATTACTGATGATTTGGTAGTGAAAAAAAATGTCGCACAAACTATTATTCGATGAGAAGTAACAATACCTTACGATCAATGATTAACATAAAATCTTTCGTTTCGAGTTTGTATTTACCAAAAGAAAATCCGTTTCAAGATTTCAAAATTAAGATTATATTGAAATCATAGCTATATTGAAATCATTGATTGTGACCCTTTATTTTGGCCGACAAGTTCATAGCACTACAAGAAACCATTTTAGTCACTATTATATTATTTCTCAACATTAAAAGGTTAGAAGGTACACAGGTGGTAGAGTTGAGTGGATTGCTGAAAAAGATGTTGCTTGAATAAGAATTTCACACCCTTGTTAGTACATTAGCACGAAGTCGAAACCTTCATATAAAGATCCAAGGTTTGATCTCAGACTCTTGGTAAAGGCTTTTCTACGTACAATTCTAGGTAACAGCGCGACTCTAGAACGATGATGGTTAGATGACAATAGCTTATGTTGGACTTTAAGATATGAATGTATGACAAAATGTGTCTCCTATCTACATTGCTTAGAAAACTCAAAAACACGATGCTCGTTTTATCCGAACAATACGATAGCAACAACAACAATTGCTTGTCAACATTCAAGAACAGTTGAAACTTAAGAAAAACAACACCGGTGTTTATTCAGAAGTAAATATAAATAAACCTTATTATGTGGCCCATACGTTCCCTCGGTTCTTTTGATTAAACAATACTAGTTGTGGTCGCAATTGAACCGGTCCCGGGAAAGTTACCGTCTGAGCAGCTATTTGTTGTGGCCTAAACAAATAAAGTAGTTTCGGGGAAAACAGATCTGTTAAGTTGTTAAGTGTGGGGCATAGTAACTATTACTTTATCTGTGTTAAGGACGCCACCTTGAGAAAAGCTATATGATACAGATTGGGTGAGCGTGTTGATCTTCTTGTGGAGTATTTATTATATAATTATATCCCAAGGTACAACATTTAATTATACCAAATCTATATGTTAGTTGCGAAATATTGGTGAAAATTCAAATGAAACACGTTTGACCACAACTTCACTTCCCATCAGTTGAGATTGTGAGCCAACCCTAATCTGTCGGGAATTAAAAATATATCTTATGTACCAAACAGCTCGCCATATTTTAAACTCTCTATTAAATAAGTCAAATAATATTAATAATATATTTATTTCTCAAAAAGGTACAAATAAAATAACTGAAACTTAAAAATAACATATTAAAAGTGGCCTAATTAGTTGCAAATAATACTTGGAGAATCTACACTAAGATGTACTCCTGTGTTGTAAATTCTGCATTCCCTTCGTGAGTACAATATTAGTAAAATAAAATACTTTGTTGAAAATTCAAAGATGTTCAGTGTTTATTGTTTTAAATACAGTTTATTCTGAATTCTGAATGCACATGTCAGAAAATAAACAAAATAAAAAATAATTTAATTTTACTTCAGCTTTGGGTCAACAAACAATTCAGTAAATTTCATGTAGGTACTCAATCTATTAATTTATCACACTCCATTTCGAGCTAGATCCTGACTAACAGAAGGCGGGGCAGACAGACGGCATACTGGCAGCGTAAAGTTATTGTGGCCTTAGAGAAAGTCTATGTTGTGGCTAACATTTCGTTAGTAGTTGTATGCTGCTTAATCGACGAATTGTATTCTATATAGTCAACTTTCAATCGCAATGGAAGGGAATAGAACAGAATAGTCCTCTGTGCAGAATTAACCACCTATCTATTATTAAAATTATATACCACCTAGATCAATATGTTTTGTTTATTGGCGATATTTATTTATTAACAAAATACTACAACCTATATACAACACTACAGCTACGAAAATAAAAGCATTAAGACAAGCTTCAAGCCATTGCAGACTCACATGCAGTCCAAATTCTCCAGCCCACTGCCAGTTGACAGCGTGCCTAGCATGCTGGCAGCATTGCCCCGTTGCATTGGAATGCTTATTCGTTGAGCCAAATAGGTGCCAGCATTTGGATCACGCGTCGTATCGTCAAATGCTCTGATAAGTAACCTAAGATTATAACTTTAGATAGATAGACATCGAGTTCTATACGTTTTCAAAGTCTATATATCTAAAGTATACGAATCGATCTAACTTCCATTTGAAAAACATCGTACTAAAATTATAGATGCTACAAATTGCGCCAATACAACAAATACATTGTGCAAACCTATTGTGTTTTATTGGTACGTTATCAAAATTGATTTTCCGTTCGAACGCGAGAATGAATATCATTAATTAGAATCAGATTTATTTATTCAGGCTTCCACGCGAACGGTTCGTTTTTTACAAAAGCTGAATGTGAATGGGTTGGATAAATGTAATGGATTATTTATATTTTACCTGGGTTAGGGATAATCAAGGGCTTTTGATATGGATTTCAATAGATTCTTTATGACTCAGCTGACATTTATTGTTTTTACATTATTTATAAGGTTCCAACGGTGCTGATAACGGTACTAATAGCGTACGCTGACCGTTATTCAGTTCTACTATGGGTATAACATATAGGTACCTATATATTATAAACAGGAAAGATTTGTATTTTTGTGTGTATAAACATAAAAACTACTGGACCGATATGTAAAATTCTTTCACTATTAGAATCCCACATTATCCTTGATGAACTATAGAGGCTATTGAATATTATTAAAAATTACGTTTAATACCCGTAAAAAGCCGGGGCCACTAGTATTATGTAATCCACTTGATATTTACACGGAATATGTAGTTTTTGCGGATTGCTTAGAAAATAATGATAAAAAGAATTACTTCTTTTAAGTTAAGGTAATTTATTATCCTCATACAAAGAAACGTGTTTGTCTCTTTGTATTACCGTTTAACCTGTAAAACTTGGTGTGATTTCTACAAACTCTATATTTAACAACAATTCCTGAAATCTGGTCGAGTGCGAATCGTCCTTTAAGAATTTTAAACGAAATATATACAATAACACGAGCAGGTTATATTTTGTTTCTTTCGTTATGATTTTGTAAAATTATCCGCTTTGCAAGCGTTAATGAATAAAAATACAAAAATAGAACAATTCATACATACAAGAAGACTGTATTAATCGTTAATACTAATCTTGAGCACAATAACATTTGTAGCGCGACTTTCGACTGTTTTTATTATAAAACATAAATGGAACATAGCTCCTATCTGGAAGCCACGAAAATAAAAGTAAAGGGCAGGTTTACACAGAATCAGCAAGTCCCGTTTCAACGGACGTTATATAAAAATGGGTCCCCACATGATAACCAAGAGCCATTCGGCCGAGTACCTCTCATGTTATGTCAGCCCACAGTACTGCGATAGCGCTCGAGTTCAGGTGAGTGTTATGTAATGTGTACTTAGCTTTAACACAGTTATGTATGCGACACTATAGTCGATTTACATTATTATTTAGGGTATCGTCATAACCTATGAAGGTTGTTTTTCCCGCGTATGTGAAATCGATGCTAACAAAGAAACAATGACATAAGTATAACAAAAACCAAGCATACGGCCATAAAACCAAATCCACAATTTTCTATAATATGTTCTTGTGGCGTGCTTCCTTCGCATTGATAAATGCAATAGGGAGGATGTGGAATAGTCCTGATCCTTAAGGGCCCTGCAAGACTTAAATTAGTAGCACTTTGCCAGCCTATGCGAGTTTATACGAAAATCAAACAGATCACCGTTAAAATAAGGTTCATATCAGCGTGTGCTGTGGTAACGACAATCGTTCTGTCCAAAATGCGCGAAAGTAAGAGAAAATAATGTTTTTCAAGTGGACAACGTTAGGAGATTTCTAAATAGTACGTGCAGACTTTAAAATATTATTTTTGCTATCTATTGACTTGGTGTTGGATAATCATCACAGTCGTTTTAAAGATACGATTTTGTTTATATGATATCTATCACAACAAAATTAAGTTTTAAAAACATTTTGAATTAATTCGATAAGTTTTATTGCTACTTACAAAGTACAAATATTTAGTGAACGAATTTACGGTACCTTCTCAATAAATACCTAGATAAGGTTTTTCATTTATAAATATTTTGAGTCAGTAGATAGTTTTAACGTCAAATGCAATTGTTATGTAGCTCTAGTTCTCTATCTCGTCAAACCTATGTAACTTTTTATCGACACTGACGGATCGTAGGTATCCCTGTCATCCCTTAAGCCGTAGACATTTAGAAAAGCATTAACAAAGTAGCTAATACATATCAACTAGGCTCAGGAACCGATAGCTCCAGTAGGCTCCGGTCGGGCCTAAACGGCTCGTTTATATCCACGATATACTTTGATAATATCGCTGGAACATACTGCCAGAGACGGTAATGTTGTCGTCTATATCAGTATGGATTGTTCGTGGAACATATGATAATGAACCTTCTGGTATAGGTTTGAAAGAAAGTTGAAGATTTGTTTAATGTTTATGAGTAGATTATAATAAATGCAAGTTATCTAAATAGTGCAATGTGATAAGTGATTTATGTTGATCATTACTTTTGAGGTTGGAATGCTTGTTGGAAGGGGAGGGCAAATGGCCAATGCTCGTTTCATAGAATGTATACATTAGCAAGAAGAATATACATCTTACGTAACCTTTCAAGAAATGTTTATAATGTAAATATAATAGCGCTAATGCTGTTAACCTAAAATAAAGATAACACGTATTTCACTCAAAATATTATAGTAGATTGTTAACAACGATGAAAATTAACCAATTACAGTTTTGTCATTTGATGTATTTGATTAAATCCTAATAGTAGTTGCCTTGTATGGTAATAGTCCTAACTTTTTAAAATCAAACATAGTGTTAATATTGTTATTTTTGGAATGACGCATGGTCCGCGTTTTATATTACAAACTCACAATAAGAGAAAAAATGTTGTTCATAATTTTGGTATTGTTTGGGTTCATACATTTTATTGAAATACGCGTGATTTTACTGTGCTACAAGAGTGGTAATTTAGAAGTTATAATTATTTTCATTCACATTTTTCAAGTGGTAACCTGTGCCTGTTAGTTATGGGTAAAGGTTCGCCCTCTATTACGTAAGATCAACATAAATCTGGCAAAACGTGAGTGCTAACATACCTTTGGGATGGGTATACAGACGTGATGTTTTATTTGTTACTGTTACTTTTGGCCTATGGACACAAACTCATGAAATGTTATTTTTTATCACTCTACATGACAACATGTTAACGTAATTGTTTTTTTTACTTATACCATAAATCTTTGTTTTTGAAATGGGTAAACGACTTAATAAACACACACATACATTCAGTTATGTATCTTATCACGCACCAGACAGCTATGTAATATTTTTGTCCGTAGATCATACTCTGGTCCAAGACTATCAATAAAAGTGTGCCTATGTGTTTGGCTCTTCTACAAATTGCCCTTACTGTTCACACACTGTGGTAAAGTCGGGTATGGGTGGAAACAACGTTAATTTCGTTAAAAGGCGCACAAAAGAGGATCACACTCGCCCGGAATAACATTACACGGGACGCGGGACGAATAACGCTCCGCTATGTAAGCGACCTTATAAAATTAAGGGTTAGAGGACAGACGGGCCAGTGTACCTATTAAAACGACTGGATTTTAGCTTCAGACGATGCTGCAGATTTTGAATGGTTTGGTAGCTTTTTTAAGAGTTGAATTTTATCATAATCCCACGATATTCTACACAAATTATGTTTTGTCGTGATGTTCAGCTCGTTGTCTATTATGCTGACTCTAAACATACTTGGCTTATAGTGACAAAATCGACACTTTCTCAGTGTTCCGTACATCTGATCAAAAAAATGTAGATCACTAATGTGACGGTCTTTCTATCTTTCACAGTTTATTTTGACCGACTCATCTATTCGACAGAAAGTTAAAATTAGTTACATATCAACATTAGTGACCCAATAAAGTATTTTTTAAATAAAAGAATATTCGATTTAGAATTCATTAGATACAAACTCTACGAGAAATTATATAGTTTATTCAAGTGACGAATTAAATAAAAGGACTTGTACAGACACACGCATTAAATAGAAAATGAAACAAAAACAGCATTGAAATCGGTTCAGCTAATGCTATGATGATATGAGCCCTCTTTTACAGTTATGGATCAAAACTTTGACGCGGATTTGATTCCCGCTCGTATTGAGAAATTATGTGCTCTAAAATTTGTAAATTTACTCTAAGCATAGCAAGCGCTAAGCACGCGATAGTGCTTTTAACTCTATTATCTAGAAGTTAACAAAAACAATTTTACTATATATAAATATTTCTCTTACAATAACATAAAGGTTACCTACGAACCCGTAGGAGTGTAATTGTTTGTCTTACAATGACTGTAAAAGAAATGAAATACCTTTTCAAAATCTTTTTCTTCATTATTAGAATTAAATATGAAGTGACTTATATTACGGTCATTGAAACAAATATACTAGCTCACCGAGGAGCACCTCATCATTACCCTGTCACTGAGGAAGGTCGTTGTACTGCGTCACAATCAGGACAAAGCCACGGAACAGCCCCCTTGAGGCCGTTCTACTCGGGTATTGTGATTGATTGTGTTCAGGTTCATTTTTATTCTTTGATACCTTTAAAATAGCAGATAAACGCGACCATATCGGAATGTAAAATAGGCTTCATATGTTGGCAATCTCTTATCGAATCTATAATAATATTTTGACTTAGCGAACGATTTCTTATAAATTTTGAAACATTCGATAAGATTCCTTTTATAGCACAATAGACATTATTAATGTAATATTAAAATAAAGAGATGTAAAGTGAGCCCAAAACTGTTTAAACCTGTTAGTTTTCAAACACCATCTTTACTGCCTTTGACCGACTTGAAGTCGGTAATGTACCTAAGTTACCTGCGTTTTTGGTTCACTGAAAAAAATAACGTTTTATGAGTAGTTAGAAAAAAACTAACTACACATAAAACGTAATTTTTTTCGGTGAACCTAAAACGCAAAAAATTCCGACTCCGGTCATATGTAAAGGATATAAAAAAAACATTTCCACAGTCGAACAGACAAATATAACCGTAAATGAGACATTTTTATATTTCTTTATCAAAAAGAAATTCTACATTTAGAATACCGAAAGAGTGACGCAGTGAGTTGATTCGTGGCAAAAAAGGAATGAAGCTAATCATCGCATCAATCACTTCTGGCCTCAGATGCTGGAGTGGCCTCCAGGGAGATGTTCCGAAAAATAGAGATATATCACCAAAAGTACAATATTTATCGCTATTCTTGCTTACTGTAGATTTTTACATGTTACCTATTGATTTCTCTTTGTTGAACACTATTCGTGTTTTTTTGCCTTAGCATGTTGAAAATGGAATATCCCAGTGACGGTATACTCAGTATAGACTGCCACGCTGGTGGTTCTTGGTTCGAAACTGGTCTGTTGCAAATTTTTACATGGTTAGCTACTAACTTTAAGTAAAATATCTGTAAACAAGTACCTAGCAGCTGTGTTCCGGCCTCTGTCCTGTAAAAATCCAGTTCCAATGTTTAATTTAGTTTTTTTTAAATGTTATTGTGAAGGTACAAGCACAAGGCCCACCTGTATAATGTTAAGCGGTAACCTCTGCCTATAACAGATGCATTTCATCACAGGTGACAAATTTTATTGGGCCCGTCACCCTACCTGCGACTCAACCACTGTATGTCTATACAGTTGTTGAGTCTCATGTGCCTGTAATTTTACTGACTCTCAAGGACTGCTGCCGGATCACACTGTAAGGTGCTTGGGGACAGATTTTCTACTTGAGGGTGGTAGCTAGCCAGGCGAGCATACGGAAAATGCCCTCCCACCATGCGGTGAAGCTCAAGCCGGCGGTGGGCGATCGAACCATGGACCTGTGGCACCGCAGTCTATAGCTTAACTGCTCGGCCATCATTGCTTGAAAAAGTCTTAGTGTAGAGTTTTACGATATCTTCAACCACATCGTCACTTACCATTACGGTGAGAATTAGTGAGACTAGCCTATTAAATATTAAAAATAAATGGACTACGCAGCCGATGTTAAGCTTCTGCCCATAACAGGTGTAGACCTTCTAGAGCACGTGTTCTAAGCAATACTTACTGAATTGCTTTTGCTATGCATTTAATCTTCTCATGTTAGAAGCGACAATAGTCTTGTGGTAATGAGCGATAACTGACAATAAGGTTACCATGGGTTGAAATTTTGCTTTGCATGGGCTTGAGCATTACAGCATGATGGTGTTGCAATTGGTAGAAAAAAAACTTCCAACTTGAAGAAGAAAACCGTTTGCCAAGCAAAGTGTTTGTCAATAGCTGCCCGCAAAGCCTATATAGCCTACTGAACCTTCAATCACATTATTACTAACAAACGGAAATTGAACTCTCAGTGCCAAAGAGCCCACTACTTAATTAAATAATTCAAAAGTAACATAATATCACTTATGCCATAATTGATGGGCCAAATCTTGCACAATTTTCCTTTGGTTCTATGATGTTGTAATGTCAAAACACACAATTCACCCTTCCGCGTTGTTTAGGCGCAAAAATGACAAATTTCATATATTTTGCGTTGAAAGATGAAAGCAACCCTTCCCATTTGCGCGTATCATAAATCACTGTGACGTCAGAATGAGACGACAATAGAGGCTCAGTGCGGTCGGCATTTTGAACACTTTGAGCGCTTTTAATTAAAATGTTAAGAATTTGTACCAACTCTGTATGCCCGCATACCCAAGCGACCAGCTTAACAAGAACCAAATTTTTAAATCCGAAGCACTCCACTAAAGAGCACATAAAGATCTTCCTTAACTGGTTCAGGGTTCAGAAAAGGTGCAGATATCTTATTTCGGGGGAAAGGTTACACAATTTCAGAAAGGGAAAGAAAAGTTCGTATAAAAATTGTACAATTTTAATACATTTGCATATGCAAACCCTATTTCGCATATTGGTCTGTCCGTCTCTCGTGTTATTTTGTATTCATTTCGGTTCGTTAACCCAATAAAGGCGGCGGTTTATGTTTCAGGTTTAAACTTTCCCAAACATAATATACTCTTTACAACTCGTAGGTAGATTATAGATTGATCAAATTGTTACATGTTCGTACAATGCTTTCAATTATCGGTTGAATGTTCTGTACCTGTTGTGGGAGCAACACCAAACATAAAGTGCACATTTAGTCAGAAAACTTTGCAAAAAATATATGAGATGTAAGACTTATCATCCAGATAATATGGTGATGTCAGTGAAATATTTTTTATACTCGTATGTTATCCAAAACTATTTCTACCTATCTTGTTTTCTTCAATCGACCTTTGGTATGAATTCACCATTAAATATTTATTTAATAAAGCAGTGTGATGAATGAGGATCTACTGAAAAAAAAAGGAAGGTATGTTAAGATGGTTTGGACTGGCAGAAAGATTGAGAAATAGAAATTGACCATGCACGTATACAAGAAGTAAATTTGTAAAAAATGTTGCAAGAAGAAATATATGGTCTCTTTTGCCGCTCTCTCAATAAGCGCTACGTTAAGCATTGTTATATAGGGGCTTTAGAAAGTGTATAATTTCTGCGTCTTTATAAATTCGTTTCAATTAGTGGCTACAAGAATAGTTTATTGGTACTAAAAACAGATTTTGAAACTGCATTAAATTTTTTCTCATTACAAAACTCTTCAAGTTCCAAAAGTCAAAACATTTTAAATTTTATCATACATTCCACGCCGGTGGACGTATGCAATTTGTTTGGTCGCAGGCGACACACTGCTATATTGGAAAACTTTACGAGGTCCGCTTAGAACAATATCAATACGTCGGTGCATACATGTGCTGCTGTATTGACGGTGATGAATGGTAGGTCGATACGTTTGCTTAAATACCTCACACCTTTTCACGTTTTTTTTTTTTATTCCTGATAGGTTAGCTTAGACAACTATCTCACCTGATGGTAAGTGATGATGTGGTCGAAGATATTGTTCAGGCGAACCTAGAAGTACTGGCTCTTAAGTACAGCTGCCGGAACACTAGGTGCTTGGCGACAGATTTTCTACTTAAGCTAGCTAGGCGGGCATTCGCAAAATGCCCTACCACCATGCTATAACGACTGCCATCCAAAGACAATAGCCGGGACCGACGGCCTAACGTGCCCTCCGAAGCACGGAAGCTCAGTAAGTAGAAGAAGAACTCAGTAGTAATGTCACTAGCGGTCACCCATCCAAGTCATGACCGTGGCGGACGTGGCTTAACTTTGCTGATCGGTTTAGACAGCTAAGTAAACTTCGCTACGAACACTTCAAAACGACGGTTTTCAAGGAGTTGAGGTCCAAGTTTATTTTACGTCGTAGCTTTGACGTTTGTGCTTTTGTCTTTGGTTGATGACGCGGTCCAAAATTGATAGACGTGCTGGTGTATGCTAAGCATGTAATAGTTCTTCAAAACCATATTTAGAAGATAACGTTATAACGCAACAGTGACTAGTACATTCACAACCTTCCGAGGAAGTTCAACACAAACATCATGGTACATATTATTTTTAGATTGGTTTCTGTATGTGTACGTACCCATTAACACACGTGTAGATATATGATACATAAACCTATAGATATGAGGCAGACATCTTCGCGTTTTTTCATGCAGAGCGGTTGGCGACCGCCACGTCAATATTGCAAAAGTTCCCGACTCGAGCCTCAGAGAAATTGCGCTTCACATGTGCTGGATTTATTGCAATTGTTTTCGAACAACACCCATCGCTTATATCATCGGTTGCATGATGTATTGACAGAACGCTGACTATTTTATTATGGTAGATCGTACAAAGCCATGTTTGTTACAAATTTGTTTTATATGAGTTAAACTATGTCATATCTTGAAGTCTATGATTACAAATTCTCTCTTACAAATTTAATGCTGTCACCAACAGCAGGTTTGCACATACAACCATTACATAATATTATACAAGTGTCACTCTTCTGGAGTGAATGTAGTTTTAGCTTGGATTTCTGGACATTGCGGTATTGAAGGAAATGAAACTGTTGGCAATTTGGCTAAGCAAGCCATTGTAACTGGCCTTGATGATTACTCGAAATTCTTTGCTAGGGATGTACGTTTATAATTAAGTTGTAACATACTTTCCTTTAACTTTTATATTTCATATATTTTCTACTAATTAATATTCAATACACTTGCTGAGATATTTAGACCGTTAAACCTTTTTTTTCTTATACCGTACACTGGCCACACAGACAAGACATTGGCAGTATATCGTCAAAGCAACGATAAGAGCCATTTATGAAGAAGAAGAAGAGGAAGAAGAACCATTACATTTCTAGCAAAACGTGACTTAAGAGCCATTTCACAAAATCACGCTACTGAAGTTTAGGTAAATGCCAGCGCATCGCTTACACAAGCGAAAGAAGTGACGACGGAATAGCGTGACTGTGAGAAACATATTTTGATACTAGCACTCATTAATAAAGAAATCTAAGTTGCGAATTTAAAAATTGTGTGATTGGCATGAGTAAATAATCAATTTCTTGTCGATTACTTGCTAATGTTATAGAAAAGAAGTAGGCATGTACATTAAATAGTCACCTGCATCGTGAATCTTTTATTTAAATTTCATCCTTGATGAATAAAAAATAGATATGTTTGAATCATTTATTGTAACAAAAAACTTAAATAATTAAAAAAATTATACGGCTTAAAAATATATAAATATTTGATGTAACGGCATTGATTAAAAGCTGCGGACTAAAAGCTCTTTCTTTTAAATTTTCCAAAAATTGCTGTTTTTCTCGTTCACACTCTTCAGTATCTATATCCAGTCGTTAACACTGTCTGTCATAATGACCATGCATAGGATTGAGGTTTATTTTTCTGTGCATCCGGAAAAGAACTTAGTACCAACCACAAACGTCCCATGACGTTTTTGGTTTTCCATTACTTTAACATGTCACCCTCATATTCCCATACCATAATATATCACCTACACCATTAAAAAAATAACATTTTCATCCATTTAGTTTGAGTAGACCAAACAGCGAAATGTAAATATATATTTACAGATTTTGAGGTTTTTTTGTTTTTAAATCGAATATCTTTGATGCAATCTATAATCAACATATATATACTTCCGAAATCAGATTGAAGACGTTCTGAAAAAAGGCCAGGTCAAAAGTACCCTAAACCGACGCTTATGTATGAAAGGATTGATGAGTATAGATGAAGCGAAAGATATATGTCAGGATCGTAGTAAGTGGAAATCCGTGGTCTCTGCCTACCCCTACGGGAAAGAGGCGTGATTTTATGTATGTATGTATATACTTCTTGGTACCAATGCAATCCTCACTATATACTCTTATGCTCACTATTTCCTCTATAGAAAATAAATGATAATACACCTTTTTATACAAAAAAATACTGGAAATGGGGTTTGAACACACGACAAAAATGGTGGGAAATAGTAATTTAATTGCTATTTCTATTTTTTTGTAACTAACTCACCTAGAACTTTGATCTTCTTTTAATATGATAATTTAATATTGTTCTTTAGCCATCAATTGTTACAGATTTACGCCAAATATTTTAAAGTAACAAGATTAAAACAACCCAATTGTTTTAAGAACTTTGGCGGGAAAACTGTATTGGAGAGCAATATTTTTTTCTGAAAAACTATACCACCTACTGCTTTGGTTCTTTTTTGATATTATTATTTACATGTAATTTATACACCTGTATTATTTCAGATTTTTGGTTTAGAAGTTTAAAATTAGTTACGAGATTATTTAATACGCAAATTTGCATCGGTAAGTGTTTGCGTTGCAAAATATATCGAGTGAAAAATTACTTATACATATGCAAAATTGCGGTTTTCTAGATGTATAACTGTTGAAGTAGTTACGATATTAATATGAAATGACGTAATATTTTGGGGCCAAAATGTAATTTGTGCTGGTTTCAGATTTCATCAAAATATTCAAAATACTTCCTACTTCATACGTTATCTCAGAAAAATATGGATTTTTTCTTGTATGGGCAAGGATGCATCCTTTTGAAAACCATTTGGATTATGAAAGTCGGACTTACGCAGATTTATGGTAAATTTGTAAATACGACTATCGACCGCTAACTGGTATCCCGGTTTGTACAAATGATGGAAAAGCCGGGAGGCCGGTTTGTACAAATTTTCAATAGAAGGTAGTTTAATTTCCAGCTGAAGTTATCGCTGTGTTCACTTATAGACATTAACTGAATCCAAAAATATTGGAAATAAATTATTCGCCTGTCATCTAATCCTCCTAAAACAAAAGTTATAGTGAGTTACTAATTGAAACTAGAATAATATAAAAACTAGCAGACCAAAAAGAAGAAGTCAACCCTGTGAGGTTGTTAGCATTTTTCCAATAACGCTGTATAAGGCTGCATAATTGTGACGTTTCCTTTTTTTAACACAATGGATGAACAGAAACTAAAGATGTAGTTACTTAACAAGACAACAATACTTATATTATGGACAACAAAAATAAAGTATAGTCTGTTACTTAAAAAAAATATCGACATGATCAAAACTCTGTGGTCGCACTATAAACTTGCATCTAAGCGTTCCGCGTACGAGACGTCAGAGCAAGGAAAACGAACACAGGTCCTACCTCGATGAGCGCTCGCGCGGTACTGATCGCCTCGCGCTTGTACATTTCAATTTATGAGAATTTCGAGTTATGTTAAATATTTTTTCTTGTCTAACAAAACAGAGTTAATATCACAATTTATTAAAGATCAGATTAATTAAAGAATGAACTTTCTTTTTATATAATATCTGTTTGGAATTACACTTTATTAAACGCAATATATGGTGGTAAACTGCTGATATAATTCGTGGAAATTGGCGCAAGTTTTTTTTTTTTTTTCTACAATGACGATTATTTAGCGATATTCTAGTACACTATGTGTCAACAAGATTATATGCCTGATGCACAGTTTTCTTTTTTTAGATAATTTGATGAATCTTTATACAAGAGATAAAACTCTGAAGTTGGCTATGTGTACTTTAATTCGTAAAACAAGGTGCGGGAGATTGGTCACTACAAAATAATTAATGTTATGTTTGTAAATCTGGTACATTAACTGAAAAGAGAACAGATTATTCTATTTTTATCAATTATTAAACAACTTGTAGATATTTCCTATGATAGTAAATTAAGCGCTTAAAATCTTCGTATACCGCATTAAAATGTGAAATGCCTCTTAAGCTTATTCCTTCGATGATATAAAGACTTGATATTACGTGTGCTTTCCTAAAAATTATCCTTCGCCGTGAGCTACAAAACAATGTTATGGCGATATTTTTATGGTTCTGGTTATTGGTGGCCTAAATGATTTTCAGTGATATATTCAGCCTATGCTGTAGTGTGCCCACCTTACAAACATAAAGAACATTCCATATTCTCTTGTTGCTTGGCGTAAAAGACGAGTTGGCTAGAAATAGTCGAATGAACTGCATGCCTCTACTCTCTGCGAGATATTCTGTTGCATAAGGTTCTTTTCCTTTTAAACGTCCTCATTAGTCGAAAAGTAAGCTGATAAATGACCAACAACAGCATTATCAAGGGAGTGTCTTACCCAGACCTCAATATTGTTCTTGTATTTCGGTTCTTGTTCTTTTATCGTCACTTATTTGATATTATATAAATATTTTTCATAATATATTTGTACAATACATAATAATATTTTTATTTGCAAAATTAGAAGGAACAAAAGATTAATATTAACCCACATACATGGGATAAAAATGGGAAAAATATGATGTTCTACTGTTTAAACTATCACCATTCACAAATTATTAAACAACATGTAGATACAACTAAAATAGGGTACTGTTAGTACCTCATTTAACTCTACGTGCATTCCAGAATACTAAAACATTAAAGAAAACCTTTTTGTTTGCTGTTTGCCTATTTTTTATAATAGTTAAAGCTTAACAGTACGAACAAAACACCTACCAGCATTATCACATAAAAAGCGCGAGACAAAACAAATGCCGGTAGTTTCCTGATTACAAATAGAAACATAGATCCCGAGGGGGATCCTTCCACTGAGATAAACTCACTTTGTCTAGTTATCTATAATTTATTCGAGCGACAACATTTAGCAACGCTCTTACAGTATTTAAGGTCAGTTGAGAATTTAATGTAGCACTGAAGGAAGTGTTGGTTGTAGGAGCATAGTTCATTCATAATATTTTGTACATTGCCTAATTTTGCATGATTGCTTTTTGGAATTCCATCCTGTCTACGTAAGCTAACTGAAATATCATTACTACCAAACTGTGTGTTCATAGAAAACATAATATGTGGTGACCTTTGGAGCGGAAGTTCTACTTGGCCAGTTTTGTATATCAAATAAATACAATGTCTGTAATATATATTTATGATAGTACGATATACGTAATATGTAAGTTGACCTGAAAAGGCAGTATATATGTATATATCAATTTTAACGCAACCTTTTCTAAGAGAGAAGTCTCAAAAAAATTATTTCTAGGTCCATATCAGCTATATTACTCACTATCTCGATAACGTAAATAAAAGTGGCAAAGTTCGAGCCACGCTCGCAAAATGAGTTTTCTTTGATACCACACAATGCGAAAATACAATTAATATTTTTTTATTATACACTTACGTCCACCAAAATAATGAACCAGATATAATTTTTTTTTTTTATGGCGGTATGCCTTTATTAAACAAATACTACAAACTATATACAACTCTACAGCTACTACAATACTACAGCTACTACAGTAAAAGCATTTGGACTCATAGGGAGTCCAAATGCTCTAGCCCACTATCAGTGGGCAGCGTGCCCAGCATGCTGGCAGCATTGCCCCGTTGAATTGCAATGCTTATTCTTTGAGCCAAATAGGTGCCAGCATTTTGATCACGCGTCGCATCGACCAAGCGCTCTGATAAATTTTGGAAAATACGATGAGCTCCCGGTCCCCACGGACCCAACGTCTCTACACCAAACGGCTCAAATATGTAACCCATACCGAGGTTAGCATATTTGCGCCGCTTGAGTTGCTCTGCCGAAGTAGCCGCGGCGCCAGCCCTCACGTGGGTTTCAGAAAGGTGTGACGGCGCTAAAGTGTCTACGCATGTAGCGTCCCACACTAAGGGCCGTCCTAACTTCCATGGAACCAGAGTCATGCCGTCAGGTCTTTTACCATCGTCACGCATCAGACCGTTCGGTTCGAGAACAGCTGGAACATTGGCGCTGGTAAAAGTCCGGCGAATGATATCGTTAAGGCTGGCGTGGCGGGAAATTCGACCAGCACTTCGAGAGCAGGAGAGGCCATGGTGACCGAGTTGGTCAACTGCAGTACCACATAGAAACAGCGAGAATACGAGCACGATCTGCGATACTAGGGCACGTATTTAAAAGATCAGATATAAATAATTGTAAGAAGTCTATATTGGCCTTTGTTTGTGCTTTGAGACTGTGCTTCTTGCTAAATTCCATGATTCTAGCTCAACGGGAAGAAAGGTTAGTGAGACGAATTTACTTAGCATTCCATGGATTCACCGTGCGGGTGCCGGGTCCACAGCGTGAAGTCTGTCATAAATAGCCGTATGTTTTGATCAAAATCGAATAGAAACTTATACTACACCTCTATTGAACTATAGTACTTTAGTACCAATTAGATGTTAATTTCAATCTTATAAATCTATACGTTCATGAGAAAAAGCCTATCAAACAATGTGAGCCCATTTTCAGGTTCAGGTTTTTCCTTTTGAGATAACGAACCCCATTCAAAGGGTAAGCGTTTTCTAAGTAAGACATATGTTATGTATGTTTAACATATGTAACATCTTTGACCTCATCTTCACATGTTATATTATGAGGTTTAATCAAACCGAAATGCATTCTATATTAAAAAAGAGTATCATGTCCGAGATGACGTACTGTATCTCGGTTATTATGTGACAACACAGTAGTTGTCCCCTGTTGTTTTCTTTGTCTGCTTTACTGCACCTAGTTAGAAGACATTTTATGGACCCCCTGTAAACCCTCGGCGTCCTTAAGGCCACATATCCTCGAGATTTCCTACATAAGAAAGGGAAATTCCGTAACGCGCATATCCCTAACGATTGAATTATTTATTTTTACGTATCTGCCGAATTTCTGTGGAGGCAATACTGTGGAAATATTGATGGTCTGTTGTTTTATGTGTAGATGTTCGGCGTTACCTAACTTTGAATGTTTATATTCTTTGGAAATGTTTGCGCAACGATTCTATGGATATGGTTACAGCCATGTGGCAGCGAACAATGTAACTAAAATCTAGGATACATAGGTATTGTTTCATACTTTTTGTTATTCAAATATTGTACAAGATCACAGTCCTTATGTTTAATTTTACTTTTTCAAAATAAAAATGCGTATTGGGTGGTAGAATCGAAAAACGGGTTCGAATTAAAGCAATAACTTTATTTAGTATGTAAATCTCGCTTAAAAACTGCCACTATGTTTGACGTTTTCATTTCGATTCGATTATTGGCGGTATGCCATGTTTATTGATGAGGATGACTCTGATTGGCCTGGCAGGCAGTTATGTAGGATTTAATGAATATGTTTTGTTATTTTACTCATCTCCACTGTTGACAATATATTTCTTATGTCGCTCAACGAATAAACATTGCAATCAAACGTGGCGATGCCGCCAGCATGCTGGGCACGCTGTTAACTTAAAGGGGTTGGAGTATCTGGACTGCCCTGTGGGCCTGCGACGGCCTTGTGGTTGCTTTAATGTTTTCTTTGTAGTATCTGGACTATTGTATGTAGTTGTACTGTTTTGTTAATATTGGCATACCACCGCATAGTAGTTTGTCCCCATACAACAGGTCGAATATAAGAGACCCAAAAATTCAAGGTCGTAATCCTTTATAAAAAAACAATCAAATAAAACTCTTGTACGGGGACAAACCACTGTGCACCGTTAAAATTATAATATGTTCTGACTTAGTAAGCATCTCAACTTTTAAACATAAAATAAAGTAACTCACAAAAACCACGCACGTAACCTATATTTGTGTCCAAAACAACAATATAATCAATATAATATTTCTTTGAAGAAAAGAAATAGATATGTACGAGTAAACCTATAAATAACTAAGCCCCCTTAATTAAAAAGTCCTGAACAAAAAGATGGATTAATCTATTCGCAAGGCCCCAAGACAAAAACAAATAATCACAGCGGGAACACGAAAATAATTGTAGCATTTGCATCATCAATCAGCGGAGCACCCGAATTGGACTCAACACAAAAACAGTGACCGAAAAGACCGAACAATAGAAGCCAACGACGGACACACGGTCCCAAGATGGCCGCCGCCATTTGCCGGGAATCACTGAAGCGTATAATTGACAAAGGATATACAACGATACAATCTTTGTGTAGCGTTCTTGGGCTATAGACTCTTGCTCGTTCACGAATCCACGAATATTCCCAAAGTATGATGAGGATTCCCGCGTAATAATCTCGTGATTGTTACCGCCAAGTATCGGAACGTTTATTTCGATTATCTGGGTCAAGGGCGTGTCAAGCGATTGTTATTGTTATCGTAACTGGCACGAGATCCCATTATCCAATAATCACATGCTCAGCTTGCACGATATTGCAACAGATATAGTGTGTTATACTAGTGCGGACAGACAATAAATAATGGTTTGCATACGATTATGCTTGGTTACACAGGAAGAATGTCAGTGGAAATAATCTTAGTTATTTTATGAAAACTGCGTGATGTTTGTTATGTCAATATTAACATGTTATTTTATGCCGTCAGTCTATTAGAATGTTTGCGATATAATAAACTTATACCTAACTTATGTAGCCCATTCTTTATTATTTATTCAAATTACGCTCATTTACCGTTCGCCATTATGTTCATTATGCACTCGCCCATTTTTCAACTGTTCATACATAATATCCGATTTGTGAAGGTGACGGGAGGCTATTGAGAAATGGGGCTGCGCATTGCTCGAAGCTTCAGTCGTGATAGACGCCCGTTTGGTCGCGCTAAAGAATCAACCGTCGTCAATTTGATGGTAGTACTATGTTGTTGACACTTCGCTACAAAAAACGGCAGCACTGGAGTTAGTATTTACGAGTTGGCGGAATCGTCTCAAATTTACGATTAAACTAACCGATTAGCAGCTTAAAAACTCAATCAGGTAATACAATTCATGTTTGACGACGTTGAAAAAAATAAATACAATAAAATACTAATATTTGTAAACATCTTACTGTATGTTTACAAAAAATAATCGACATCTTCAATTCATACGTTTAAATAAAGAGACTGTAATATATTTACACGTACAACAATGGTTAGCCCTTAGTACGGGAGGTATAGTTTCTATTTTTTATTTATCTCCAAAACATAAGCTTATTCATAATAAGCAACACATAGATTATAAGAAAATGAAAATATTTTAAGATATAGTACCCTCAAACCTCACATTTATTGTGAAATTTAATTTTATTTATAGCTGATAGGCTAGCCTTTGACCACTATCTCAACTGATGGTAGGTGATGATGTGATCGAAAATGTTCAGGTTTACCTAGAATGATTGACTTTCAACCATACACCGTTAGGTGTTTGACGCATCTTCAGGTATTTTACCCCTTGTCGCCTCCTACGAAATCCACGGAAAGAGATGAGGGGAAGCATTCTAGCCCAGCACCCCATGATGGATTATCAGAGAAACCGTGGTCATCGAAAATTAAGATGGCTATATGGCATCGAACAAGATCTCATAACTGACTGTAGGAAGCAGGCTAGGTCCAGGACCGTCTGTAGAGATGTTCTCAATCAGGTTAAGGGCACCCCGAGCTGTGGAGCCTATTAAGATGATGATATGCCTTTTCCTCTATTGATAGAATGTAATATGGAGTAATCTAAATTTCACCTCAAAGATACAACACTATAATATTATTATACTGCAGGGACGACTGAATGCATTTCAATAATTAACTTGATCAGGTTCGATTCCCGAGACAAAGCAATTTGCATATGAGTGTTGTTACCAGTGTTTCATTTCCGGATAATTAAAAAGGAAAATGAGGTCTGGATCAAACTTAATGAGCGCAAAATTAAGTAGCTAAATAAAATGTTAACCGTTATCCTCTAGAGGTATTAAAAAACAAATGCGAAGTAATAAAAGCTGTTTAAATGGATAATGGATTCGTGTCCATTGATTCTTTGCTAACAAACGTATTAATTATTTGTTCGTTTCCCTACAGTTTCATTTTGATAAATGTTTGTTGATTTTGTTAGCTAGCCCTTTTTTAAAACACTTTTTAATTCTACCTCAAGACTTGTATTATATTATTATTAGGATATGATTACGAGTCTCATAATTTATTCAAAAAGGCAATAAGTTTATATATTCTCTAAGTACGTCAGAAGAGGCCTGTATTGGTTTTGTATTGTCGATATAATATATCGTTTGGCGGAATTGTTATGGTTGATGCTGATGCCTATCATAGTCAAATCTGTGTCTATTATATTTATATCTAGGTCTATAAAAAAATCAACTAATATTTGAAATGCTTACGTATTCATATAATGCCATCAATTTAAGGATTTTCAAACATCAATAAAATTAAAGCACTTCATGAAGTAAGTCAACAATATGTCGGGTCAAACAAAGAACAGCTATTAAAACTTCATGGAACAACCATTTAAAAGCTCTTATTGCAGTATCAATAAAATTCAAGTTAGGTTGGCGCCGCCTCTAGCTACCGCAAAACTTATTCTGCGCAGTATTATAACGTAAGCATAGATATTTGTACAAAGTTATTTGCACTTGAGCTACACAAACCTTAACTTTGAAGCCTAGCTAATCAATTAATAAAATATGATTGATATTTCATACAGTGATCCTTTAGAGTATTATCTATTATTATTTATTTATTTGAAGCGCTCCTCGATCCCGGTCGTTGTCTTAAGATAGCAGTCGTTACAGCATAGTGGTAGGGCATTTTGCTTATGGCTACCTGGCTAGCTACCACCCTCAAGTAGAAAATCTATCGCCATACACCTAACGGTGTGTTCCAGCAACTGTCCTTGGGAGCCAGCAATTCTAGGTTTGCCTGAACAACATCTTCGACGACATCCCTATTTTAGTATAATTTCTACAATTCTGTAACTATTACGTAACTTAAAACGTAACAAAAACATATTTCTGCTGTTGATGTTTTAAGAAACTGATCTGTTTTTGAATATAAAACACAATGCTTATCCGTGAGTAATATGCGTTGATTCAGTTTGTCATTAAAGCCCTTTACCTTGAATACACTGAAGCGCTATTATGACAAATTTCAGTGGAACTTTGTCATAATAACGCTTCTAATGATTGGTATATTGATGGTGATCAAGAACACTAAAATCCTCAATTTAAAGCAGCTCGTTGCCGGCCAGTACGAAAATAAAACAAACTTACAATTATATACGGTTCATATCAGCACACGTTACGTAACGGTAAAGGCTATTTCACTGTCAGTATCGCAAGAAAATAAAGAATGATAGTATTTTTCCCTTGGACGTTCCTATTTTATTTCAAAAATGTGCCGATTAAAGATATTAAGTGCATACATCAGTCGATGTGGGTTTAAACACATGGTCAGTTTTTTTACGGAAAACTTAGTTTCATTACTTAAAAAATATTTTTCTATGTGCGTCGTTACTAGAAGAAAAAATATCATATCATATCAGATGGGCACCAGCGCCTTCTGAAGAACTGTCATCTTACATTGCGAACCAAGCGTGGAGATTATGGCAAAACTCCCTAATGGGAGAGGCATTTGTTCAACGGTAGGCTTTATGACTGTTGATGATGATGATGTCTGTTCTTCTTGCAGTGCTCTATAGCACTTTTTTGCTGAACTTGGCAGTAGCATGCAGAATATTTCGACATTGGGATTTATAATTGACTTTCATGGAATAAATGATTTAGATTTTGATTTTGCCTTAACAAAACAGTAAAAGGTCCAACCACACATATATTTTTTAATAGTGTGACAGTATTGTACTGTTACTGTACACAGTAAATTGACAGTATGTAGGTGTGTTTTAAAGTCAAGTCGAATTCTATTTTGAGGACTATGAGGGCCTTCAGTAGCAACAATTATTTTTGGGGGGATAAGCGTGGAGGCGTGCTCGCCGCATCCCCTGCAGGCCCTGACAGCATACAAGCTTTGCCTGTGTGCTGTCAGAGCCTCAACTCCACTTGAAACCATTCATGGTGGTAGGGTATCCTAGGATGTCCGCCTGGTTTATTACCACCCTCCCGTGTAAGCGTGTCGCCAAATGTTGACATTCGTGTCAGCGTGTTCCGCCACTGTTGCGGGAGAACCAGCCCCCCCCCCCCCCCCCCAGATGATGTACTATACCGGCGAATACTTCGGGACCGAGTGTTTTTAGGGAGCGACTGTTGTTTGCAGTTGTGAAGGGTGGGCGCCGGGTCCAGGGAGACCCGGTGAAACGGTTGACCGCTGGCCGCCCGCGGAATAGTTGAGGACCTGAACCCGGGGATCACATAATACCTCCGCCCAGGGAAGCTGTCCTGCCATTCCGCGCATAATCCTGCGAAGTGACTGTCGTGCCGGAGTAGGAGACCGGTGTGGATCCCGGCAGTTGCTTCCAGGGGGGACCGGGGGCCCTTCCGTACCCCGCGCCCACCAATCACCTAGCTGTTTTTCTACAGTTGCTTCTTGTAACACTATTATTTTTGTTCTGAAGTAATTAATTGGAAGTACATCATCTAATCTTAAGTACTCTAATTTTACTATCTCATGGCAAATAAAAATAAAAGGAAATTGGTTTCATCAGCGGCCCCAAACTCCACATTTAAAGTGGACTTCTGTAATATCCGTGGTATCCACTCTAACCTTAACGATGTGCATCACCACCTAGAAACGGCCAAGCCATCCCTTTTTTTCCTGACGGAGACACAAATTTCTCGCCCGGCCGACGATTCATATCTGCACTACCCTGGATATAAGCTAGAGCACGCGTTTGTTCCTCGCGCCGGGGTGTGCATGTACGTCCGGGACGATATTTGCTGTCGCCGCCTAAGCGGTTTTGAAGCGCTAGATTTTTCGACCCTATGGGCAAGTGTTGACTATGGTGGTCAATCTCGTGTGTACGTGTGTGTGTACAGGTCGCATTCTGGCGACGCGGAGACTACTCGTCTTTATGAGAATATCTCAAACGGCTTAGACAGAGTGCTTGAAAATTTCCCCACTGCTGAAATTGTGGTTCTGGGTGATTTCAACGGTCATCATGCCGATTGGTTGGGTTCCCGTAAAACCGATCACGCAGGGAGAGCTGCTCACGAACTCGCACTCACCTATGGTCTTTCTCAGCTGGTCACTGGAATTACTAGATTGCCGGATGTTCACAACCACGAGCCCTCCTTACTTGACCTGATGCTGACTACACGTCCAGCCAATTACCGGGTAGCGGTGGATGCTCCACTTGGATCATCAGACCACTGCCTGGTACGAACAACTGTGCTGACTACTCTGCCTGACGCTGTACCTCTCAGAACGCGTCAGGTGTGGCATTATCAATCTGCCGACTGGGATGGGTTGCGTGAGTTTTTTTCTTCATATCCTTGGCTTCAGTTATGTTTTGCATCAGTTGATCCTTCTATCTGTGCTGACTCTATTGCTGACGTCGTACTCCAAGGAATGGAATGTTTCATTCCCAATTCCAGAGTGCGCGTAGGCGGTCGTAGTCAGCCGTGGTTCAACAGATCTTGTTCCGACGCTGCAAAAGCCAAGCATGCAGCCTATAAAACCTGGGCTGCGGCGTCGATGGGTAAAGATCCAAAAACTGATGAGTTAAAGAAAAGACTGAATGCCGCTTCCAGATTGGCTAAGAAAACTGCTACTCGAGCAAGGTGCGCCCACATAAGCCGGATCGGTGATCAGTTAGCAAGTTACCCCTCTGGCAGTCGTGCTTTCTGATCACTAGCGAAGGCTGCGGAGGGTAATTTTTGCCGATCTGCGCTACCACCTTTACGCAAACCGGATGACTCCTTGGCCCATAGCGCAAAAGAGAAAGCCGATATTTTTGGTTCTCTTTTTGCCTCAAACTCGACCCTCGATGACGGGGGCGCAGTGCCTCCCTCACTGTCTAATTGCGCATGTTCGATGCAGGAGATTCGCATCACGCAGGCGGCTGTGCGGAGGGTATTGTGGACTCTTGATGAAAGGAAGTCGAGTGGGCCAGATGGCATTCCGGCCATCGTATTGAAGAAATGTGCACCGGAATTGTCTCCCGTCCTAACGCGTCTGTTCTCTCTTTCCTATAATTCTGGTATCGTGCCGTCTAGCTGGAAAGTTGCCCATGTCCACCCTATACCAAAGAAGGGTGACCGTTCCGACCCAACAAATTACAGGCCTATAGCGATTACCTCTTTGTTCTCGAAAGTGATGGAGCGTGTTATCAATTCCCAGCTCCTGAGGTACCTTGAGGAGCATCAGCTGATTAGTGACCGCCAGTACGGCTTTCGTCACGGTCGATCTGCTGGTGATCTTCTTGTGTACCTCACTCACCGCTGGGGAGAGGCCATCGAGAGTAGAGGTGAAGCTCTTGCAGTCAGCCTTGATATCGCAAAAGCCTTTGATCGGGTTTGGCATAGGGCGCTTCTTGCAAAGTTACCTTCCTACGGCGTACCAGAGGCGCTTTGCACGTGGATTGGCAATTTTTTGCATGGTCGCTGCATAAGAGCCGTCGTTGATGGAGCTTGTTCAGAGACCATGTCAATTAATGCTGGAGTTCCACAAGGGTCTGTGCTATCGCCCACACTATTCATCTTGCATATCAATGACTTATTGCAACTATGTAATATTCATTGCTATGCAGATGATAGCACTCGCCAGTGCTGCCCATTATTTAGGCCGTGCAAATGCTCCTGTATCTGAGGTGATGAAGGGGAGAGCGGAACTTGTGTCTTCCGTTGAGTGCTCCTTAGAGCAAGTCACTGACTGGGGTAAGCGAAACCAGGTGCAATTTAACCCCTCGAAGACTCAAGCCATCGCGTTCACTGCCAAAAAAAGTGCATTTAATATCACTCCACGTTTTCAGGGTATTCCCCTTACCTTAGCGACCAACATCGGCATTTTGGGAGTAGACATATCCAGCGAGGTCCAGTTTAGGAGTCATTTGGAGAACAAAGCAGGACTTACGTCTAAAAAACTCGGTGTACTTAATAGAGCCAAGCGGTACTTTACGCCTAACCAACGTCTAATGTTATACAAAGCGCAGGTAAGGCCACATATGGAGTACTGCTCTCATCTTTGGAGTGGTGCACCGAAGTATCAGTTAGACCCACTTGACTCCTTACAGAGAAGAGCCGTTAGACTTGTCGATGACCCAAAATTGTCCAACAGGCTGGAATCGCTGAGCGTACGTCGTGACGTAGGCTCTCTATGCCTGTTCTACAGATATTATAACGGGGAATGCTCTGATGAGATTTTTAACCTCATACCTCCTTCACACTTTTATCACCGAACTGGCCGTTATCGCCAGAAGGGCCACCCGCACATTATAGATACGTGGAAGTCTCGCACTACTCGATTTAATCGTCTGTTTCTGCCACGTACCTGTAAGTTGTGGAATGCTCTTCCACCTGAGGTTTTTCCTCAGGTCTACAATCTTAACCGCTTCAAAAGAGACGTGAATAGAGTCCTTTCTTTAAATGGTAGGCAACGCACCAGTAATGCTGCGGATATTGCAGGTGTTCATAGGCGACGGTGACCACTTACCATCAGGTGGACCGTCTGCTTGTTTGTCACATTTTGCATATAAAAAAAAAAAAAAAAAAAAAAATTTGTTAAACAAAGTCACTCAACAATATTCTTAGTTCTCTTGACCAAAAGTAATTATATATAATGTTCAAAGTTATACAATTTTAAAATAAGCGACTTAAGCAACAAAAACATGCAACTGCGTCTCAAACTTTAAACTGCTTCTTCCTGCTTTATAATTTTCAAAGTTTTTGTCATAATTTCTCTTATTATATTCTCTCTAAACATTTTAATTAAGGCTTGACTGAGTTTTGCAATTAAGGAGACAGAGAGCAGGTAGAAGCTATGTTACGAATTGTCTGAACTTATATACAGTTGTATAGGGTTGTGTGTTAGCAATAACGCTCTGATAAAAGTTTGTAAAGAGCAGTTCAATCGGGATCTAACTATGTGAACTTCCAAGATTTATAATACAGTTCCTTTGAATCCTGAGAAATAATTACTGACTAACTTTCTTTTTACAGCTGATAGGCTAGCCTATGACCACTATCTCGCCTGGTGGTGATGATGTGGTCGAAGATTCAGGCTAATCTAGAATTATCAGCTCTCAAGGATAGCTGCCGAAACATACCGTTAGGTGCTTGGCGACAGGTTTTCTACTTGATAGCTATTTGGTTCTACTTCGTAGCTAAGGCGGGTTTTAGCAAAATGCCCTACCACCATATCAACTATTTGTATTAGTATTTTAGCTCAAACGAATAGTCAACTAAAACTATATAGTGCTTAGGCGGGATTTAAAAAAAAACGAGTAATATTTTGATGAAAGTAAAATTTCCAGAGTAAAAGTAATGCTAATTACATTACTTTCAACGGGAGCTTAGCTCTTATTTATTTTAAAAGCCTAAGACGTAAATTATGAATACTTTCATCACATAAAATTTCGAAATAAGTCTTCTTCTGTCTGCCCTTACGGCACGGTAATTGGGTTATAAAGGCACAACTAAAGTTGTAAACACAAGAAATGTGAATTAGTACTTATTAATTATGCATAATATTTACAATTTCTCTCATCGCAACTTCAAACGATTTATATGGACACAGTCACAAAAACAAATAGTAAAGTTTACACCTGAAACCGTATCACAGTCGGAGGTATAGCAAAGACGACACGGTTCGAAGGCACTAAGCCGCAGAATAAACGCCCAAACTACAAGCACCAACACTCATTCCGGGCAACTTCACCTGAATCCTACTCTTGCCGCGATTAAACCGCGAACAAACATTCGCCTAACAACTATGACTCACAGTTACCACCATAAAATGGACCCCAGCTTTAAAACTAGACACTTCCACTGAGCGGTCCACCGCAGTTCCGCCTTACGTGGTTATGTATATTGGCCGGTAAAGCGAAGTGGCTACAGGAATAAGTCGTTTTATAGGAAATTTATTATTCGGTGTCTTTAGAAGTGAAGTTTTTAAAATGTTACTAGAACTTCGTTTGTGGAAATTTTGTATTTTTTTCACGGTTGTTCGACCTGAATTTATGGAATTGATTACACGGTACTGAATATTGCCTAATTTAATTGTTGAATAATCAAGAAACTTTAATTAGGTGCAGTTTTGTTGAAGTAAATAGAATGATGACATCATGCTGGTTTCGTGATTTGTGGGTGGTATTAACCCCTTAAATAGAACCCACCATTTTAATGCTAATAAGACGATTATCTGAAAATTACTCATGTCTGGAATTGAATGCGTCAACACGGGGTTAGAGCACATCAGATGCTCATCTTAAACGAAAGTGCGTAGTGGTGTTTGCATATTTTGGAGCGCAATGCGTACGGCTTTTCAAACCCAGATCGACGAAATTTATCAGTTAATTTGAGGTTAATAATTATGATATTAGTCAGAAACTGCTGTTGCAGTGACGAATCTAAAGTTCAAATCTTATTTAATACATAACGAAAACTTCTACCCAATTTAATGAAATGTTGTGTCCCATGAAGTTAGTTTAAGAATAGAAACCATAGAACAAATTTTAACAATGAGTCATGACCTTGATCAATTGGTAGAACATGTACTGGCCCGATAGATGGATCGGTGGTAGGTTCAAATCATGCTCATAGCTTTGGTCTTTTTGAGTTTGTTCATATTTTGTTATGATGTTTGTTTGACCCGTGGGGTGCCAGGCTAGTATGTGACCATCTCTTCCCGTGGTAAGAGACGACTAAGGAAAAAATACCAGTAGGTGGGCAGTAGCGCCTTCTGAGGATTACAGCAAACCCGTTATTGGGGGGAGGCTGTGTTCAGCAGTGAACAACCCGGATGACACAGTAAATTACAGTGTTTCTTTGACTGGTGGTAAAGCCAAAAATACAATATCAGAATCATACATAATTTTTTGTCAAGGTTTTAGATAAATTATACGGGATAACTCACGTAAATAATTCAGATAGCTCCGACTATAGTTTCAACCACATTCGGTGGTCTTTTTCAAAGAGAGCTCAGGACGCCCACGTTGCCGCCTCGCTTAGCACTTAGCTATCTGACTTGTTCACGTGAGTTATCCAGTATTATTTACTAAAATTAATGAAAACCACGTTAGTTTTATAATAATAAGGTTTTAGATATTTCGTAATTTTTTACTTACTTATGCTCTTTGTTTCAGAAATGTCGTATACAACCTCAGCCTGACAGACCTCACGGAACAACGTCGTCTCGTGTGGTACTCCCCAGAAAATGACGTCAAAATGTGTGTCGTCAAGGGAAAAGACGAGGTACGTATTTATTTTGTCATCCCTATCGTAATTAGATATAACCATCGTCATATTGGAAACATTCTGTACTGAGGAAAACCTGTTTATAGAGTTCCAAGAAGTTTTACAATAATCTGGCATTATTGTGAAACTTCTGGCTCTGTTGGTAAGTGGCTTAGAAATATTTGTTTGTAACAATCGTATTGCGAAAATTGATGGTCATGTTATTACGTCATTATTACAAGGTGAAATCAATATATGATAGTTAGATCTATAAAGTACACAATTTAAATAACAGCATAATTTTAGAGACATGTGTTACAGATAAATTAAGTGTTACAATTGACGATTTTATCACTCAAAGCTATAAATTCTAGACAACTTTTTGTATTAAGTAGCACGTTAAAGAGACCACGCGATTGTTACCCAACAAAAAACATAAATCACTAAATAAAAAATATATTAATTTAACTTTTAAATATAAGCCATTATAATAGTCATAAAACGTTCAGCTTTATAGAGATAACTGAAATAGTATGCACTACACCTTAGTCCATTAACTACGTTTGTCGAGCTACGTAGATTTGCCATTCGTAGACAATTACTACGAAGCTCCGAGCATGCTGCGACGTAACTGCTACGAATTCAGTCTGAATGCTACGAATTTGCTACGACGGCGACGTGACGGGGGCGGTGTGGTAGTACGACGAGATAAAACAGCATTCTAGTAGTTGCTAATAGTTATTAGAATTTATAGTTCAACAAATTTTAGTTAAAGTAACAATCTACTTTCATACCAGTACAGTCAATTTGCATAGCTGTGGTGAGTGGATATTGTTATCATTAGAAACTGAATATTTACCGCGTATTTGAGGAAATTGAGCCCTCGATTTTATAAACTTAGTTAAATGAGGGCCATAAATTTAACTCGACATCTTGTACTACTAATGTGGAGTCGGTACAATATTTCTTCATTATCAATACAAAGTACAGCACAAGAGTATTAGAAGCTATGTTTTCGCTTACTCAACAAGGGCAAGGACTTGAAATCAGTATTTTAAAGATAGCCATGGGTCTGATGCCAACTTTTGTCTAATTCATTCATCATCAGCCTGATGCCATCTCTTGGTTTTCATTGGCGGTATACCCGCAACCATTCGTGGATTAAGGCGTTGAACTGACAAGGAACCATGTAGTGCACCCATTGTGTTACAATGCCTTACTCAGATCGACGTGAGCGACCGACCTTAGGCGCAATATTCCTAAGTCACCTTATATGACATCCAAGTTACCTGAATTGAAGAATAGATGCTTATAATGTAAGATTTCGATGGCAAATTGACGTAAAAACTTTCTTACATAAGAACTTTTGAATAAAGTCAGTCTCAATCGACTACCTTGTTAACTTGTTATTTAACAGAGTGGCGTTCAAAAGCACAAACTCAATGCAGATACGTATCTCAACTTCTTACATAATCCAGCCGAAGTCTCATTAACCCGAACTAAAATAAGGTAATACACCCACACGGGTCTCAGCGCCGAGCGAGTTTCCACTCGATTGGCTTTTTAATTTGCCGGTATTCGGTAGAGAGACGATTAGCAACCCGGTTCTTACCGTGCCGTGAATTGAATTACTCGAAGCGGCAGGTGGAAAAGGTCGATTGTTCTTTATTTAGAATTATTTTGGAAATTAGGTTGTGTAGAATGTCTTCATGAATAATTTAGTACAATTGACGTGATTTAGGTAGGCAGAAGGCATGTGGTGAGGCATTAGTACTATATTTTTTATACAGCCGGTATGCCTTTATTAACAAAATACTACGAACTAAATACAACACTACAGCTACTACAATAAAAGCATTTAGATACCATGAGTCATTGCAGACTCACAGGCAGTCCAAATGTTGCCCACTACCAGTTAACAATAATAATAGACTAATTAATAAATTAATACTAATAAAAGTAGCTAAACAATTGTAAAAACAGGTAATAAACGCTTCTAAAGCAAACGTGTTTACTTAACGGACATCTCAACGCATTTTATTTCTTATTTATATGTTTTATGTATATTTTATTAATTGCTGATAGGCTAGCCTCTCACCACTATCTCACCACATGGTAAGTGATGAGGTGGTCGAAGATATTGTTCAGGCTAACCTAGAATTACTGGCTCTTAAGGACAGCTGCCAGAACACACCATTAGGTGCTTGGCGACAGATTTTATACTTGAGGGTAGTATACACTTTTAATAAAACAGTTAATCCTGAATTCTTAAAGTTTCAGACAAACGTGGTTATAAATATAATATTAGTTTGAAGGGTACTGAGTTAAATATATAAGAAATCAAATATATATGTTTAATTTGGTTATTAATTAAAAACTAATTTTAACTCGCAGCGAAAATGTGTAGCAATCAAACTCAGATAGATATATTTTAGAATCAGCGTTTTTAGCACTTATAAGTGACATATTAGACATATCCGATTCAAGAATCGCTGAACGGTACAACATAATCAGTAGGTGACAAATGTGAGTGTAGTTTGCTGCTTTAGGTTTAGACTGCTAACATCTGTGACCAAATCAACACTTAACATCAGGTGAGAATAATATCAGACTAGCCTATACGTAATAAAATGCACCTATTAGTAATCATTGATTATTTAGTACACTTTGTTACCTATAAAACTAAAAATTAATATTTCCAAATATGATTCCAAGCACTATCGCGTGATAAGTGAACATCACTTTTACAAACATGAATCGAACCTGTATTCCCGGATTTCTTTTAGGAGTGGTTAGCTACCGTTAGGCACCGGGGCGAATCATGAGACGAGGGTTCGATTCCCGCCCGGGCAAAAAAATTGTGCTCTATAAGTTGTAAATATAAACAAGATTACTTCGACATTAAATTTCAATTGAAATAAATAAATCGCAGTAGGAATTATAAAAACTCTCATAAAATTAAAACCCCGTTGTTATTCTTTAATGTCGAGCACATTTCATTTACGGCTTCAAGTCATATTTCATATTGAAATTGAGGCCATGAAGTTGAATTATATCATGAGTAATTCTATAAAAATATAGTATATATTGTAGATTTTATCATACATTTAATTAGTTTCTGCCCGCATGGAATTAAATACTGACTCACTATTTTCTTATACATATCCTATCTACCTCAGAAGTAGTGGAGGCGGCAGTCCACCCAGTATTAAGCGACTTTTCTTAAAACAAGATGAAGCTGCTGGCAGCAAATCTTTTTTTTTATAGCTAGTCGGTATAACTATTGTTCTTGATTATGTAATTCACGAGGTACAAACATTATTTACAGTATTTGTAGAATTTAATTATTAATTATTTTAAAATTTGGACCATTTTGTGAATCAGTGTTCAAAAACTATAAAATATTTAAGGAGTTTTCTTGTAAGGTTGTGAATCCAAAGAATACAAGTTTCAAAACCTAGTTGCAAAAGCTGTAAAAACTCTTTTTTAGAATTTCTTAGTGCGACAGGAATTACGGACAACGAACACGTGTCACGTCGCTACCGAACCAACATAACATCGCCTTATTCTCACGACTACTCGCGTGGTTGTACCTTATGTACAGTATGGAGTTCCATGCAAAAAATGAATGTAATATTCGTAGTAGCAGTAACCTTAGTAGATGTAGAATTCTTTACAAGTTCGTCCATGGAAGTACTATCACTATACCTATTTCTACCGCCAAGCAGTAATGTTCGCATTACTGTGTCCTGATGTTGAAGAGTATGGGTGCCGATAAAATTATAGGTACATGAGATTTAACGACTTAACATCTCAGGGTGATGGGCGCAGTGCAGGTCGTCACTTGTTGTGTTGGTAATACATCTGTAATAGGCAGAGGTTACCGCTTTTGATCAGGTGGGCCTCGTGCTTGTTCGTAACAAAGTGTTTTTTTATGTTATGACGTGATGTGACAATCAAGTCGCGGACCTGAAGGGAAATCACATCTGTCCATTACAGAGGCAGTGTCATCATTCTCGTTCTGCTTGACGCTGCACTGCACTCGTCACTCCGAGATGTTAGAAGGTCTCGTTTATCAAGTAATTTCAACTGTGCCCTTCACACAACACAGTATTTTTGCACCTCTGCTTTGGATAGGTTGAATAAGTGCGCCAAAGATTTGCCATAACAATTACAGAATTCTCAAAACACATATCTAAGTGATATGCGTGGTAACCTAATGCGGTAACTGCAAGGTATTGGATGTTAAATTCAGTGATGGCTAAAGGATAAAAGTGAATACAAAGAAGTATAAGATAGCAGTTACATTTTGTGACGTTGCCCGCAAACGCCGTCGCCTCTGCAGTCCCTAGTCCTTATTTTTTACTCGTTGGTTCTCTTCCAACTCCCGTATTAATGGGTACTTAGCTCTAATGTGGTCCGATTAATATAACAGCCAACATTTGGCAAGGAAACTAGCTTTTAATAAGGATTCACAGACATTGTGAGTGGGGAACTTTGTAGTCATCCAAACGCCTAACGTAGCTGAGATGCTTCCAACTAGGAAAAATGTCGGAAAGACAGATTATCTAGTTAATTTATAAAGAACACTGAATTTTTTTTTGTCTGATAGGTTAGCCTTTGACCACTATCTCACCTGATGGTAAGTGATGATGTGGTCGAAGATGTTGTTCAGGCCAAACAAGAAGTTAATCACGTTAGTTTTGAATAAAAGCTAACGTGACTAACATACGTTTCTATCGAGTACATACAATGCACTTCCAGGCTTGTGCAAAGCCGAAGCCTTGAGTAAAGATAGAGTGGCGTAAAGCGTCATTTTTGAATCTCGAAGTCCTTGATCCACGGCTCGGACAGTTACTGTGGGTTTGATCAACAGCTAAATCATTTTCATCAGCAGTCCGGAATCTGACTGTTATCCCGATAGATGATACTAAGCCTTTATTACATGAAATCATAACATATCTAGTGAAAAACGGCTGTTGCATTACCTCTACCCCCTCAAATGATATAAAGCCATGAGGACAAGTATGCATGAATATAAAACCTATCTAATAATAACAAAGCTTACCGATTAATAATAATACAAATTATCCTAAATAGTACCTATCTATTAAGACCTTATCAAATTTAGTCAGACGAAGTTCTCCTTTCTCTTATTCTTGTACTTCTTTTTGTGGGTAAGGCGTTCCAATGTTTATATATTTATCATCTCTCTCTTATAATGGCATCCATCAGCAGCCCACAACGCTATAGTCCAAGTATTTGTTTTCTTCTAAGTACTCACTTTCCAGTTCCCTACTGAAGGAATATGATATCCTCCTGTAAAGTTTCATGAAAAATGACTAAAGGTTAGAAAGCGCCGAATGAGGAAACCTTTACGTCGACGTAAATGAAGTATTGCTGCACATTGGCGCACTATAGCCCGAAAGTCAACGGGTATACTGCCTAAGGGAGCATTCCCAAGGAAACCAAAGCCAAACTTACTTACAATATGTATATGTGTAGCTGTATTTTGTGTTGTTAGAGAAAACATTCTCTTTAATATGTGTCTTGTCTGAAAATTGTGATGATATTAGGCTTTCGACCTTATATACGAGTAGAAGCTTGTAGTATTAGGTACTCTTTTCCAAATAAGTAAAGATGCAAATCATAGACTTTTCATTTGAGTAACAAATGCAGTTTGTGTTCTATCACGTTCATCTCCGCTCAACAGTTATTTCGTACAAAGAGGGATATTTCTAAAGAATTCTTGGTGAATTCTTAGAGGCATTCGGAATCGCAGAAATCTGCTTAGGGGCCGGCTGCAGTCGTCGCACGTCGAACGCTCTGGGCGAAGTGAAATGGCATGTAGTACATACGTAGAGTATCCATTAGGGAGCAGTTTTGTGGGATACCCTTAGATAGACTGTAACTATTTTGGATAAAAAATCTTTGAACATGTATTGATTGATAGAATATATATTTAACTTCCAGGACATAGGTTTGCAACTTCTAAACTATACAGTTCCCGCCTGATCCATACTGACCGGAAAGAAAAAGTAGTATATGTAAAATTATTGTTAACATAATGATGGATAGTAAAATATTTAGTTCATTTTTAGTAGGTATGTATATTTGATGGGAGGTTATTCAAATATAGGCATAATGTGAAAACACAAAGTTTTTATCACCCAGTTTTTGTCCGTAAAATGATACTGGCCAGCTATTTCTAAGGAAAGAAACAAAGAAAATAATAAACAAGTTAAAATCGCGCACGTCGCTATCTATGTATAAAAAGGATAACTGCATTGCTAAAAGTTATTTTCCGCAAAAAAAATTTTTTAGTTTTCCTAGTAGGTATAGTCTAAAGCAGAAATGTACAGAAAGAGCAATTCCTAACTTGGATGTATTATGGCCCTTGACCGTACAAAATGCTCTCGATGGGAATCGTTCATATTCTTCCCTCGTTTAAGAATGTGAGTTATCTAATTAAAATTATTTTTTTTGTAACGACTAAAAATAAACTATATTTTTTTGTTTCGAAATAACTTAAGACATTATCAGGAGAAAAATAGTTATTCTATCTATTTTGAAACCATAAAATGAGGTTACGTTTATTCCATTGATATTTGCCGGAGTTATAAAGATGACTCTTGGATAAGTAATTTAATTAGGTAACTGTTACTTGTGCCATGTACAAAATTCCCTATATCTACGTATAGACTGGTAACACTACCTACAATGGGCCACGTTCGTTCAATTGTGGCGTGAATACCCAGGCGTCCCACGAGCAACCAATCAGCTTTGAACGCCGAGACGCTCAAAAATGTGCAATATGTGTCTTAATCGGGGTAACTAACACTTCTTAATTTTATGAAGTATAAAGATATTTATATTTTATGAAGTATAAAGATATTTATATTTTATGAAGTATAAAGATATTATATTGAAGCAGTGATAGCTCAGCAGCATTGGCTATGGACTGCCGCGCAGCAGGTCCATGGTTCGAATCCCGCCGCGGGCTTGAGCTTCACCGTATGGTGGAAGGGCATTTTGCGAATGCCCGCCTGGCTAGCGACCACCCTCAAGTAGAAAATCTGTGGCCAAACACCTACCGGTGTGTTCCGGCATCAGTCCTTGAGAGCCAGTACAGGCACATGAGACTTAAGAACTATGTCTCATGGTGACGGGCGCAGTGCAATTTGTGACTTGTGACGTAATGCATCTGTTATAGGCAGAGGTTGGTCCGCTTAACATCGAGTTTGTTCTGTCACAATATCATAAAAAATAAAAGAAATAAAAATTATGTCTTCAATTCACGCAATGTTTTTCTAAGAGCCAGTTTATCTCGTGTAGAATATTGTTAAAGATGACAAAGAAATAAAATGCACCATATAAGCAGAATGGCCCACGTCGATATCAGCACGCTGATGCTGCAAATTCGACCTGAAATTCGACTCTGCAAATCAGACCTGGCTGCCTAATCTTGTATGTTCTTGTATCGTTCTTGAAAACATTGTATCGACCGGATAAAGTAACGAAAATGATAATGTTGAAATGAACGTACAGCTGAACATTTACCTATTCTCAAAGGTACTTTATATAGAAGCAGAAGCCCAGCACATACTAGCGTCTTTCAACATTCTCCGACACAAGAAGAGACAATGAAGTATTGTTACAAAGGACCTTTTACAGTAAATTAACCTGAAAAGCATGAAAACTTAATTAATTATCACGTGAGTAGAGCCTGCGTTGCAGTGCACTTCACTTATTTCCAAGTTTAATTAACTTTCAGATACTTATTAGTAGTCCTTCGAAAAGTTTTAGCTGCATTTAAATATTGTCATACTCGTAGTATTGCAAACAAACATCGAACTCGGTGTAACTATAGTTTAAATTCTAACGTCTTAAATTCTTTAAAAAACAAATTGGAAATACTTACGGGATAACTGCGATTTGGATTCACGCTAATGAATCCAAATCGCAGCATTTCGAAGCATTCTCGAACTGAATAAATATAACGTTATTTATTTCTTTATAGCTGACAGGCTAGGCTTTGAACACTATCTCACCTAATTGTAAGTGTTGATGTTGTTCAGGCTAACCTAGAATTACTGGCTCTCAAGGACAGCTGCCGGAACACACTCTTAGGTTGTTGGCGACAATTTTTTTACTTGAGGGTGGTAGCTAACCAGGCGGGTATTCGCAAATTGCCCTACCAACCCCTACAACTGCCCTCCGAAGCGCGGAAGCGCTCATTAGTAATATCACCTGTAGCACAGTTACCAATCCAAGTCATGACCGCGGCGGACGTTGATTAGTTTAGTTGATCGATTAAGAACAGCTAAGCAAACCTTGCTACGACCGCTTCAACGTATAATTTGTATATGCATATAACAAATATGCTGTGTTTGTACAGACGCCTCGGTATGCGAATGGCATTTTTTCAATTTTATTCTTCATGATAAACTTAATATAATAAATATTATACAAATCCTTTTGCCCCTATGAAAATAAAGACTCTAATTAACTCTATAACCTTACAGAATCTTTGTATTTCCGATCTATTGTATTTCCACTAGTCTAGTACATTTTCTATCCGTCCAACTAGCACGATGCAGAGTTGTTCAAAGCAATCCATTCAGAGCGAGGCATTCACAGGGTGTCCTGAATTAAAAAGTAACTGGTCAAGTGAGGTTCTCGCAGACGCGTCCGGACCGAAATCGTTACAAAGCTCCCAACATTCAGAACTGTTACAGGCGTAATGGGAAGGAAGTAGGGCTGCCACTTCTTGTAAATAGTTGACAAAAACATTAGTTTTAACCGACCTCCAAAAAAAGGAGCAATGTTCTTAAGTCGAATCGTATATTTTCTTTCTTTATATATAGCTACGCATTAATTTTTATTGTATTATCCAAACTAGGCGATTAATTTTTTTATAATAACAATTATTTTCAAATATAATATTTTATGAAAACATGAAATTAATACTTTAATAAAACACTTAAAAAATACAAAAATATATCTAGTGACAATTCCGCCGAAATAGTTTTTAAGCTACGCTCAATTGACAAAAATATATAATAAGTGCATCTCTTGACCTGTGAAATGACCGTTGATCGTGTTAGCAAAACGTGATGCCGTAGATTTTTTTAGCTGTACTGACTACCAATTTGAAAATGACAACTCAGTGTTTTTAATGTGCATGGTGGAACTTCAAAAAGTTATTCCATACTTTCAGTGTTGTTAATCGGTATCGCTTTATGGTTTGAAAATTTTTGTTTGTTCCCTTGTTTATAAGAATCTTTCCAGCCGGGGTTCCGCCGACACGTATGTCGGCTATCGCGCAAAACCATGAACCTTTTTTTGCGAAGTGGATAAAAACTATCTTTGTCCGGGTCTCAAACTATTTCCAAATTTCATACAAATCGGTCCACTAGTATTTAAGTTTATTCGTTGCATACAAAAACACAAACCTTTCCTCCTTATAAAAATCTCTATTAAATATCTGTGATTCGTTGTCCAGGCGGCAAAAGCATATGTGTGGTAATAAGCTCTGTATGCACCCAAAGAGCAGCAACACCCAACTCACAGTGACGTGAGTACAATGCTGCTCATATATGGTGCATTTATCTTTCGTCGCTTCTAACGAAAACCACGGGAACTGATGAAGTATACGAGTTCAAGCAAAGGTATGGAGGCCTATAAATAAAATATTTTGCCGTCGACTAATTGCTAGTTTTATAATTAGGTAGGTATTTTGTTAACCGTTTGTTATATGTGCTATGGTTCTATTAATGTTATTATAAGTAATAGGTACTTTTCGGGGGCAGGCAAGGCAACCCTATTTGGAATTGTGGTATGCGTCGGCTACGTAATGGGCGCAGCTGACGCTCCATGCGAACACAGGGCACTATTGAGCGGGAACTAAAGGACATTCTGTATAATATGCCCTCGTCACCTTATATACAATGTCTCTTTTCTAAACTTTTTACGAGCAAACAGTCCTTATAATATATATGTGTTTTCCAGCACAGATTCCTCGTGTTTTAAGTATGTTATATAGCCTAAAAGTTATTGATGAATATTTTTATGAAACGCACAAAAATTGAACATGCTCATTTGAAACTTTTGCCCGTAACAAGTTTATAGATACAAACGTAGTTTCTTGATAGTTTTAATACTAAGTTGTCAAACTCAGTAGTTTTTAATTTACTTTTTTTTTGACACTATAATATGTGATATAAGTATTTACATACAATGACTTTTCAAATAATTTTGAAAATACATGTTTTTGCGGAAAACTAGTAAACCAGAAGCATTGATATTAGACTCAAGGACAAGCTTGCAAAATTATACTGAGTTTGAAAACTTTGTGTTTAAATATTACGAAATTACGTTTGTGTTTAATTATAACTAATCGTGCCGCATAATATGCCTTTTTACCTTTACTGTCGTAATAATTATAAGAGTGAAATGTTTACAAAACCAGCCATTTACTTTTAAATCCAATAACTCGCTATTTCGTAGATTTGAAATGTTCCCCTAGTTAAGCAATAAGTTTTTGTGATAAGTAGCGTAATTTTATGAGAAGCCGTTTTTTAAAACTCTGAAAACGAACTCTAGCAAGTAATCTCGAAATGTAGAAATACACATCGCAAGTTCGATATTAATCTTGCCATATATTGAGCCAACTTACAAGACCAGCTAATCCAACCCCAATATGTCGGATATGATTGCATTTGCATTCCGACGCTGCGTGCGTGTAATCCAGTTAGAGTGCACTGGGACACCAGTGTACTAAGAGCTGTGTACTGTACTCTGCCTACTATACTATTTTAGCTTGAAACTGTATGGTCGTCTTATATGTTAATAGATTAAACATCAAGCATCGACCGCTAAAACTATTCTGGAGCTTTGATACATTTAATTATAAATTTAAGAAAAACAACTAATCTGCAGTTTTAAATAAAGATCTCCGAATATTAAATTAAATATCCATTTGACTTTTATTATTCTGTGTCTGGCGGCGTTTAAATAGGATTATGAATTATTTAATTATATGTATTTGTTAACAATTTAAATAAGCACTGTGACATAGTGGGGGCATTTAAAATTATTTACTGTCATCATTTTGCATTTAAGCCAGTCAGAGTAGCGAGCACCAAAATCGGACTGGCGGCATCAAACGACGGCTATGTCAAATATAAATCTAAATCATTGGTTGAGAAACATTCCTTTTTATATTATCATTTTTAAAACTCAAAATAGCGCTTGGAATGTAGACCAAAAAAATTGCTTCAACCATTCCAGAACCAGCTTTTTAGCATTCATCAAGTAAAGTAATTGAAAATTACAAAAAAAATACGACTGAATTGCCAAAAATATCATAATCAGTCTTCCTTGGGATAAGTAAGGGTTCTAAAGATATTCCAAACATCCAAATCTGTTCAGGCATATAAAAGTTATGAAAAAATAAAGAAACTCATAACATGAGCTCTGTATCCGAGCTCAGTATGACTCATATTAGTCTCCTTTGAGTCATATAATAAGTTTTGAATAGATTTAAGAGCTGAGTATAAGCATAAATAAGCATTGCTATTCAACTGGGCAATGCTGTCAGCATGCTGGGCACGCTCCCAACTGGTAGTCGGCTGGAACATTTGGACTGCCTGTGAGTCTGCAATGACTTATAGGTTGTCTAAATGATTTTACTGTAGTAGCTGTAGTATGTACATTTTGTAGTATTTTGTTAATAAAGGCATACCGTGGGTAAAAAAAATCGCTGAGTAAATTTTATTATATTGTCAGAGAACTGAACTGTGACAAGAACAGTTAGTCTGTTTAGTGAAGAATAGAGATGCCTTTGCTTAAGGCGTATATAATATGACTGCTTTTATAGGTGATATACTAGTGCCATAAGTACAATTGAACAGAACAGCATAGTCCAGCAACACATCTCTAAGGAATTGCTAACGTGCTCTAAGGTAGTCACAGAATACAAACGTTCCTTGCAGGCTAAGCCTTGCGGACTGCATAACGTATAGGAAGGTTAGATCAGGGGGATAATTTGGTTCACATGTACGTGGTTGTGAATCAGGACGAGGTTGAATGTGATTCGTAGTTCCAAAGACTAAGACATTCCCATGACCACAATCACTGCAAAGTGTTACAAACATAGGAAAAATAATGATAAATATACGCAATATAAACCGTTTGCAATTTGTTTAATTACTGTGTGTATGAATGTAATGATCGTGAAAGCCCAGATTAACATTAAGATATTCCTAGTTTTTAATTAATAATACGAATAATAACCAATTTATATATTCGATAATATCACACAAGAAGAAAAATATTTGGACTGCCTATGAGTCCAAATGCTTTTATTGTAGTAGCTGTAGTGTTGTATATAGTTCGTAGTATTTTGTTAATAAAGGCATACCGCCAATTTAAAAAAAGCAGAAAAATATACATTTTAATACAATGTTCACTTTATTTGCTTCATACTGGCGACCGTATGTGTTTATTAATATAATACTACAATCTACATTGTCGTTTTTTTTTGCATATTTTTTTGTTATTTTTTGTAAATATTTCATTTTATTATTTTAAATCCGGTAATGTGAATTTTTTTTCCGTATTTTTTAACTATAGGCAATATTGTTACCCTTCGAATAAGCCTATTTTTATCTTAGTGGGATAAAAGTTTGAGAGATATGATTTGTTTGTAAACACGTAGAGAATATCTCTACATAAATAAACAAAATGGCTGCCACATTGAGGTGAAGGGGGTTGGACCCGTGTGTATAGTGTTATTTTTATATAAAAAATGTCGGAATAAAAGTACCTAAAATATCGCTAGTCCTTGACCAGACACACTGTATATACCACACACTACAGTCACATGAGCTTCAACAGCTTGACTTGAACTTGGAAATTGAGCCACTGAGCCTCCGTAGAGACATCGGTTCGCTCTAAATACTCTACAGGCTCAATAACCGGGAATGCTCCCAAGAGCTGTTTTAGCTTATACCGGCATCTCGATTCTATCATCGTTCCTCGCGTCACCGGTTAAAAGCTCATCCACACATAATCGAGTCCTGGAAGTCTCACACAGCTCGATTTATGCGCTCCTTCTTACCGCATACTTGCAAAATGTGGAATGATCTTCCATCTAGCGTCTTTCCGCAGGGCTACAGTATGGATTTCTTCAAAAAAGGTGTTAAAAGAGTCTTACAGGGTCGGCAACGCATTGGTAACGCCCCTGGTGTTGCAAATGTCCACAGGTAACCGCTTACCATCAGGTGGGCCGTCTGCTTGTTTGCCAACCCATTACATAAAAAAATGAATTGATAAGATCTCATCAATAACAGGCTTGGGCTATTAGTAAAAAACAATTATTAAATTTTATATTCAAGTATTACTTGTTATTGAACCTGATTCATAAGGACAAGCAACTATCAGAACCATTTGCTTACAAATTAAAATAAAACTTTTCCTTACCTCCACGGATGCCAATGAAAAGACCAAAAAGTATTTCACTATTTTGTTAGCATATGATTTCTTTTATCTGTATTTAAATAGTACCATAATATAATAATTCATAAAATTAAACTTTTCTATTCCAGGAGAGCTGTCAGAACTACATACGAGTGCTGGTCTCCCTGGGAACAGGCCGACTACTGGTCTGCGGGACCAATAGCTTCAGGCCGTTCTGCAGGGAGTACGGCGTCCAGCGAGACTCCTACCACATGGAGCGGGAGAAGTCAGGACAGGCGGTCTGTCCATACGATCCTGAGCACAACTCCACCGCCGTTTATGCTGGTAAGGCCTTATATGAAAATCAAAGAAAAAGTTAATGTAATTGGATTTTAACCGATATCGTCATAAAATGATAGTAACAAAACTAAAGTGATTAGGGCGTCATATAAAAACTTTCACTTATAACATGGAATTAATTAGAAGAAAAAAGAACATTGAATAAATTTAGAAACATATTCGTCATTTTTTTATATATAAAAATGCTATTCAGAATTTCTTATAGTAAAACAATGCTTGCAAATACTTCTATAACAAAGTGTCATTGTTTGAAACACGAAACTATCAGGACTTGTAATTGATTGTTCATTTTTATTAACTAAAGAGAATTAACTGAAAATATCGTATTTTCATTGAATTTGTTTACTGAAAATATAATTTTGTTGTTAAATAGCGGTCGAAAATTTAAATTCTACCATTTGCACTTTACTAACAGAATTATTGTAAGACATATTGAGTGCTCACTTGACTATCTATTGGGTAGCCCACATTAACCTAGCCTATAAATAAAGAGAAGTTACTAAGCATCTAACAGTAAGATCCTATTCTTTAAATTCCCATTCTAGTATCTTCAACCAAATCATTACTAGCCAACAGATAGAACATTGTCAAAGACTAGCCTATCAGTTACAAAAAGCCAAAGATTTATAGCTTGCATGTTCCTCATTCTTAAAATTTTCTTTGTTCAATTTCCTACACTATGTAGAGATGAGGTAATCTAACTCACCTTCCATCATTAAAACTTTAAACAATACCTCCAAACGACTATTTTACGTTCCGCCTTAATAAGGTTCCTAAACGAAACTAGGTTAAAGACTCAAAGTTATCGTTACATTAAACTGAGTTTCCTACTATTCCATGATAATGATAGGATTAATAATCGTAATTTACTTCAGCAATTACTAAGTAATCGCTACTGCCGGCGACTTCGTTTACGTGAAAATCGGGTTAATACCTATACAAATAAAATTGCAGAAAACATATGCGATCGAATTTTTAGGGGTGGATGATTGTGTTGATTAAGAACGTCTTTCTTGGAAAAATACGGAACATAAATTGTATATATTTGTGATTCTAATTGTAAAATTACTAGGAAATATGAGGCGGTTGTGAAATTACTATAGGCACATGAAACTGAAACTGTACTTTGTAAAAAACTGCAACTGGCTACTTTAAAAAAGGTACCTTTATCGTATTTTTTGGGAAACTAAGTGCAATTACGTGCTATATATCAGAATACCAAGTACCTACCTTACGTTGCTCTTCATGGTCTTACTATATAGAAAAATGTCCAATGTCCGTTCCTGCGCGGAAAGCAAAGCAGCCGACAAAAATGCTTTCGCGTTTGCAATATATGTAAGGATTATTATAGATTAGTTACGCTCCGCGGTTTCACACGTGTGTTAATGGATGATGATGATGAAAAGTATTCTATGTGGTTAATCTAGCACCTTATCTACCTCCATACTAAATTTCATTAAAATCAGTCCTGCTGTTTGAACGTGAAGAAGTAACATACATACAAACACACTCACAAACTTTCACCTTAATAATATTAATGTAACATGATAATCTTTCATATAAATTAAATCAACTAGTTTTCACATAATTAGACCAATTTCGTTATGCAAATTCATAATTTGTATCGTTTATAATGTCTCCTTATAAATGATATATCATTTCTATAAATATTTCCAAAATACACTTGAACGATAAATTAATATTTATATTTTAATTAACATAGAAAAACTTTAAAAGAAAAAAATGTCGGCCATGTTTGTGCTTTCACAATAACGTTTTCAATGTAAAATTACTAAACCCTTTTTATCTTTTACTCACTATATTATGGACACCTTTTTGCAGAAATAATCTTTATTGTTTTTGCAATTGACTATTACATCAAGAACCAGCCATTTTCACGCAGATATCTAACAAAAGATTATATAATATAAGCTAAAATTTCAGTCAAATTCCAGTTAGAATAGTGACGAGTGAGCTCGGAACCTCACGGGCAGCCCGGCACCTCACGGGCCACCCGGCACCCTAAGGGCAGCCCGGCACCCCACGGGCATTCCGGCACCCCATGGGCATTCCGGCACCCCATGGGCATTCCGGAACCCCATGGGCATTCCGAAAACCCACGGGGGAGCCTGGGGGTGTACTCTCTGATATTTTCAGAACAAAGAAATACTTAGAAATGTTATATAAACTGACATTTCGGCAGAGCTAGCAGCATTCTTACTTTATATATTATTCTGACAATTTGGACGTATGGAATGAGGTTACTCATGTTAATAACAGCTATTTATAAAAAGGAAATAAAGAGCGATCTAACGTTTGATACTGAATCATCGAAACATACTGAGGTATAATAATGCACTTAGATTATTCTTGAATAGAGCATTCGCAATTTATTGCACTTCAATTATATCGATACTTTTCCCGATAAAGACATTATGATTGACTTAAGTATATGTAATCAAAAGACTTCTTTACACGTAGAACTATGTTAAATAAAGCCTGTATGTTATCTCAACCTTAAAATGGAATTCTTGATCACTAGGCAAATTCATTAATATATCAATATTCAACTAGGCACTTGCGTATATACTAGCATAATAATGTGCTGAAGGATATTCTATAATATCTTGAAGGTCTAAAAGCGATGTTCGCAAGCGAAGGCTCTATTTTCCTAACTCAATTTATACGATCTCCGTTATATCATCGACACCTTATCAAATATTGTTGGAATGTTACATTCGAAGTCAGCTATTTTACCCTAGACAAACGTCTTGAATAGTAACGCCACATAGTGTCCGCAAACGTTTGTAAGTTAGGTATATAAGTTTGAAAATGTATTAATTACGCACATGACTATAATTTTTCTCCAGTAAATTTGTGATTTTTGTAATGTATATTTTTTTTTTTATGTTATTGTTACGGAACAAGCACGAGGCCCACCTGTTGTTAAGTGGACTAACCTCTGCCTATAACAGATACATTTCGTCAAAGACGAATTGCACTGTGCCCGTCACACTGAGACGTACAGTTGTTAGGTCTCATGTTCCTGTAATTTTTCTGGCTCTCAAGGACTGCTGCCGGAACACACTGTTAAGTGCTTGGCGACAGATTTTCTACTTGAGGGTGGTAGCTAGCCAGGCGGGCATTCGCAAAAAGCCCTTCCACCATGCGGTGAAGCTCAAGCCCGCGGATTCGAACCATCAAATTACGCTCTATTTAGAGTACTTTTGAAAGTACTTTCTGTTATTTTTCCTATTGTTGCCCGGTTTAGGCTATCATTTCATTTAAACATTTTTAAACCGATTTCACTTAAGTTACATCAACCGAGTAGTTCGATCTACAGCGAACTCCATGCACGCGGACTCGGTCGGGAGCGCACATACTCCATGTGTACTACTTACGAAAGTTTAATTCATATTTATTTATTTATCATGCATATTGTTCACTCCATATATGTTGTACACCAGAAAGGCATCTGATTATATAGGCAGATTTTCTTAGTACATAATAAAACCTACCTATATCACACACAAGTTAAATATTAGGACTACAATTTATCGCGATCTGTTGTTAAACGCTTCATGATATTTGAGACTGGAAGTTATTCACGATGTGATTTGAATAAACCTTCTAAAACAAAAGGCAAAATATGTAACTATTAAAAATTATAGCACTAGTTTCTTTGAAAAATTGCTCTGACGCTAGTAAACACAGGCTATTCGAATTTAAGTTGGCAACGATCAAAATTTAATGATTAATTTTACGTATTCAGTTATTGTATCATACCCAATTATATGGTATATTTATGACACATTCAGCTTACAGCAAAATAAAATTGTATGATCTTCCTAATCCAAAAGAAAAAATCAAAACGTCACATATGCTATTATACCACCCATGAAACGCTCTATCACAAAATAAGAAGGAGGGAAATCTTTTTTCATGGCAATCGATTGTGCCCACTTTCACAGTCTAGTGGCGTACAATAGCCCACTCATTGTTGCACTGAAAAGATCCCAAGTTGAATACCTACCCAACGTGACCATTGTACGTAATAGCTGAACATGTGGAACTAACCTTGTATAAAAAATGGGATCAATATGGAGGTTTATAGAGGACCTAATTGGGTTGGCTCTAAAAAAACATTTGCTTATTTTTCTGTTATTTTTTATAAAGATGAATGGGTTAGTTGTCCAATGTCATTGTCATTGACAACAAATAACTAATGTATGTTTGCGTAATTTCGGGAAAAGACGGAGTAATCGGTGGATTGGCCACTCCAAACAACCGATAGTACCAATTTTAATAAATATTGGTCCTTACATATGAAATTGGCGTTTTGTATGGGAGGAACAAAAAGTCGAATATTTTTTAATATAATATATTTAATTAATCAAAGTATGAACCATTATTTTCTATGCACTTTTGCCATCTCATAGGTAGTTCATTGATCCCTTTACTAAAAAAACCAGTCGGACGGGAATCAATAAAATCTTTGAAGGCGATTTGGACTGCCCCATCGGAGTTGAATTTTTTCCCTTGCAAGAAGTTATCCAAATTTCGAAAAAAATGGTAATCTGTTGGAGCAAGGTCCGGGGAGTACGGAGGATGTCTTAGACTTTCCAATTGAAGCTCTTCTAATTTAGTAGCCGTCTGTAGCGCAGTGTGTGGTCTAGCGTTGTCGTGAAGCAGCAGTGGCGTGGAGCGATTGACCAGCCTAGGTTGTTTAGCCGCTAGCTTTTCCATCATGGTTTGCAATTCCTGACAATATACATCAGCCGTAATAGTCTGGTCAGATTTGAAAAAACTGTAATGAACAATACCGGCACTAGTCCACCAAACGCTTACAAGTAACTTTTTTGGGGTTAATTTTCGCTTGGGGCAGGATTTGGCTGGCTGGCCAGGATCTAACCATTGCGCTGAGCGCTTCCGATTATCGTAAAGAACCCATTTTTCATCACAGGTAATGATTCGGTTTAAAAAACCTTCATTATTGTGCCGGTTTAGTAATGTAACGCAGCAGTCGACGCGCGTTTGCCGGTTTGTTTCAGTCAATTCGTGAGGTACCCACCTTTCAAGCTTTTTAATCTTCCCAATTTGCTTCAAGTGAATTAAAACAGTTTTATCACTAACATCGCAGCCTGCAGCTAACTCGGACGTGGTTTGCGATGGATCCGCTTCCACAATAGCCTTCAACTCTTCATTATCAACTTGAGTCTCAGGCCGTCCACGGGGCTTGTTCTGCAGGTCGAAATTTCCAGAACGAAAACGTTGGAACCAAAAACGAACTGTGTTTTCTTTTGCAACACGACCGCCATACACATCATTCACCCTTCGAGTTGTTTCCGCAGCACTAGTGCCACGGCGGAACTCGTACTCGTAAATAATGCGATATTTAAGGTTTTCCATTTTGTAAAATGAGTGACGCAAACAGAAAAAAACAGAAGAAAAAAAACAAATGAATGACGATCATCGAAGCACAAATACATGAGTCTATAGCTGTACAAATTTGAATTTGGAATTCCTTACCAAAGAGGAGAAATTCGTGATTAAAGTGGCCAGTACGAAAAACGCCAAGTTCATATGTAAGGACCTAATATATTACATAAATAATTAATGAAAATATGTTTATTAAAATAAATCATTCCGAGGATTTTTTATCCACGCACGCGATAAGAATCATGACCTGGGCATATTTATGTCAGTTTACCAATACCTTCCAAGTGTACTGTACTGTATCAGCCGGACAGTCCACTGCTGAACACATCCTCCCCTAATACGGGGGGTTTGCCATAATCCCCACGCTTGACAGGAGGCTTGGGGATCGCAGTGTGAGATATCAGTTCCTCAGAAAGTGCTGCTGCCCACCTTCTGGTGTGTTACCTTTAGTCGCCTCTTACGACACCCACGGGTTGAGATGGAGGGGTAACATTCTAGCCCGGCACCCCACGGGCCACGGTCACGGCCTTCCAACTTAATTTATGTAATTAGATAGCTACATTTATAGGTATACATAAATCAACTTTTTTGGGTAGAATATGTCTCTATATAATCTTCCATTCAATTTATAGAGGCTCAGGTTCCTTAATATCATTGTCTACTTTATCTAGCGATAGCTTTAATCCTTGCTATTACGAAAATAATTTAGGCCCGCGCACAATACAAAATATTTCCTTAACATTCAGTTCAACAAGGTATGATTCTAGAGATTATCCCAAACAAACAGCCTCTGCCATGTTGGAATATATTTGATTTTCATGCCGTATAATAACTTCAAAGAAACGTCAAGTTAATAAAGATGCGCATTATTATGTGGATCTACTTAAGTAATGTACCAGGATTAATAACAAAATATTTTCATCTAAGGTACCTAGTCTAAAAGCCGACCGATATGGAAAAAACAATACGTATTTAATATAATTGAAAGCGAAATGGTCATTGCAGGCGTTGCGAGTTCATGGATCATACAGTATAGAATAGTTACTGCGATCAAATCTGAACCAATGCGCTAATATTATGTGTACATCCGCTTGAAAACGCCTTAGAGTTCTTCGGTAATCGAGCTAAAATGATTATTGGTAAAGATGCATGGGAGCTGGAACATAGCTTCCAACTTCCACGCAAAGTTGCCAATTTATTTTATTTATATATGTCAAGCTTGCGTTGGGCAGTAGTCGATTGATTAATACAATCTTTTTCTACATCATTTTTCCATGGACAGAAACAATACGAGCGGAAAACTGCTACACATGGACATAGGCCCATTAAGTAGCTAATACGGCCACCTAATAGACATATGCTCATGTTTGTGCCTGCGACTTGGTATCTGCATGCGGTAACGCGTATTTGCGTTTTGTAAAGAGAACTTAATTAGGATTATCCAATCGCAATAACAGCAATCGTAGTAACAACAAAACAATAAACAGCAAGCGAAAATGTATCTTCGTCTTTTTGCTGTACGCATCCCGCGCCAAAAAGAGTCGTATGAGAGGTACAACATAATATATTATTCCATACAGAACGAATCATGTCCATAAATTACTCGTATGTACCCATAGATATCAAATCTATGTTATATCTCTTAGATTTGTGGACCACAATTCATGCCATCGCAGCAAGTAGGTCAAGAAGTCTGATGCCAACATCTGACATTGGAGTTCCAAGAAAGTTAATCTAGATGATTCCGGTCACTGAATCTGGTTATTGGATAAATAATTTTTATCTTTCTCACATCAGTCACGTCGGGTTCACGTTGTTTGTATCGGTAATGGAATTTCATCATTGAAGGCTTAAGTTTTTTTTTTCACCTTCATGTTCCTTATAAATATCCAGCTTTATAAATATTCTATTTATTAAATTAATTTTAATATTAACTTTGAATACGTGGCTATTGTGTTTTTTGACGTCGGTGGAGGCCTTCCCTTGAAGAAATACCGTGTGCTTAGTATATTTAATCCATAGTCACTGCAATGAATGCCGCATAGCAACCTAATGGCCCTTGCCGGCCTATAGGCAATCCAGATATATAGGTAGCCCTTGCAATATAATATGCGGTTATGTAGGTTAATCATATCGTCGTTTTTATTCCTATGATTATTCTTTTTTGAAAATTTAACAAAATACAAACGACCATGTGTTTGAAACAACTAGACGATAAATATAGGTTTTTTTCCTTTTTATGCAGGCATATACTGCCTCGTAATAAAGTATATGTGTGTATTGTTTATCGGAAATTTACAGATGTCGCTTCGTCCCGTTGCGACGTTTTAATACTATGAACTAAATGATATGTTTGAAATATGGCTGCTCACCACGGTAGCTCACGTTAGAAGAGCATATCCATGCCCTAACATTAGAGAATATTCTGTTTAGACGTGTTGTTTTTTCAACTTTTTTAGGGTGTAGAACGCCTGGCAATAGCGTTTTGTTCTAAGGTTTTTGCGTTTTAGACATCGCGGTTATAACCGGGACGGGTGGCTTAAATTTATTGACTGACACAAAATTCTGTAATCAGACTATGTTACTATAAACTAGAGAACAACATTAATATAAAAAACTGTCCAACGCATTTTGTTAGCGGCCGCACAGTAATGATGAATTTACGAGTGTCTTCGTAGCGCTCTCTATACAAACGTAGTTTCGTCATATTTTGAATAAAAGTCTTCGAGGAATAGTAATAAAATTAAATAAATCAACGTTTCGTATTCTCTTCCAAAACTGAGCAGATTTAATATTTCTTTTGCATAAAATCTAGACCAGCGGTAGACCCAATCATTTCTTTCTTTATGCAGCAACTAATATTAAAAAAAGATATGACCTTGATACTCACAAACTTGCCCCGTTTTACCGCCATAATCAAAGTACCAATAGACAAATATGAAAAGATTTGAATATAAAAGAAAATGTTAAGAATCTAAATATAAAAATTCTTGAAATGTAATGCAAAAAAAAAAATTATTGTGACGGATCAAGCAAGCAATCTCGAGGCTCACCTGATGCTAAGCGGACTAACCTCTGCCTATAAAAAATGCATTTCATCACAAGTCACGAATTGCACTGCGCCCGTCACTTTGAGACATAGTTGTTAAGTCTCATGAGCCTGTAATTTCACTGGCTCTCAAGGACTGCTGCCGGAACACACCTTTAGGTGACAGATTTTAAAAGTTATTACAAATATATTTTTTTGCCATTATACAAGGAATATACTCTGTTGACCGGGAAAACAGGGGAATACTAAACGTCGATCTCTTGAATTTCCTTCCTTTTCTTCGCACGCATCGTTCCCTGTTAAAAGCTTATATACTCGTAGCAACAACAAGGCTATATTTCGCCCCTGACCAGGCACTGCGGTTGCGTTAGAGTTTCACATCAAAGACTGATACACAATTTGCTTCCCCCACACACAGTTTTATGGACGCGTTGAGCAGTCATCAATTACGGGGACTCCCTTGTGCAATTTTCTTTGCATTAACGCACCCCATTGCAAATTCACACGCATTCATTACGCATAGGAAACACAAACTATGTTTATTCCTGGCAAAAGAATTAAGGTGCTAGTTTAGCATACGAGTTTACTAATGTTTTAAAAACAAATAAATTAGTAGACTTATTAGTACGAGTAAGTAAACCTATGTAGAAATTTGTTTTATTATCATTATCATAACCCCAATTATATAGCTGGAATTGATGTATAAAATGAATTTAAAATACATTAAGCTGTAACTTTAACTTTAATTAACTTAAAAAATAATAATATAAATAAAATGTTATTTATATTATTATTTTTTACGTTTTACATTATTATGAACTTGTAAAATATTACTTGAATTTGAGTTATAAATTTCATTTTAACGTTGAACTTATTGTATATGTATACGTAGTTAATATTCTAGTGATTGGCATACTTACGCTATTTATTATTATATCTGTGCGAGAAGCCTTTGGCTCTGAAACACAGTTAACACTAGTTTGGAGCCAATGGATTCGCTTACTACCTGCAACATTGGACTTACCTGCAACACTTTCACATGTGAAATAAGGATTTTTTGTATTTGTATTAAATAGGTACGGTAACTACAATATATCATTGGATTCTTTGATAACGCAAAGGACGACACAAAAACATATATTAATGAATAGATTCAGGCGGTACTTTGCGGAGATCCATATTTAATGATAACAAATATTTTAAGAAAACATTAAATTAATACTAATAAAACACTTAAAACATATAAGAAATATCATCATCATCATCATCAGCAGCCGGAAGACGTCCACTGTTGAACAAAGGCCTCCGCCATAGAGCGCCACAAAGATCGGCTATTAGCCGCTTGTAACCATTGGCTACCCGCGACTTTCACGATGTCGTCAGTCCACCTAGTGGGGGGCCTACCAACTCTACGTCTTCCGGTGTAGTGTGGTAACCACTCGAGAACCTTTCTTTCCCATCGGTTATCAGTTCGTCGAGCAATGTGGCCACATATAAAAAATATACCTAGTGACAATCCCGCCTAATATTCCTGTTAAGCCAACGTGACGTCACAAACGCCACGTAACAAAACCGGAAGAATTTTCGACGCGTTTTGATTCTACACGAAGCACCCTCAGAAAGTCTTGACTCACCGAGCGCACGATCGAGAAAGATCGTGCGATCATTCTCGGTATGATGCTGCCCCTTTTCCTTACGCCAAACCTGGAGGTTTGGCATAAGGAAAAGGGGCATTGGCATTGATCCTGATATTAAAAATGCTACCTTACGTTGTACGCTTATGTGTAGCAGTACCCTTCTTACGTCAATCTGAGTAGTGGCATGCTGCTCATTCGACGCATATTTTACATTCAACTGGAACAAGATGTGATACGTTTTTACACGGTGAAGTCAGAAACTAAGGCTAGTAGCGTCTTAACGGTCTCAGAGTATTTCCTTTCATTAAAAGAACGACCTATTTAGTCCGGACACAATATGATATCCGCCTAAAAAGCAATCACAAAGACCTACATACAAATGCGGCAAATCAGCCATATCTCAGAAATAGAATTAATCTCATTGTTCTCTATGGGTTACCTTACGTTTGGACCCAAGGCCATCCAGAATAGCCAATCTATTGTCCCACCCACGTTGTCCATTTTTCACACACATCCACACGCGTAGCGTATATTTTTCACACATACACACAGGGATGTCCATTACGAGCGGACACGGTTAGTTATCTCCTATTGATCTGTTCCAATTAAGTGGAGCGACGCCTGTGGGAGCACTGCCCGGTGCACTAGCGTAAAGACATCTATATATACCTATTATATAATAGAAATACATACACACGACTGTAAGTGTAATGTAGCGCTGGTTTAGTTTCAGAACAAGTAGGAGGTAACGGGATCTGTATAGAGACTGGGGCTGCTTAAAAGTATCATACCCAAATTAATACGATATGTATGAGTAATATTGAATTGTTAGTTGAGTTTTACTACCATATTTTAGGAGTAGAGTTCACGGAGCGCTTTCCATATAAACGTAGTTTCGTCATATTTTAAACAGTAATTGTTCATTAGAAAGCAAGGTATACGAAACCAGTTTCAAGAACATTGGCTGCCTTATTATTCAATCCATAATAGCAAAGTAAATTATACCGATTTGTTTAAATTAAAAAAAATAGGATCATAATTCTCGTGGGCACTTGGCGTGGACGGACATGCTATATCCGATACATATTATATTTAAGTTAGTAAGGGCTAAAAGCTATAATATAAACACGGGAAACATTTGATTTAAAAACGCAATAATTTATATTTTTTTCTTTTTCGACGGTATGAATACGAAATTCATTTTGGTATTAAAAAGAAAAAAAAAATGTTTCCAATATTGTTTTGTTTGTAATAACGCCTGCTATGCGGATTACATTACAAAATTACAAATATACAAGAGCGATCCCGCACATGACTTAAATTTTTCCTCTCGTATAGTTGTAATTTAAAAAAATATTAGTTTAATTTAAAATGGTAAGGAAAATGGAATACTCCGATTACCTACTTTTACCAAACAGACTCGTGTTCTTAAACCACATAATGTAATAATACTAATAAATAAAGTAGAATCTATGAACACATTGTCGAATTAAAGGAGACCTTCTTTAACTAAAGGTCCACTAAAGTTCAATCTAACTGAACATTGTTCTAAGCCCAACCTTGACCCTATGAATAAATACATAACATCAACCCTCCGATATCTGTTGTCAGCTGAAAACAGCAATATCGGCGAGCGGCCGATCCGACCAATTAACCCGAAATCTCATATTTGAATCACGTAAACCTATGGCGTGTTACGCACTCTGCCTATTGTAGAAGTTAGGGATGGGAATAGGCAGCATATGACCGGATTGCTACACGTATACCCACATACTGCTACCAAATTATAGCCCAAATTAGTTTCAGTCGGCAATTTTACAACCTACCAAAAAACCTCAACGAAAACCTTTACTTACTGTCAAAGCTCAGACGTAAATAGTAAGTACAAAACCTATCTGCAGATATTACAGACTGTTAGAATGACGGGATGTGATTTTCCAGCAAGTTAGTCTAAAAAGACGTTGATTTAGGCCGGATACGAAACAATGGACAACAAAGTACAACCCGATGGCATGGCCGATCGCGAGTATTGAATTACGGGCTTTCATTCTAGATACGGCTTTGGTAAGGTACTAAGCCCGCTTTGTTGGTTTTGGCGTTTAATATGCATGGGTTTCTTTCATTTTCACACCGACAAAGCCGTTTGAACGCCCGTCAAAGTTATCCGAGTTCAGGGCAACGTTTGAAAAGTTAGTCAATGAACAATCTCTGGTCAATGAAGATCGATCCTACGCGAGAGGTACCTAATGGTATTTCTTCTTGCTTTACGAAATAGAGAACAGGATTGCACATTAGATGTTTGCTTGGGGAACTGTAGCATGTGTTACCAATCAACGAGACAGGAACCAATGTCTGAGTGACAACCGCAGTGCCCTACAGAATGGTGACACTCGTACTGCAAATATAATGGCTTACGATTAGGGGCTGACTTGTCAATCGCTTCACCTAATAACATACAAAATTAAAGTGTCTATGTTGAACTTTCCGGACAAGCGTGGTTTCGTCATAGTTAAAATACCAAGGGATACAATCGGTAAAACATGCATGCATATTCTTAAGCCTCTATCTATGCTTCTGGTTTGGCATTTTTCCGTTCAATTATGTACCTATTATGAAAATTATGCGGAAATATCATTTTGTATGGGAATTCTTATTTTCACATTTAGAGATAAAATACATTATAAAACGGAAACTGGCAAACCAGAAGCAAGTAGTAAGGCTTAAGGAGATCCATGAAAATTTCACCGAGTTTGAACACTTGGTAATTAAAGTATGGCGAATCTACATTTGTATGGAAAGCGCTTCAAAGACACAAATGGAGGGATGGACGGAAAACGGGGGCTTTGTAATAAGTTATAAATCAGTTTTTTTAAGGCCCCGTATTCTAGTATGGATCCCTATAGAACTTATCAAACGTTATAAACGTTCGATCATAACGATCTGAAAGGCACGTAACAAGAGCTAGCCAAAAATATATGTTTAATGATGACGTTATAAACGTTCACCTCATTTTAAGCGTGTAAATAATCGTATAAATATCCCGTTAGGCTAGGGTATTTTACGTCACTTGACTCACTACCATTCTCGCGGCTCCAGTACAAAATTCTTAACTTATAAAATAGTTAAGCTAAGCATTCCTTGAGAGCCATTTCTAAGCCTAAGCACCGCTCATCTTTTCGCACGTCTCTGGTGCACGCAGCCTTAGTGTTACAAATTGCATTCAAGGAATGCTTAGCTTAGAATTTTATAAGCTAAGTCACTAACCGTCAAAGCTCAAGTACAACATGTACTTGAGCTTTGCCGGTTAGTGAGTCAAGTGACTAAGTAAAATACCCTAATCTTCTGCGAAGTTCAGGCCCATGGTGGGAATCGGAACTACGTAGGGCTGCTCGGTAGAGGACATGGCCACACATATAGGCTATCACTGCTGAAAAATACTATCAAATTATTTCCCTATACATCTATAGGTAATTGTCGAGTAAAAACCATAAACACATAGGACACTTAAAAATTACATTATTCACACATAGGGTTGTGTAACATAACGATATTAAACGTTTATTTCCCAAAAGAACCTTATAAGTGGCATATAATATCAATACATATTACGTTTAGATTAACTTCTAGGTTAGCCTGAAAAACATCTTCGACCACATCATGATACCTTTAGGTGAGATAGTGGTCAAAGACTAAGCTGTCAGGCATAAAAAAAAACTTTCTTCCTATATTTGGTACATCTGTAAACCAGTCAAATTCACTGACATGTTAGTATAATGTACATAATAAATCGAACAGCCTCATAAAATAATAAAATAAAGTAATAAATATATCTAACAAGACTTTAAAATTTTTTCAGTGTTATGGGAAATAAATAATCCTATGCTGCTCTTATGGTTATGAAAGTTGTTATGCCACAGGAAATATATGAAAATTTTAATTTTAATATACTCGCATATGGGTTAAATATACTCGTAATATTATAAGTTTAATAATTAAAAGTTAGAAGTATCATCATAAAGAAATATGTGAGTGATATTGTAACTTATTTTAGATAATAATCTCTTTTCAGATGGGGAATTGTATTCAGGCACGGTAGCGGATTTCAGTGGCATGGAGCCTATCATATACCGGGAGCCGTTGCAGACAGAGCCTTACGATTCGATGACGCTGAATGGTAAGCTTTTATGCAAGACTATATTTTAAGATCATTATTTTTTAATCATTTATAGGGGCTTTTATAAAGCACTTCCTATTTTTTAATGTTTCCCATTTAGAACAAAAGATATTGGTAAACATTGACTTATAGCGTTCACCGTTGATGGTGATAGTCTGGAATGAATGACCGCCAATGTGAAAGTTGTAGCTTCAACAATAATATGGCCGCCATCAACTGTCATCCCCCCCTGCTACCTGTGGGTGTGCCCGTGGGGTGCCAAGCTAGAATGTCATCCCCCTATTGCTACCTGTGAGTGTCGAAAGAGGCGACTAAAGGTAAAATACCAGAAGGTGTGCAGCAGCGCCTTCTGAGGAACTGATATCTTTAACTGCGATCCCCAAGACGCCTGCCAAGCGTGGGGATTATGGCTAATCCCCCTTAATGGGGGAGGCTGTGTTCAGCTGTGACAGCCCGGCTGTTACAGTACAGTACAGTACAACTGTCAAAACCTCGGAAGTCGCTATGACCCGATAATCGATATATATCACATCAACAGCCGTTACGTCAACCTGGTATTTTCTGGTATTCTTACTTACTAGGAACATGAATGATATGGGGGAAGGGGGGGGGGGTACAATTCTAGCCGTGCTGGGCTTGTATAGCACACCGCGGGAAATAAGGTAGGTATATACTTATTGTCATATAGTGTATGTCTCATCATCCTCGATGTCGATTTATGTTATATATTTCTGTCTCAACGCGAACCTCTCCGCAAAGATTCGCTTGAAAGAGAACAAGTGTCGAAAAAATTGGTAAGCGCTGAAAACAAGATTTCGTATTTCACAATTTCCACGATTAGCCAATAATTTTCAATTTCTTGATACAATTGATACTAATGTAAGTATCAATTGTATCAACAAATTGGGCCCCAAATATAGCTTACCTACTTTACGTGAAGCCGTGCGCTAAATAAATAACGTAGGCTCTGTTTTCAGGGCGTAGAAATAAGGCTTTTCATCAGGTGGTAATCCTTAGTTAAACTATTATTGAAAAATACAAACGTATAATAAATAGTACAACGCCTAAAAATTATTCTACTATTGTACAGAGTCAGAAAAATTACGGAATATATTTTTCCAAATTGCGTGTCAGAGAACTGCCGTGACCTTATTAAAAGAGGGATATATATCCGAGAAGAAGAGGTTGTTAGCCTGATAATAATCCAGCACGTAGGCATCAACTATTGCACTGCGTTTTTAACCCGCAGTGGTATTATTCCAGCGGTTGCAATGTGAGTACCATCACCACGCGTAAACACCAGCTTACTGACTTTAATCTCCCTTTTAATGTTAATTTATTTCACAATGGTTCTAAACTTATGCAAACAATAATAATTAATATTCACCATTTATGTAAACGCATTAAATTAAACTAAACCATGCATGTAATACCACACGCATGCTATGTATGTCAACATGACAAAGTTATTAACGGGGAGAATTTGCATGTAGATGGCAACATCAGACGTGCTTAGACGGGGCATTGAATGAAAATGGGCAGCAATGAATAGACATTAAATTATGGAACTCTGGACTTGTGTTTGTCTCTAGCATCGTTAGGTAATTATCATATACGTATGCTATATTTTGCTGTCTTTCTGCGCCAAAGAAATTCAGTAAATAGCCATACCATTTTATTTAACGTAAAAACATCTAACATAACTTGTTTTAGTAGAAAACAGATTGCTTTCATATTAGTATGTATTAGGGTCTTGTTACTCAATGCAACGTAGACTTCAGCCTAGGATGCAAAGTGAGCGTTTACTTAAATGTCTGTATTTACTTTACCGTGTTTACCCGTTATAACGGTCGATTGATATCGAATGCGCCTGTCAAACATACATCCGTCACTCTAATTGAATTTAGAACGGGTGTTGGCGGGAACGAGCTGTCATTCGAGTGACATTTGACGCGTCAACAATCAGTAAATTCGATTAGGATGGTATTATCGACACCCGGCGTAGATACGGCAACATCCCTTTGCATAATTTAAGCCTATTATTAACAAGATAGTTTACAAGTTAGAGATTAGCTAGAATGGTAAACACTGGTGGAAATTCAAATCGTGAGTTCCATGTTGACATTCTAAAATGTTTAGTTCTCCTTATTGGAGAAGTAGAAATTATTCATTATTAATTACTTACGCATAAAGACACCAACCTCTTAATAATGTTGATAACGTTGTTATGTACTGTACAGTGCTATACCAGCCGGATTGTCCACTGCTGAACTCAGCCTCCCCCATTATGGGAGGGGGGGTTCCATGATCCCTAAACTTGGCAGGCGTCGTGGGGATCGCAGTGCGTGATATCAGTTCCTCAGCAAGCGCTGCTGCCCACCTTCTGGTGTGTTACCCTTAGTCGCCTCTTACGTCACTCACGGGTAGAAATGGGGGGTGACATTCTAGCCCGGGTGACGTTGTTACGTAAATGCTGTTAATTTATATTTATTATTGGTTCTGAATGTTATTTGATAGATCGTAAGCAAATACATTTCTACAAACAAAACTAGAAGAGATCCAGATAGTTTTTGTGGTCAAAATATCGAGTTCTTAGGTGTCGGTGTGAAAGCATGGATTGTACCTACTTAGAACTTGCACAGCTTATCTACTTGCAAAAAGTAGATGTAAGTATATTATTATTATTATGTTCAACAGCGGTGGTCTGCTATGATATCCCGAAAAATATATTCCGTAATTGTTCTGAACCTATGCTATAGTAGAATATTCAAACCTAGTACAAAATTCAAACCTAGGAGCTGACGGATACCATACACAACGACATGTGTTCGCTGATTGGACACCTCAAGAGCAGTTGGAAACTGTCCCTAAGTTTCAGTGAAAAATCACATCCAAGAGCGTCTAATGCGTCCCAAAAATGTCACTGTTTTAGGCTGATGGAGTTATCGGTCCATATTTCTTTGCGAACGACGATGGCCAGGCTATCACCGTCAAAGGCGAGCTCTATAAGATTACCAAGTTCTTGTGACCTAAATATCATGTATGGGAACTCAGATCAGGATACAAGGGAGATAGGTAAAGGAGGCGTGGCACGTGCGAACGCATCTGGCCTAAATCAGGCTTAATTCTAAGGAAACCATTGCGCGCTTAGTACAAATCTATAAACGAATCTGTTCTTCCGTAAACGCAATGGATTAGTGTTTTAACAGCTGTGTCTGTGTGTGTAACTAGTGACCGTAGATACAGGCTGAAGCACTACCCATTTTTGCATGTGTACGATTAGTTAGTGTATTAGTTTGCAGGGGAAACCTTAGTATGCGCGGCAAAATGTGCGTATGTACGCCATACTTATTGTTTTTATTGATGTGAGAGCGAAATGGGTGGGTGAGACGTGGCGACACTTTTGTGTAAGCAAACACGGGCTGAAGGCAAATCTCCCTTGTTTCTCTGATCTGTGTATGGGAACTATCCTAGGCATTTGTGTTTTTAATTGTCATATATACAATAATAATTCACTACTGCAAATTTTATGGACTGGTACGTATTATTACAGTTTTACAATCCTAATTAAGTACTTTGTGCAGGTATAGAAAATAGGTAAATTTACAATAGCATCACAAAATGTTCATATAAGGCTGACACCAGAGTCTAGGGGCGATATTAGGGGAGATACTAGGGGGGCGATACTAGGGGCGATATTATCGAAGAGATATTAGGGGCATGTTTTTTTTTTATATTATTGTGAAAGAACAAGCACGAGGCCCATCTGACGTTAAGCGGTAACCTCTGCCTATAACAGATGCATTTCGTCACAAATGACGAATTGCACTGTGACCGTAACCCTGAAACATAAAGTTGTTGAGTCTCATGTGCCTGTAACTATTACTGGGTCTTAAGGACTGCTGTCGGAAAACAGTTAGTATTTGGCGAAAGATTTTCAACTTGAGGGTGGTAGCTAGCATGGCGAGCATTCGCAATGCCCATCCACCATGCGGTGAAGCTCAAGTCGGCGCGACGGTGGGATCGAACTATGGCCAGGGTGCCTCGGTTCTTAGCTATAAACGCTCGGCTATCTTAAAAACCTTTTTAAACCTAAGATAACACACGTTACGTACGTTTATGTACGTTTAATATGACAAGAATGTCAATGTGTAGGGTCACAGTTAATTATAGCCCAGGTTATTTATATTTGACATATATGTATAATCTGATTCCTTTTTCTTTTTCTAGCTCCGGATTTCGTGAATTCGTTGGTGCACGGAAATTTCGTGTACTTCTTCTTCAGGGAAACGGCAGTGGAATATATCAACTGCGGAAAAGTAAGTTTTTGTATACAATACATTTGGAATTCTGCTTTTTCATAATAGTTTATAAACATGATTTTTAATGATTATTCTTTAGAAAAGTATAACAACAGATATTAGCCATAAAGACGATACAAGTGCATGGGTAATAAGTATTAAAAACTATTATCATGTCATATAAGTTTTCTAGTCATAAAGGATAAGCCTACATTTTAATATTTTTTATTTTTGCAATAACGCATGCTCTGCGAATTACTTAACAAATTTGAGACAGATAAAAAAAAATCAGACGAATCGAGTACCTCCTCCTTTTTTTGAAATCGGTAGAAAATCGTCATGTGCTCCCGCATGACTATAATTTTCCCTCTCGCGAATTACAAAATTTGTAAGACTAGATTGAAAACATTGAAAAAAATTAAAAACATTAATTTAGGGCCTGTGTCAGAATGTTCGATTAAGTTCCGGTTATACTACCCAGAACATATTTAAGAAATAAAACACTATCTTTGCGTTTCACAGTCATCGATTTAGCCTAACCATCCGTTAAAGCTTTAAACGCGCTGCATGTTAACTATCATTTTTATCATTCAGTTATTTTTTATGTTCTGTGTAGTATAACCGGAACTTTCTCGAACATTCTGAAACAGGCCCTTTGACTAATGCTCATCCCAAAACACCAAAGTCAAAGTCAAAGTCAAAATCATTTATTCAATTTAGGCGTCTACGACGCTCTTATGAAGATCAATTACAAATTTTAGTATTGAAATATTCTACATTGTACTGCCACGTTCAGCAAATAAATTGTATAGAGCCACTGCGAGAAGAACGGGCAAGAAACTCGGGGCCATTCTTTTAAACATCTTTTAACAATATGTTACATACATACTATATAATAGAGTTCTTACAATATTTGTTTAAATTATGTAGGTGACAGGGAATAGCTTGGCGGAGGCGGAATTGTCCAGGCATTTTTGTCGTTTATGTAATCAGAAACTGTGTCGTAGGATTTTTTAATCAATATGTTTTTCACATGCAACTTGAATTTCCCTTCTGTGAGCATTGTAATATGTTTAGGAACTTTATTATAAAACCGCACACATTTACCTAAGAAGGACCTTTTATTTGTCTTTGCTAATCTAAAACCTGGCACCGCTATTTTATCTTTATTCCTAGTATTGTAATCGTGATTGTCACTATTTAATTTAAATTTACTCAAATTTTTACGAACATACATAATATTTTCAAATATATACAGACTTGGTAAAGTTAAAATATAAATTTCTTTAAAAAGATCCCTCACAGATTACCTAGGACCCATTTTATATATGGCTCGAATTGCACGCTTTTGTATGATAAAGATTGTCTCTATCTCAGCAGCAGTTCCCCACAGCAATACGCCATACGACATAATACTGTGGAAGTACGCGAAATAAACTAGGCGAGCAGTAGCTACGTCTGTTAACTGTCTTATCCTAAGAACTGCATATGCAGCAGAACTAAGTCTTCCGGAGAGATCATGCCTATCGTATTATACTTAATAAAACCAAAAATGTCATCTGTCGTTGTCTAGTCGGTGTTCTCCCGCGTCGCACGAGTGTGCCGAGACGACCGCGGTGGACCTCACCGCTTCAAGCAGCGATGGACGTCATTCCTCAAGTCGAGGCTCAACTGCTCGGTGGCCGGTGACTTCCCATTCTACTTTAATGAGATTCGTAAGTATTAACGTATTCTGAACTATTATATATATATTAGTGAATTTTCTGCCAAGTATCTCTAATACCTTAAAACTAACTGCATCAAATACCTACTAGCATCTTAGATTTCTTTGGAATATGTATCTATACTTCGAAAAATATGTCATACATCAATTTATATCTGTTAAGCTGTCCGTAAATATATACTTACGTAGTTTCGTAATTGGTTATACGTATATGTATGTATTACTTTTCTTTAAACTTTCGTGAACTACGCTCATGTTTCTAAATCCTAAAAGGGTCTATTCACGCACGAATAAACATCAAAATAATTATATTTTGACGAAATTATATTTTGTGGAATTTATGTAAGTATATGATAGTATTATAGTATATGTAAGTGTATATGTAAGTGTATGTGTGTGTATATATAATATAAACAAAATGATGTTATGAATTAAAAAGAACTAATAATTAAGAAAACGTTATTTAGTTAAGCATAATTTTATACCTTACTCTTAAGTGTACCAAGCCGTCATAATAATTGATTTATTGCTCCTTCCCAAACATGTTTGCTTGAAAGAGATCGCTATAAGCGATAAGACCGCCAATTGTAACATTATTGTAATTATTTTTTTGTAAATTCATCATAATACTTTGGTGTTTCAATAAAGAGTTTTATCTATCTATCTAAATATTAGCATGTGAAATTTGTGTATTATGGTTTCCTGAGCCTTTAAAAGAGTCTGAATATCATACTTAGGTGTCAATGATATTATGAAAATTAATGTAAAAAAGATGTGTAAAATGTTCATGGGTCTTAATAAGTTCTTTCAATTTATTTTTCCAATATTTCAGAATCAACAACAGAACTAATAGAAGGAGTGTATGGAGGTTTGGGCGCTCAGTTGATCTACGGTACTTTCACCACTCCACCTAACAGCATATCGGGGTCTGCTGTCTGCGCGTTCAGCATGCAAGACATCGCGGACACTTTCGAAGGAACCTTCAAAGAACAGAACGCGATCAATTCAAACTGGTTGCCTGTCAACAGTGCTAAGGTACTCTCTCATGAAAAATAATTATGGATACGAAAGCCATGTTTGTTATTCATCCATCTTGCTTAATGTTTGTATCGCTGCAAGCCAGCTAATTAAGATATAACATAAAAACTAATCATATATTGGGTTGATAATGTAATGTAGCTATAGTATTTCATGTTTTTAAGCTGCTTTTTTCTCTATTAACAAACGTTTTGACTTTACAATTGCAAAGCAAAAAGAAAATTTTCCATTGTAATATAACTTATAAACATTATTTTTAAGTAGGTAAATAATAGCTTAATTCATAAAATATTATTTTGTTTCAAGGTTCCCGATCCTCGACCAGGGACATGTCACAACGACTCAAGAACTTTGCCAGATCAGACATTGAATTTCATCAAAACCCACGCTTTGATGGATGAATCAGTTCCAGCTTTCTTCGGAGAACCTATTGTAATCAGGACTAGTTTTCAGTAAGTATTTTTTAATACTACAAATACATTAAATTAATACTACAAAATTTTCTGTCCACAAATTATGAAGAATTTCTGAAACATGTTCCTAAACCCTAAAGGCATTCATATTGATTAAAAAGTCAGTAAGACCCAAAAAAATGTTTATAGCAGTCAACTTTAACTTACTAAGCTTTATGCACTTACTAATTATTAGCACTATATAAATAAATCATGAAGCTAGAATGAAATATGTATTTTTTTCTAGCTATCGATTTACGCAAATAGCCGTAGACCCCCAAGTGAAGACTCCAGGTGGGAAAGCGTATGACGTCCTCTTTATTGGGACTGATAATGGCAAGATCATAAAAGCAATCAACGCCATATCCTACGATTCGAATAAACGAGCAGTTCCTGTAGTTATAGAAGAATTGCAAGCCTTCGCTGCAGGATCCCCAGTGAGGGCTTTGCGGGTTGCAAGAGCGGGGAGAGACGCAGCAAGGCTGATTGCTGTGTCTGATAGAGAAGTCCTAAGTTTGCGGCTGCATAGGTGTTCCAGTGACAAGATCAGCTCTTGCTCGTAAGTAGTGTTGACGTTACTTATATTTTTTATTTTAAGCTATGCATAAAGTTCACGTCGACTTTATAGGAAAAAAAATACAGATTCTGACTCAAAAGTTCATTTCTTTAATGTTTGTGTTCTTATAGCGAATGCGTTGCCCTCCAAGACCCATACTGCGCCTGGGACAAGCAGGCGGGTCGATGTCGCGCGTACTCACACGGAGTCAGTCGCTGGCTGGATGAGAACGCGTTCTACCAAAGTGTTAGCACTGGAAGCCATACTGCTTGTCCTCATAGTAAGTAATTTCAAGATTGTACCAGTGAATATCGATATTGATACGCCTACTAAAATTAGGGTCTCTTGAGTATCCTAGACGAGTCAAGTAATCATTAGTCTAATGAGATTGTGTATGGTGTATTTTCTTGGATCTTAGATATTTATATACGTATATGCTATTTCCCAAACTCGCTGTTTTGTTGTTCTTCCATCATAATGATCAGATAACGTGTTACATAACTTCTTATCAACAATTTGCAAACCTCTGTTACGGATGAATAAATTTATTTAATTAAACACTATCATGTCGTTCACTGAGACATTCTCATTTGATTATGATTTTTGCGCATCTTTAATCAATTGTTTCTATATAGAAATCAATTGTATATACTGTAGAAATATGCCTTGATTACTCAATTGATCTACTTGACCAATTTGAAACCCCTCAAAATCTATGAATTTAAAAATATGAATTGTACTTTTAGGTAAACTAAAAACGTAAAAAAAATTATAATTACAGGCAAAGATGCTGGGGCAGTTGGTGGTCTGAGCTCTGGGTTGTATGATGATGCCAGAGGAGAAAATAAGGGAGAAGTTATAAACATAGTACAAGACAAAGATGGGAAAGGAGGAAACAATAATAATGAAGGTAAATAGAAATAAAGATAAAAACCCAATGCATATAGTTACTAATAATCTATCTAACTTCCAATTCTCGATTATGCTGATTTCCGCTATCCAGATCTTACGGAGGATCAGCCAGATAACCACAAAAGCGTGTATAAAATGTCTGCATTAGATTTATATTTGGTTTGCGCAAATATTATCACATCTCGGAAATTCGATCAAAGCGCTAGTGGCTCATACGTCTACGTTTTCGCCGGAATGATCCTACTCTCTGTCCTTTACAATATTTTGTTCAATCCCTTGACCACGCGCTATCGTAAGAAACGTTTTAATTTCCTTCGCACTGTTAATACTCTCAATCTTAGTTCACCAGATAACATTTCCCTCTGTATGCCTCAAGATGGCACAGTATTCTACGATCGATCATTTCTAGTCAAAGCTGTTTGGCTGTGTAATTCACTACCGGTTTCTACAGTCACTGTCCATTTTAAAAGTCAAGTCAATATTTTTTGTTTTTCCTTACAGTAAGCTCATTGTCCTTATAGTATCACATCCGCTTCATCATCTTATATGTATATGCTCGGTATATGATTATATTTAGATATATATTTACAAAAAATATATGTGTTAATAATATGTATATATTATCAGGTACAAATGTTACATTTATATGTATTAGTATAATTAAGTTTATATTAAATCTTATGTGATATAAACTTAAAGTTTATATTATATATTAGATTATAAAGTAGCTTAATTTTCTTCAGATTGATTATCGTCTATTTAAATTAATAACACCCGCGACATAGTACCTGTTCCTCTCCATCCAAAGAATGCCTGGAAAATATCGCTATTAGTGATAAGGCCGTTCATTGTGGACACTTTAGTCTAAGTTTGTAAGAAACAAATTTGTAGTAGTTGTATTGTATTCTAGTAGTAGTGAAGAATTATTTATTTATCTATCTATCTAATATTGTACAATAATGTTTATTCGGTTCATAGTGTCAATCGGGAAAAAAATACTATTATTGGTACTGCGATGGTAATTCACAAACTGTGCACTTATTATGGGTGAAAAACTGACTGTTGTACAAATATCGACATACATATACAACATTTTCGCATATTAGTAAATGTAGGTATAGGTGAAAATCATGTCGTATGTGCATACATGGGTATAAATAAGACAACTCGCACAAAATTTTCGCATCGTAGTAAATGCATGCTTTTTTATGAATTCAGCAACTGATGGGTTCAACTTTAAATAGGAACTAGCTATCAAGGACTACTTCCAAAACGTATCGGGTGTTACTTTTTTTTGTTCGGTTTTGACTAATGTGTTTACATATATAGGTCCAGAAGTACTGCAAGCAGATCCACCTCCCGCAGCATACTCGGTGGAAACTCTCGCCCTCGCCGTTGCAGCTGGTGCTTTAGCTGCATTAGCAGCAGGTTTCGCAGCTGGCTACATCTGCGGCAGAAGATGCAAGAAGGACGAAGATGATAACATGCCTTACCCCGATACAGAGTACGAGTATTTTGAGCAAAGACAGAATATTAATAGGTTTGTATTACTGGTAAAAATATTTTCACCATTCTGTCACGTTATTCTACTCGTATCAATAATAGTGTACACACATAAGATGTATTCGTTCTTTTATTGACTATAATTTGATGATTGTAAATCACTTCTGAATTTGGTATTATGCAGTCCCTGCATTGCATAACTACTAATTGCTATAGAAAATTGTTGTTCACATCAATCACTACGAAACGTTAGCAATTAAAATGCAGATTCAGATACATCAAAACTACGTTAAAATCGTCAAATTGTAGTTTTGAAGCATCCGGTGTCTGTACACTCTTACACGGTGTTCAAAATAAGACATCTAGTTTAACTCAGATTCATTCTATATTAAACTAACTGACAGATGGTATTGCTCTTCATGAAAGAAATTGAGTACCTAACTCAATAGTAGATACCTACCATAATATTCTGGTCCATCTCATTACTAACCTTCATTTTCTTTTCATTATTTTTTCTTTGTGACAATTTTTTTGGCCTCGCCTCTCTTAAGTAGCTTCTTGTACCTACATATGGTAATAATAATTAATATTGTCTCAATTATCTAGAAATCAATATTTGGTATAATTTTAAAATTAAGAATTTACGACTATAGTAACAATTCTAAATGCAATAAACGTACGTAGCCCTGTTAGTTAATTTTAGACTAAGGGCCTCTTTCACGACCTTCAAGTAAAGTCTCGAGTAGGCTAATAGCCGGTTTAAGTCACAAGTAACCGTACATATGAATTTCACAATAGCTGTACTAACCCACAGTTAAAGTGACCACTTACTTACTTCTTGATTAATCTGTCTATCATTTATACAGATTTCAAAAAAAGTTTGGTATTGCAAACTCCACAAGGGTAATAACTTATTTTTGACGTATGAGGGAGTGACATTGTTGACAGATTATTAACGGATATTTGAATTTACTTCGAATATCCTTCAAGTAACCATCAAGTTGTTAATCAGAAGTCTGTGTGAAACTATTGTGAAACTGAAAAACCATAATTGTAACTTTCATTAGCCGAGTAACTTTTACTAGGGAGTAAATAATTGACACTTTACATGTAGGTCAAGAAAGGGTCCCTAAAGGTACAATACTGCCTTTATAAACTATTGCTTAGTATCAAAATGAATACATAAAATGTTCTTTAAACCTTCCATCATGTGAGATCCAAACACAGACCAAAAAAATTGTCAAACCGTCCTAGACTCCAACTAAACAAAATTTCAACAACTCCACAGGATCCAAGCAGAACCGAAGCTTCTACAACAAGTCGAGGAAGTGACCTACGCAGAACCTGTGCTAGCTCCTCAACCTAAACCTGCCTCACCTCGGGCTACCCTTCGGAAGCATCCTCCCTATCACCCTCATCATGAGACCTTATTCCAATTTCAACCAGATGCTTACCGTCGGGACAACTTCGGAACCCTCCGCTCGCATCAGGTCAATGTCAGTTGTTCGTCTTTCCTTTCTTCTTGCATGGCTTTATTGAGTGCAGCTTAAAATAGATGAATATATCTATTAATATTGTAGACCTATATGCATTGGTCTAGACAATACTACCTAACTAGAATGTTTTTCACTTATTGTAAGTTTTTATTTTTCGTAACATCGACACTATAATAAAATAGAACGTGTAAGTACAAAAACAGCATAAAACGCACTACACCTTTTCATTGGTGTACATTTTATAGTTGTATTACTACACCAGTAAAAATACTTTGAGAGTTTTCAAAGCAATTATAATTTTTAAAAACAATCTTTAAATTTTAAGCCTTCACTGAAATAATTATTCAGAAATGATAATAAAATAGTAAACGTAATTTATTTTAAGCTATACTCTTATAATTTTATTTCTTTTGTCTCATGAGTCTGATAATAAAAAAATGAAAATTCATCAGACTTTTTGAGTACCTACCTATCTAATTGATAAGTTGCTGGTTTCAATTCGTACTTAATTTTTGGATACGGTCTTTATTATCAGGCTGATGAGACTGTGATATTTTTTAGTTTCTAAGGTTTGTTGCAGCGGTTTCTGTCCACACCCTTCTTTAATAACTACATTTACTTTTACAGTCGCTAAATGTCTTATCAATATTAATGTGAATTTATCTAGAACTATATTTTAATTATTGTACAATTAAAAACCTTGATTTTATTTTTCTCTTTAGTTAAGTGAGGCATATAAAGTAAGTTTATTTGGAATTTTAACATCAAGCTTGATTACACTCCATCTCGCATATCAACCACGCCAATTCATTTTTTTTTTACATTTGAAAGATGATAATCATTTCATATACTGATATTTTACATCTTACATTGCCATTGCCTTGTCATGTCATTAACCTGGTGGAAGAAGTCACTCCCATGAATATGCCATCACAAAAGTATCATCTAAGTAGAAAAAAAATATTTATAAATCCCAACTCTTCGCAAAAAATTATAATGTTTTCATTCTATTTATTCATGCAATCTAATGCCATTGTTTAAATACTTGTGCAAGTATCATATCTTACTAATATATATTAATGCATGTGAGTGACTTACATTATAAGCTGCCAAAATGCTCTCATCGTATTCATTAACCTCACGCCTGCATTCTTGCGCATGTCAGTTAACGCAGGGATATTCGGACCACAGGGCGATGGGTACCGGCGCGGCAACGACAATGGTTTCTCGACCACGCGCTCAGTGAAGAAAGTGTACCTCTGAGAAACAAACGGGGCGGACTCGCGCGACCAGATGCACCATCATAAACATAATACGCATCATCACCACACGTTGGGTAAGTTTTATGTGTCATTTGCCAGTTCGTGTTTAAAACATTTGAGAAAGTAATTAAACAAATACTGAATTGAAGAGCAAAACTTTAAAGTTTGGTCAGGTGTGATAGTTTTGCTCGTAAAAAATGCAGTTCTAATAATTTTAAGTTAAGTCAATTTGATATTTTGATGTTGAAAATAATACAGTAACGCTTATTGAACAACAAGTACAGTGTGAAAAACCTCGTCTGATAGGTTTACGAAAATTTTACACTGAAAACTTAATCCCAATTGGAAATCAAAATATTTTTGATGAAATAAAAAAGTTTATGGATACAGTGTGAAAAACCTCGTCTGATAGGTTTACGAAAATTTTACATTGAAAACTTAATCCTGAATGGAAATCAAAATATTTTTGATGAAATAAAAAAGTTTATGGAGTAATTTTGCTTTAAAATACATACAATCTGGATAGATCCTTTTGATAAAAATGGGTATTATGAAAGAGAACTTTCTTTTCACAGTGTCGCAGCGCAGCAGCGGCTCGGGTTCCGGGTCAGCGAGCGGCGGGTCCTCCTCGTCGCCCTCACCACCATCTTCTTCGCCATCCCCCTCGGGGGAGCGTCCCCCCACCCCGCCGCCGCCCGCGCCGCAACCTTGTGCTTACATCTACCGCAACTAGCGTGCCGCCCCGCTATCTCACACACTCTACCCGTGACAAACAAACCTTTAAAAAACAAACACTTTGTGAACGTGAATGACATTCCAATTATTAAATTGTTGAAAGTTGAAAAACCTCTCGTGATTTGTTATTGGTGATTAAGACGACGTACAAGAGGATTGCCTATAGTTTGTAACTCATGTGCGTTAACACCGTTGATGTTGACTCTGATATTGATGTTTAATGTGAATTGTAATATCACTAATGATGTGATTAAATAATTTCTTCCATGAAATAAATATACGTACTGGTGATCCAGATCATCTCTGGTTAGACGTGTGACAAAAAGAAAGTATTTTTTTTAAACGACGACAGAACAATATTACTATTGATGTATGTAAAATTGTAACAAATTGTAGATTGTTTAGAATATACATAGTTTACATACTAATAAGCGAAGAATATAAGTTTGTTGGTAAAATGTTGATGACTAGTTAATGTGAAAATGGGGATAACATTGCATCTTTTGTCACTCAAATTGAGAAAGAAGCAATGTTTCCACACATCGCTTTTTTACAAACCTACTATTTGTAGTATAAATACAGTAAGGGTTCTCTTATTCTAAAATACTAGAATTAGTGATGACTCGACGACATCATTTGCAACGCAATATCTAAATAGAGAAACACTCATAATGAACTAACAATTTCAAATTATAATATACGTTGTTTGGTGTTGCCGAGCTATTTTAGAATTAAACATTATACCTAGTTGAAACTTTTACATAACGAGATACAGAATAACATAAAAAATATATATTTACCATGTATAAAATATATATATATAAAGTTCTGAATACATTATTATTCACTAATTAAAGTGCTTCTTATGGATGTATTTAGATTATTAGGAGATCGTTTTGATAAATTATTCGATAATGTTATAGATTTAGCGATTACTGTAATCTTAGATTTACTGAGTAAGACGGCAAAGTGATGCCACAATGCCAATTTAGAATATTGGTGCGGTATTGTAAAGTTACGACTTGTAATTGTGATCACACACAGTGTACATACATTCTACGACATTAATAACCTTTTGTCTACTGTCGTTTCTAAAATCCAGTAAAGTGGGCCAAGCGTTGAATAGTTATTTTTCTATTAACTTAGCGTTCACTGAAATGGGGAGAAAAAAAATGGCTTTTTTATTAATTTTGTAATATAGCTAGCAGTTTCTTTCACTTCTATGAGAAATAGTGTTCATAACCATCATCGCTCATTGTTGACAATTGAATGTGTGTAAAGAATATGTCAATTCTATTTGTAATGACTTAGTGCCTAAGTGAGTGTGGCGGAATTGTAATTTGTACATTACAGATTTTGTTTACTTGGACTGATGTTAGAGCGGACGTATAGAAAGCCATTAGAGTAGATATAACAGTAGACAAAGCATTGAGGGTTACGACGACTAGGCCCCTTACAACTCTAACCATGTCAATTATGGCCCTGTTAGAGTTCTAAGGCATTTTTATACAAGATAATTTAAGGGGCATTCTCAAAACTGCCTTTACTAATACTCACTTATTTACTTTCTTCTACTTATTATCTTATATCATACCAAAGATGACATGAGTTTGTATGTAAAATTATTTATTATTAGATATTAGTAAATGCTAATATTAACAATACCTACTTAATCAAGTTGTTATTTTACGAATGTAACTGCCATTTTTTATACTTATATTTTATATGTAAGCAAAGTAAACGCACAGACTAAATCTTTTATTTTTATAGTGGTTAGCCGTGCGTTCAAATTTAGATTGCTTTTACACGACCAGTCGGTTTGGAAATCATCACAAATCTTGAAAATGATAACTGAATCTGAAATAAATAAATTCTTTAGTATTATATATTGCTCGATTGAAATAATGTATCATGCAATGATTAAACTTGTTATGCTGTATATTCAATTATATAATTGTACATAATACTAAAATCCACTGCCATTCAAAGGATTGGTGTTACATAGTAGGTACGAATATATTATAAGGATCCTTTGCATCAAGTTATTCATAGACGTTCAGTTAACATTTTCATGAATTGTGCAATAAAGAAAATAACACATAGGTACATACAATACGTAAGAGAGGCTAGTTCTTGTAAATAGCGAGTTCTGTAATGTAAATTAGTTTAGTTTAGTAATTAAGTATAAGCCGTAGATTTAAGAGCGCATACATTTTTGAACGACGCATTGTTAAGAATTGTTTTTGTACGAATAAAACGTTTTGATGAAATGTACAATAACCATGCTATGTTAAACTAAACCATCTTTTTATACTCGAACATAGCTAGAAAATCTTGTAAGCGTAAAATATGTATTGGTTTATCTATTAATATATTGAGAAGTATATAGATCTTATGGTACCGTAGTATATAAAATATAGATACTTACCGCTTAATTTTGTTTGAAACTTGGAGCCTTAGTGTTAGAAATTAAAGACTTTTATTGAAATAAAGAGTTAGATAACAGTAACAGAGAATTGGATTTAAAATACTTTTGAATCTGAAACTTTATTATGAAAGTTAATGTTAAGATATAGCGCATTTACGATACGTTATCTCGGACTATCCATTCTAAACTTCGATGATCTATTTTTAATATAACAGCACACAAAGGGTTTCTAAAATACTGCTTTACGTTAGAGCTCCATCTAATATACAAATAGTTCTCGATCATGTACTACAATTCAAATGCAATTGGTGGATTTGCTGACTGGATGACTGACCTACCTACAATTACCTACGTATTTTACGAAATCTAAGTCGTAATCTGCCGCGATACGCGGTGTGAAATCATCAATCGCTACTTTAGAGGGAACCTGACCCAAAGTCTGAGGTCACAAATTACTAAAAGTCACTCACCGAACCAACCAGTCCCAACGTTTTCTTCTGCAGGTTTGCCGGGCGCGATCGACCTGCTGGTTTCTAGCGGTTTGAAGGGACTGGAAGTAAAAGGTTAACTTAGTGCTCGCGTTGCAAACAAAAATTGGCAACTTTTGTGTTAACCTTAACTATAATCCTATACTATTACATGGTAGGGGTCCTTAGGCCTCTAAATTTTAGATTATATGGGTTAATATAAGTAATGACCCATAAAATCTATATAGTGCATTTCAAAAATTAAACGTTTTGAAAACATGTTTTAAAGTGCAGATATGAGTATGCCTACACACGGCAGAATATTTTAGAAGCTCTTTGGTGTTCAGTACGTACCTAACTTATAACCATTTTCGTAAATCATTCAGTCGGTCGAAATTATCGGAATTCTCTTTTCCGAAGTTGTTAATAGATTAGAGACCGAAGTGGGCTCACCATTTCTTTATTAATAATAAAATAGTTTCATATTGGGAATAATTTGAATGAAACAGGTAAAACTTTTTAATTTCATGATTCAATATATATTAGACCATAAAGTAATTATGGGAAGTGCCTAAATAATTTTCATATTATTAACACACCTGTAGTAATAACGTTTACTTACCCGATAAACCCCATATCAGTTTGACGTTGTCAGTGAATGCATTCTACACTAGTGAAAATAATACCTTGTAGGTATTAAATAATGTATTGTAATGGGTAACTTATGGCTCCCAAAACCGAGTATCTTCTAGGCAACAAATATGATCTGCTAGATAAACACGAGGTTAATTTTAACAATGTTAAACACAGAACGGAGACATACACAAGGACGGTCATTGCATTGCGAACGGATCTGTCATAGTCGCGCGCTATTGTGCAACGTTGCCAAATATATATCCAATAAATAAAATTACAATAGTTGCCTCGTGTATCTAAAGCTCAACGACAAAACAAATATAAAGGAACGCAATCTACGCTTATTTGATATGATTACGCTATGATCTACATCTATAGGCTTGATTAAATTTTGAAGCGATATACTTGATAAAATAGTTATTACCCGTAGTTCTATATATATAGGTATATATCTAACCTCATGCAGTATACATACGAATGGTACGGAACTCATATTTTTCCTAACCACATTACCTACGTCTTATATTGGCACCCAACGAGGAGCAATGAAACCCTTTTGGCGCATTCACTACACGTCTGATAAATAAGTTCCGGTACATTTTTTTCTATTTCTGATATGAAATAGTAAGTTTCTAATATAGTGCCTCTAGTTCGGACTATAGCTACAGCGAGTAAAGTTTGATCATGTTGAAATAATCTTTTAAATCTATAATTAGTCTCCTAGACCTACAAATCTACCTACTGATAATTCATTTCATTATAAGCCTACTTCATATAAATAGATCTATAGCATCTGCTTTTTGTACACGATACGATAAGTTATAAATAAAACAATAAGTTTGAAGACTGTACCTGTTGTTTTTGCTTAGTCACTTCAAAATTGGGGATACATATATTCAAATCTAAAGTATGTTTTGCTTTCAACGGAAAGTAAAGCATATTTTAAAATTAAATCGAAGCCTAAGTTTCATTTCTTTAAGCATAGGATTAAGTAGGACTTTTGTAAATGCAATGCAGTGATAGAACTGTTACACCGTATTCGCTGCCGTTATAATTATAGTGTGCAATTCTTTTATAATTAGAAACAAATAGGTCTTTAAACATTGATTTGCAAAATATGAAATAAAAACTGCTGTCAAGGCAAGGTTTTATATTTTACTCTTCATTGTTTGAAATGTTATGATCATTTTCTCATTGAAATATTATTAATATTATGCTAAATATTTTAGCAAAGGATAAAATGTATTCCTTTTCTTTAGTAAATAAAAATATTGAAACTTGATTATAATGTTTTATTTGTACATTTAGCAGCCAATCCTGCCTTGTTTCACATAGCACTACATCCGCGTGCACAACAAAAACGCGTCCAATAGAGATAGTCATAACAGTCCTTTTGTCTCGTTTTATCCGTGTACTTAGGGTCAGTAATTAGTTGTTGTTTTTTATAACATACAATTTGGTAGTATTTTATGTAGACACTTATAATTTACATTAATATACCAATACTAACGTCAGCAAATCTTTCTGACATGTAAATTAGGATCAAATGAGGCGAATGAATGATTTTCAAGAGTGAAACTGCGCATTTCTTTTGAATATGTTGAAAATTTTTACTGATTAGTAGCAAAGCAATCCGTTTATAATCTGACATAATGAAATAAGTTGCTAGGATTTAGAAAAAAAAACAGCAAGTTGAAAGTTGGACCTTCACATTCAGACAACTATTAGGCACTCTGTATCTCCTAGATAGATTCTTTCCATTGTTGAAATTGTGGACGTCATTGAAAATTTCTGACTTGACACTGGCTGCAACAATATTATATTACTTCTGGAGGCTATTATCCTCATCAACCGTAAGACGTCCACTGTTGAACAAAGGACTCCCCATAGGGGGGTTTTGCAACAATCCCCACGCTTGGCAGGCGTCTTGGGATCGCAGTTTTAAGAAGGCGCTGCGGCCCTCGTTGCGGTTTTTACATAGTCCTCTTACGACACCCATTGGTAGAAATGTGAGGCAGAAATTCTAGTCCGGCACCCCACGAAGCCTGAAGTAAACTTTGGTAATTATTATTTTCTTTAATTACAAAATATATTATATTAATTTTTACTATCAGAAGAATTATGAAAGTAACAGAAATTGGTTCCTTGATCCCAGCTACGTTTCTGGCGGGCTGGCATTCGTCATATAGCTACCTACGCCACTAGCATTGAACATATACACCATAAAAAGCGACACTCAAGTATGTGTGCTCTTAAAAGCGTTCGCGGCTATGTGTTAGTGCGATAGAAGGCGCAGGTGGTGCGCGGGCCGCGCGGTTTGTGGGCCGGGCACCTCTAGTGGTACCTGTAATTCAGGGAGTTCACTCGCCCATGTTTACGGTGGTTGCAGTTACACAAAGGAGAGAAGGAAGTTGTGTTGTGTTGAAGCAGTGATGGCTTAGTGGCATTATCTAGGACTGCCGTGCAGCAGGTCCATAGTTCGAATCCCGCAGCAGGCTTGAGCTACACCGCATGGTTGAAGGGCATTTTGCGAATGCCCGCCTGGCTAGCGACCATCCTCAAGTAGAAAATCTGTCGTGAAGCACCTAACACAAAAGGAAGCACAAATTATTCCGTTACGGAAGAAACTCAATCCTCAATCCTTTTCTGAATACCGCATCTATACTTCCTTTTCTGTCTAAAGTCCTTGAGCGTCTAGTTCACAAACAATTAAACTCATTTCTTATTCAACACCAACTTCTTAATTCCTTCCAATATGGATTTCGACCTGGACATAGTACAACGACGACTCTAGTAAAAATTACTGAGGACATTCTTTTGGAATGGAAAACAGAGAGTTAACTTTGCTGACTTTGCTTGACTTCAACAACACCGTTGACTTTGATGTCCTTCTCGCTTTACTTCGCTCCATTAACATATCTCCAACGGGGATTGACTGGTTTCACAGTTATCTGTCCACCGACAGCAGGTTCGCCTTGATGAGTCTGTCTCCTCTTGGTGTGATATCACTGCAGGTGTGCCTCAAGGTGGCGTATTATCTCATCTTCTCTTCGCAATTTTTATAAACACTATATCCCAATGTCTTACGTCTTCCTACCACCTCTATGCAGACGATCCCCAAATTTACTCCCAAGCCCCACTTTACCGTTTAGATGAAGCGGTAATTATTTTAAATAATGACCTATGTAAAATTTCGAACTGTAGCAAATCATACGGTCTAAGAGTAAATCCACTCAAAACCCAAGTAATCATTATAGGCAGTTCACGGATTATCTGTAAAATTGATTGGGACACTTTACCAAATGTATTCTTTGAGGGTGTGAAAATTCCGTACCTACAGCAAAACAGTGAAAAATCTTTGGATTGTTTTTGATGAATGCCTTACCTGGATCCCACAATTGGAAAACGTTAGCCGTAAAACGTTTGCTGCCGCAGGTTCACTCAGAAGACTGAGAAACTTTTTGCCGACAGCCACTAAAGTTGCGCTTGCACAGTCTCTTTTGTTACCGATTCTCGATTACGCAGACGCCTGCTATTTAGACCATATTTGGCTTGCGCAAATACGACCACGTTTCTGAATTTCGCACCAAGCTCAAGTGGCTTCCTATACGATATCGCCGGAATGCTCACACCCTGTCTCTTCTCTACAATATTTTGTTCAACCCTTCTTCACCCCAGTACCTTAAAGAGCGCTTTGAATATCTTAATGTCTCTAATTCTCTTTGCTTACGGTCGTCAGAGAATCTTATGCTTAAATTCTCTCCACACAGTACCTCGTTTTATGACCGTTCGTTTTCGGTTGAGGCAGTCAGACTCTGGAATGCATTGCCACTTGATACCAAGCGAGCTCCGTCCTTAAATGTTTTTAAAGACCAAGTTAAAGCTCTTTACCTGTCATGCTAGCGTAAATTCCAGGCATGTAAATATCATATTTATATATTGTATTTGTATATTTATGTATATGTGTATTGTGTATGTATTTTTGTATGTATATATGTATTGTGTAAGACCATATTTATATTGTATATTGTATTGTAGATATGTATAAATATCAATACCTACTAATAAATATATTGTACACCGCCATCCCTTGTCAAAACTTACTCCTCTCCATTCAAAGGTTGCCTGGAAGAGATCGCTTTAAGCGATAAGGCCGCCTATTGTTCACTGTTATAATCTTAATATTTTTTAATTTTGTTTTAGTTTAAGGTATTCAATAAAGAGTTAATCTATCTATCTAACAGTGTGTTCCGGCAGCAGTCCTTGAGAGCCAGTAAGATTACAGGCTCATGAGACCTAACAACTGTACATCTCAGCACAGCCTGGACACTCGACTCATTCTCTATACAAAAACCGCGTTCTAACTACCTATTACACAGACACTACACAAATGAAGTTTTTGTACACGCGTAAATGAGTGCGTGAAGTCTAAGGTTGTCATCGTATAAATAATTGTTGTACTTACCTACCTAACAATCTTTTGATGTTGTTATTATGACTTATTAGATTTCGTAGGTTGTGTGTACCTTACCTACCTTCAGAACCATTTACAATCACAACAATCCAACTCCATGTACGACATAGGAATGTGCAACAGACAACCGAGTAGGTAACATTACTTCACATTTCACTCCATTGCTTATACAATAACCTACACTATACAAAAAAAATCATTCCAAGTTAACATTTTATACAAGAAATGATAATAACAATCACAATAATAATTTATGTTCTTCTCGTATAATAAAATATCATGAAGTGTGCCGCGTGTCAATCGTAGCGAAGGTCAGTATGTGTACAATGCGATTAAAATAAGAATAGGATCGGCCTAGCGCCATGTTGTGACGTCAAAACTAGAACTTGGTACAGTGTGCAAAATAAGAAATGATAAAACATGTATAAATTAATAAAGAAAATAAAATACCTGACTGCAAATAATTTATTTTCATTAAGCGTTTTATCGATCCATTGAAATTAAAACTGCAAGTTAATATATTTATGAAATCGTTTTTTAAAGCCTTTCATTTTGATACCCAACACGATGGCATTGGAAGAAAAAATAAATTGTTTTTCTCTCTATATGGCGTCTAAAATCCACCAGCTTGTATGTTATTGCTTTATGTACATAGTGTCACTTGCGCTATCAAGATAAATCTAACGATATCTCGTATATTATAATCGGTTAAGCCATTTAGAAGTTATGGTGAGATAAAGAAACTCACAAACATACATAGATACATATATACATGAAACCAGAAAACTCAACACACGTTAATGTGGGCAGTCGTATAAAAAAACAAGTACCTAGTCATAGGTGGGTAAACGAAGTTGTAGGTGACTGTAGTTACAGGAAACACAGCAATAATTTGAACTGATTTTATTTGTTAGCAATATTTTGTACTTAAGTAGGTCTCTTAATTTGCATCGCTTAGCTCTTTGATGCTGCATGTCGTGATGGCCAACTGAGTCAGACTCATCGTAACGGGAAACAAAAACAAATATAACAATCACCAAAGACATATTAAACAGTCAACAACAACTAATTAAACAGTCAAAAAAATAAATTAAACAAGAAGATCAATAAACACTCCGAAACGTGTCGCGTATAGTAGTACACTGTCGGAGAACTAGGACCCTGACGCCTGCGTTGTCATCAAACCAAGATGGCGTCTGTGCTGTCAACCATAAAAATATGAAGATAAAGATTATTTGCATACAACATGAGAAATTTCATACACACGAAAAACAACACATGCACAAAATATGGTAAAATAATCAAGTCGCTTTTATCATGTTCTGCCTATGAGGCGTGCAAATGTTGGAGAGTGGCACTATGCTCGTTACAATATTATGAAATCAATACATTTATAATAAAAATATTAACAATGCTTATAATGTCAAAGTTGCAACAAATAATAATACAATTTTCTACAGACCAATACTAAATATCATATAAAAAAATCAATTAAACAAATCTGTCATTTAGAAAGTCATTAATTTTTTAATAGCATTTTAAGTTTATTTCTAAATAAGGTAATATTTTGGTCTCTTATTACCTTTGGAATGTTATTGTAGATAAGAGGTCCCATGCACACAACACTGTTATGAATCAGTTTTTGTTTTGCCTTTATGTAGGCACCGTATGTTTTGGTTGCGTCGACTTCTCTGTGCAAAGTCAGATAGTGTGGGGAAACGCTCTCGGTTGGATTTTACAAATATAGCCATCTCAAGAATATAAAGACACGGAAGTGTTAGAATTTTATACTTTGTAAAATATGGCTTGTGTTTCTGTATTTTAAAAATAACCTCTTTGTTGGTTGAGTTACGCCAGAAGATAATATCGTATCTTAGGATGGATTCAACGAGGCCATAGTAGGCAATAAGTAAAGCATCTGAATTTAAGGTCGTAGCAAGTTTGCCTAAGGCATATGCTTGGCTGCTGATTCTCTTAAAGAGTCTTGCTGTTTGTGCTTTCCAATTCAATTTCTTGTCAATAATAAGACCAAGGAATTTGGCTTGTTCTACTTCTTTTATTATGTTATTGTCATACATTATATTAATATCTTTTATATTTGTTTCTCTTTGTCTAAAATGAATGACATTTGTTTTGTTTAGATTAATTTTTAAGTTGTTATTGTTGAGCCATGTTATAACCGCTACTTCGCTACGAGCGCTTCAACTAAAACAATAAAAATTTCAGTTAATATTTCATCATATCCTACACTGTTAGTATTTCTAAGGTTTCTTATTATTTTCATTACGTCTTGTGGCAAACACGGTGCCACGAACATTGAATCTTTCCTATTTTTTATGTTGGAGGTGATATTATTCGAGGGTATGGTTTAACTTTTTCTACGTAAATACTATTGAAAATATTGGCTATATCTTCCGGGTCAGTTATATTTACCATTATGATTAATTTTAGTGATGGCCTCTTTAGGCAAATTTAATTTAGTTTCATTTATAATTTTCCATGCAGTTTTTGATTTGTCTGTAATGACTTTATTTTATAATTATTTTGTGCACGCTTAGTTAAATTTATGATTTTCCTAAGCTGGTTGGAGTAATTAATAAAGTTTATTTTATTATTGTTTGTTGGGCTCAGTCTACATTTCCAAAGAAGTTTTCTTTAATTTTTGCTGCAAGTATTTATACCACGAGACAACCATGTGACTCGTTTATCGATTTTTATAAAAATCGTTTTGTTAAAAAAAAATAGTCGTAGCTAGGTCAACATCAGAAAGGCTGTACAGTTCGTCAAATACTTATATCATTTTTAAGACACATTTTAAATTCATTAATATTTTCTGGAGAGTAGTCACGCTGCTTTTTGCGCCAGTCTCTAGATAATAAATGTCTGTGGCCTGGGATTTGCATTATCAAAGCATGAATTTATTAAAATTAACAATTTCGGGTCACTCATTTCAAATTACGTATATATGGCACTGCTCTATTTTTAAGTTTCTTCTGCTGATCGTACTTATTAGAGTGAATATGAGTGAAGTTAGCCGAGAGCCCGTCCTATTCTTATTTTAATCGCATTGTACTGATTTTCTCTAAGATAGGTCTAGGTTACAATGACACTTGTTTCACTGCAAACAAAGTCGATATCCACGGATATTTTTTGCAAACGAAAATCTTCTAAAATAGTAATTATTTGAATAGCAGTTTGAATAAAATACAAAGATAAAGTATATGTTTGTATTTTTTTCAATACCTACTGTAAATTACCGGTTTTTATAAGTTACCTACTGTATAACTGAAGAACGACAAATAGGTAAGTACTTAGTGTAGGTTACCAAGAATGACTAACCACGTTATATCCTTAGGGAATCTATAAAAACTCCTATCCTTTTCTCGTTTAGTTGATAAGCAACCGTAAACAGCACAAGAGTACCCCATTCTCAACTTTTAAAATACTCGTACAATCGTTGTGTCAACCGACAATATTTTAACAATTTTGCACAGTACGAAACATGGAATCAATCTCTAAAATTAACAAAACAAGTAGGTACCTACATAAAAAACTTGTGAAACTCTTCAATCGCGCGAAATACAACTGTCAAACCAGCAGTTGTCAAAAAACGATCACAACGAACCCACGGTAAGACATGTTTAGAATATTTGGGGTCTTGAAGAGGGAATTTCGTGGGTCGTGAGGTTTAAAAACAATATTTTGTTAACAAATAAAACGCCATTAGAATGCGATTCAACCAGAGAGCATATATTTTTTTTTTTCATAGACTGACATGTCAAAAAGGTTGCGTTCCGAATTACAATTGAACACTTCGCGTTCGTTTTAGAACATCCTCCAAGCACGCAAATAAAATAAATGGGTACAAAATAAACATTAAGTTAGGTGTCATTCATCTTACAATATTAAAATTTTAAGGGGTTTTATTAGACATGTTACTGGTAACATTTTATCCAATTTAGTTCCGCCACTGTACAATAGATGGCTTCAAACAAATTTTCATCATCAGAATTTCACAAATTACACATTACTGTTTAATAATTTCAATCAATATTTGAGTAAATTACAATTCAATAGCCTGAAAACAAATATTAATATTTACGTAACTTGTATCCAATTACACATTTTATAGAAAACACAACACATCGTCAATAACATGGACATTCTGGTACATACTTATCTACGTAATTTTATTATCTAACTTACATCAGATTATATGGTACACTCACTTAATATTTATGAGATCACTCTGTCAAACAGTTAAAACAAATGAAGTGATTTATAAATGTTAAAACAAAAGAAAAATTACTCCCCCATGCAAGTCTACACATATAAATCAAACTTACTAGGTAATTTTACCTTCCTCCCACAGCGTGTGGATTTCTGAACAATAGGTACCTCCACCTGGGTTCCAGTGTCACCTGCGGTGTCTGAAGATGTCATAGACTGCTTCCCCACCATTGTGGGAATTCCTAGATTATCAGACTCTTGCTTAATTGGAGGATTGTTACCTGAAATTTCTAGTTTGTAGAGCCTTTGTACAGGACGGGTTTTCTCGCCTGTTGAGGTTTTAATAATTGCGGTTCGCTGGACTCCGTCTGCTCCTGTAATCATTTCGGTAACAATACCCATAGGCCACTTAATTCTTTTGCCGTCAGTCTCAATTAAAACTATGTCACCAATATTTATAATGTCTTTCTTTTCATGTCCCTTTTGTACTAAAAAACATAAATATTCTGACTTAAATCTTTGTCGAAATTGATCGCGTAACGTTTGTATATATTTCAGTCTGTTGTTAAGATTATTAGTGTCGATCTCATCAAAATCGGTTACGTCAGAGTTAGTCATCGGTTGAATGAAATATGATGCGAGTCAGGGGTTCTAAACACTCACCTTTGTCGTCCGTAACATAAGTCAGAGATCGCCCGTTCATTATAGCTTCACAGTCGCAAATAATAGTCAGTAATTCTTCATAAGTGACGCACGCCTTACCTAGTATTCTTTTTAGTAGTTCTTTCATTATTCTTATCAACCGTTCCCAGTATCCACCCCACCAGGCGGCAGAAGGAGCGTTCATCTTCCAATGTATTCGACGGATCGTTGATTGTTGCTGGATTTCACCCCAGTTCAACGTGTCAAGGAGATTTTTTGTGCCGTGAAAATTTGTCCCTTGATCTGATACCAGCATGTCAACCCGGCCTCGTCGTGCTATGAACCTGCGCAATGTCATTATAAATGCCTCTGTAGACAAAGACCTGGTTAACTCTAGGTGTACAGCTCTGTACACGGCGCAGGTGTAAAGCACCACCCAGCATTTCTGTTCGCCTCACAAGTAAAATGGACCCGCAAGATCAACTCCAGTAGTTTGAAAAGGAGCAGAGCACGTGATACGTTCTAGTGGCAGCGGTGCGGTAGGCGCTTGTGTAGGTTTTGACTTGTATCTATTACATATCGGACAACTCGTAATGATTGATCTTACAAGCCTACGAATACCTATTACCCAATACCGCATGCGAATATCTGTAATTAGCTGATTGGTTCCCGCATGTTGTAGCTCTACATGTCGTTGTCTCACCATTTTCGTCACGATCGGCTCTTTCGCTGGAAGTAAGTATGGTGTACGTATTCCTTCAGGTAAGTCTGACAGCAAAAGTTTAGTTTTTAATCTTATCAGTCCTTCCTTATCAATAAATGTAGTAAATTTAGTTTTCTTTGTGTCTAAAAGTTCAGAATTATTTTCTTGTATAAGTTTTATTATTACTTTCTCTGCTTTTCCTACCTCTCTATAAGTTATTTCTCCTGTCTTTTTATTACATGCATATTTTACATTATGTATAAATCTTAAGAGCCAGGCTGTCATTCTAACTATTTGCGAATATTTAGAGAAATAATTTTGTAATATATTTAACAAACTCTGTTCTTCAGATATATTTGTATTACATACAGTTTTCTTTACTTCCAGGCTTACTTCTCGTTCGTCTACAATCAGCGCAGACCGTGGCCACTCTGCGGACGGCCGGCGCAGCCACTCAGGACCCTCCCACCAGCGACACTCGTAGAGCGTTTTAGCGTTGTAGCCTCTCGATGCTAGGTCTGCCCAGTTCGCTTCACCTGGAATATGTTGCCAATTTTTTGTGTCAGTATTAATTCGTATTTCTTTCACTCTGTTCCCTACGAACGTATTCAGAGGTAATTGTCGTTTTATCCAGCAGAGTGTCACGCCAGAATCGGTCCAGCAGTATTCTTGACAATTATTGAGTTGCAAATTCTCTCTCACATGAGCTATTAGTCGTGAACCTAACAAAGCCGCTGTTAATTCCAGTCTGGGTATTGTTATCATTTTAGGAGGATTGACCCTTGATTTGGCTGCTACTAGTTGGACTGATACTTTACCATTATTTTCTGTTCTCAACAGTACACACATGCCGCACCCATATTTGCTGGCGTCGCAAAATAAGTGAAGACTTACTTGTGTTTCTTGTAGGTTATCTGTTGTGAGTCTGCGTGGAATGTGACAGTCATTCAGGTAAGATATATATTTATACCAATCTAGAAATTTTGTGCGTAGGTCGCTCGGCAATTCATCATCCCATTCTAACTTGCGTAGCCAGGTGTCTTGAAGAATTACCTTAGGTGTCAGCAGCACAGGAGATATGAAGCCTATCGGATCGAATATTTTCTGAGTCAATGATAACATACTTCTTTTTGTTATGGACTGTAAGTCCTCACAAGTAGGTAGATTGTAACAATTACAGTACAGTTTGTCTGTCTTGGGATTCCATTTTAATCCTAGAACTGAAATTGTCTCATTACCTGTTTCATTCACTCCCTGGGACGTTACCCACATCCTCAGATTAAATTTAGCAGTGTTCATAATGGTCTTTGCTTCTGAGATGAACTTACTTGCACTTTCTTTTGAATTTACACTTACCAGGCAATTATCCACATAAAAGGATTTAGTCATTAGTTTTGCTGTGGTACCCAGCGGTCCATTTTTCATATTATTTAAATGATATTGCAGGGTCGCTGACAGTAAAAATGGACTGGAAGTCAAGCCAAAAACTACTCTGCAGTGTCTGTAAGTAATTATGTTTTGTAAAGTGTCATCTTCATACCATAAGAATTTCAGGTATTCTCGGTCACTTTCTTTCAAACTAATCTGCAGAAAGGCTTTTTCGATGTCTGCAGTTATGCCTATTGCTCCAGTTCTAAAGTTGTTTATCATGTCTGGTATAAGATCAATTAAGTTGTCTCCTTTTTCTAGGCAAGCATTCAGACTCAGTCCATTTTTGTCAGTAGCTGATGCGTCAAAAACTGGCCTAATATTGCTTGTTATACTTTGCTCTTTAATCACCGGTCGGTGTGGCAAGTAATGTCCTGAGTTAGGAGTACTATCAGTCGCCTCAATAATACCTAGTTCAGTCCATGTTTTAAAAATCTTGTCATAGTCATGAAACTTGTCAGTCTTTATCAGTTTTCTAGTCATCTGATCTAGTCTTTGCTTGGCTTTATTATAATTTGGTAGTAAACTGTCAACATTTGTTTTAAAGGGAAGCTGAACTTCATACCTGTTGTTTTGATTCAATATTACATTTTCCTCGAAGGTATCCAGCACTTCCTTGGTAGTCTCTGCCCTTGACTTCACTTCAACAGGATCTCTGATGCCGAGTGTCTCCAACGACCAGTAATCTGTCAAATCACATGTACAACAATGAAGCACATTTGTTAGATTGCAGTTACTATTTACGGAATGAATACTTACTTGTTTTCCCTGCAATGTCCAACCCAACCTTGTTTTGACAGCAACCAGCCCGTTCTTCAGCTGTATTAGAGAACCTGTTAAAAAAAGACCCAAGTGATCAGCCCCAATTAGAATCCCTACATCTGTGATATTATTTCCCTTGTCTGTCAGAGTGATGCCATGTTCATGTAAAATATTTTTTAATTGTACATCATTAGAATTAACCTTAGGAATATTTCCACAAATGCTGGTTTGGCTGATGGCCATGATATCATATTTTGATGAATCATTAAGCGACTGTATTGTCACATTATGTATTTTATACTCTTTAGATTTAGTTTCAACGCCACCGAATAGACAATGTGTCAGTCGTTCTTTTCCAACTGTAGGAATTTTCAGTGTGTCTATTATTTCTTCTTTTATGTAGGTGCGCTGAGATCCTGAGTCTAAAAGTACACGAACTTTCATTGTTCTTCCCATATATTCCACGTCGACTATCACTGTCTGAAGAAGTGTTTCTCCCTTAGGATATAAAGCTGACAGTGAAGTGGCTGACTCGGGTTTGTCATCATTCTTTGTTCCTGTTTCTAATTTCTGTTCTGAACACAGCGCTGTCGAATGACGTTTCTTGCAAATCAAACATTTTACCGAAGCTCTGCAAACTTTTGCATGGTGACCTTTTCTAAGACATATCACACATGCTTTTTTGTCCTTAAGACATTGTCTTCTTTGTTCTAGGTTCATTTTTTGCATTTTGTAACATTCAATACTTGCATGCGTCTCCTTGTCACACCAGATACAGTCTTGTGTCTTGTTCGTGCCTGTCTTGGGCTTCACATTAGTAAGTAGACATTCAGCTGTACTAGTTTTTATTTCTTTTGAGACATTTTCTTCTTGTTTAAATGTTTTTCTTGAAATCTTTATTCGCTGCTCACTCTCTACTTCTTTGCGCAAAAATTCTAGTAGACCATTCAATTCTCCAGCAACATCTGTGTATCTATCTTTGCTTCGCTCCCATGCTATAATTAAGTCCTGCGGTAATGCTGACTCCACCATGGGCAGCAGAAATGCAGCATATTTGTCGGCTGTGACTTTTAATGTTTGCAAAGCACGTAGATGCGCATTTAACTTATCAAACAATAAAGTAATACTATCTTTCTTTTCCATGAGAATGAGAGAAAGAATTTCTCTAATGTAAATTTGTATGAGTAGGTCCTCCCTCGCGTATCTCGTCGTAAGTTGATCAATGCACTCAGTGTAGGCCGTTGGGGGAAAACTCTCCACCAATCTTCTCACTTCCGTATTTTCTTTCATACATTGTAAAAGATATTGATGTTTATCGAAGTCATCCATAGTTTTATCGTTATGAATTTTTGAAAATTGACCCCAAAACGGCAGCCAGGATTTAATTTCGCCGTCGAAATTTTGGAGTTGTAGCTTCGGAAGTTTCATATTTTTACAATTTTCATGGGAATCGGTCTTAATCTGAATTTTCGAAATTTTTGCTTTATATTTCATGTCGAGATGCATCCATTTTGTTTTGTAGTTAAGGCAACTTTCAAGCTCTTTTTCGAGTTCTTCTTCATTTAAGTCTTCTAGCGTTAAATCTTTGATGACCTTGTCCAACTTCAGTAAATCATCAGCAGTTTCTTTTAACTTCTGATATGATAATTGGATCATTTCGATGTTGGCATGTTCTTGGCCTAAGCACTCTTCTATTTCATTAGCGTTCTTTGAAAACAGACGCCTCACCACTGACCTTTCCTTCTTCTTTTTTTCTTTGTCCATAATTGCAGGTTGTTTTTATTATGTTATACTCGTCGACGGTCGCCAGATTTAGAATATTTGGGGTCTTGAAGAGGGAATTTCGTGGGTCGTGAGGTTTAAAAACAATATTTTGTTAACAAATAAAACGCCATTAGAATGCGATTCCGTCGCGTGCCGGATGGTACGAGTTGTGCACGTATCGCTCGTTCGCAAATTAATTTTTGATTCATAAGTGTGTGTTAAGCGTGTTTACGATGGGTGAGGGGTCGGGGAGTGAGAGAGGAGAGGAACCTGTGACCTCAGGAGGTCATTTGTCGGAGAGTATTGAGACAAGAAGGTCAATGACCATAAGAAGTCGTGGTTCGAACGGGAGTGAGAGAAGAGGGTCTGTTACGTCGGGAGATCGTCAGTCGGATAGGAGTGAGAGAGATATTTATGTCAATTCGGAAGATCTTCTGTCAGATAGCCAGATGCAACGTTTTAAGCGCCTTAGAAATGACAGCGAAGAAGATGAAGAGGGATTCACAAAAATTGTAAGAAAAGCCAAGCGCTTTCATAAAAGTCACTCAAGAGTAGAAAAAAACAGTGCTAAACTAGTTGAACATATGGACACTGTGAGTCAACAAAAAACCTCAGAACTAACTGATCAATTGTATGATGTCTGTGTGACGTCACTGACACCACTTCCTAAGCAAATCGCGTTCGCGAAACTCCTGAGAGACTTGCATATCAAGGATATCATGAGAATAAAATATAAGAGTAACTATAAGGTTATAATTACTTTCGATATGAAGGAAAATGCTGACATGTTGTTGCAATGTGAGTCTTTAGTGGAAAAAGGCTTTAGGTGCCAAAAGACTGACGAAATGAATTTATGTTATGGAATAGTTCGAAATGTAGACTTAGAGTCTGACGTGAAAGAGATGCAAACATGTTTTCATTGTGAATATGAAATAGTATCTATGCGGCGCTTAAAAAGACAAACACACGAAGGGACCTGGATCGACAGCGAAACAGTTCGCTTTTGTTTCAGAGGCACGACTATACCTCCATATGTATCAGCATACGGCTGCAGGTTTATGGTTGAGCCATATACCTTCCCCGTCTCCCAGTGTGCCGGCTGTTGGAGATACGGACACATACTAAAGTACTGCCCTATTAAAAAAAAGTTATGTCCGAAGTGTGGTGATAACCATGAGAATTGTGACACGAAAGATTACAAGTGTGTTAATTGTAAGGGTCAGCATATGTCTTTAGAAAAAGCTAAGTGCTCACTATTTAAAAAAGAAAAGGATATCAGGCTTATTATGTGCCAAGAGACCTGTACCTACAAAAAAGCCCTATCAATATATTTAGCAAAAGAGAAAAGCGAGTCTTTCGGTAGCCAGAATACTATAACACCTACTGTCAATAAAAATCACGACTCTTATCAGCTGTTGTCGAATAGCTTACATCTGACTACTGGAAGTTATAGTGAAGCTTTGATAAGCAGAGAAAAGACAGAAAAATTACCTAAAACAGATAAGGGTAAGCAAGATTTAATTGACGACTCAGTATCAGAAAGCGGAAAAGAAAGTCTGGATCGTAACAAAAATAAGAGAAAGAAAAAGAAGAAAAGAACCGTAAGTGAAAAATTACCTTCTAGTATAGAGGACCATAAGGGATATGCAAATGAGGAGGAAGTGCCTACTAGAGAGAAAAAATTTAGTTTTGTTAGGTTTTACAATAGAGTTAAGAATGTTTTATTGTCTCAGAAAATACTAAGCGAAAAAATCACGGACTTTTTAAACATAGTTGTCGAGGAGTGCTACATATGGGTAGCGGATATATTCAAGAAGGGGGAATATCTTTCAAAATTCCTGTCCATGCTCTCTGGGCATGGATAGTACTCCTATGAAACAACGTTTTATCAATATAGTCCAGTGGAATTCGCAGAGTATTAAACTAAAATTAACAGACTTTGAGTGTATGTTGTTCCAACATAAAGTGCATATAGCTATTGTCAGTGAAACCTGGTTGAGGGAAGATTTTAATATACGTATAAGCAACTACAATATTTATAGAAAAGATCGCACTGACTCATATGGCGGAGTTGCAATATTTATACACAAATCCATTAAAGCGGAATTAGTTCAAATTAGCTTAAGGAATTTTGAAATTGAGATATTGTCAATAAAAGTCCATAATTGTAAGCTTATCAGCAATATAGTTGCTATTTATTGCCCGCAATCTGTTCGAACATTGCAGTCAGACTGGGACGAACTGTTCGAGTTGTATAGTAAAAAAACATTGATAGCCGGGGATTTTAATGCGCATCACTTAAACTGGTCTTATAAAAATGATACAAGAGGTACACAAATATTAGATTCATCACTAAATAATGGCTTTATTTCCTTAAATACTGGCAGTCCGACTAGAATAAAACTCGTTAGCAATATTCTGCAAAAAACGTCTCCAGATATAACTTTTGCTTCTTCTGACATATATATAGATTTAACATGGCAAGTACTTAATGAAAACTTAGGCAGCGATCACATGATAATTAAGATATCAGTAAGAAACAAAGATTTCTCCCATTTCGTCAGAAAACGTAATTATAAAAAAGCTAACTGGCTCGGATTCAGAGACTCAGTTGAATTAAACCTATCGTCTTGTAATAATAATTATGAATCCATTCAAAATCAGTATGATATATTTATTAAAATAATCAACAACGCTGCAGATGAAAACATACCTTGGCTTACATTTAGTAATGATCCCGAAAGCAAATTCGCGCCTAAGCCGTATTGGAACCCTAATTTATCTAAGCTAGTATCTGAGCGCCGGTTAGCACTTGGCAATTTTCGCCGTAATCCTACCCCCAGAAACCTCAATATTTTAGAAGATAAATATTTATTGGTCAGAACTGAACTATCGAAAGCAAGGTCGATTGACTGGCGAAGCTTCTGTAATTCAACTAACGAAGTTACGTCCCTGTCTGAGATGTGGAACAAAATGCGATGGATTAAAGGTTATCGTCAAACTAAATTCAATGCACCTGCAACCAAAAAACATGAATTACTATGTAGTTTAGCCCCAGATTATGTTCAGTATACTAAACCTATATTTATTTCGCATAATAATATACTAGAACAAAATTTTATGATTCAGGAATTAGAGGTGTGCCTTAAGAAAAAAGATACCGCGCCTGGGGACGATGATATTACCTATTCTATGATCTACAATCTCCCCCATGTTGGCAAAATGTGGTTACTTCGATTATACAATAGTATTTACGACTCAGCCTTCATTCCAAAACAATGGAGAGATATTAAAATCATACCGATCCCTAAATATAATCAAAACTTAAACTCAGAGGTTAAATTAAGACCTATTTCATTAATGTCTTGTGTTTGTAAAATTTTCCATCATATGATTTGTAAGAGGTTAGAATGGTTCGTCGAAAAGAACAACATATTATCTGTAAATACAGTTGGATTTAGAAAAGGACGGTCTTGCTTAGATTCAGTTACAAGATTAGTAACAACTATTCAGATTGGCTTCACAAAAAAGACACCTACACTAGCTTGCTTTCTTGATGTAGAAAACGCATATAATAATGTGTTGCCTGAAGCGTTAACCAAAACATTAGATAATTTAAATTTAGGCAGTAAGATATGTAGGTATTTATGGGAATACCTTAGTGAAAGGCATTTAATTATTAAAAATGATTATTTACACTGTAATAGTCAAACAGTCAGGTGGACATCAAAAGGTTTAGCCCAAGGAGACCCTATTTCACCATTGCTCTTTAATATCATAAGTCACGAAGTCTGTCAAAAGGTTAACACAGAAATAGGGCAATACGCTGACGATTTTGTAATATATAAAAGCAATAAATGTATAAATACTTGTGTTGCAGATGTTCAGTATTCATTAGATGTAATAGTCAGTTTTCTTAATACTATTGGTTTGCAAATATCGGCAGAAAAATCTAGTTTTTGCTTATTTACCCGAGGACGTAAACAATTCAATATAACGCTGAAGATTAATCAAACTACTTTAAATGCTACTGATTGTACGAGATATTTGGGTATTTGGTTAGATCGTTCACTTCTTTGGAATAGGCATATTAATGAAATCTATGAAAAAACGCTAAAGTATTTAAATATTTTGAAGGTATTAGCGGGAGGAAACTGGGGCGTGCACCCTAAACATTTACGGAGATTATACATTAATTTAATTAGGAGCAGAATAGATTTCGGTAGCTTTTTATATGCCAATAGTGCCAATTGTCACATTTCAAAATTAGACAAAATTCAAAACCAGGCCCTTAGAATTATTGGCGGTTTTATAAGGTCCACTCCCATACATGTTATGGAGAGTGAAATGTGTATACCCCCTTTACATATAAGAAGGAAATATTTAGCCTATAAATATTGCATCAAAATTAAATCTTGGAGTAATAACCCGACTGCATCGCTTCTGGACACGCTCGGTACTCTTTGTACTGACAGATACTGGGGAAAGAAAAAGAAACCTTTGTTAATGTTTACATATAATGAAGTTTTAATAGATAAAGTATCTTCTTCGAGCCCCTTGCAGATGTTCTTAAGCGATGTGTGGATCACTTATGTTAATTCAAGGTTGTATATTAAAGATAGCTTAGATTGTGTAAAAAAATCGAAAAATAATTATAATTATGAAGTGTTAAAATACGAAGTTATGTGTGAGTTAAATTCTAAATACTACAATTGGCACAAAATATTCACTGATGGTTCAAAAAGTACCGGCGAGTCGTCATCAGGAGCAGCATGGTATGATGCAACGTTTAAACAGGCTGAGAGGTATCGTAATACGTCACCGGTGTGCATAATGACCTTGGAGTTATTCGCTATATCGGCAGCGTTATCTTATGTTGAGCAAAGTTGTTTACAAAATAATGTAGTGGTATTGAGCGATAGTAAAAGCGCTTTACAGCATATCTTACAGTGTTCTAGCGGAAACAAGGGCTTTGCTATCGCTTATGATGTATTACGTAGGCTAGAAAAATGTAATAAAAACTACAGTGTAAAATTACAATGGGTGCCATCACATATTGGCTTGACGGGGAACGAGGAGGCTGACCGCCAAGCGAAGTCAGCCATTATTGACGGAACGGAGATTTTTATTCTTCCATCATATTTAGAAGTATTACCTAAATTTAAATACAAATGTTTTGAGAATTGGCGAGAATATTTTGACGAGCGGTCGAAAAGTAAAGGAATATGGTACAGAATAATGCAAAGTCTGCCTCACCGCTCCCCGTGGTTCATTGGTAATGTAGGTAGAAAACTTATTGTTACTGCACACAGACTGCGATCCGGACACATTCCACTTAGGAAATTCGCATTTATGATGGGTAAAGTATTGTCACCTAATTGTGAGGTGTGTGATAAACCTGAGGATGCTTACCACATATTGATGGAATGTGTCCGGAACCAAACTGAAAGGGGTAAAATATTCAGGGAAATTAATGTGAGTGAGGCCAATATCGATGCAGTGTTTGACTTATTGTCCAGGCCAACTTCTCGTGAGGCTGGTATGATTTATGAATTAGTGGCTCCTTGCCTTAATTCATAAATCAAACTAACGTATTAATATATCGTAACTAATTGTAGTATTGTAATTTATGTATTTTTATAACTTATAAGGCTATGATGGGACTGACATAAACTAAATGTTTAAAAGTCCCTAAATAAAATAAGAATAAAAAAAAAAAAAAAAAAAAAAAAAAAAAAAGAATGCGATTCAACCAGAGAGCATATATTTTTTTTTTCATAGACTGACATGTCAAAAAGGTTGCGTTCCGAATTACAATTGAACACTTCGCGTTCGTTTTAGAACAACATGGGTCATGAACGGACATTGGCAGAATTGTGGTAACATTAAACCGCAGAAGCCATTAACAAAGAAATAATAATAAGACATGGGTCAAAAATATCACTTTTTTCTGTCATTTGTAGCGTTTTCAAAGCTATCCGAACGGTGAACGAAAACGATATTTTTGCTCACGAAGTCCCAAATCGAACGGCCCGTGTGATCATTTTTAGCGTTTGTGTTATTTTTGGCACTGATAGCCTTTCCGAACGCACTAAAAAAATACAAATTTATCTCATCCATCTGGGGGTTAGTAATCATCAGAAAAGTAATTTAATTAATCATAAAGTAACTTTGTATATACTGAAGGTGCGTTCGTTTTAGCTCGATTGCGTTTGTAGCAGTTTCAAAAGTGGCATTTGTGTATTAGCGTTCGGATAGAAGCTTTTGCTATTTTTGACCACCAATTACTGCATGCTATCCGAACGGCTTAAAACATGCTTTGACAACCGACAATATTTTAACAATTTTGCACAGTACGAAACATGGAATCAATCTCTAAAATTAACAAAACAAGTAGGTACCTACTACATAAAATATAATTACTTACTATATAACTACAAGTTATTTTTTTGAAAAACAAGTGAAACTCTGCAATCGCCCCAAATACAACTGTCAAACCTGCAGTTGTCAAAAAACGATCACAACGATCCCACGGTAAGACATGGGTCAAAAATATTACTTTTCTCTGTCATTTGTAGCGTTTTCAAAGCTATCCGAACGGTGAGCGAAAACGATATTTTTGCTCACGAAGTCCCAAATCGAACGGCCCGTGTGATCATTTTTAGCGTTTGTGAGTGTTATTTTTGAACTGATAGGCTATACGAACGCCCCATGAAAGTGTCAGATAACTGTTTTATTTGTTTGGTTATGCTGTCATTTCACATAATTATTTTTGAGATTGTTTATTATTCTTTGATTTCTAGTAAAGAAAATGAGTGGATCGAGTCCGACTGGTGAAAATAATGTGCTGGGACATTTTTTCTTTAATTACAAACACATATTAATTGATGAAATAGCTTTAGAGGGGTTAGAAGGTATAGGACTTGATTTGCTATGGAGGCGAGTAGAACACCGCGTAGCTACGGCTCTTACGGATAAAATGAAGATTCGGTTTTGGAGAAGCATACTCGAATGTAAGGAAATCACTTTATATCAACTGCCTGAGCCTTTAGTTTACGTGGAAATAAAAGATAGGTTCAAAATAGTGGATGAAGAATCTGGAGAAATCAAAGATCCTGTAAGTAATTTATCTCAATAGTTAGTTTTCTTTATGGTTGATTACCAACCTTTGACCACAATCTCATCTGACGGTAAGTGATGTTGTTAGCGAAGATGATGAACTAGCTTAACCAAGTAGGGGAACTGGCACTCAAATTCTACTGCCATAACATACGGTTAGGTGCATGTCAACAGGTTTTCTCCTGGAGGATGTCAGTTAGCCAGGCAGGCATACTCAAAATGTGCTATGACCATACAAATGTTAAAGTTCTCATGCCACACATAGGCCACCAACATGGCCTAGCACTTGATATCCCAAGAAATCAGATGGAAGCGAAGATTTATTGTGTTTTCGGAAGTGCTCAGTAGTAAATTCTACCAGTGGTCAACCATCCAAGTAGAGACTGCAAAGAACAATTCTAGGTTAGCCTGAACAACATCATCATCACTTACCATCAGGTGAGATAGTGGTAATATTATATATGTTTTGTTTATTGTTGTTTGTTTTTTATGTACCGTTTAACATGGTTGGTTAGCTAAGAATGACATGGAAAACTCCACTATTCACACTACACCCATTGATATCTGTGATAATGATAACAATAGAAATTCATTCATAAATTGGCCATAGTGGGTCAGCCGATGCCAAAGGATTAAATTCAAAAAGTCCACAGAGAACAATGCTTAACCTAGTTGATTGGTTAAGAATGACTAGAAAAGCTCAGCTATGATTGCTTCTAAATTGAATGACTATATTTTACTTCTTCATGTGAATAGTGTGTAATTCAAAGATGACATAACATATATGTTCTTAACCCATTGACATCGGCAATAATGATAACAATAGAATTACATTCATAAATTGGCCATAGTGGGTCAGCCGATGCCATGAGATTAACAGATCAGCAGAGTTAAGCAACGTCGCTCGCGATCATGAGTTGGATGGATGACTGAAGCATAGAAGCGCTCAGTAGTAATGTCACTACATTACTACTGAGCCTGTATATCCATATAGGTTAATTTTTTTTTTTTAAACCTTTCAAAGTTGGTTAAATTACTACATTATTGTTATTTTTTTAACCTATCAACTTTTAAAATGAAAAAACTAAGTTACATCCCAATTAAAAAAAAAACAGTGATTGGAATTTAGAAAAAAATTGGAGTGAAGTTACGAAAATTTGCAGCCTGCTAAAAATAAACTATAAGAAGTCCTCATACCCAACATCTGGAAAAAGAATTACTCGGGGTCAAAGGTCACAAAAACAGGTTTTATTCGAGAATTTCAGCAAAGGTATATTGTTTAATATTATTTTTAATTTTTTAAACTGTTCAAAGTTGTTTAATTACTACATTGTTGATAGTTTTTTTTTACCTATCAACTTTTAAAATGAAAAAGCTAAGTTACACACCAATTAAAAAAAAACAATGATTGGAATTTTCTATTCTTTATGTATAGTCCGGTCAATTTAGACCAAAAAATTAGAGTGAACTTACATAAATTTGTAGGCAGCTGAAAATGAAATATAAAAAATCCTCATTCCCAACACCTGGAAAAAAAATTACTAGGTGTCATAGGTCACGAAAATGGGTTTTTTCGAGGTTTTCAGCAACAAAAATTCTAGATCAGGAAATCTACTTTTACACTAATATTATAAAGAGGAAAGATTTGTATTTTTGAATTTTTGTAGGCAACAAATAATTTCATCCAAATCGGTCCAGTAGTACTTAAAAACTACTGGACCGATTTGGATGAAATTAATAAAATAGTTTGAGGCCCAAGAAAGGACATAGGATAGTTTTTATCATAGGCTTAGGATGTACAAGACCAACAGTGATGGATGAACGATGTTACAAAAAATTAAATGTAAATGTGTGAGTGACATAGTGTTGTCAAGACGTGGGCGTAATACTATCGACAATTTTACTCTTAGGACAATTTTGTTTTAATTATGCCTTTGAGACTATTGTAATGACCATAAACAACACTGAAATCACAGAAATGCAAAATATGCAATTTCATTAACTTGGACAACTTATTTTTCCAGTTATTATGATTTAATGACCAAACTACTTTACTAATTACAATAAAATTTCATTGGGATGAATCTTAAAGTATATAGTACTTATATATGTAAACAAAATACGATGTTTTAAACCAAATATCATAACATGAATACAACCTTATTGAGAACCTGCACCTACTTTTAATTTTTTTTAAATTAATGCTCATTCAAAGTTGAAGTCAATAAAACACTTAAAAAATACAAAAATATATCTAGTGACAATTCCGCCTAATTTTCCTGTTAAGCCGACGTGACGTCACAAACACCACGCAGCCAAACCGGAAGAATTTTCGACGCGTTTCGCTTCTACACGAAGCATCATCAGGAGGTCTTGACTCTACGAGCGCACGATCGAGAAAACTCGTAGAGTCAGAAGTGGCTGTTACAATTGCGCTATTTGGTATTTACGGTGCACGTTCAATTTTGGTGTATTATAATTACTACTGTTTACCCATTTACATTTTGTGTGTGTGTCATTACTTCACATATACATGAGATTGGTTTTAATTAACATTTACGTAAAAGTGTAGTGTCAATAGGTTTGATATGTGTTAAAAACAAGTTGGCAAACCCGCGAAATCACGTGAAATATATATTTTTCTCAATAATTGAAGTAAAAAAACAAATAATCATGATTATGCAGAAACAGCGCCATCACGCGGATGATTTTGCTTAGCGACACGTAACGTTTAACCTTAACCCATTGGCATCGGCGATAATTATAACAATAGAATTTCATTCATAAATTGGCCATAGTGGTCCAGTCCGATGGCAACTTATTAAGGGCTATTTTTTTCTGTCATTTTTGTCACAATTTAGAACTTTAGTTAATAAGTTTTTTCTTTGGAGACAGGACTTGATTTGAAGGACCAGGTAATGGCTAACGTGGGTGGTGATATATCTCTATTTACGTAAGGACATAGCCGCCTTATTTTCAATTTGATCTGAAAGGAAAAATAAAATTTATTTTGTGTCAGGATTGCCAGCTAAGGGAAGGGTTGTTAGATTGAATCTACATATTCTACAGTCTCTGCAGTAGTAAAATGTTACTTGTGTCATCATTACCTAAAGCTATTGACTACCATTTCCACAGCTTCATGCATTCAGGGACATGAAAAGTTAGCATTGAGTCTTTCATTAGTAAACATCGATGTTTTCTTTGTATGAAGCATTTTGATTTAAAGTTTACTATAAACTGTAGTTTTTATTTAGAGTCCATCAATAATCCAAACCACATAATAAAAATTTGTTGCAAATCTGTAAGAACACAAATATTATTATATGCATGCAAATAGTTATTTCAAATTCTGTTAAATAGCCATTTGTATAAAGATACTAATATTTTATGACAGAAGTAAGAGATATTTCCAATTATTTATTGAGTGTTAGGGGAACTTTTCACAGAAAACATCATAAAAAATTTTGAATGATATATCTTGTGATAATATTTACTCCCTTATTCGTAAATACTCAATAAGCTATAAACTGATCTGTCAACTTCTCGCTAATTATTATGTAATTATATTATTTTTTAAACTAATTTATGATTAAACTAAGTACCGGTTCGAATCGACGTTCGAATATGTACCCGAGCAGTCACGTCGAACCTACAGGTCAGACACAAACTATCGACTTTATCGATACTTGTGACGTCAGGACTTTGTCAAGCCCTATCGTAAACAAATGTTTTTTATAGTTTTTCGTAAAATACCAACCAACTCTTCATTTCGCAATGTAATTTGATGATAAGTGTGAAGAGAAACCTTTTATCTAATATTTCCATAGTTCTTATAACTCATTTTAAAGAAAATGACGAAAATAATGAAAAATTTAATAATGATTATCAAAAAAGCAGTACAAATAAACATAAATTACCTGTGAAACGTGTATATATTCGGGTTACTGCGTCTTGTAACCTCACATTCACTCACTGAACAAGACACCATGCTTGCAGAATACATATTTTATATTTAAGGCGATCCTGGCCAGAAAACGCCTTACAAGAATTAACTTTTCTCCAAGAAAAAACTTAATTATTGAATTGAAAAAAATATATGTTATTTTTAAGCATTTGCTTTAGTTTAATCATAAATCGGATACACATAATAAGTTACTTCACTCGATCGAAAAAAATCCCAAAGTCACCTCTATTGTGAATTTAAAACCGATTTTTTTCTTCCTTATTACCAATATTTAATTTTAAATTAATTTTTAATGCATTACTTAGTAATTAAATCAATTAATTCATAAATAAAACAATTAGAAAGTTATCATGTTAATTTTATATGATTTTTTAACATGAATTCATGGTATCAGAGCTCGCTCACTTGACCGCCAGTGCGCTCGCAGAGCTCGTCGACGTAGGACGTGTGTCAATTTTTGCGATCTACGCTATTCCACACAGAACAAGACCAAAATGGGTACCAAATACAACAAAATAAAAAATGCTCTAGTCTGGCTTTTAGAAATCGTACGAGTCCAGGAGCAAACGGCGGTAAGTATGTAGATACTTACCGCCGCCGTGCCGTTTGCTTTCTTTACGCTCAACTCGTTACGCCTATCTTGATGAATTACTGATTGACGGTGAATGACAATCGATTTCGTAAGTAGCAATGATCACTGATAAGGAAGTAATAATAAAACTAATAATAACCATGTAAGTTTAAATATGATTAATTATTGTAAATGGTATGTCCGTTATAATTAATTAATAAATAATAATAATAATAATAAGGGTGTTATTCTTACAAATAAATGGAACAGATGTCAACACTGAGGACTGTGAAACAACTTGTTGAAGTCGGTACCGTGCGCACAATATTGTGACATGTGACAATAACATATTCTACTTTTTATTCCGATTTTCCGAACAGTTCCTGATGGATAAGGTTAACAAAATTAATTGCAGGCGAAGCCACTGAATCTAGTTATTATGTAATTGATTGTTCAAAAATATTTATCTAACTCGTGTAGTTTTTCAACTTGTGGCATTTTACGAACCATATAACATTAAAACGTACATAATTGTCAATTAAGGTAATTAAAATTGTTATCACTATTGTTATATGTCCAATGCCAATTATAGCAAAAAATATTAATACAATTAATTCTGTTGTATATCTTTGTAATTGTTATCTGAGTAATTCTCAACTCTCATGTAAAAAAAATAGATTACCATATTTTTTATGTATTTTAAGTATTAGTATCACACATAAAACAATAATTTCTTTACATTTTAGCAAGATTTATGAACCTAGGAGGTTATTAAAAAAATAATTAAAAATCACGGGTGTGACATCGAGTAACATGGTTGTGACGTGGCATGAGTTTCCATAGCCAGATTTATCAAATCAAATCAAATCATTTATTTGCTAAAATACATGTCACATCAGATCGTATAATAATGGTTAAGGATACAATGTATTTAGTCTGCAAGCAGACGTGCAAATTTTTGTGTAGTCACTATCACTTATCACTTACATAGTATAAAACAAAGTCGCTTTCTCTGTCCTATATCCCTATGTATGCTTAAATCTTTTAAACTACGCAACGGATTTTGATGCGGTTTTTTTAATATATTGAGTGATTCAAGAGAAAGGTTTATATGTATAATAACATCCATTGAATAGTGGAGAAACACTGTTATTTTTGAGGTTTCTATATGATTTCGTAAATAATTACATTTTGTCCGCTTACATTGCAAACGTGAACCCTACGAGATTTATCAAAATAATGTACTAAGAATTGTACACATTGAAAAGGTCTACAGAAAACTCCGCTATGGTATAAGTCTATCTCTTATGGATATCCCATAAGAGATAGACATATACCAGAGAGAGAGAGAGACATATAGCATTAATCCTTATATAAATTTAAATAACTTAAATACATTGTTGATTTCATATAGATCTATATGGCCCTTTACAGTATATGATTTAAATGAATATTTTTGAAGATATTATAGATTTAAAATTGCGGGACGTAGCATTTGCGGCGGTTCCGCCCGGCGCGCGGCGTACCGGAGAAGACCTTCAACGTTGCAGGCTTAGATTTGAGCGTTGACTGTTTTTCACATGGCCAACTGTATGTCGCTCTTTCAAGAGTAACCTCTAGAGAAAACATGTTTGTATTATCTAATGACAAGAAAGCTGTGAACGTTGTATACAAAGACATTCTGTAATATATTAATTGTTGTACAAATAAAATAAATAGGTAAAAATGTAAAAAGTTAATAAGTAAAATGTAGTGTATGAATTTAGATATTCCAAAGATAGCAGGAAATCTTCATGGTTTAGGGAAAGAAGAATTGTTTTACTCTTAATTTAACAAGTGCGGGCCACGGGCAGTAATTAATAAATCAAAAGTACTGGATCGATTTTAATCATTTTTTAGTGAATGACATAGGCTATATATTTTATACCCGTGCGAAGCCAGAGCGGGCCGCTAGTATTTATTTAGTAATTTAAATTGATGTTATACAAAATTCTTTAAATTATTTCACAGCGTAAAAACAGTTGTCAAGAAGCCAGTGAGTCAAAGAGCTTTTAAATGTGTTACCATCCAATATTTTGATGTCGTTTGGTATACAGTTATAAATGGTTAGACATATATTGTAAATATTTTTTTTATATAAGCCCTTCTTAGCACGAGGTTTATACAATAGATTGGTGAACTTTGCCCTTTTTTGACGTGTAAAAACATCACCACGTTTCTTAAAAAATCAGGGTGTTGTTTAGTGAAGACACAAATGTCTATTATGTATATGCACGGTAGAGGAAGTATGTTACATGTTTTAAAAAGGGGTTTACAGCTGTCTAAAAACCACGCCTTATATATAACCCTAATATATCGTCTTTGGATTATGAATACTCTATCTATGTCGACTATCTATGTTAATATATTTTACTTATAATTTAATTTATATATAACAGTTTCAATAATCTACCAGTCTCATAAAGTAATAGGACCCGTCGATTTGTATTCTTAAGTTTAAATGTAGTCCATTTGCCAAGCATATAATATTTTGATTTCGATAATCGATATCAAAAAGAAGTCCATCTAGCATTAATGATCACTTAATGTTACTTCATATTTCTATAATAATAATAATAAAAAAAGCTAATCAAATTAACCTACTAACCAATCCAATACTAATGTAATGTCTCAATATACGAAAGCGTTGCCATTATGTACTTACTTACCTTGCAATTATTATAAACTACTTAAAATTCATTACCAATTTTTAATTCCAAAAATTGAAATGAAAAATAATATTAACAACCATTTAACAAAAATAACGTCCATGTTAGTCAAACTAACCTTTTGATTTTTAACAGTGCGCGTATAGACTCATTGTTTATACAAAACAAAAATGTGAATAGTACAAATTGTTTAGTCCTTATATGACTAGGTAATCGCCAAAGCCAAATCAACTTCAAAGTTTAGTTCGCCTCTTCTAGTTGGTGTCAGTTAATTATATAAATAATTAAATCGAATGTAATATTTTTTTATTAATATATGACATTACTTCTGGCTCTTTCCAAGCAAATATTACATTTGATGCCATATTTTAGGACTTAATTTTTGTTAATTGTACGAGATATGGTTCTACTGTAACTTCAATAATAGACACCATCTGGCAAATTTTATTTATATTTCTGGCCAATTTTTCTAGATCTCGCACACCTGCCTGAAAATGGTTGCCTTGATCAGAGATTGCTGCATTGTCAATCGACAACTCAATACAATCTCAAACGTCATCGATTGATTACTGTCTACCTTGGCAAAATTGAATTCTTTGATGGAAGGATTACGTACCTAATTTTTTTGATTACGTACGATTTGGTACCTACCACCCATATGTACCCATTGACTTTGAATTAATCGCTCTGTGCAGGACAGTTTTATGAAATTGATTATAATGTGGCTCTTGTCAAAACCAAGACTATACATATTTTTAGTTTGTAAAATATCTCACTCTAGGCTAGCTCTCTCTAGGCGCTCAACTTAACAAGTTACCGGCTTGGCTATCTTGGCTTCTTTATTTAAGTTGCACAACAGTACATTGGAATGAGATTATATTATGTCAAAAATGTTGTGAATTTTTTTTTTTCTATTTTTAGGTGGCATACTTACTGAACTCACGATATAATTCTATGAGATTTGTAACACTTGGTCTGCAAATAATAATCTAAAAAACCTAAACTACTACTTAACGATTCTGAAAGTCACGACCATGGGCCACTTGTCACAACCGTGGATCTATGAAAACCACGGTTATGATGACCATGGACTTGAAATTTTCCCACCATGTCAGCTATAACCACAAAGAATAAACAAAAATAGCCGTGCTAAAAAATAATGCCGTAATAAAAAGTGATTGTTTTAATCACTTTTTATATGTGTATAATATTTTTTAAAATACTAAATGACAATTTGTGTATAGGTGCATTAAATATCTTTCCCTATGATAAAAAATGTAATAGAAATTTAATATATTAATTGAATATAGTTCTCTCGAATAAACACATTTTTCTTAAGAATGAGAATTACCCATCTAATAAAATAACGGTAGGCGATTATGTACCTAACATCATGTATTAATATAAACTACTGACTGTACCCCCAACAGGACCCGATTATTTTTCCGGCGTATGTACCAATACACGACAAAAGCTAATTCCATTCTATAATTTCATACTGACTTGATCTCCGTTACAGATGTAGGTAGGTACACAACCTGGCTGACGAGCGACAGACGTGCGCGCGGCGCATCGCACACAACTTTGTGTCGCGTAAATGAATACGTCGAGCTCCCAAATAGTGCGGCCTGAGGTAGCGTAAAATACCTAAAGTCCAGGGAAAGCCTCGCCTTAAATCGTAAGATATTTGAGCAAATATACAAAATTCGCGCTGACTTGGAAGTGGCCGGGACGCTATGGCCTCTTACTCGCGTAAACAATGACATACTTACCCTCTTCTTGTTTCACTATTTCTTTTTCTCTCGCGACGGTTTGTAGCAGCTTAGGACCTTTCACTCCCACACTTCGTAGGTCTTTTGAGAGTAGCGAAAAAATCCTAAGTCTATGGTTTTTATCCAACTGCGCTAAAAGAGGTTAATGGTTTTGCGCGATAACCGACATACGCGCGAGCGGAGCCGCGGCCGGGAAGCTCTAAAAATATACCTATTTTCCTAAGAGCCACCGTTTTTTATTAAATAACGATTCATAAAGTAGAAAGAGTTGTAATCGTCATAATATGCACAAGTTTCCACGCCACCTTCGGGATAGTGTATTTAGCGCGTTTGCATGGAAAGCGCTACATACTATTTCCCTTAAGGTCATTCTCATTGTTTTGAACAATCCTACCAATTTTCAGCTGGCTGCGAATTTTTGTACCTTCAGATGTCTAAATGGAACGGACTAGTAAAAGTCCACGTTTTTTTGTCTGGCAAACTTGACAATGCCCTCATAAGTCTTTACCAAAATTATTTTTGACATTTATTTGATTACAATCAACCAATGTCAAAGTACACAATAGCACTGCAGATTTTCTATATAAATCCTAGGTGAGACCCCACCTGTCCAGGTGGGTTAGTAAGTGTAGAAATTGAGGTATGTCCTATGAATAAACGTGTAAAGAAGTGTAATTCTCATACATTTTTTTCATTTCGTACGCGTCAAGTTCACAATTAACAAAAAATGCACAATTTTCCTAATTCAATTGGACTTGTTAATTGGTGTTGCGCTTAGAAATTGACCGCGTCAAGGTAATGTTGTTGCGTTGCATGGTACAGTTTTGAAACCACACACGCCGTGGTTAGGTTTTGCGTCTTACTGTATTTAAGCTTGACATACATTTCGTTACATAATTATTAGTAGGGTATGACACAATAAAAAAAAATTACAATCTATGTAAGCTTGTACCGGCATTGTTATTGTATAGCTAAACAGCTACTTAATAAATAAACTATTTCTTCGCTTCGTGTAGAAGCGAAACGCGAATTCTTCCGGTTTGGCTGCGTGACGTTTGTGACGTCACGTCGGTTTAGCAGGGAAAATTAGGCGGAATTGTCACTAGATATTTTTATATTTTTTAAGTGTTTTGTTTAATAAAATTAAAATATTAATTTGATGTATTCTTAAAATATTATAAAAATATTTGTTATTAATAAACTTTTTCACTGATGCAGGATGACTACCTCGATGGACCTTACGAATTTTCTCCTGTGCCCAATGAATATGGATCATGCAAATACTTTAACACTAGAAAACATATCCCTTCGGAACATCTTACAAATGTGCCATATCAAAAAGTATTGGCAGAATATCAACAGACATTGGTATTAGTGGCATCTATAGAAGAAAGGTGGAATGCTTTGGCCAAACATCAGCCCATTACATGCTTACAGCAGTTGATGCCACTCCAATATTGTATTTTGGAGTTGATTGGAAAAGGAAGAGAAAATGTAAGTTTATCATATTTTTATATGAAATTAGGCAATTCACTAGGTTTATAGCCAATAAACAGCTGGATGTTTGAAACTATGAATGTTTTATAATTGAGTGTATACCCGCCATTTTTTTGCCCAAAACTTTTGGGCAAATAGAATAAATTTATATCTATATTGCACCGAATAGTCTTTTTTGTGGTTTCTATTGCAAAAAGACAACGACTTGAAAAATGATGTTATGTCGAGAAAACAATTACCTACGCTCATTCAATGAGCAAGCACTACCATCCGCGCCGGAGTTCCACATTTTACACAACTGTGCGCAATAAGACTTAGCTGCATACCTAATACAATAACGCGAGTCACAAAACAACAAGAGTTTGTGATTTTTAAATGAGCACTATAATAGACGGTCACATAAACGGGTCGTGTATCTCTTTTATCATTCACATATTTTGTATGGGGTGCTTCTTGTAAATAAGTTTGGTATTGCGTGCTGAGCGAAAATCTATACAAATTATTGAAGCTCTAAATTGTTTGTTCCGGACGGGATTTGAACCAGCATCCTCTAATTTCGCGCTGGATGCCTATGCCACTCGGTCACAGGAAGCCTACTCTTTCGAGTCGAAACTTTGTGCTACAATTGCATTACTTAATACAAGTAATTAATTTGTAAAAGACTATATTGTTTTATTCTAAATTAATGTTTATCTGACGCTTAGAAAGACAAAGGCAATTTTTCTTTAGCAATATATTGTTAGGTTATTAACATGTTGTTACATTGCCTAGTATCGTTTATGTATTTAGTTTAATTTTGGTTGAATGGGTAATTAAAATATGACTGAAGTTTTGATAAAAATCAATCCTGCAGGATGGCGTCCTGATGTGTCGCTGATAAACACATCAGAATATTAACAACTGCGAGTTAAGTAGGTGGTGTCGCATTCTACTATTTTGTGACTTTTCCTAAAGTTTAGGCCCCAAAGCATGTACATAAACTTGTACTTATTATATACATTTTATTGAAGTAATATTTGTGCAACAATATGGATATACAGAAAAAAATACAATTATGAATCAATTTTCCAGGGTCAAATGACAGTTGGAAAAACCAATCTAACGAAAATAGTGAAAGAACCAAAAAATCTATTCTACAACAGAAGATGCCTGTACATCCTCGATTTGATAAAAGTATTATGTATCACACAGTCTATGGACGGACGTGGAGTAAAATCATTACTTTTAAGACTTAACAGATTTCACCAACCCATGGTGCTAAGTATGCCTAAGATAGGCAAAATACATAACATATTGGAGTACTTGAAACAATGCCCACAGTTTGCAGCAAGTTCTGAGGATTTATTGAAACTTGGATTGTATAGCCGATTAGATGCCAAGAAAATGAAAAAGAACAATAATATTTTTGATTTTGTAAGTACTACCAACATAAACTTGTTTTATTTTCCAGCAGTATAGAACACCTGGTTGTCATGTGTTTCACTGCTTGACCATTACAATTGCATTGACACCATTCTGCATAACACTGTACTGCAGTTATTTCTCGGTGGACTCAATTCTCATGTGCTGTTCGCCGGTAATGTCACGCTATAGTACTACAGTGTCCTTTACGCCTAAACATAATACTGTCTGCACACTACTGCTTTGTGGCTGAATATCTGACACAGCTGTGGTACGGACCAAGAAGTTTTTTTTTCACCATAGCATGCGGAGTGTCTTTGTCTAGACTCTAAGCTCATTGAGAGTACAAATTTTTCACTTCAGTAGCTCAAACATGTAGGTTTTGTTGCCTCAAATCAGAGAGGAAAATGCGATTTTGCTCACTGAGTGAGACAAAGTAACTTTTTAATAAAAAAATCAGATAGCCGCGAATATCTTATTCAGCCTTGGGTTAATCATACAATTCGAAACATTCACACTCAATCTCTTTCCCGCCATTAGAAAGAGAGAGAGACAAAGACCAGCCCTTTCGAAGTTCCGATTTTGAATTCGACCTCAAAGACAAACACGTTAGGAATTTCGTACTAACTAAAGAAATTTTACAAAAAAGATAATTATGTCTTTCAATGTAATTTATTGAATTTTAAACTGATTGTTGTATTTAACGAATATACGTATTTACTGCAAATAAAACTGATATTTAACCTGTAAATATTTAATTCTAGTTTCAAAAAAGTTACGTAATATATTTTCTCACTCGCTACGCTCGTGATTCAATCATTGAATCCTGAGCAAAGCACTCGCAGCAAAAAACTATTTTGCTCTCCTGTTGCAGAAATATCTATTTTAATAATTTCATCTAAATAATTAAAACAGGGTCCTAATTATATATTACGTCGATATATTATAAATTAAACCGGCAAAAACACTCACGTTGGGGGTCGAATACGCCCCGGGTTTCAGATGCTCATCATCAGGGCGAGTGCGCAGCTGCGTCTGCGAGCTCCCGTCGGGCACCAGGGAGCTATGTTTTTGAATTTCATTTCAAAAACAGAGTCCTTCTCAAAAACAAACTATATAAAACCTCTCGTATATTTGTAATTTTGTAGTGTAATCGGCATAACAGGCGTTATTGCACACATAACAATAATAAAATTATAAGGTTGCGTCATCATTTACAAGTATAAAACCAATTGCAAAATTGGTCTTGTTTGTAGTACAACGCAAGTTAAACTATAGATGTCGCTCCAACCCAATACGATGGTTAAAGAACGATAGGAAAAAATTGAGTTATGATTCATTGTCATGTTAGCTCAATTGGTTAGAGCATACCCCGGCTAAAGGGGTGGATGGACCCGGGTTCGAATCCCGCACATAACTTAAATTTTTCCTCTCGTATATTTGTAATTTTGTAATACTTCAACATATGTCATGTCTGACCGCGTCCATTCGCTCGTCTGCGGTCATTGCCGAAACCCAACTTCCAGTTGCCCGGTATATAATTTTCAATAATTGAGGGACAGCCCTATGAAAAAAAGTAAGAATTCTGGATTTTGAAAGCTTTCATACTGTACCATTATATATTTATGTGTTAAGGTGCAAAAAGTTTTCTTTTTGCTCAGAGTACAGTTTTCAGAGTTCTTGTCGATGTTACGTGTAGAAGCGCATCGAAAATTGTTCATACTGGTGTGCAGTTTTCTGACATCACGTCGCTTGTCGTTGCACCTAGAAGTTATGTTGAAATTATCACTTAATTATACCTTCTGTTACGTGTGGCAGTGGCAATGCCTTGAAAAACAAAGAACTAGAATATGCTAGAAAATTGGTCGTCAATTACATAATAGTGTTTACAAAATTACAACGAAAGGAAAAATTTTAACCTTGAGCGTGATTCGAACCCGCGACCATCCGTCCCTCCGGCCGGAACATGCTAATTGAAGTATCGCGGTGTCATAGCTCAAATTTATCCTTTCGTTCCTATTTTTGAACATTCTTGATGCAAAAATTACAATGTTATACTTATCGGGTTGCTTCAAGTTTGAATCTTATAACGTTCCATTGTATAAAATAAACACATAATAAACTTACAGATAGAACAATATGTGGAAAACGATGAGCCACCGAAAAAAAGATACAAACCTAATCCACCGTCACTGAAGAAGAAACGCAGATTCCTCTGCATAGCAACAAAGAGTGAAGAATCGTCCCAATCTGAGGACGAAGTTACGGAGGAACCAGTCAAATACCAGTATAAAGTTGGTGTCAGTTTGCTCCGGCAAGCATATGAGAGGTTCCTCGAAGCAAAGTTGAAAGGTATCAGCCAGTCTGAGCTGGCGCAAATGCTTGGTATAGAATTCTATACTACAAGATTGTTGTGCAGGGTTCTCAAAGGAAAGAAATTAGTGAGAGAGTACTTTGAAGATAGAGGCAAGCAGAGAATAACAAGGTAAGTACATATTTTTATGCTCATTTATCCTTATAGTGCAAGATCTTGTTGCAGATAAAGTTCAACTTGAAAACTAGTACAAAAAAATCTTTGTAAACGACTACTAACTAAAATCGTTCGATTCCACTATTTATAAAATAAAATAATGCATTTTCATTATCGCATGTCGACCATATTTACAATTTACATGAACACATGACGAAATACAAACTTTAAAAAGTTTACAACATATTAATTATATAATTGTTCTATATTACAGATATTGTCATACCTGTATATGTATCTATGTTCCTCTTTTTTTCTAGAGGAAAAAAGATAATATTTCTATTTTACTAAATTATATATTGTGCATAAATGGTGAAAAAGTATTTTGATAACACTCACGGTAACAATAGCTAACAACTTTATTTACTCACTTAAGTAATTTATAAAATACCTGAGTATCTTTCAGGTACGTCGCCATTGCCGCGGGTCACAGTGATGCAACATATGTTAAAGAAAGAAAAAAGTTTATGGATAATATAACACAAAACAATGAAAGCATTGATGAAATGCAAGCGACGCCAAGCACTTCCGACGAGCCACAGACTCGAAATCCTGATGAACTAACCGAAGTGGAAAACGCACATATATCTGTAGTAACTCCCTCCGAAGAAGATAAAATTGCGTTCAAATCATTAGTAGAATGCAGAAAAAGTCTAACACTAAGACAATTGAAATTCGGAAATGGTGTACTGAAAATAATAAATGAGAAACTTTGTGTCACAGGCTACCAAACTCTTAGCAATTTGGTTGCCAAAGAAATCAATGAACCTCCAATGGTCACCAAAGCCTTAAAATCGTTCTTGGAGAAGTTAATAGTCGCGGGCAAAGTAAAAATGTTCCGAATTAGATGGCCAGGAAACCGGAAACACGTCAATTATATAAATCTTATATGCGCACCCCATATCAATGCCACTGATCCTATCGTGCGCGCTAAATACAAGGACATCCATGTTAGAGCCATGGCTAGAAAAGCACCAGCCAAAAAAGAAGTCCAGGAACCTATCTGCAGACCTTTGTCCATGTTGGTCAATCCTCGATACATGAAAATACAAAAGCTACACGAAGCTATCATCAAAAATGTGTATTTTGACCCCCAGCCCCCGGCTGAGCTTGCAAGTAATAGTAATATGCCTGGGTTTTTATCAATGGCTGACTTATTACCTGAGATGACAGTAAAATTTGCCATCAGCAATATGAGTAACACTGGCATGGCAGAGATTGCACATTTAAGAATATACGATAGCCATTTGAATATGAAACTCAAAGATGCGCCGGCAGATATAGCCCACGGAATTATCAAGTGTAAAAGCTTGAAGAACGCGTTGAGATTAAATCTGAAAGCGCTTGCGATGCACGGTCTCATACAACTTATTTATATCCCAGAGATTCAAACGGCTAGCTACACATACAACACGTTGACTTCGTTTCTTTTTTATGTCAATCGAAACGCGAGAATCGTGGATACAAGCGGTAATTGGCCTCGAGAAGTTGATATTCAAAGTCTTGAAAGGAGTTACCATTTTGAAACATTTGAAGATGTCAAAAGCTTTTGGAGAGATGTGTACGACATCAGCGTCGATACGAAAATAATTATAAAGGAACCACGCGCGAAAAAGACCCTGTCTCCGCCGGTACGAAGGGAGGATGAAGTAGAAACGTATGACAATGGAGACCGATACGGAGACGGGAAAGGTCCGTGCGGATTCGACTCTTGCTTTTACATGGAAATTGCGCGACTATGGCGCACGTACTACGTACGAGACCGTCCAAAACCGGCTCCAATTAAGAAAAAAGTGCTGGCCAAAATACCGAAAATTCCTAAAAATAAGAAGCAAAGAGCACCATCAAAGAGGAAAGCTCCGCGCAAAGTGAATCCTGTAATGAAACTAAAGGTCGTTACTAAAGGACGGAAGAGAGTGCCGGAATCGACCGTGACGTGGACGAAACGAGAAGACAGTGTTATAATGTTGTGCCAGGCGGCGATCACAATCGCCAGCCCCAGTTCGCAACCGGGATGCCTACGAATCAGGAATACAGTTGCCAAAGATATTCTCAGCTTAAATGACGAGAAAAAAACTCAGAGTGTATGCCACAGGCGCTCGATGATGCTAACCTTGAACCCCAACATAATGCACGAGAAAGAAAGCTTACTGAACGAGATGAGGCGTCGCCGAGTTCTTATCCAAAAGTACGAAGGTTTTATAAAAAAACTCAGACTGCGGCATTCAACGAATATGACAAAATTTATGAGCGAAGCAAGACTACCAATGCTGGAGTTAGTTTGGTTGATCTGGCAAGTTTCCAAAAGTGAATCGTACAACCGTAGATTGCCTTGCGTTGCTCTGAACGTACATGATTTTCACGAAAACTTTACAATCGAACCGGCTACAGCAAATGAGTTATATAACATGTACAAGGCTCCGGAACATGCGGTTTTGAGAGAAGCCGTGTTTCTTACCATAATGCTAACCTTACATGGTGAGGTGAAGTCTCATACTGCGAAAAGGATTTATTCAATATTCAAAGCATACCCGGAAAATAGCCTAAGGATTGTGATCGACCAACTGAGGCGATGTGGGGCGGTATCTGCAAAAGAGAAGTTACTGAACAATCAGATGCACAGACTGCATCTAGAAGACATTGTCAGTTCAGCGTACAAAGTGTCTGTTAATTACCAGAGGCGTTGGATTGGACGACTCAACTCGGACTTTACAGATACCCTTGCTAAACTGATGGATACAGATTTGCCCACATCTAATATCAAGGGATCTGCAGAGATGAACTGCGTAATGTGTGAACTTCAAGGATTAGGTTTGATAGAGATGTTTACTGAAATAAAGCCTGATATTGTAGACTCTTTAGGTGTGACAGCCTCTAAAGAAACATTGAGTGTCATGGATATTGAAGCGGGTCACAAATTGAAGTCTGGAACAGTGAGTTTGAGAATAAAGCCAAACGCTGACGTTGCATGGGATACGAAATCTATGGCGACGCTTTATCAGGATATGGAATACGAGTCATTGCTGCAGAAACTTGAAAAGTAAGCTCTCTTATTTATGGCCAACCTTTGATTTTTGTATATAATAGATTCTGAAGCACAAATATCACTCCTATCTTGTTTTATTCAAGATAGCAATAATGGGTTTTCTGTAATTACATTCACTGTCTCATGATAAATATTGTAACCTATGCATTAATTATTTTACGTACATAAAGTTTTGGTTTAATAATCGTTAGCAGAAATTATATTCATCTTGTATGAGGAGTGCCTGATTAAAAACCAATATTTATATACTCATTAGTTTTACAGAAAAAGCAGAAAGCTTATTAAAAGAAAGCACTGGCAGGTGGAAATTATTGGTTTTGATCCGAATCATATTTTTTAAGGGTTATTTAACTTTTAGATACTTATTTAGATTTTTTAAACAAACTATATCTAATTATTTGAATAACAATTTTGATTTACCATATCTAAAATAAAACTGGTTTGTTGATCAGACAATACACGAGTCCAGTTGAAGGTCAGGCAAGTCGTGGGGGATGGAAATCGGGCAAGCCTAGGAATAGGACTTACAACCTGGGTATAAACCCCTAAAGTGATAAAGAAATGATATAAACACTGATTTCAAAGAAAATATTTTTATTTTCAGAAACGCACGTGTAAATATATCCAGCAATGAAGGGTACGACATGAAAGATGTCATCATAAAACACTTGGAAAGTAAAGGTGATAAGGGTGCTAGCTTCAAGGAGTTACAAGTACGTAGAAATTCGAAGTTGCGATAGCTTCGTTGAATTATATTTTGGCTTCCGATTAGGCGGTCGTAGTTTAAAATCTTAGGTTGATGATATGGTCGAAGGTAAAGAAGCTTAAACTATAATTGGAACTAGGTCTCAAACGAAGGCTATAATAATATACCGTTAGATATTTTACTTACTAAATCAACGTATATAGCGAGCAAAAGGTGCCTATTTGGCGCTTATTTTCTTCGGATATTTTTTTTAGGGTTGGCATAGTAGTCAGCTGGCATCTTGTTTATTTTTTTTAATCTTTGGCGCACCCTGAAACGTATGTATACATATATGGAATATGAATAGAAGATAGAAACACATACAAAAATCATTTTGGGTGTACAAGTCTAAGGAGTCACGTTACCAAGATATTTGAAGAGAACGTTTAAAAAAAACTTGTCAATGCTCAAGTATTTTAGGCGAGTGACAGTGATCTTGTAAGCAGTATGCAGTACTTAAAAGAGTGAAAAAAGAAGAACCGAAGAAAGAAAAAAAAAGAATCACTGAAAAGTATCAAAAAATCTATACTTATAATAAAACTGTAACAGATCCAAACCTATACATGGCAGATATTTTGAAAAAAAATATTTGAGAGCGCTGTCGCTGGCACTTATGCCAAACCTGTTTTTTTTTGTCTGTCTGTCTGTATCCCGGCTGCACATCACTCCAAAAGTACTGAATGGAATTCAATGAAACTTAACACGATTTGAGATCATACTACGAAGAAGGTATACTTTTTATCCAGAAATTCCGCACGGTTCCCTCGAGAAAGGGGATGAAAGTCAAAATGTACACTTAGTTGTAATTTATGAACACGTAGACCGATTTTTTTTAGAATAGTTCTAACCCCACGGGCAGCCCGGTACCCCACGGACAGTCCGGCACCCCACGGGCAGCTCGGCACCACAAGGGCAGCCCGGCACCCTTAAATAGTTTTGCAAGTTTGCTAAGATAAAACTCTAAAATCTGGGACATTCGCCACAATCAGTTTTTTTAACTATCTTTCTTTTGCCGGATATATTTTGGAGACTGCGCAATGAAAGTGCAGGATCTAATATATTTTCGTTCTAATGCCAAACAAGGCAAAAAGACGCCGTTTTAAAATCGAAATTCTAAAGAAACGCGCAAAGTTACGCGTACTTTGTTTCAACATTTATTGTGCGAACCGGGAAGGAACTCTCTGAGTTACTTACTCTAACTACTACTGTCTATGAGATAAACAGTGCTCATATGTGAATAATTAGTCTGCAGGTACGGCAATCGCGAACGAAGTCGTAGGTACAGCTAGTATATAAATAAGTATGGTTTTAAAGCTTAGAAACCTCCAGCTTCGGTAAACTATTTAATAAAGGAATAGGTGCCCGTAACGGCGCCCGCCACTTGCGTAAATAAACCCCTACCCCTATTTATACGCGTGCACATGACCAATGTTGTTTTTCATTTTGTACTGTGGCTATAACTTTTATATGATTGTGTTTTATGATGTTGATGCTGGAATGGTACCTTCATTATACTAATTATTTGGGATACGATTATATTGATTTCTCGAAAAACAAATAATTGATATAACGTGTCAGTACTTGTTTCGCTTTGTTAGAAAGTAGCTGGATGATAGAACACACACAAGCTTTCTTTTTTATAACATTACGAACGCATAGCTAATCCTGCCCTTGGGATGCCGGGTTAGAATGTCACCAATCTCTTCCCGTGGGTGTCGTAAGAGGCGACTAAGGGTAAAATACCGGAAGGTTTTGAAGCGCTCGTAGCGAAGTTTACTTAGCTGTTCTCAACCGATCAGCAAAGTTAAGCAACGTCGCGCGCGGTCATGAGTTGGATGGGTGACCGCTAGTGACATTACTACTGAGCGTTTCCGTGGGCACGTTAAGCCGTCGGTCCCGGTTGTTGTCTTAGGATGGCAGTCGTTATAGCATGGTGGTAGGGCATTTTGCGAATGCCCGCCTGGCTAGCTACCACTCTCAAGTAGAAAATCTGTCGCCAAGCACCTAACGGTGTGTTCCGGCAGCTGTCCTTGAGAGCCAGTACTTCTAGGTTTGTGACAACAAGTGAAATCCTAAATCGAGCCATCCTGTGAGTGTGGCGGGGGTCAATAAGCCTCCCTAGCCAACTTATTTAAAAAAAAAAATTAAAATAGAATCACCCATAGCCTTAGCGTAGCGAAAAAATCCTACGTCTATGGAATCACCGCTAAGCAAACCGTCGCCGCCAGTGCTTGATGCTGAGGAGTCCTTGCCAATTGCGCCCATACGATTTTCACTAAAGAGGTTGCTGCGGTGATTAAGGGCATCAAAAAATTGAAATCGCCAGGGCACGACAGCCTTAGTATTGAGCACTTGCAGCATGCGGATACTCATTGGTTTAGAGTTTTAGCAATGTTTTTTAATTTGTGTGTATCTCACTCTTATCTGCCTGACAGCTTGCTTAAAACACTTGTAGTTCCTATTGTTAAAAATAAGACTGGGGATGTATCCGACCCTGCCAACTATAGGCCAATATCACTTGCTACCATCATAGCGAAGGTACTGGACGGTCTGCTTGATAAGTACTTGTGTGAACATCTTCACAGCAGGACGCTCAGTTCGGTTTCCGGCCTGGCTTGTCTACTGAAAGTGCTATATTGGCTCTCAAGCAGATTTTTAAACATCTTTCTAGTGTCACACATGTTATCAAAAATCCAACCAGCTGAAGGCTTACCATATAAAATCCAAATTTTAAATGCAAGTCAGGCCTCCCTGTGCGAATATGCTAGGTGTTTGTTCCAACCTACAACAATTATTAGTTTGATATATTTATAATACGTATGTAGATGGTGCGTATGTAGGTGCGTTCGTTTTGGCTCGATTGCGTTTGTAGCAGTTTCAAAAGTGGCATTTGTGTATTAGCGTTCGGATAGAAGCTTTTGCTATTTTTGACCACCAATTACTGCATGCTATCCGAACGGCTTAAAACATACTTTGACAACCGACCATATTTTAACAATTTTGCACAGTATGAAACATGGAATCAATCTCTAAAATTAACAAAACAAGTAGGTACCTACTACATAAAATATTAATACTATATAAAAAACTTGTGAAACTCTTCAATCGCGCCAAATACAACTGTCAAACCAGCAGTTGTAAAAAAACTATCACAACGATCCCACGGTAAGACATGGGTCAGAAATATCACTTTTCTCTGTCATTTGTAGCGTTTTCAAAGCTACCCGAACTGTGAGCGAAAACGATATTTTTGCTCACGAAGTCCCAAATCGAACGGCCCGTATGATCATTTTTAGCGTTTGTGAGTGTTATTTTTGGAACTGATAGGCTATACGAACGCCCGTGTCATAATTAAAGACACCCCATATTTTGGGTCATTAAAATTATTAAAATCGAATAAATATATGAACTTTCTTTTCTTACAGGGAGTCACCGGATACAACACCCAACAACTCATAGAAAGATTATCCCAACTAGAATCCAAAGACATAATAAAACGTGTCGGCTTCGTTGACAACATTCTTATTCTTTCCAAATACATCGAATCGTGGGCATTAAAAATTGAAAACAAGTACATCATAGTAACGCCTTGGCTTACTTTGGATTGTAGAATTCGATGCGATATACTATTAGAATGGGCCGGCGTAATAGTCAACAAGATATTTGAATGTCCTGGATGTTCCATAACATACCTCTCAGAATCGTTCGAATTAATAACATCCCGAGCACTCCAAGACGCATGCATGTTTCTAGCACATGTCAATTGCATCAAACTTCAAACTGTAACTTGCAAGGAACCAGCCCTGTTTTCAGATACTGATGAGGAAACTGAAATAATGGAATTCAATCCTTACGATTCGATGGATAACATTTTAGTGCATCCATTGAGGAATATGGTTACTAGATATGTTTATATTAGGAAGAAGGTATTGGAGAAATATTTGAAGAATAAGTGTACCTAGGTAATACAATAATTGTGATTCATAATTATATAATGTATATAAACTGTTGTAAATAGTTATTTGTTCAAGAAGTGCGCATAGTATTTTAGCGTGAATGCCGACTTTAAAACCCGAGCTAGCGATGTAGTCTAGTATACTAATATACACTAATGAGTAGGTTTTAAAGGTATGAGACCAAATAAATTACTCTCGTGTGAATTACACAGCTTTTATCTCTACCAATGAGAAAAATATCAGTAAGAGTCACAGAATGTAATTTTTAATTTAAAAGCATAATGTTTTTGTAATATACAAACATCATTGAAGGAAAAGTAAGTTCTGCAGATAAAAAGAAACACTTTTGTTCCACACTCACTTTTCCTCAGGCTCACTTCTTCGTCACAGTACTGTATTGTACTGTATCAGCGGGATCGTCCACTGCTGAACACAGCTTCCCCTTTTAAGGGGGTATTTGCCATAAACCCCACGCTTGGCTGGCGGCTTGGGGATTGCGATCCCCATGTAAGATGGCAGTTCTTTAGAATGCGCTGCTGCCCACTTTCCAGTATTTTCCCTTAGTCGCCACTTACGACACCCACGGGATGATATGGAGGTGAAATTCTAACCCGGCACCCCACGGGGGGTTTTCCCCTTCCTCACATTACAGCAAAATTATTTTTATTGCAAGTTTTCAACGCCCTTTTCGTGAAAACTTAGGCTGTGTCTTAATGTTGAAGTTCTGCAGGTCGACGCCGGATCTTAAGCGGATAAACGTCAAAACACACATAAGTAGCAGCGGTTGGCAGTGTGGCCGGAAGTTTTATTGTCAAACCATTTTCAACTTTGTCTCTATCACTATTATGTATTATAGTATAGTATGAAATAATTGACGGTGTAAAACTGTGAGATATCGGCGTAGCACTTTTCGTCACGCTCGCAGCAAAAATCAATTTAGCTATGAGTTTATGAACACCAAAACCGCCATCGTGCTGGAGAATTAAAACAACAGTGTCATAAGGGTGAAAATGTATTTGTTCATGAATAATAAAATTTGCAAAGCATGTCCATACAAGGAGTCAGGGCTTCGTTTATAATATTATCATGTATATTATATTACTGTTAAAGTAAGAATTTGTGTATTTCAAAAATTCGCGCCTGAAACTTTTAGTGATAGATACGTATTTGTAAATAAAAAAATAACGCCTGCAACATGTTACAGAAATTTGTGTTTCATTGTGTCCTATCAATCCAGCCAATTTTGGCCAAAAATTAGGAGTGTAGTTAAAAATAATCGCAGCCAGCATAAACTTTGTAGGATTGTTCAAAACACATTAAATGATATCTAAAAAGTCCTCATCGATCCGACGACACCTGGAAAAAAAAATTACTCTGGGTCAATGGTCACAAAAACGGGGTTTTCACGCTTTTCAACAAGTTTTATCAATATTTAGTCTTGACAAAAATTGTATATCAGATTATCTATAAATAATTACAAAATACTGTTTTCCTAAGAGCCACCGTTTTTGAGATAAATAACGATTCAAAAAGTTGAAAGAGTTGTAACCGTCATAATATGAGCACGTTTCCACGCCACCTTTGGGATAGTGTTATTACTATACTTACTTAGCCCGTTTGCATGCCGCTACGTACTAGTTATTTCCCTTATGGTCATTCTCAAAAATGTTGGCCTTTATTCTTGTTGTTTACATTCTTTGAGGTCGTTCTCGTTCTTGTTCTAAATGGTATTTCTCTTGAGTTGACCCCAAGTATTTTTTTTCCAGATGTTGGATATGAGGACTTTAAAGATTTCATTTATACCTTATTTCAGCTGACTGCAAATTTTTGTACCTTCGGGTGTTTAAATTGACCGGACTATACCTACCTATATGTTCCTCCGAACTTCATGATTATAACAGTGGATATATAAGTGCAAAAGTATCCTCCGTAGTAGTAATAGATGAAAAAAAAAACATTCTTCCCTACCAGTAGATATATGACGTCCGTCACTGGGGCGGGACCACCATCTCCGATTTGTCTCAAAATTTCCAAAATGTTAGTGCTGCATTATTTGTGCTACTTTGTGCCCAAAAAATATTATCTCCATAGTTTACGAGATATTTCAATTAAAAGGTGGCACCGCCAGGGTGACGTTTCGTTTAGCGCGGACAATGCAGCGAGCTGAATCCAGCCAACATAATTACACGAAACTTGGTAAAACATTAGTGCTCCAAAAAATAACACAAAAGAAAAAAAAATAAAGCCATCGTACCTCTGGTTGTTGACATTAATAACTGTGGCCCGCTGTGGTGACGCTTGGTTTCAGCATGGAGAATCTATAACGACTAAACGCATCGACCAATCTTCTTTAAATTTAGAAGATAGGTCTTGTAGTTTTTGCTCGTTTTGCAAAAGAAAAGGAGTACGTCACCACAGCGGTACACCTACATTACGCATGCCCCACCCCCATCGGGGTATGTGGAACTCCCCGGTAGAAGACCGCTATACCTACTAAATAACCCAGCGGCATTCCGGTATCGTCTGTATGGAGAAGGACTGAAACACTGGCAGAGCCTTTACGTCCAGTCCCTCGCCGACGACCGCACGCCTTTACAGTGGAGTCAACACGTCCCTCCCGGCGGGACGGGCCCGGGAACGACCAGAAATACTCGGGCCATTCCCGCCCGACGGAGGTAGAGAATACGAGAAATGCGAGAGTAGGCACCCCCGCGCCTGTCTCCCGCTATTCACCACCGGGAGGGAGAAGCTGACGATTATTCAATCTCCACCCGCAGTGCAATGGCCCTTTGGGGCCTTCGGAGTAAAGTGGCGGTCTCCCTCTTTTGGAGGCAGTCAGCCCAGATAGGGGCCCCGTAAAGGGTCATGCTCTTCCAGATGCCGGCTTACAAGCGCCGGCATCGTCCCCTAGCTGTATTGCAGTCAGTAAGAATTTTAAATGAAACGCCTAACAAATAGACGCGAACCGGACTAAAGTATGAAACAGGCTTAATATTTCTGTCATCTGAAGCATTGATTCTCAGTAATTGGAAGCAGTGATGGCTCAGTGGCATTGGCTATGGACTGCCGTGCAGCAGGTCCATTGTTGGAATCTCGCCATGGGCTTGAGCTTCACAGCGTGGTGGAAGAGCATTTTGCGAATGCCCGCCTGGCTAGCGACCAACCTCAAGTAGATAATCAGTCGCCAAGCACCTAACGGTGTGTTCCGGCAGCTCTCATTGAGAGCCAATGAAATTACAGGCACATGGCTTAACAACTATGTCTCAAAGTGACGGGTGCAGTGCAATTCGTGACTTGTGATGAAAGGCATCTGTTATTGGCATGCAGAGGTTAGTCCGCTTAACATCAGGTGGGTCTCGAGCTTGTTTCGTCACAATAGCAAAACTCGGTTAAGACTGGCCAGAACGGGTCAGGTAGTTCACTTACCATTTGATTTAATCAATCATTTTTACATCGTTAAGCCTGCGTGTAGACGGAGGTGTAGGAACACGCATGAAAACTTTTAGGTACTTACCTATATGTAACAGGGTAAGCCTATAGGCATTTACCAGAGACATTACCAGATTCAGAACTGTGACTGAAGATTTCAAATGGCTAAAGTACCGTCAAAGGTGGCAACTTGACGATCCTTTGTCAACTTTACCACGTCCGAATTTTGTCATTCTTTCGTATTTTTTTCAAAAACGACAATACTTGCGTTGATTTAGATAGTTTGGTAATATTTTGAAATGAGTGGTGGCCACACTAAAGTTTTTTCATAATGGTAACATTGTTATCTATCTCAATATGGCGTCATTTGTAAAAGTGCTGAGAGAACGTCGCTTCGATTTATCGGAAAATTAACACTGTATCGCCTATATCTGTAGCCAAAGGTGAGTAAAATTTGAATATGATATACATAATTTCATTGGGAATATGCTATGATAGTTGGTATTTACTATTAATGTGTATTTTTTTTATAATGTATTATAAACTAAATTTTGGGCTTTGGTAAAGTTGCCACAACGCCCAAAATGGCATCTTTACCACTGCTTAGGGTTGTCACAATTTTTTTATCCGACTTCACAAAAAAGGGACTTTTAGTAGTGTAGATTAGTGGTCTTTATTTTTAATTAATAAATATTTAATGTCTTACCTATGTTTATTCAAATAATTTTTTTAACCTTCGGCCAAAAAAAAATCGTTTCAAGTTTGACATGCTTCTTTTGTTTTCGACTTGATAAACCTGACTAGCTAAATGATCAATTTTGATATAAGTAGTATTTATGTTTGAGAGGATAGATAAAAGTGACACTAATGAAGTTTAGTATCAACCGCGTGTTCAGCACTTATCATTATTTATTAATCAGCGAAATGTTACATTTTTCCATTTCGAGAGCAGCTTATTTTTTTATTTACCCAATCCGGCTAGTTATGCGATCATTATTCAAATGTTAGTTCGGTTAATAAATACTACTTATATACCTATTAGTGTTTCATACGAAAGTTTTAATTTTTCTACATATTATTTTTACTTACAGATTTCACAATGCCCAACGCCAAAAAAAAAACGAAAATAAAACCCTTTGCAATGATTCTACTACTAGTAAACAAGACGATGCCAAAGACGAGACCTATGTTGAAGAAATGAATACCGAAAGATTAGAACTGTGTATTGGGGAGACTGTGCTAGCGCGGTACTACGAAAAGAAGACATGGAAATACTATATAGGCGAAATCATAGAAATTGATATATTGTCAGAATGTTACAAGATATCATACTACAAGACTAATCGTCAAAAAGACGGTATACAGTTTACAAAACCACTACGAGAAGATATTGACTCTGTACCGCACAATGTTATCGTAAAACCAATAGCAATGCTTCAGATATCAAAAGATCCAGATTCATTTGTTCTAATGGAGGATGCCGATGCTGTTTATTTCTTATAAATATATGTAGGTACTAGGTATGTACTAGGTAGGAGACTAAATTTAAGCGAAAAACCATTGTTGGATAGGATTCATAATGTACACCAAATAATAGATAGTTAAAAACAAGTTACTAAATTGAGTTCCTACATGTTTCATTATCGACAACCCTAACCTCTATAAAGTTAGTATGGAAATATAGCATACCCGAGGCAACTTTACCATTTCTCCGATATTGCCATTTCGCGTAGTACTTTTCTTCTAGTTTGAAAATAAACAATGTTATTGAATGAATCGCAATATTATGTGAAAGAAAATGTTTATGGTATCTATACCTTTTCTACAAAATCTTACGACATGGTAAAGTTGCCAAACACATGTCTACTTTACCATCTCAATATTAATGGCTACAAAACTTGTATCTTACGAGTTAACTGATTAAAAACCTATGTAAAATGAGCACAAAGTCACCGTGTAAACGATATTGTCCGTACTTATTATGAATGTTAAAATAAAAAATATTTATTACTAATAACGTCAAAAAAAGCGGTAAAGTTGCCGCCTTCGACGGTAATATAGATTTAGCGATCGCTACATTTCAATACTGAATTGACAACAAATTCATTAATTAGAAAAAGTCGTATGCACAAGCGTCGACCGCAAAAGGCTGCGGTTCTAATCCTTGTCGATGAGAAGAAAAGGGTGCAAACTGGACATCAACGCAGCAGGGTTCCTACGACTGTTGAAAAACGAAATGAACATCGTTGTTACAAATTCAAAGTGTTTAGTTATGGACTGTCAAATAGAATTTTTACCTTAAAAACGCACTTTATTGTCACCCTTATAAGAATAGAAACAATGCGGTCAATTAAAAACTCGCTCGGAACATTTCTGACAATAAGCTCAATCCAGTTATATGTATAGGACATAAAATAACCTTGAATAGAACACAGTTTGATTGTAATTCGGCTTATTTTCACAGAAAATAGTTTTGAAGCAAGTTTTAGTTTGGTAAAAATCAAATTGATCCCAAATTTGCCTCAATAATAATTGATGCCTTATCGTAAAAAAGTAAGAAGAGACCTCCTCAGGGTTGCTACTCCAACATACTCTTTTAGTTAAATTCCTTGGAACTATATAATGTACCCGGCATGGCATCCGCACGAAGAATCATATTAGGCCGGTAATATATTGTACTATCATACTCGTACATATTGTAGATCTGGTGCGTTTCCTGTTAACTTTCAAGCTCCGGCGTGACTTCACAATGTCTGAAATTTAAAATGTCATTTATCAAGGATCTTCTCTTCTATTATTGGTGGAGAGGCATCTGCATAAAACTGTAACGACATTTTGTTTCGTGGCATTCCCGCACTATCTTTGGATCTTTATGTTATGTTCGCTCTACACTACGCTGGATAGTAAGCCAACTGATTAAAAATTGACGGAATGTGATGATAAATTTGACTTCTCGACATTGTAATGAAGAAGATTAATAAATGATAGATATTGTAAGAAACAATTTAATAAATTTTAGTAAGTAAATGATATTTAATCATATTTACACTTGCAATTGTTATTCAATGGTTTTTTTTAATGATTTAGTGCTAATGTCTTTTAAAAAACATGTTTTATTTTTCGCATACTGTGTATACTGCACTTTCTGGAAAGGAGCACTAAACAAGCGTGGGTACATTGTTATTCATGGTTAGTGTTATAGCTGATTGTGGATTGGCTTCCACACAGGTTCGGTAATGGTATTTTTTTTTTATTAATAAACAATACATAAAATACAGGTATGACGCGTTTAATATTAAGTATCTAATGGGGAAGCCTAATGTCCAATTAATTTCACCGAGATGGCGTTAAGTGTTGTTACAACAAGAAGTTAATATGATCTTATTTTATTACATTAGAGTTTGTGTTGTACTTGAAGGTTGAGATATGGGAGTTTACACATTCCTGCGTAATGCTGAAAGTAAGTGGTTAAAATTCTTTAAAAAAATTAAATAATTATATATAAAAAAACTAATTTCATGGAATTTTATACGAAGTTGTAGGAATTTTCATTCATAATAATACTGTGAGATTGAAATATACAAAGAAAAGGTCGTTTTTATAGTCTCATCTAGTTTAGTTTGTATAACGCCAACATAATAATTTAAATTTTGATCAAAGTTGAACGTTTCGACTAGATCAACGTTCATTTCGGACATTTGGTTAGTTATGTCTAGCTAATATAAATGGTAGGTAATGTTAATGGTCATAGGGGTAAGGTAGGTAATGTTATTTTAAATTTTTCAGCGTATTTTTATATCTTCTTCTTTAAATGGCTTTTAAACGCTACGTGGCGTTTAACTGCCAGAGTTAGACTGTGGCCAGTGTACGGTTTAAAATGAAGAATGCCCACACACAATAATAATTACAGTGCAGTTCAGCCAAAATATAGGTTAACTATAGCAGCCGGAAAGTCCACTGCTGAATGCAGCCTCCCCCAATATGAGGGGATTTGCCATAATCCCCAGGTTTGGCAGGAGGCTTGGGGATCGCAGTGTGAGATATCAGATTCTCAGAAAGTGAGGTTAAGAGTTATTTAAAAAATAATATCACAACCTATAAAGGAATATGTTAGACTTATTAGAAATTATTTCAACTCCTTTTTTGGGTGGCTTCTGTGGTGTTGCCACAATTTGGCCAATGCTGAGTCGCACGGATAGAGTGGGAAACAAATGATCGGTATTAATAAAAAGTGCTCGGTTGCTTGATTTTTGTTTCAGGATAACGTGTATTAGAAGATAGGACATCATAATATGACAGGAGGAAGAGCAGGGTTTGTGTGAGATATGGTAGATGTAGAAATAAGCATAGGAAAATTATCACTTCCATGCGAGTTAGATAGCACAGACCAAAATAATTGTGAGGCCAATGATGAAGAGCAAATTAATAAATCTACAGCGCTGGGACGTTGAATTGGTGAAACACCACGAGTTTTTTGAAGCGCTCGTAGAAAGTTGACTTACCTGTTCTCAACTGATCAGCAAAGTTAAGCAACGTCGCGCGCGGTCATGACTTGGATGGGTGACCGCTAGTGACATTACTACTGAGCGTGCACGTGCTTCGGAGGGCACGTTAAGTCGTCGGTCCCGGTTGTTGTCTTAGTATGGCAGTCGTTATAGCATGGTGGTAGGGCATTTTGCGAATGCCAGCCTGGCTAGCTACCACCCTCAGGTAGAAAATCTGTCGGTGTGTTCCGGCAGCTGTCCTTGAGAGCCAGTACTTCTAGGTTAGCCTGAACAACATCTTCGACCACGTCATCATTTACCATCAGGTGAGATAGTGGTCAAAGGCTAACCTATCAGGTATAAAAAAAAAGTAGGGGAACTGTCGTTTAAAATACATAAATTTAGATCATCCATAATATCGAGGAGAATAGAAGAAAAATAATCTGAAAAATGAGAACCCCATAACGAATGATGACAATTAAAATCACCAAGTATAATGATAGGAGGAGGAATAGCAGAAAATAATGGCAATAATTCTGAAATTATAGAAGCATTAGCATGGGGTACATATACATATAAAAGAAATATTTAAAGCTCTATTTCTTTTATTTCTATATATATACCCCATATTGTACGGTAATGATGAGTTTTAAAATTTCGATAACATGTTAAATAAGGTGAATGATAACAGTTCTAACAAATTATGATTTGGGGAGCACATGATTTCAAGGGCGTAACCATTCGGAAGTGAGGAAGGTGGAGTGGCAGACAGCTCGCGATGAGCATTTTTGTCGTAGGATTTTGTTGGAGTTGGACGACGTGAAGTGAAAACAGGTTTTTTGTACGAAGAAGGACGATGAACAGAAGAATTATCAAGGAGAGAAATGGGAGCGGGGGAGGACTTGACCATATCAGCATATAGGCGACGTTTGATAGTGGGAACTCTTAGAGATGCTTCGCTGTAACTAATATTTTCTTCTGCTACAATGGTTTTAATTAATTTTTGGTGACCATGCTCTGGACAGTTTTGGTCAGCAGCAAAATGATTACCCGAACAAAATAAGCATGTGGTTTCATTTTCTATAACCTGACATGTGAGTCCAGTGTGAGGTTGACCACATTTGTTTATATCGACACAAAGTCTGGACGGCGATTCTCGTGCAGTGATATGAATATCATAGTAGACAAATATCGAGAAAACATGGCGAATATCGAGTCGTGTAGTTTTGTGTTATTCTCGCAATATCACTAGCGATAAATATCAAGCCCTAGCGATCGACACGCAACATTGCGATATCGGGATTATCATTATACTTTCTATACACATGAACACAAGTTTATCTGTGGACATATTTTTATATCTACCACTCGCGAGAATAGCATTTTTGTGAAAAGTCGATATTTTTGGGGTATTAATAGTCTATAGGTGACACGGGATAAATATTGAGAATCGATAAATTTATCCCAAATTTGAGAATTGCCCCTGTACATGTCCAAATCTACAACACGATAAATATTTACCGACGGAAGTTGGTAGATATCAACCGGAATTGCGGCGTAGAAGCAGAAAACTTTTTTAGGTAAAATTCTACTCTTCAAAGTAATCGTCACAGTTTGAGTCGGAATCCATACAGGTTTGTTGTCAATGAAAGTTTTTCTATTGAGACGTCTGGCTTTGATAACAGGGCCACATCCTGCTGGGCATTCAATCGAACCTACTAATTCCTCCATCGACCATTCAACAGTAATGCCTCGTATCACTCCCATCCGAGTCAAATGGAAGATGGGAATTTTAGCTTCATAATTGTGAGAGATCAAAAGGAATTCCCTTCATCTAAGAATACATTTGCATCTTTTGCCGAATTAAATGTATTGGCTACTTTATTACGGACGCACGGACGGCTTTAATGCCATCAGAAGAAATGCCACTCACCTTATTACTAAAAAGGAGCTGAGCTAACTTGAGTACTCTCAACGAAGAGCCTGGAGTAGAATCAAGAATCACTTTTGTGACATGAACCAGGAGTGGACCTAAGTCACTGTCATCATATCTAAAATTATTATTTTGAGAAAATTCCGGAACTGTAAAAACATGTTGTAATGAAGACGCTGGGCTTACACTTGTTTTGCTAGGGACTATGTCCTCACTAGCTTAGAAATCCCGAGTACGTTTTCTGGATTACAAAGGAGTAGACGAGTCTATGAAAGGATCATGATCAGGAGGATCATCCCAATTCTCAGGATCACTCATTTTTCCGAAGAAAAATCCGATCCTGCTGAAATCAATAGATACGAGTAAAATGAATGTAAGAAAAATAGACTAACGATATCCAATTCACTGCCAACTGAAAATGAAAGTTTTTTTTTTTGAAAACTCGTACACAAATCCAGCACAAGAGTAGAATTTCTTCACTCATCTTAAAATCAATTTATAGATTTATTCAGCCATTTTGCGTAAAATTGTTTTTAAATATAACGGCGATGTTCGACCATCTTTTTCGAATTCGACAAATTCCATTCAATCGACATTATGTATAACACAAACGTGCAAATTGTCATGCATGCTGCTCGTATCGTAATAATCTATAGTTTTTGTATTGTCTATGTTATTTTTTCTTAATGGTAATAATTTTCTGTAAAGCGAGATATGGACTATGGTGAAGTAGAGTAGGGCAATCTGAAATTCGCCATTTTTACTTTTAGTGAAGGAGAATTTTATATTTGTCAGGCTGGAGAACGAGGACTATTTTGTAAAAAGTGTGTGATTAGTTATAATTATTCGTAGCCGTGACTGTTATTGAAAAAGTTTTAGTTTAATAGTGTGGTTTTATTTATTACTAACGTTTGTATGTAGCGCTACTTCTTCATCGTAAAATTTTGCTCGTTGGTGTGTCGCTTTAGCTAATTCGATGGCTATGATATCGGAATTTTAATCTAAGGTGTCGTTTAGACGTTCTCATTACGAGATAATATTGAGAAAGTGAGGCGACGGTAATAGCAATGAGCCGGCCTCAAGGTGGACGGATTCAAGTCCCGGATGACCTTAGAGAGATCTTACTGGAATTCACTATAAGTTACCTGTTGGAGCAGCCCGGGGACGTGATCAACTACGCGGTCGAGTTTTTCACAAGGTTACAGAACAACAGGACGACCACGATAGTGAAGGGGCCCGTCGCCGGAACACCTGATGAGTCCATAATATCAGATGAAGAAGGTACTGTTTCTCTGATGTATATACTTGTATATCTTGTGAGGATGTTCAGAAAGGTGGGTGGGTAGATGCGGTGCCGTAGTTCACCTAGGTTCATGTCATTTACTCATGATTGGGCTGATAGTTATGGATATGTGCCTAGTTCCATAGTTTGCGTGTGTGCTAGTTTTATAACCATATGAGCAATAAAGTAGATGAGAGTTTTGAGATTCCATTTCAATCACAATTTATATGACCCCTATCAATCAATATCTCATACAATTTACTTATACTGACTTTCTTTTTATAAATGTATTTCTCAATTTTATATTATATCAAACAGATATACTTACATGCTTTACATACATTTTAAGCTGATATAGTTTTGGTAAGTACATAACCTTAAATTAGGTGTTATGATGACCTAATTTTGTACGCACTTACACACACACATTATTAACTAGGTGAGGAAATGTTTACTCTGAATGAATCTGTGTTCCATAAATGAACAGACATACAAAAATGTTATTCTAAACATATATTTCATTATGTCGCTAGATTTATTGTTAAAACTGAAAGTTTACAATGAAACCAAACCAACAGGGCTAAAAAATCCAGATGTAACATATTTTTCATTATGTTGTGTCATTCCTGCATATCCTTACAATCTTAACTCATAAATTCACTTTTTCATCTCTCACATTCCTAGTTGATATAATAAAATTTTAAAAATGTTGAAGTTGATAGTCCAATCAATATATGAGTGCCTAATCGTCTGTTAAGATTGGAAATATAATATATTAATTCAATTTAGAATAAGGTGAGTGAAAAATGATTTGTTGTGTTGTAAAAGAAACTATTGTGAACAGGCATTGACGTTATTGTATCATTAGGTCACATATATAATCCTATATCACCCTAATATACAACAAATGTCACACCCTAGCCATGTGCATTTGGAAATTTTGGATTAGGGCAAACATATCTTGTAAAAGTAAATTTATTTAATGTATTGATTAGTAAATTGTAAATTTACGAGACGATAAATAGTCACGCGGGAGAGCACATGCCAATAGTTTTTCCTCTCATTAATTTGTAATTTTGTAACATAATACGCAGAGCATGCGTTATTGCAAAAATAAAATGTTCAGTACTAGCTTGTGTAGGAATTTAAAATTGTTCCAGCAGGCAGCATCACTATTTATTGCATCAGCACAGTTGGATTCAGATTAAACATGGCAGATTATTATTATTACAAGCATTACCACAGCCTGGACACTCGACTCATTCTCTATACAAATATATAAATATTTTTTCAATACCTACTGTAAATTACCGGTTTTTATAAGTTACCTACTGGACCTACTGGAACTGAAGAACAACAAATAGGTAGGTACTTAGTGTAGGTTACCAAGAATGACTTACCTCCTTTTATCCTTAGGGAATCTATAAAAACTCCTAACCTTTTCTTGTTTAGTTGATAAACAAGCATAAACAGCACAAGATTACCCCATTTTCAACTTTTAAAATACTCGTACAATCGTCACGTCATCGTGCGTACTCAAGTCAGCTCAGCGACAGCTCAGGTGGCGGGATGAGGAAGGCTTGTTTTGGTGGGGGGTGAAGAGTGTCCATTCTATACGTAGTATTATTATATGTTCTATGGCGTTACTCCAGTCACCCGTTTCAATAACTTGTTGATTACAATAATTATATTCAAATGATAGGCATTTGTTTTGAATTAGTTATTTGTTGAATGTAAATTATGAAAAATAGCCATAATGAGCTTGAAAGTTTAAAAGTATTAGCAACATGCCATTAGCTTGACTATTTAATTTATTTGGGTAATGCTACTGCTCCACCTGCATCTTAATCCATATATTAACATGTTAATTAAGACATTACACAGGCCATTTTTACATGCTAGTTTATAAACCGCATTATCAATAGGTACTATTAAATTTCAAGCAATAGCTTGGTTGTCAATTTCTTTGATACATCAAAAGGTTTGAGCTTGTTGTTTAAGAGGCATTTTACATTTTAATGCGGTATACGAAGATTTTAAGCGCTTAATTTACTATCATAGGAAATATCTACAAGTTGTTTAATCATTGATAAAAAAAGAATAATCTGTTCTCTTTTCAGTTAATGTACCAGATTTACAAACATAACATTAATTATTTTGTAGTGACCAATCTCCCGCACCTTGTTTTACGATTTAAAGTACACATAGCCAACTTCAGAGTTCTATCTCTTGTATAAATATTCATCAAATTAACTAAAAAAAAAACTGTGCATCAGGCATATAATCCTGTTGACACATAGTGTACTAGAATATCGATAATTAATCGTCATTGTAGAAAAAAAATAAAGATCTTGCGCCAATTTCCACGAATTATATCAGCAGTTTACCACGATATATTGTGTTTAATAAAGTGTAATTCCAAACAAATATTATATGAAAAGAAAGTCCATTCTTTTATTAATCTGATCTTCAATAAATTGTGATATTAACTCTGTTTTGTTAGACAAGAAAAAATATTTAATATAACTCGAAATGCTTATAAATTGAAATGTACAAGCGCGAGGCGATCAGTACCGCGCGAGCGCCCATCGAGGTAGGACCTGTGTTCGTTTTGCCTTGCCTTGACTTCTTGCCTTTTGACGTTTCGTACGCGGAACGCTTAGACGCAAGTTTATAGTGCGACCACAGAGTTTTGATCATGTCTTTATTTTTTTAAGTAACAAACTATACTCTATATTTGTTGTCCATAATATAAGTATTGTTGTCTTGTTAAGTAACTACATCTTTAGTTTCTGTTCATCCATTGTGTTAAAAAAAGGAAACGTCACAATTATGCAGCCTTATACAGCGTTATTGGAAAAATGCTAACAACCTCAAAGGGTTGACTTCTTCTTTTTGGTCTGCTAGTTTTTATATTATTCTAGTTTAAATTAGTAACTCACTATAACTTTTGTTTTAGGAGGATAAGATGGCAGGCGAATAATTGATTTCCAATACTTTTGGATTCAGTTTATGTCTATAAGTGAACACAGTGATAACTTCAGCTGGAAATTAAACTACCTTCCTCATTTGTACAAACCGGGATACCAGTTAGCGGTCGATAGTCGTATTTACAAATTTACCATAAAATCTGCGTAAGTCCGACTTTCATAATACAAATGGTTTTCAAAAGGATGCATCCTTGCCCATACAAGAAAAAATCCATATTTTTCTGAGATAACGGAAGTATTTTGAATATTTTGATGAAATCTGAAACCAGCAAAAATTACATTTTGGCCCCAAAATATTACGTCATTACATATAAATCTCGTAACTACGTCAACAGTTATAAACCTAGAAAACCGCAATTTTGCATATGTATAAGTCATTTTTCACTCGATACATTTTGCAACGCAAACACTTACCGATGCAAATTTGCGTATTAAATAATCTCGTAACTAATTTTAAACTTCAAAACCAAAAAATCTGAAATAATACAGGTGTATAAATTACATGTAAATAATAATATCAAAGAAGGACCAAAGCCGTAGGTGGTATAGTTTTTCAGAAAAAAATATTGCTCTCCAATACAGTTTTCCCGCCAAAGTTCTTAAAACAATTGGGTTGTTTTAATCTTGTTACTTTAAAATATTTGGCGTAAAAATCTGTAACAATTCATGGCTAAAGAACATTAGTAAATTATCATATTAAAAGAAGAATCGAAGTTTTAGGTGAGTTAGTTACAAAAAATTAAAATAGCAATTAAATTACTATTTCCCACCATTTTTGTCGTGTGTTCAAACCCCATTTCCAGTTTTTTTTTTATAAAGAGGTGTATTATCATTTATTTTCAATAAAGGAAATAGTGAGCATAAGAGTATATAGTGAGGATGGCATTAGTATCAAGAAGTATATACGTTGGTTATAGATTGCATCAAAGATATTCGATTATAAAACAAAAAAACCTCAAAATCTGTAAATATATATTTACATTTCGCTGTTTGGTCTACTCAAACTAAATGGATGAAAATGTTATTTTTTTAATGGTATAGGTGATATATTGTGGTATGGGAATATGAGGGTGACTTGTTTAAGTAATGGAAAACCAAAAACGTCATGGGACGTTTGTGGTTGGTACTAAGTTGTTTTCCGGATGCACAGAAAAATAAACCTCAATCCTATGCATGGTCATTATAGCAGACAGTGTTAACGACTGGATATAGATACTGAAGAGTGTGAACGAAGAAAATAGCAATTTTTGGAAAATTTAAAAGAAAGAGCTTTTAGTCCGCAGCTTTTAATCAATCCCGTTACGTCAAATATTTATATAATTTTAAGCTGTATATTTTTTTTATTATTAAAGTTTATTGTTGCAATAAATGATTCAAACATATCTATTTTTTATTCATCAAAGATGAAATGTAAATATACGATTCACGATGTAGGTTGACTATTTAACCCATTGATATCTGCGATAATGATAACAATAGAAATTCATTCATAAATATGTACATGCCTACTTCTTTTCTATAACATTAGCAAGTAATCGACAAGAAATTGATTATTTACTCATGCCAATCACACAATTTTTAAATTTGCAACTTACATTTCTTTATTAATGAGTGCTAGTATCAAAATATTTTACTCACAGTCACGCTATTCCGTCGTCACTTCTTTCGCTTGTGTAAGCGATGCGCTGGCATTTACCTAAACTTCAGTAGCGTGATTTTGTGAAATGGCTCTTAAGTATGCACTAAGCAATGTTGGCTACATTAATGCTGTTGCATTGCACGGGGCACATGTGGAGTATAAGAACATAGATGTATGTATGTTTTTAGATCCATTAAAACAAATACAAAGAATCTGTAAAATCAGGAGTAGTAATGCATTTCATCACTGAGAATCAACTCATGCTGGCAGAGTAAAATATAACTAAGGTGTTGCCTTAATTAAGATGTAGTTAGTGTTAACATAAGTGCAGGTGGAGCAGTAGCATAACTGCAAAATAAGTTAATACTCTTAAAGCTAGACTTATTAACTTGTCTAATTTAGATGCATTTGTAAAGAAAAAAAGGCCTATAGTTTCGTGTCAATTCTACACCTTCGATGGAAACTACACTAGACCCTTCCTCATCATTCTTTGCACTTTATATGAATGTTATAGAATATTTTTTATCATTATACTATTTGCATAGGAAACATTCTGGCAATGATTATTGCCTGAAAGTTTGACATAATGCTAAAATCATACTATTTTGATTTATATTACAATGCACAATCTTTTATCTGTTGCATACACAAAAGCCTTACTGTGTAACTAGGACTGCATTTTTAAATATGGGGTGAATGTAAAACTTACCTGTGTCTGTTATTTCATATTCCCTCTAGGTTACTAGAAAATCAAGTAACTAATCACTGGACAGTTGAGTTTGTTTAAATAGGGTGAAGGTTTTCATCTGACAGGCGGCTAACTCCCACCTTGTATGAAACCATCATAGAAAAGCAGCATTTTGTTTCATCCTTAAAGTAATCATAGGTAGACAGACTATCACTTACTCCCATTTGTCTCAAACAATATTGCATGTAATCCTACTTAATGATGGGAAAGAATAATTGAAATATGTATCATAAATGTCATAAGCCAGTTAAAGATTGATATTATATAACATTATCTTTTTTTTAAGTATTTTCCGGACCCGCAAATGTAACTCTGGTACTAAATTCATTCATTGAAACCATTTTTATTGTAAAATAGCGAACATCAACTTTAAATCAACTGCTAGGGACTAACTTTTAAAAGATGCATTAATTTGACGGATGTAGTAACTGGAACATTAATACTTCTGCGTCACATCAGAGCATGGGAATGAAGTGAACAATTGGTTGTGACATCATCAAAATGTTGAGCATTTCCATTACCCATTGAGGTATAATATTTAGCTGTAAGTTCAAACTGATATAGAAAACTTAAGGACAGCAAAAGGTTAAAAAGGAAAAAGTACTTCATGTTCATTTAAGTTACCAAAACAGAAGAAAGTTAGTATCAAAAAATCCTGAATAATCCAACACAAGTGGTACTTATGACTTAAAATATTAAAAAAGACATTACATACTGAGCTCTGCCTATCAAGGAAAATATGACCCAACATTGGTATTTCAAAAAAGTAATAATAATTGTCATGGAAAACCAGAAACAAACAATAGTATCAACAAATACTCTCAAACAAGCCACTAGTCCCCTTGGGTGATCCAAAACATCAATCTCTAACAAAAAGGAACAAAAATCTTATGATTGCAGGTTTAAGCACAAGCATCCTTAGAAAAAAGGCTTTGTATATGAGAGTTACAAAAAGCCCTAGGTGATTTAAAATCGGGAATACTGGTTATAAGGAAGCTGTAAAAATTTAGGAATGTACAGACTACATACTATTTCAGAAATGTTCAGTAGCCAGCAAAAGAGCAATGCAACAGGATTCCTATTTATCTTCCACAAGTGGTTACCATTTCCTAGTTAGACTTTGAAAGTCTGAAGCAGTGATGGCTCAGTTACATTGGATTTGGACTACCATGTGGTCAATAGTTCGAAACCCGCCGCGGGTTTGAGCTTCAATGCATGGTGGAAGTGCATTTTGTAAAGGTCCGCCTGGCTAGTGGCCACCCTCATGTAGAAAATCGGTCGCCAAGCACCTAAACGTGTGTTCCGGCAGCAGTGCTTGAGATCCAGTAAAATTACAGGCATATAAGACCTAACAACTGTACGTCTCAGTGTTTTAGTCACAGTGCAATTCGTCGTAGACAACATGCATCTGTTATAGGCAGAGGTTAGTCCACTTAACATCAGGTGGGCCTTGGGCTTGTTCTGTCACAATGCTTCACATACCGGCTCGTGGATGATTCTTATTTCAGTCATTCCACAGAGAAAGAAAGATATTGTAAAATTACAAAGAAAGGAAAAATGTAACTGCAAATTAGCCACAACTTCTAATTCTAGGTTAGTCTGCTTCAACCATATCATCACTTACCATCAGGTGATATAGTGGTAAAACAATAGTCCAAAGCTAAAAAAAAACCTAGCAACAATTGTAAAATTGGTTTGTTTCTAGCTCAATCCACTTTGGATATAGATGTTGCTTCGTCCCCTAGATGGATAAACAAGAAGAACGAAAGGATACGAACTACTAAATTCACTATCATCACAGTAGCTCATATTAGCAGAGCATGTCCCAGCCCAAGGGGCGGGTGGTCATGGGTTAGAATCCCTCTCGTAGCTAAAATATTTCCTATTCTTGTAATTTTGTAAGCTTCTTCACTTAGCGGGTGTTAATGCTAAAATGACAAAGAAAAAAAGATATTTTTATTTCACAAAGACTAAGTTTGCTTACTATAATTTTCCCAATTTATACTACCCAGATACTACCTACTAAAGAATTTTGTAAAGCACTAAAAGTGAGAAACATCACCTAACTGGGAAATGTTAGATCACTTGTAAAAGAGCATCTTGATGGATACTGAACAATTGTATAGTCAGCTATTTTGAATCCAAGTAACATTCATGATTATCATGTAATGACGTCTCTTTAGCACGTGTCCGTCTTGATGGGTACCACTGCAGTGTCAGATATTCTGCCTGGAAGCACTATTTGCAAGCACTGCTATGTGTAGGCATGACGGCCACTTTAGCGTGAAATTACTGGAAGAACGAGACATAAGAACTAACATCTCTGAGCGATGAATGCAGTGCATTGTCAAGTAGAACGAGAAATGTGACACTGCAGTACTAGACAGGTGTGCGCTTACTATTAGGTAAACAATTTATCTATCTCATCACTTCATACTCTGCAAGATCTCCAACAACTCTTAAACCACTTAAATGTAGTTGTGGAAGACTACAGCCTAAGAATGAACATATCGAAAACTAAGTACATGACATTAGGAAGCTCTCTTAATGAAAAATGGGACCCACAGAAGGAGATATGTACAAGGATAGAGATAGCAAGAAGAACATTCATGAAAATGAACAAGCTATTCATCAACAAAGACATAAACCTGAAACTCAGATGGAGAATGGTTAAGTGTTACGTGTTATCTGTATTCATGTACGGCGCCGAAGGCTGGACCATAAACAGAGCGATAGAGGCAAAAATTAACGCATTTGAATTGTGTCTATACAGAAGAATCCTAAAAATATGGAGAGACCGAATAACTAATATAGAAGTTTTACAAATAATGAAGAAAAATTATAACTTTTGGAAACAGTGAAGAAGAGTAAAATTTCATATTTTGGACATATACATAATAATAAATATAAAACTAAAAGGAAAATACTGGAAGGTAAAATAAAAGGACACAGAAGTAGAGGAAGAAGGAAGCTGGCCTGGATGGACAATATTAAATGCTGGACAAATATTAATTACATTGCCATCCTAAGTAGGGTAGCACAAGATAGGAATAAGTTCCGAGAGTTGGTCGCCGACGTCCGATGAGGACAGGGTACACAAAGAACAAGATCACTCCATTAAATAAAACATTGAAGAAAGTATATAGAGACAGACTGTAAGCACTCCATGGATTTACTTACCGTGTTGATGCTGAGTCAATTGTGTCGAAGAACAACGGGAAAGTTAGTATTTTACATTATTGACTGGTGTAAATCAACAATATACCAAAACGCCTGTAAGGGTTGAAGTTTATTAACACAACCTTTCGCCAGTTACGTGATTAGGTCCCATGCGATATGCATGTCATCAACAGGCACATTTCTACCTTGTCTTTGTCAGGAAAACTGACAGACATGAGTATCAAATCTCAATGTCCTAACATTGAGATTAAAAAGCGATTTGTTATTCAACCAAATTAGTTTAAAGTGTACTTTTTTTAGACGAATGCCCAAAAAAAGATAGTTATGTTCTCAGGGTTCATGTATGTATGTTTATGAGTATCTTTATTCCATCATAACTTCTAAATGGCTTAACCGATTTTAATGTTTGATATATCATTAGATTAAGTAACACTAGGTACATAAATAAAAAATAAAACACAAACTGGTGGATATTAGACACCATATTGTGAAAAAACATGTTTTTCTTCTTCCAAACCCATCTAGTGGGGTATTAAAATGATGGGCTTTAAAAAACTATTCCATACTTGCAGTTTTTATTTTAATGGAACAATAAAACACTTAACGAAAACCAATTATTTGCTTTCGGGTTTTTTGCTTTTTTAATGAATTCATATTTAATGATAGCAAATATTTTAAAAATATTTGTTATCATTAAATATGGATTTCCGCAAAGTAACGCCTGAATCTATTTATTATCTGAATTCATACTTGTTTATTTGAAAGTACACTATAAAATAATTACTTACAAATAAGATCAAACATTTCATAAAGATTGAAGTATCATTTCTTCAGTCACCATAACTTTGAACCGGGCAGGGTTCTAAGGTTTGAATTCTGCCCTGAGCTTGTGCTTCAGACTATATTGAGAGGGTATTTTCTGTAGTAATTCTAGGCTAGCCTGGACAACATCTTCGACCACATCATCACTTACCATCACGTGAGATAGTGGTCAAAGGCTAGCCTATCAGATATAAAAAAAAAGCTGTCGCCAAGCACTTACAGTGTATTTTGACAGCTGAGTTTAAGAGCCAGTTTCTAACCTAGCCATTACAACAGTTTAGACCATATCATTACTTATTATCAGATAAGATCATTATCTTAACCATTAAGTCTCAAAGGCTAGTAAGTAGTCTAAGTAACTAGCCTAGCATTTTTGTTTCTATGCAGTTTATATCTTCGATTTATCTAGGTATACTGTTAACATTTGTTGCTATAATTAACTTAAACTTGAAGCATAATGAGAGACAAGAAGTCATAAATTATACTTTATAACACGATTAACTGTTCATTAATAGCTATAAACTTCGATAAGGCAATTCAATTCATTATTGAACAAAACCAGCATTTTTTATATTATGTTAACACTAGGTATTTCCTATGAGTTTGTTTTGCCAACACGTAAACTTACGTGTTATACTCCCTCATCATTGCTTGTTTATTTTTTTAAACTCTTTGAAGTTTTGTAATGATGAGTAAGGCTTATTTTTCCATGTCCGCAGCTCAGTTTTACTACTTGAACTGAACCAGATGGTGACCTTTTTATAAGAACATCTTTTATTATTAGCTAGCTGTATGTTATAAATGGTAGGTAGAAATGGCCAGGTGCTAACTGGACCTTGAGTAATATTTGTCAATAGTATTAATTGTTCAAATGAGAATGACAAACAGAATGGTGGCATAATTTTGAAGCACATATACTGAAGTGCCTCATATTAAAAAATATATTTTTTTTATTCAATAAATGGAGCAATCATATTTTCAATGTAACTAGAACCAGTTTTTGTTGTGAATCGTAAACACCTGTTAGCAGTGATGTCATGGTCTCTACTCTAAGTACAATTATGTGACTTAACATGGCTTACTAGATTAATCCAAGAATCCACTTCATAATAAAGGTTATGTTGTTGAAAAGGGCAGTAAATCAGTTTGTAAAGTGATAAGCATTATCTTTATGGTCTTCTTAAGTCAAGTATGAAATGGAATGGAGTAATGCAGGGCAACAGCAGTTCATCTAGTTTATACAATGGTACATTATTAGGTAACAGTTGGTACATGGATATATTAGTATGCGTCACAGTGTATTGAAGATTTCAATGTGATGTAAAGGCAATTCAAGGATAGAGTCGTTGAAAATCAATACCTTTCGTAACTTATCTATGGTGGGATCTTAATGTTAAGAAACCGTGCGTGTACACAACTACACATTAATGCAACTTGTTACACAAGGAATGCTACTGCACATATTAATTAATAGCACAGCACAACTAACCGACACTCGCTCTAAAACAGTTGGCAATACTTTTGGGCATGGTTGAATTGACTACATATCAATCAGGCCATATATATTGCACCAAAATAGTTGTAAATATTTTGAACTGGAATCTTTACTTGTAGGTATGTAAAATGTTAATCAAATATTAAATTGTCAATAATGTCGCTATTAAACTTCAAATAATGGAACGGTAAACGTAAAACAGAATATTTATGCAACGCATTCTAAACAAACTACAATCTAAATCTCATCACGTTCAAAGATGAGATGAGCAGATATTTTAAGAGATATTGTAAGGTTAAAAAACTCCATCTAAACCTATTTAACTATTAGCTACTTCAACTTTAAGTAAATGGCCTCTATGGGGCTTCCACAATTTTGCCAATGTCATGTGAAAAACACTGGAACGTTGGCTACAAATTACCTAAGGCAAAATAAGGAGTTATACATGAGGTTCATTTAGTTATACACATATACGTCTGAGCGGGATTCACGTACAGGAAAAACAGCATAATAATAGATTGAGGAAAATAATGTGTAGGTTCTTAAATTTATACACGCTTTTAACTACAGAACACGCATTTGTACTATATTAATTATACATTGATCACACGCTTTAAAACAGACTGACCCCCGTCCATTCTTGAGCTCATATTAAATTCTTAGTAATTGTTACCTGACATATACCCTTCATTCATTATATTGTCGCGTTATTCAGTATTAAGTGTTTTATATTCTTGTAACTGTTAGCAAAAATTGCTGCTAAAAATATTAATCAACATATTTCAGAAGTAGGTATACTATAATATGATTATCTTACGCAGTAAAGATTATAAAAGTTTTGTAATTACAACTTTTTTATGGAAATAGCTAAAAGGTTGTAGTGTTTTCATGAAATACCTACTTCGTTAAAATGCCTTGATTGGACGCGTCAGCTTGTAAAGGGATGAAAGGCTTGTAAAATGGGCAGGTTTGCGCGTGTGGTTTTTAGCCCACGACCCTGTAGTAATAGTAAAATTTTAATGTGTGACATTTTGGCTTTGTACACCTTATTTTTGTGCATACTTGTATTATATACAAACACGCTATTAATATCCGAGGTAAATGCATTTCAAGTCATTAATCCTTTTTAGTGAGAGCATTGTCCTACCCCAGTTTTGGTAAATAACTCATCGAGTTGTCTGCAGAATATCTCCCTTACGAAATATCACGCTATTCGTGTAACACCAACCGAAAGAATTCGTGTTACTGACGTCAAACATTAATTTTAATTTCGTGTGATTCTCGCGATATTTGTTTTTATGGAGTATGACGCGCAGTGCTCCGATGCTAGCTTTTTCAATGTATTTTCCAAGACTAATCACTCAAATAAAATAATCTGTTACGTCATTGTTACCATGCGATATCAGCATATCGTGTAAATCTCGGTAATTTATCAAAGGGCATTTCGATAATCAAAATAAGAAAATATTATTCAGGTGCTCGATGCATGATCGTATGTTTCGGAAAGAAATGTCCATAGTCCGTTTTTAGCTTCTTATCGCAGGATTGTGATGATATGAAAGGGTGTGACAAATTCTAAGATGAGTGTTTTAGTAATAATATACCCAACCTTATTCTAATTATTGTCAGTATCAATCATGTCTTAAAAATCTCCCCAAGGGGTCGAACTAATCGTTGCTTAGTGCGCTGACCAAGGAATCTAAACGACTAACTGTTCACTAGATGTGATAGAAAATCTGGAGCATAATTAGAGACAAAAATACTCTGAGTACTCTGACCTTCTCGTAAATTGTGTGACTGACTAGTACACTCTTAAATTAGGGTTTTGTTCTGCATGTAAAGTCAGCTTTCGGAGGGGAATAGGTACTTGTAATTATTTTCTTTGAATAAAAATAATTAGAAAAGAGCGGAGCCTACAGCAATACCTACTTAATGCCGTGAAATTGAAACGGTATGTAAAAAGAATAGTTAAAGATATTATAAAAAATAATTTAATTTTTATTACAAACGTAGGTAGATAACGCTTAAGGCATTTTCCCACTTCAAATATCTGATTATACTATTAAAATGCAGAGCCGCCGGTGGCGCGCTTCAACAACCGGCGCAAGTCGGTATTCGCTGAGACGTATGACCCTGAAGAAGATGACTCGGACGAGGGAGCACCAGTGGTCTTCCCCAAGTCGGACGCGCAACGCTCCAGGCTTGCGGACGCCGTCCGCAGTATCCTGCTGTTCCGCTCCCTCGATGCACAGCAAATGCAGCAGGTGAGCTTTATTACCATTTAAGTTTAAGCATAGCTTCCCAAGGAAGTATGGCATTTTGCGAATGGTCAGACCTCAGATCCAGATGATTCGGACGAGAGAGCACCAGTGATAGAGTGCGACATTCTGCGAGTGAAGAGAGAGTGTCATTTTCAAGCGGGAGACAGTCCGCAAATGTTACATACCGCTCTGAGAGGGTAAGGAATAAGCTTTAATCCGGGAAATACCTAATGTTTAAATTTTAATATATATTTTTTATATCAAAGCTATTTCTGTGCTAGATGTATATGTACGTACCATCTTACTACATTTATCCTATGCATGTGGGGTTGGTACATATGTTTTATCTATCAACATACAAAGATTTGGCATCGATTTTATGGCCTTCTGCGTTTTTGACGCTAATCCCCCTTGTGAATGTTGCTGTAGGTATACCCTTCAGGTCAAAGAAACTAGTTTCCTGATCTGAGGAATATCCGCCACTTTTCGGTTGAGATCAGGGTGTTATGTTGGTAAAGGGTTTGCGCTTAAAGTGACCTCTAAACCTTACTCACTAATGAGTCGTTGCTGATTTGGCTTTTTCTTTTCCTTAGTCTACTTTAGGGGCATACGATATCCTATATATGCAACTGTCTTACATACTTAAGAATAGTCACATGAATTAAATATTTCGTCAAAACAAGCCATAAGCAGCCACAATTAGCAAACTTTGAAAAAGTTGCAGTGAAAAAGCAATACACAAAAAAATTTCGTGTAAATGTTTCGGGGCTCGTAACCTTCAAGTTAGTTATCTCTTTACAAATTTGTAACGATACAAGCTTTAGTAATGAACAAACTAATCGATATCATCCTTAGTTCTTGTCGTACCTAAAACTTCAACTATGGGAGTGATCACCCTTCGAAGTTTGTGTGGAGAAGTGACCGGCCAATTCAACCTAAAATACGAGTTGCATAGGTTTTGATAATTTTCTTTTGCACTAGTTATAGAGCTTCTATTTCTTCGTTTAATTTCTTCTACTTGGTCTATTTTAAATCACATCCATTCCATATCTACTTCCACACCTATTCTAGCAGCAACATTTAAGTTCAAAAGACTTCAGCATTACGAAAGAGATTTAAAGTGAAATGAGTCTAAAAAGGAAAATTTTGAAAAAATAATGTTTTAGTAAGAGTGTACGCCTGACGTATATTTATAAATTATATAATATTTTAGAGGATATGACAATTACTACGCCTGATCCAAACACTCGATTCAATAAAATTGCTCTCAAAAAAAGAAAATTTCATTTAGTTATGTTTTGTGTCTCCATTTTAAATCGTATCAGTACAAATTTTATTTCTTATTATTATGTAGCAAACCATGTGATAAAGAACCTGAAAGATTTTTCCGCTTTTAAAAAGCTCACATTTACATGTATTTATTTTTAAATGTTCACTTACTCTTCATATTTAAATATTATGTACTTAGTTCTGATCGCCCACTCGCATGCTCAGTCCTTCGCCCTCAGTAACTTTTTTCAAAGACCAATGCATCTTAAGACAAAGGTATTTGATGACGAATTTTTTTTGAATAATTATACCTTTTATTACGAAATTTTTCATCGTCAAAGGAATAATACTTACCAGATGTATCTACCTAAAACATGTAGTTCTAGTTACCTGACCATGAAGGGGGCATTGCTAGCTGCTAACAAGGCCAGACATCTTTGTTAGCCGGCCTACACATGAGAACAAGTTCTTAGATTATAAGTTACTGTTTTCTAATCTGTAGCCGTCGTGACCTATTTGCAAATAATGTGTTCTCTCTGAATTATTATGAACTTTAAAACCTCGAATGTATTAAAAATTAAGGTAACTAAAGTTTTAAAGGTGGTAGGAACTTTTGTGGAGGAAGGAATACCTTTTAAGTGGTAGGAACTTTAAAGGTATTGGTAGGAACTGAAGGCAATAATTTAAATTTGAAACAAGTTTCGGCTGAAAAATTGCTAATACTACATCATTGAAATAGAACCCTTGACCGGGTAGGTAGGTACCATTCTCAAGGACAAAATCTGTCGCTAAGCCTCTTACGGTGTGTTCTGGCAGCTGCCTGCCTGTCCTTGAGAGCAAATTCTCGTTCTTATCTAGAATGGGAAAATAAAAAAACCTACTTAGTTACATCATAACATCTTATGTACATTGAAATAACAAACTATACAAAAACCCTAATAACGTTTAGAATATGAGAATTCTTATGTATTTTATTACAACATAATTAACAAGTACAAACTCGGTATATGTTTACTTTAAGAGGTTACGCGTTTGTAGTGTTCAATGGCTTTTGGTAGAGTGGTCGCAACTTCAACCATACTACTCAAAAGAACTGCAAAGCATCCTGGTAGGCTATTTTGCTTATGGTCGCTTATCATAACTTGAATACACCACCATTTGCTTGCAATGACAGCTGTCGATTTTATCCTTGAGGATGGTACGTAGTCAGTCTAGGATTCTATTTCAATAATGCAACGTTACCAATTTTCAGCCGAAACTTGTTTCGAATTTAAATTATTGTCTTCAGTTCCTACAGGTGGTATATTTGTTACCGTAGAAGCTTCTACGGTACCTACTGTTGATCCGGAAACGCAGCGGCCGCAGGGAAACCAAAATGCTGAAGCTTGGGTCACAGTACATAGAAAGAAGGCAAAAACTAAGTCCTCCACCACAGCTACTGTTCCCCCAACTTCTACTACGGCGGCGGTTGCCTCTGCCAAGGTGATCGGAAAAAAGGCGAATAAGAAGCCAACTCTTACCCCACCACGGTCTGCTGCTGTGGTGATCACACTGCAGTCTGAGGCCGTCAATAACGGGGTGACATACGCTCAGGTCCTGGAGCGAGCTGAAGAGAATGTCAACCTAGCGGAGCTGGGAATTACATCTGTAAAGTTCCGCCAGGCTGCGACTGGAGCAAGGGTCCTTGAGATCCCAAACTCACAAGGCGCCGATAAGGCGGAAAAGCTAGCCGACGAACTGCGCCGTGCCTTGACCGGAGTAGCCGATATTGCCTTGCCAACGAAATGCGCTACTGTCCGCATTTCAGGCTTGGACGATTCGGCCACAAGAGATAAGGTGGTTGCTGCCGCAGCTAGGGCAGGAAATTGTTCCCAGGATAAAATTAGGGCCGGACAAATTCTTCCTGGTTCTTCAGGACTGGGCTCTGTGGTCTTACGATGCCCTATAGCCGTAGCCAATGGGCTATCCACCAGCGGCAAGTTACAGATCGGCTGGAGCTCGACCAGGGTCCAGATGCTTGAGCAGCGCCCTCTCCGCTGCTTCAAGTGCTTTGGTATCGGGCATACCAGACCGATGTGCCCCTCAGACATAAGCAGAAATACTTTGTGCTTCCGGTGTGGTTGCGAGGGGCACCAATCGTATGGGTGCAAAGAAGTTCCACGTTGCGCAGTATGTGCTGATGCAGGGAAGCCTTCGGGGCATGTTATGGGGGGGGAAAAATGTAGCCCCCCCCAATACTAAGGGAAAAGTGGCCTCTAGGTCTCAGACCAATGCCGCAGCTGAATGCCAACCGGCATCGCGGAGAACTAGTATGTCAGAATGAATAACACACCCCGCCATATTAGTTTTCTGCAGTCGAACCTAAACCACTGCGCTGGGGCTCAAGATCTTCTTCTACAGTCCATGGCGCAGTTCCGGATTAATCTTGCAGTGGCCTGTGAGCCTTACTTTGTGCCTTCACAAGCCCATTGGGCAGGAGACTTGGACGGCACGGTGGTCGTCTTAAAGAAAGACAACACCGGATCCCCTCTCTCAGTTATTGAGAGAGGTTCAGGATACGTGGTGGTGGGTTGGAAGGAGTACGTGATAATAGGCATTTACTTCTCACCCAACCGTACACTGGCCGAGTTCGAAATTTTCCTCGACTCGGTAAGAGCAGCCATTGGCAGGTTGTCGTCGGGACAAATTCTTGTTCTTGGCGACTTCAATGCCAAGTCCCAAGCGTGGGGGAATCCTGCCTCTAACGGGCGTGGTAGGGCAGTTGAATCGTGGGCGCTTCTCTCTGGTCTATCCCTTCTCAACAAGGGAACAGTTCAGACCTGTGTGCGACATCTGGGAGGTTCTGTGGTGGATCTGACATTTGCAACCCCCGCTGTTGCACTAAAGGTCCGGAACTGGAGAGTGGTGCAAGAGGTGGAGACTCTGTCGGATCATCTATACATCCGATTCGAGATCTCGACCGGTCTGGAGCATACGCACTGTCGCAGAGGCCACAGTGTTTTTCCGCGTTGGGCCATTAGCCGGCTGGATCGGGAGTTGGCCAAGGAAGCTGCAATAGTGCAGCGCTGGAGTGCTCCTGAAATCCTCGAGAACGCCACCCCCAACGAGCTTGCGGACCGCATGCGACACTCCCTGACTGTCATTTGCGATGCAGCCATGCCCAGAGTCAGACAGCGGTCTCAGAAGCACCAGGTCTACTGGTGGTCGACGGAAATCGCCGACCTCCGGGAGGCCTGTGGGACGGCCCGCAGGGCTTATAAGCGTAGCCGCAGGCGCAATGGCACTGATCCTCAAGTAGAGGATCAGCTGCAGGAATCCCTCAAACAGGCATATGGCCAAGCTAAGAATGCTTTACGGCTGACCATAAGCCAAGCCAAATCCCGGGCTAAAGAAGAGATCCTCTTGGACCTAGACAGGAACCCTTGGGGACGGCCTTATCAAGCAGCGCGGAAAAAACTTTCCGCCCAAGGCCCAACACTCACTGAGACCTTAGAGCCGGAACTCCTCCGGAGAGTAGTGACGGAACTCTTTCCTAATAACGCGGGCCACATCCCCCCCACGATGACTCCTATTACTCTGCAAGACTCTGAAATCTCGGAGGAATTAGAGGACGCTCCCCTTGTTACAGGGGGCGAAATAGGTGCAGCTTTGTTCCGGCTCCGAGGTAAAAAGAGGGCACCTGGACCTGACGGCGTCCCTGGTCGAGTCCTGTCTATTGCTTCGGAGTTCTTAGAAGGGGGGCTTCGAAAACTGTTTGATCGGTGCCTCCGGTCCGGGCAATTTCCGGAAAGTTGGAAAAGCGGGAGGCTCTGTCTGTTGCAAAAGGGCGGTCGACCTCCGGACTCTTCTTCGGCATACAGACCTATTGTGCTACTGGACGAGACAGGTAAACTCTTCGAGAGGATTTTGGCTGCTCGTTTAGTCCGGCATCTGGAGGAAGTTGGCCCCAACCTCTCTGAAGCCCAGTTCGGTTTTAGGGCGGGTCGCTCGACGATCGATGCCCTAAAATCTTTGAAAGTCCTCACCTCAGAGGCAGTACAGAAAGGAGAGGTCGTCCTGGGGGTCTCGCTTGATGTGGCGAATGCTTTTAACAGCCTTCCATTTGAGACGCTGAAAGCGGCACTTCAGTATCATGGAGTGCCGCCCTATCTAAGGAGGCTGTTGGAGTCATACCTCAAAGACCGAGAGGTGGTGTGGGAGGGCGCGGACGGAAGGTTGTCCCGGCGTCACGTCACCTGCGGAGTTCCACAGGGTTCGGTACTGGGTCCAGTCCTGTGGAACGTCGGTTATGATTGGCTTCTGCGAGAGCCAGTTCTCCCTGGGATGGGAATACTGTGTTACGCAGACGACACTCTCGTTACCACCCGGGGAAGGACCTATGATGAAGCAGCGAGACTAGCTACCATCGGCGCAACCTTGATGGTAGACCGGATTGCCCAACTAGGCCTGAGGGTCTCCTTGACGAAGACGGAAGCTCTACTGTTCCATGGTCCACGAAGAGGTCCCCCACGAGGAGCAACCATCACTGTGGGAGGTGAGATCACTAAGGTTCAGACCCAAATGAAGTACTTGGGTCTGGTGCTGGACGGCCGCTGGAACTTTGGGGCGCATTTTGCCCAAATCACCCCAAAATTGACTAGTGCCGCTGCAGCCCTCGGGCGCTTGCTGCCTAATTTGGGGGGACCCAGTTCCACCTGCAGACGCCTGTACTCTGGAATAATCCGGAGTATGGCTCTGTATGGGGCCCCCATATGGGTCGACGCTCTCACTGCAAAGAATAGGACCCTCCTGCGGAGACCACAGAGGGTCATAGCGGTGAGAGCAATCAGAGGTTACCGCACGGTCTCATGGACGGCAGCTACACTTCTAGCGGGTGACTTTCCCTGGGAACTTCAGGCGGAAGTGCTCGCGGAAGTGTATGAATTCCGCGCGGCTATGAGGGAAAGAGGTGAACATCCCGGTCCCGAAGAGGTTGTGCGAATTAGGGAAGCTGCACAAGCCGCCCTGATTCAGAGATGGGCCGAGGACCTTCAGTCGCCAACAGCCGGTCTGGTGACAGTGGAGGCGCTTCGTCCCCATCTTAAGCCCTGGCTATTAAGACAGCATGGCTCCCTCTCTTTCCGAATGGTGCAGGTACTGACCGGGCATGGGTGCTTTGGTGAGTACCTGCACCGGGTTGCGAGACGGGAGACAACCTCCACCTGTCATGAGTGCGGCGCGCCCGTGGACACGGCGCGTCACAACGTGCAGGAGTGTGCCGCATGGGAATCCCAAAGGCGCACTCTGACAGTGGAGGTCGGTAATGACCTTTCGCTGCCGAGCCTGGTAAATGCCATGCTCGGCAGCGAGCTGTGCTGGGCAGCAATGGCCTCCTTTTGTGAAGATATCATATCACAAAAGGAGGCTGCGGAGCGGGTCAGGGAGGAGAATGTACTCGCTGACCCGATCCGAAAAAAGAGACTAGGCCGGAGAAGGCGCCGCTATGCGTGCCTTCATTCGTCACCCTAGACGAATTGTGTGTGAGTTGGGGATCACAAGTTGTGTTGGGTCTAGGGACCCACCAAAAGCGGGCCAATACAGAATGCAATGAATAGCGTCGGTGCGGCTGCGGTAGAATGCTACAGCGAACCCGCGCCGCCCCACACAGACGCCGAGGGATAATCGCTGGGTTTTTAGTGGGTATACCGGGCAATATGCCCGGGGAGTCTCACATAACCACGCGGCCTCTGCCCACGCCCCTCAAGAAGCCGCGTGGTACGCGGAAGGCGTTTTCCCAGCGGAAAAAAAAAAAAAAGGTGGTATATTTGTTGCCAAGCTCCTAACGGTATTTTCCGGCTGCTAACCCTCAAAGACAGTATCTAAGTTCTAAGTCCAGCCATAACATCTTCGACCAAATATCATTATGAGATAGCGGTCTAGCGTAACAATAAAATTGTTCACAGCAGTAAAAAAAAAACTTTGTTTGTCTCTTTGTTATCACATCACACCTTTGAACCAAATGCCCCATTGAAGGATTGCTTTAACCCCTACGATTCAAAGGTGTCTGGGTATCCTTGGGTAAGATGGTAATTGTTCAGAAGGCGCTGCATCCACCTTCTGGAATTTTCCCCTAAGTCGCCTCTTACGACTCAAGAAGATATAGGGGATTGCAATTCTAGCCCTGCACCCCACGGCCAGTGTTATAGCTAAGACTTATTATTCTTCAAGTTAAGACTAATTTTATCTATAGTTATAGCAATTAACATTGCCCGTTTGTAACGATTCCAACAGTACGCTCTATTTTCATCGCAAATGGGAACATGAAAGACAGTCCGTGATTAGTTTTCTCTATTTCAGAAATACTTTACGGGCGTAATGTACCGTGCAGAATCAGTTGGCATTCAATATTATAGGGCCACAAATACAAACGACGGCCATCAGATGCTCCTGGCGTCAACGCTCTCGTCGCGCTACCTAGACATTGAATCCCCAATAAAGTTCCCGGCGAGGCGTACACTTGGCTAGCCAAATCCAATCTCATTAGTTTGCTTCCTAAACACTTTTGATGGCACTGCGTCCATAGAGGACAACCTAGTTGAATCAGTCGCGGTAGAAAAGACATGCTATTTGATTTTGTATTCCCTCGATTTTGTTATATCAGATGTTAAGCCATAAAAAAAACTTTAGCGATTTGCCTTGCAGCTTCCAGAGCATCTCCAACGAACCGTTAGGAGCCATCATGGGGCGGTAGTAGCGTTGGCAGCGTTTTTCTCACGCACGCTCGTTGCTTGTTTTCGTGGCCCTAGTATTACATTGGCAGACTATTATTTGTTGGCAAAGCCGTGTATGTTGTATTTAGTGAGCAACTACTATACTCGGTAGTCAGAAAAATCAAATCTTCTTTTCCTGAAATATGCTGTGGCTTAGGATATTATTTTTTTAATGTTGCTCGGTGAGCTAGATAGATAGATTAACTCTTTATTGAACACCTTAAACTAAAACAAAATTAAAAATATTAAGATTATAACAGTGAACAATTGGCGGCCTTATCGCTCAAAGCGATCTCTTCCAGACAACCTTGGAATGGAGAGGAGTAAGTTTTGACAAGGGATGGCGGTGTACAATATACTTATTAGTAGGTATTGATATTTATACATATCTACAATACAATATACAATATAAATAATAAATAAGGTCTTACATAATACATATATACATACATACAAAAATATATACACATGTACATAAAAATACAAATACAATATATAAATATGATATTTACATGCTTGGAATTTATGCTAGCATGACAGGTAAAGAGCTTTAACTTGGGTTTTAAAAACATTTAAGGAGGGAGCTCGCTTGGTATCAAGTGGCAATGCATTCCAAAGTCTGACTGCCTCAACCGAAAACGAACGGTCATAAAACGAGGTACTGTGTGGAGGGAATTTAAGCATAAGATTCTCTAATGACCGTAAAGAAAGAGAATTAGAGACGTTAAGATATTCAAAACGCTCTTTAAGGTACTGGGGTGAAGAAGGGTTGAACAAAATATTGTTGAGAAGAGATAGGATGTGAGCATTCCGGCGATATCGTATAGGAAGCCACTTGAGCTTGGTGCGAAATTCAGAGACGTGGTCGTATTTGCGCAAGCCAAATATGAACCTTATTGAAAAGTTTTGAAGACGCTCAAGTTTGTTAAGCTGGTCCTCCGTAAGGTCTAAATAGCAGGCGTCTGCGTAATCGAGAATTGGTAACAAAAGAGGCTGTGCAAGCGCAACTTTAGTGGCTGTTGGCAAAAAGTTTCTCAGTCTTCTGAGTGAAACTGCGGCAGCAAACGTTTTACGACTAACGTTTTCCAATTGTGGGATCCAGGTAAGGCATTCATCAAAAACAATCCCAAGATTTTTCACTGTTTTGCTGTACGGAATTTTCACACCCTCAAAGAAAACATTTGGTAAAGTGTCCCAATCAATTTTACAGATAATCCGTGAAACTGCCTATAATGATTACTTGGGTTTTGAGTGGATTTACTCTTAGACCGTGTGATTTGCTCCAGTTCGAAATGTTACATAGGTCATTATTTACAATATTTACCGCTTCATCTAAACGGTTTAGTGGGGCTTGGGAGTAAATTTGGAGATCGTCTGCATAGAGGTGGTAGGAAGAAGTAAGACATTGGATATAGTGTTTATAAAAATTGCGAAGAGAATTGGAGATAATACGCCACCTTGAGGCGCACATGCAGTGATATCACACCAAGAGGAGACAGACTCATCAAGGCGAACCCGCTGTCGGCGGCCAGACAGATAACTGTCAGCTACCACACGATTAAGTAGAAAATTAGTCGCCAAACACGTATCGGTGTGATCCGGGAGCAGTCCTTGACAGTTAGTACCTATTCTATTATATAGGTTATACTTATATAACCTACTTAGTAATAATAAGTATATACATTAAGTTATTTTTTTATGCAATTGACAATTCCGTCAAATTTTCCTGCTAAGCCAATATGGTTGTCTCTATCAAGGTTTTTAGGGAAATAATACGAAAATAACTTTTTACAATCCAAGATTCAAGACACATCTTCTTTAATACTTATATTGATTCCATAGTAAAACATCAAACACTTTATATAAATTGTTTATTTGTCACATCACAAAAAAGTGACAAACCTAGGCGGGAGCCAGCTTGTTGCGGCACAGAATAAAAAGAACCAGAAGAATAACTCTGCGAAGCAATTCCAATAAATAAGCGACTAGCTACGATGCAATAAAGTGCACTTCAGCTCACAAAGCACGGAGTACCTCATATTTATATTCAACTGAAATGCGTATCTCTTTCTATCGCATAGCTCTGATCTCTTCTGACGCGGCACGCACCATAGAATAATCCCGTCCGGGCGGATACGCCGATGTTCCTGTAGCTTTGTACCTGAAGTGCGGAGCCAGGCCTGCATGCGGCGCGGCGTCGGCTTATACGCAAACATTAAAGGCGTTTAACCACTATATGTTCCCTACGCTGTGATTTTGACGACCACATCACACACTGGTGGTGGTAAGCGAGGTTTCTCTTAATGCCCACCAAATACAGTGCAATGCAATAACTCTATCACCACGAGTTGGGTCGATCCCGCTGTTTCCCGGATTCTGTTAAAATGCTCCACAGGCTTCGTCCGCAACTACTTATCATCCCATCGAAATATAAAATTACTTTGTCGTCTTTGTTGAGAATCTTATATATTTGGCGAGTTAGGTATGTAAGTATATACTGGCACAGATTACTCAATATTAGCTTATGTTGTAACATAATGGATCAAGAAGGATGTAAATGACGCAAGTTCACTTCCCAGTTTCCCACGATCGGGTGATTTGAATAAAATTGAATTGGAGATGATTATATAACTTAGTTACATACTTCAAGGTTGTTTGCAAGAAATATTTTCTTAACAAATCAAAAGGTGTCCTTGACTAAGCAAATATTACAAAATCACAAATATACGATAGGAAAAATTTAAGTCATGTGTGGGATCCGCGTCCATCCACCCTAGCTCAATTGGTTAGAGCATACCGCATATGTAATCCGCATAGCAGGCGTTATTGCAAACCTAACAATATTAAAAAAAATAAGCAAATATTATTAAAATAAAGTCATAATTTGTGACAGCTAACTATCTTATCAACACGTGTACGGTCGCTGATTGTAACTCAGTAATATCCAGGTATACCATTATGTCGTCAAGCAGTTATGAACATACTTACTGTAATCAAGAAATAGAAGTTGAGGTTAGCTAGTTAACTTATAGGCAAGTATATATATATATTAGGTACAACTTCAGTCTCGGGTGTTTAAGCAGTGCAGTACTGTGCAGGTCACTTACAGTATTAGCTTTATTTGTAAACGGCCCTTCCAATATGCGGTGACGCTCAAGCCCGTGGCGGGATTCGAAACATGGACCTGCTGCATGGCAGACCATAGCCAATGCCACTGAGCACTACTTATTTTGCTGGTTTCGTCGTAGTTTCTCATGAAAAATGCAAAGAATGTACTAGAGATTGTTTCTATTGACAGGTCCTAGACGCGATGTTCGAAAAGCGGTCGGAGCCCGGCGAATACGTCATCAGACAGGGCGATGATGGAGACAACTTCTACGTCATAGAGAATGGAATCTTTGACGTCATCGTGGCGGGCGATGATCGCATCGAAAAGGTAATTTTTTTTATATTCAATTACAGTGCTTACACCATCAATAAATTTTGACACAATCTCAACACCGTCAATCTATACCCAAAGTTGGTATCTTTATCATTCATCATCATCATCATCATCGCTAGCCAGGCGGGCATTCGCAAAATGTCCTGCCACCATGCGGTGTAGCTCAAGCCCGCGGCGGGATTCGAACCATGGACCTGCTGCGCGACAGTCCATAGCCAATACAAAAAATCTATACCCATAGTTGGTATGTTTATCATTAGAATGCAATTTTGATTATGCAATCTACATAATTTACCAAAAGTCAGTTTCGCAGGAAATAATCCTTTCCGTACTGTGAGCGAATCTACGGCTTATATGATATCCTAACAAATAACAGCGGTCTCCATACAAAAACTGAGATTGCTCTACCCTGAAAGTGGTAATACATATAAACATTAAACTAGGTGTGATAAAAGTACAAACTCTATAGTAAAATAAAAATAACAAAAAATTGCCAAGTATGAGTACACCATGCGCTATGAATTCCATACTAAAATAAATAAATAAATCTATATATTTTAATAAATTATACTTATTATAAAACCCCACAATATTAATTACAACATCAAACGTGCAGACTCATTCAGCTCGAAATACAGCATTAAATACAAATCAATCTATTAATTCAGTAATCTGCAATACAAATTAGGCATCTCCTGCCCTTATGTATTCCAAAGGAATCGGTGAATTTTGTTGGGGGCTTTACGTGGTAAAATCAGACATGGGAGATCGTACTAGTAGAGAATAATCTTCTTTGACGCTGTACCAAATGTATTTGTTATGTTTGTGTGTAGTTTGTAACGAGATGTGTGGGTAAATCCGCGTCCTCTTGTTTGGACTATTTGAACTGTAAATGCCGGATTTTGCCAATGATGACTGATTGTTTCCATTATATCCAATCAGACTTTGCTTACGTCAAACATTTGACAGATGAAGGACATCTGAAAAGTTATATGGATACTCAGATGAGTGCCAAGAAAAATCCAATATGGGAGACAAAGTAACATACTTATGTACGTTTTTTACGATCTGCGTAATAACGTTCACAATTGCAAAATTTATCTCCTGCAGCAATCGTTCTACGCGACAGAATGACATGTTATTTCATGTCTTGTTATTTTCTTAGTGCAAAGGAGTAAATGTTTTTTTTTTTTTTTACTTTTGCCTAATAATCTTAAGAACTAGAAAACAAATAAAAAGGTTATCGACGCTGAAAATAGTAAATAAAAATACTGTTTTTAGAAATCTGTACGTTTGGTTTGCTGTTTAATCACTGAGTATACATTCGCAAGAATTGTGGCACAGAGCAGAAATAGCCGCGCGTCACCTTATAATATATGATTGGAGGCAATGTCAAGAAAAAATACCTAAGCAGAAGCTAGCAGAGGGAATGTGCAGAGCTCCGCAAGCAGGATCTCAAGGATTTATTACATCCAAATTGAACGCCTTAGTCTAGTCCTCCGATGGTCATCGAAAGTCCCTGCTTATAAATGCCTTTTTCGGCCACCTATCCAGGTAGCTTGCCGCTGAAATCTGCTTATCTAGTTGACGGTTTTAAGACAACTACGCAAGCTCTAACCCCTAGGGTATTTTCGTAAGTATTGGTGTATAAAAAAGCTATTTTCTTAAGACTGTAGGTAGCGCTACTTCAGTAATATTCATGGAAATAAAACTATCAAAGGGTTCCTAAACAGATCGTAAATCTTAAAACGCGTATACTTATTTTCAACGTTTGCTTGCCTAACAACCCGCTGAATACAACTAGCGCGATATAATATCGAACGAGAGTACGCATGACGTCACACTTGAATGTCTAATATGACGAACATTTTAACTGACAGTTAGTAAGCTTTCGCTAAAGGTTAACTATAGGGCCGACATTTTGGATACTAAACGCGGAGTCTTTGTATTGTATTCCTTTGTCGATGGGCTCGCTTTGACTGAAATTAATACGAATTTATTGGTCCGCCACTGGTCAGTAAGACTGTACTGTACTGTATCAGCCGGATTGTCCACTGTTGAACACAGCCTCCCCTATTAAGGGGGTATTTGCCATTATCCCCACGCTTGGCAGGCGGCTTGGGGATCGCAGTGTAAGATGGCAGTTCTTTAGAAGGCGCTGCTGCCCACCTTCCAGTATTTTTCCCTTAGTCGCCTCTTACGACACCCACGGGATGATATGGGGAGGTGCAATTCTAACCCGGCACCCCACGGGGCCACGGGGGTCAGTAAGACTACATAATGCTAATTTATGTAGGACGATTAGGTACATACAAAGTCTGTATGTTTCTAATTTTTGTGCACATGATAATTCTGGCTGCAGTGCCTGTAATGAAGCCTAGAACAAGGCTTAGTTTCTCACTTGGTAGTTGTAGCAGATTATTTGTAAGACTTTTGTTCAGAGTTTGCATTGATTTAATATCAAATCTTATTTCATAGGTATTGAACCTTTCCTTAGTGTGTTGACACAAATTGTACCGCATTTCCATTGGTAATGGTTTGAAAAGGCTAACTGCGTCTTCGCTATCCTGTCTTTTTATCCATTTTAGCCTAGCCTCTACCATGGTATTACCGTATGGCTCTTGGTCCATGTTAGCATTAACGGTGACACTGTCTTCTAAGCGCATATATCAATGCCGCTCTGTCCGTAGTGGAAAGAAGATAATCCTCACATTGGATTTCTTAAATGGGCGTCACACATAATATATATGTCCCTAGCAGCTGATAGCAAGCCCACTGTCTATGCTGGCATTTCTGTTATGGTCTGTATGAAATCTCAGCCTCAAAAGGCCTTTAAGATTTCATTTTCCGTGGTCAACTCACCAGATATCAACAATAGGCAACCGTAAGTGAAGGCAGGTCGGACTATGCTTGTACATTTATGTCCATCAACAGAGCTTCGGTTTAAAACCCGAGTCTTTCCGAACTGCTCGTATATACATCAGAATTTTTGTACTTTTATTTGTGATGTGGGCAAGATATTACACCACAGAAGCTTACAGTCCAGCCACATGCCTTGATACGTAACCCCCTCTATTCAAGGTCGGATTCGTTTCAAACTTTCAGAAAACATTAAATTATAGTCAAAATTACACGAAACGTCCTCGTATAAGATTTTCGGGTGAACAAACTATTTTTATGTTCTGGTAGTTTGTGGCGTTTGAACCTTTCTACTACGTTATGCCCGTGGGTAACGGGCTAGAATATCATCACCTCCCCCCCCCCATCTACAACCCGTGGGTGTCGTAAGAGGCGACTAAGAGTAACAGACCAGAAGGTGAGCAGCAGAGCTTTCTGAGGAACTGATATCTCATACTGCGTTCTCCAAGACGCCTGCCAAGCCTGGGGATTATGGCAAACCCCCCCCCATTATGGGGGAAGCTGTGTTCAGCAGTAGACAATCCGTCTGAAATAATAACTACGTTATGGCATTCTGCATTTAGTTGCCAGAGATTTGGCTCAAATAGTCCAGAGACCAAAATATCCTACCGTGACCATGCCTTGTTTCAACCAGTTCATTCGCTACTTCTACGCATAGAAGGGGTGACAAAACGCCTCCCTATGTACAGCCTTTCTTGACAACGGCAAGTTGTGTCACAACATTCAATTCTCGCTGATCATATATGATATAAGAAAGCATATAAGGGACAAATCTGTTCAATCTAACATCCCAATTACTCCCTATTAGCATATTACTCTGTCTATCCTTCATATTGGAACATGTGGTTTTATCAATGTCAATAAATGTATCTAAGTATGACTGCTTGTTTTACGAAGTGTTTTGTTGCTCCATATACCTTTTTTGTGGGTCCCCCATTACCCACCTGAGCAACATACACGCATAAGGGGGCTACGTTGACCTAATTAATACCAACCGCACACTCATTAAATATGTATCTGCTGTAAGTTCTGGGGCAGCGCGGCGGCTGGGACTCATGTTTTCTTTTTAAGGTCGTAGAGCCTCGCATAATATAGACTCAAAAATGAATGATTTGGATAAGAGCTGATCACTGCTGTAGCCAATATTTAAAATTACACAAAATTACGATACACTTCACGAATCTTGCATAGAACACTGCTCACGATCTAACGTTATGTAACTAGCACCCTGGAAGTGAACTAGTCCTCACAATCTCAGAGTAACCTACAGTGAGGACTAGGGATTACCTCTTATCACTAAGTTAATAGTGTACAGATGTACATACTTGCCTAGAGTGAAAACGTACTAAAAAGACGGAATAAATGGTATGTACATTTTCCTTCTCAATATACAGGGTGTCCCGTAAGTAGTGGACCAACGGGGTATGGGTGATATAGATAATAACTATTATCTACCAAAACCACTAAAAAATATTGTTCTAGGTCTTATAGTTTTAAAGTAATGATTAATTTTAATAAATAGGTGAAATTATCGTCTTATGTACACACATTTTATAATTCTACGAAATCTATCACTTATTTTTTTGTTATTTTTAATCTAGGCGGTTAAGAATACATAGGTCTTTCTAATTAAAATCGTATTTAGGTGTAATTATCATTAACATGAAAATTAAAAAATAAAACTAGTGCAATTTTTACATTTCAAGATGCTCTATGTGGTGTTTGAGCTAAGCTGGTGTAAAAAAATTTATTATAGCCTAGTGAAACTTTATTATAAAAACACCTACATGTCATGCCAATTACAAAAAAGCATAATACTGTGGTTTAAATAAGTATTTTTCCTATTTTAATTACTATCAAAACCAAAGGACTTTTTTGCAAGAAAATAAAAAAAATTGTTAATAATGGAAAAGCTTTTATTACACATATTTTTCTTACATTAAGTGCTCGAAATGCTTTCCTCTAGCTCTTATGCATAACCAACATCTTCGTATAAAGTTTCTTTGTAAACTTTATACTTTTTTTCTTTGTTTTATTTTTATCTTTTCACTTTTTTTTTTATTTAATTTTTTCTTTTGGTAGATAATAGTTCCCCCTATCACCCCACACCCCGTTGGTCCACTACTTACGGGACACCCTGTATAGATTAATAGATGTATTTGAGCAAATAAATATTATTATATTATTAATTACGTCTGAGCAATATGTTTTTGTTTGTAAGGACGGAGATTTTTTTTATATCTTATTCCTTCTGTCGCTGTATAAAAATGAACAACTGATTTATTTTGCTTAAATGTAGAATACTGCCTTCCAGTGCGAATGACGTAAGATGACGCTCGACGCTCGCGATTGCCGCCAATGTCACGCTATCAGAGAATGTGTGAATTCGGAGCATCATTCTAAACATTATGCGATGCGGTTATTATGTAAATGACGAAACTGTTCATACGGTCATCACGTGCATTATGTTTATGTAATCATATCAACGTAAGCATACTGTAGCTAATCGTGGTTGTGACGATTCACAGATGAAAGGAAGTGGTCGTTCTAATAGCTCGAGCTTCTTGATAGACATACCAGTGGTAGTATTTTGTGTTTTATTCGATGAACATTATCTGTGCATATAATAAGATGAATATATCTATAGTGCAATGTATCGTTAATCACTATGAATGAACACTTTCAAATACATTGTGATAAAAACCCAAGTTATTTTTAAAAGTGTACCTTAGATACATCTAACACAGAGATCAGAATCTGCCTATTTTTTATTTTATTTTTGAGCGCTCGAAATTAAGTTTGCTTAGCTGTTCTTAACCGATCAGCAAAGTTAAAGAACGTCCGCCGCGATCATGAGCGCTTCCGTGCTTCGGAGGGCACGTTAAGCCGTCGGTCCCGGTTTATAGGAAGGCAGTCGTTATAGCAAGGTGGTAGGGCATTTCGTGAATGCCCCCCTGGCTAGCTACCACCCTCAAGTAGAAAATCTGTCGCCAAGCACCTAACGGTGTATTCCGGCAGCTGTCCTTGAGAGCCAGTAATTTTAGTTTAGACCAACACCTTCGTCCACATCATCACTTACCATCAGGTGCGATAGTGGTCAAAAAGCTAACCTGTAAGGCATTAAAAAAATTAGAACCTTAAATTATTATTTCGTAGGTAAGTATGTTAGTAAAGAGCATGTACATATGCGTAACGTCGCGTATGTGAGTTACAGGACAGTTATACAGTTAGTATCAATGTCCAAATACGACGGCATCGGCACATCATACATATCTCGTCATAACGCCCCTGTTTATTATTCAGAGATCTACTACGATTGAACGAATATTATAAATATGTAAAGAATAATGTAAGATCTCTAATGTAATTTAGGTATACACTTTTTTTATTCACACCTAAAGCTAAAGTAAAGTAAAACTGCTAAAGTCTCAATGAAATGTATACGCTTTTTACACTGGTTATAACTGTAAAACTGCTAACATTTCATAGTAATGTATCTTTTTACACTGTTGCATTAAAATGAAGGGACATTTTTATTCGTACCCAGAGGTATAACTGTAAAACTGCTATAACATTTCAATGTAACGTATAACCTTTTTACACGTTTTTACACTGATGCATTAAAATGAAGGCACATTTTTATTCGTACCCAGAGGTATAACTGTAAAACTGCTAACATTTCAATGTAATGTATCTTTTTACACTGTTGCATTAAAATGAAGGGACATTTTTATTCGTACCCAGAGGTATAACTGTAAAACTGCTAACATTTCAATGTAACGTATAACCTTTTTACACGTGTTTACACTGTTGCATTAAAATGAAGGGACATTTTTATTCGTACCCAGAGCTGCAGCTGTAAACATGCTGAAGTCTCAATGTAATTTTTTTTATACCGTTTTTACTCTGTTTCATTAAAATGGAGACGCATTTTTTATTCGAATCTAGAGATATAACTGTAAAACTGCTAAGGTCCCAATGTAATTTGTTCAGATTGGTTTTACACGTTTTACCCTGTTGCATTATACTGAATTAGGGCGCATTTTTTATTCCGACTTAAAGTTCTAACTGTAAAAAATTGCTTTGGTCTCAATGTAATTGATAGACGTTTTTTTACCCGATTTTACACTATTGCATTAAAATGAAGGGAATTTTTTGTTCATAACCAGAGCTGTAGTTGAAAAAGTGCTAAGGTCTCATTGTAATTGATATTATTTTTTACGTGTTTTTATTCTGTTGTATTTAAAATGAAGGCATATTTTTCCTCGACCCTAGAGCTGTACCTGTAAAACAGCCAAGGTCTTAATTTATACATATTTATTACACGTTTTTACCCTGTTGCATTAAAATGAAGGCACATTTTTATTCGTACCCAGAGGTGTTACTTCAAAGCTGCTTCGGCCTCAATGTAATTTATACGCTTTTACACTTTTGCATCAAAATGAAGCATTTTTATTCAGAGCTGTAACTGTAAAACTACACTTTTATGTCGCAGTTAAATCGTTAAATACATCTCGTTAATTTCGTTTGCTCATTACACTGACAACAGTATATATAGCAACATTATAATATACAATGTAATATTTTATAAGATATAATGTTGCTAGAAATTGCTCAGCTAAACCAAGTATATAAATATAAACCATCTTACTTTTAATCTTATTACAGGCATACAAATCTAAAGACAAATATATGATTTAGGGCCATTTTTTTAGATATCCACAACCAATTTAAAAGTAATGTTACTTCTTTTATTTTTTAAAGAAACGTTCGTTTGTTTCAAATTTGGTCGGTCAACATTTTACAGTCTAGAAATTAATACATTCAAATGTTTACCAATTCAAAATCATGTCATTTAAATAATTTCACAATAATGTATTACTATTGTTAGAATTTACCAGTCAAAAACTCACGACTCTTTTTTTTTGAAGTCGACAAGTTTGTAAACCTTTGGCAGTTTGGTTTTTGGTGATACAATAGTGGCGTTATACAAGAGACGATCCTGTACATAAGTGTAGCACTTAGACATAGTTTTCATACCTCATCCCGTGGTAGTCGTAATAAGCAGTAGCAGTGCCCTCTGAGGGACCGTTTTTACACTGCGATTCCCAGAATGCCTGCCAAGCGTGGGAATTAGGCATACCTTTTAGGTCCTTTAATGGGGCCGTAGACAATCCAGCTGATACAGTACAAAAGGTAGCTTCAATCTTATGATAAAAAATGTATTGAACATCGCTTTTTTTGGGCCTTAACATTTCTGTGTGTTTTACCAAAAAAATATGTACCGTAACGCATGATGTGAAAATTTTAAACTTTGGTGACAGGTTACATTTTTAGAACTTTTTCTGATCTTTCTGCGGTAGATTGAAGAATGGCAAGCTTTTCTATGATATAACATTACCTATTTCAGAGGTATAGACAGGCATGTTGATAAATATTAATACTTTTACAATATTTATGTATATTTTTATAAACCATTGGAGCACATTGTTTTTTTATGGCCCGGGCGTGAATCGAACCCGCGTCCTCCTATTTCGCGCCGGATGCCTAGTCCACTCGGCCACCTGGACACGCTCTTTAGAGCTGAAACCTAGCGCTCCAATCGTAGTACCTTATCCGTGAGGGGACGGTACGACGTGTGTCATGTATACTTGTATAGTAACATGAGTCATCATTGGCTACAGTAAAAAAAATAGACACTGGTTATTTTTTATTAGGCACAATGCTTTTATAAATTTGTTAACTCGCCTAAGTGTTATTAATATGTTATTGTCTCTAATAGCTCACTAAATGCCAAAACAATATTTTGTTTTCCTGCTACGGTCGATTGCGAAATAATTGAGTGTTATTTGACTCTGTCTCCAAGAGGATGTGATTATGGAATGGTTATCATAATGAAAACTTACAGTTATTTACAAGTACGAAACAGTGATGAACACTGGTATTCACCACGGTTGGTTTGGTATCAGAGCGCTATGAGTTAACCAAAACAAAAAGAAAATCCTTTCAAATGAAAAACTACAATAAAAATAAGGATAATAACAGAAAAAAATACAAAAATTTGACTAAACTTCACGTGTTTAATACCTGTAAACATACGTGCATAAATACAAAATAAACTTTTTATATCCTGACCATCCCCAACCTTTATTTATCTAGTCTTAATACAATAATTGCCTGTGGGGTGCCGGGCTAGAATGTCATTCCCCCATCTCTACCCGTGGATCTCGTAATAGGCGGCTAAGGGTAACACACCAGAAGGTGGGCAGCAGCACTTTCTGAGGAACTGGTATCTCACACTGCGATCCCTAAGCCGCTAGCCAAACGTGTAGATTATGGCAACCTCCCCCCTATATAGGGGGAGGCTGTGTTCAGCAGTGGACTATCCGGCTATGACAGTAATACCATAATAACACATACTGACAAAATGTCAACCAATTTTTTATAACAATTAAAAGATCCTGTCTACAGTCCTTCAAAGGTGGAACGGACTGATAGACGACGTATATTTCCAGTACGGTACGGGACCTTACAAAAGTTGTCCTTTTGTACATGTAGCTACAGTATAGATAATATCTGCAGGTGGTCCACACATACGAGGGTACGGGCTCGTTCGGCGAGCTGGCGCTCATGTACAACATGCCTCGCGCGGCGTCGGTGCGCGCGCAGACTGCCGGCGCGCTCTGGGCCATGGACCGCCACACCTTCCGCCGCATCCTGCTCAAGAGCGCCTTCAAGAAGCGCAAGCTGTACGAAGAGCTGCTCGAAAAGGTGCCCATGCTGAAGGCTCTGCAGGTAAGACTACCACTGCTCTACCATTTCAGATATTGCTCAACTGCTAGGATAAAATCAGCGCTCGCTTAGCTTATGCTCCATAATCGTTTTAACTTCCACCGCATCCTGCTTAAGAACGCCTTTAAGCAGCGCGAGCTTAAGGAAGAGCTGTGCCATAAAGGTGTCCATGCTGAAAGCTGTGCAGGTAAAGCCACTGACGACTATTTTAGACATTAGGCACTTACCTGCGATGAGAATATTTGCGTTCGCTTCGCATACTTTATGGAACACAAACGATTAGTCAGCGTGGAAATATTTATAGATCATGTAGGGAATATTCTCCGAAAACATAACATCATGTATGTAGTATGCTCATCTCAAGTAGTTTACCCGACCAAGCTCTAAATCAAAAGCGTTCACCTCAAGGTCGAAAGTCGCGTCTGTAGCGGGATATTTTTTTTTCTATACTATTATGGTTTATTAACTACTGTCTATGTTTATTGTATTAATGATCACGGAATTCGCGAAACTAAAAGAATATGAGCACATTATCTCTTTAAAACTGATTGAAGTATTGAAATATGTTGAGAAAACATTTACCCGTCAATGAATCCATAGTATTATATATTATATTATCTTAATTGGAAGATGTACAGGATAATATTCGAAACTCGTGTATCACATGATTAATGGGCTTATTCGTCAACTGGCGAGCGTGAAACTCGCGAGTGAGCGCGAGTTGGCACCTTCCGATTTAACCTATTTTTATTGTCGTCAATTCGCGCGCACATGTAAAGTACAGTCATATACAAAAGGATAAAAACTAGTTAAAAATCGACTACCCAAGAAAAAGAGAGAGATAGATATATAGAAAATATCTTTATTTGACATGTCCTGCTTTACGTATACAAAATAAAGCCACTAAGATGTAAGTTAGCACAGACGAAAATATGGAACTGGTAGTTCCTTAATAATTATTAACAATATCACAAATCAATAATATCAATAATTTGGTTTGTTGCCTGTAATTTAAAAAATTAACTTACCTTAATTTTATGTGCCATGATTATTGATCTGTTTCGTGTCAATTTGTTATTAGTTGTTTTTCTCACTTGACACCATAATCATAATATCAGGGGTCGAAAATGGTCAGTAAAGGCAGTGAAAATCAGTTTTTTTAACTTCGGTCAGTAAAAGTCAGTTTTTTCTGAAAATGGCCGGTATTGTCGGTATTTTGGAAGAGCGCTTTCCTACGTGATTACCGTGATTTATCGCCAAGATGAAGAAGAATGTCAATATTGTAGCCATCGACGTTATTTTCGCCATTTTTTGCCTGTGTCATGGTACCTAGTAGCGAAAGGATAGGTAATGTGAATTAAAGACTCTAGTGATGTGGTTTTATCCAGGGGGTTCACAATTCAATTGCTTGTCCGGTAATTGATATTTGAGGACATGGATTACGCGTTCCCGGATACCCCGAGCTGTTATTGCCACGAACCTATTCATTCCTGTGGTAATAGCATCCCTTCCCATAAGAGAGTTACTCCGCTTACCTAGAACCGCCATTTTCACACCCGCAAGAGTTACCTTTAGGCTATGTAAAGTTGACTTTTACAAGTTATCTATTGCGAATATTACTCTGTTAGAAACACCCTTATTATAATACATATCAGACATTAAAGTTAAGGCAGTAGGTCAGTATTTTTTAGGCTTACAGTCAGTAAAATCTGTATATATAACTGTACAATCAGTTTCGACCGCTGTAATATATACAGTTTGATATGTATATGTTTAATATGGAACATAAATTTACCACGCAGTGTGGGATGCTAATATCACATTTCCTCGAAATTCGCAGTTCCCGGGAAAGCTAGTTTCCTTGTGATGATTTCCTTGACTATTATTAGAATGCTGCAAAAATAGCACCTAAGTATTATGTTTTTCGTACAAAAGTTGCTGTCCGAAAATTCTAAATATCAACCGAGAGTATGGAATCGGTCCTGAATGATAGCAATAGGTTCGCTTCCCTTTTCGTACTTATTATAAATATAAATAGCGAAATGTAGGTGATAATATAAATTTCGCGAAATCGGAGGACGCGGGTTCATTCATTTCAGGGACATAAAATTTAGTGCTTCAATAATTGCTGGTAATTATTGTAATCATTAGTTATTATTTAGAAATATAGAAGAATAGCGACTTCATTGCAAGAGTTTAGTTTTTGAAAAAACACTTCTTTTGATCAGATGAAGTCTAGTTTGATTGATGGCCGCGCACCGTCCCCTATGATGGCTAAAGTAATACAATTGGAGCACAAGGTTTCGGCTCGAAACAGTGTGTCCAGGCCGAGTGGATAAGGCATCCGGCGCCAAATTGGAGGACGCGGATTCGATTCTCGCACGGGACATAAAATTATATGCTTCAATAATTTGTATTACACTACTATACTAAAAATATTTTTCGCCCCGTAATATCATACAGACGAGCTGTTATTTTGATAGTGGATTTCGCATAGAAAATAGTAAAGTGCAGATTTAGCAAGTTACTAATTAACTAAAAAAAACATATTAATAAATATTAAAAAAATATTAATTTTGAAGCAATCTTGGCCGAGCAGTAATAGCTACGGACTGCCGTGCCGCAGGTCCTTGGTTCTATCTTCACCGCTGGCTTGAGCTTCACCGCGTAGTTGAAGGGCATTTAGCAATTGCCCGCCTGGCTAGCTATATACCGAGCTAGCAAGTAGAAAATCTGTCTTTAAGCACCTAACGATGTGTTCCGGCAGCAGTTCTTGGGAGCCAGTGAAATTACAGGCACATGAGACTTAACAACTATGTCTCAAAGTGACGGGCGCAGAGCAATTCGTGACTTGTGATGAAATGCTTCTGTTATAGGCTGAGGTTAGTCCGCTTAACATCAGGTGGGCATCGAGCTTGTTCCGTCATTATAATATTAAAAAAATGTAATAAATGACTTCTATTGATACTTGTAATTATTATAATGATTATTTCTACCTACCTAAATAAATAAACACTAAAATGCAGTTGGGAATGGATATGCAAGAACAATGTTCTGTATGCCTTTGCTATTTTCATAATTAATCTGGAAGCTTCGCTCTAATAACTTGGTGCGCCTGGTTGCGCAAGTTCAATCGAACGTAGAGATGAAAGAATATGAGAAAAATATACCTGGATACATGTTCCTAGTTAATTGAAATAACGTTAATCGTTTCTGAAATAACACATTATACAGAGGCCTTACTAATAACTTCATAACGTTATATTGTAACTATATTAGGTTTGTATCTGAAGAGTGAAGGAGATGATTGTTACATGGCTTTTAAAAATCTACCTAACAGAATATATGCTACTAATAATAATAAAACTTTTAACAAAAAAAGAAGTACTTCAAACATAAAATACGTATTATTAGGGTTAACTCCAATACTACTCGTCCGATCTCACTCAAATTTAAATGGGACCCCATGACACCATCTGTCGAATATAAAAAAAATCATCAATTCTCTACACTCTGTAAAGATTTCACAGGTAACACAAAAAAATACAGTCGAGTTGAGAACCTCTTCTTTTTTTTTTGAAGTCGGTAAAAAATGGCGCAATGTTTTTATAGTGGTATTTGGAAATTTTACTTTTTGTTAGGATTTACATTTTGTGACTCGATTTCTTAAATTTACACACTCGGATAAATGAAACAGTATAGGTGGAGCACGACGAAAGATACATTTGAAACTAAAAAAAAAACATGCTCACAACATTACAAAATTACAAATATACCAGAGGAATAATTTAAGTCATGTGCGGGATTCGAACCCGCGTCCATCCACCCCTTTAGCCGGGGTATGCTCTAACCAATTGAGCTAACATGACAGTGACTTCATAACTCAAATTTGTCTTATCGTTTAAACATCGTATTGGGATGGAGCGACATCTATAGTAAAGACCAATTTTACAATTGGTTTTATACTTGTAAATGAGAAGGCAACCTTATAATTTTAATAGAAAATTTTTGTACATGACTTAAATTTTTCCTATTGTATATTTGTAATTTTGTAATGTAATCCGCATGCAGGCGTTATTGCAAACATAACACAATTAAAAAAAAATGCTCGCAACATATTGTCTCTATCGTGTTCCAAGATTTTGCCATACTGTTAAAAAGGACAAAATGATAGGAGCATGCTTTTTTTTTGTTTTACTCGTATGTTTAGCTGTGTTCCATCTGAAATTCTTTAATGTATAAGATGTTGCACATTAAAAGAATTCGATTCGAACGAAAACATTTTTGTATGCGTGATAGGTTAGCCTTTCACCACTATCTCACCTGATGATAAGTGATGAAGTGGTCGAAGATGTGTTCAGGCTAACCTAGAATTACAGGCTCTCAAGGACAGCTGCCGGAACACACTGTTTGGTGTTTGGCGACAGATTTTCTAATTGAGGGTGGTAGCTAGCCAGGCGGGCATTTGCAAAATGTTATAACGATTGCTATTCTGAGACAACAACCGGGACCAACGGCTTAACGTGCCCTCCAAAGCACGGAAGCGCTCAGTAGTAATGTCATTAGGGGTCACCCATCCAAGTCATGACAGCGGAGGACGTTGCTTAACTTTGCTGACTGCGCAACGAGCGCTTCAAAAGTATTATATCACAAATAATCAATACATATAATTGAGTGAGAAACATACTATAGGCTTTCAAGGCTCTATAGCACTGAATCACTTCCGTCTACTATAATATTCCTTAATCTATTCCATGCCGGTATTTTTGCATTGCATTATGCACATTAAAATTGATTGCTTATATATGAAAAATCTTCGCGATTGCAGAAACTAGTCTAGCCTCTTCACACGTTCTATTATTGTGGGATTTTTCCCATTAGCTTATCTCCACATGTTATTTACACGTGTTGGCAGCTAATCCGGCTAAGTATATTCGCCCATGTGCAAACCTGCGTACATAAAATATTCTCTTTCGCCAAGGCCGTGCATGGTCAAGGATCTTCGCTCCTCTGAGGTTAATTTATTCTGCCTAATGGAATCCGGACCGAAAAGATTACACTTTCATAAATGGTGTTTAAGATTAGTTAATTTACACTGCTTCTATTACATTATCGACGTATACGTAATTAAACTACGGCACGGAGCTACGCCTGCGTTGTTAAACATTGTGTTAACCGGGATTAGTAAAAACAATATATTATTATCATTATTTTTCCATAAGACTCTTTCATAAAGTAAAAAGATGGTTATAAATTGGCATGCAATTTTAGGTTTACAAAATAACACTGAAACGAAAAAGCTTTATTTTGCTTACTTTTTACATGGTTTGTTTAGCAAGAGTCCGTCTGGATAGGTATTACCGCAGTGCCACTGTAATGTGCATGCGTGACGCTTGCTATCAGACAGGCGAGTTGAACCATGATATTAGAATTGCGACATTCGAACCCATGCTCTCCAAATTGCTGCTAAGCTTTAGATAAGAATTCTTGGATTATTCGGCCCCAGTAGATCTAACTGTAATATGAGTTTCATAATATTATATGAATAAAATCCCCCTGGGCTAGAATGTCACACTATTTCTTCTTGTAGTCTCGTAAGAGGCGAATAAGGGCAAAAAATATCAGAAGGTGGGAAACGCGCCTTCTCAAGAACTGACAACGGACTGAAACTGATTTTTGTAGGATGTTGATAAGTGGGATATTCAACAATTTAAATGAACGAAACCACTTATAATTGTTGAATATCATGATAATGAGACTGTGGATCAAAATAGGTAAAGGATTAGGGCAGGGTTTACATATTTCTTACATAAATAAATAATGTCATCAGTAGTCTTTCTGTAACATAATCAACAATTATTATTTTCATTCAAGTAATTCTAGAATATTTCTCCAGTTTGATATTCTAGTTGAAAATGGGACTTTATTTATTATTTATTGAAGTTTTTTTTTAATGGCGGTATGCCTTTATTAAACAAATACTACAAACTATATACAACACTACAGCTACTACAATACTACAGCTACTACAGTAAAAGCATTTGGACTCATAGGGAGTCCAAATGCTCTAGCCCACTATCAGTTGGCAGCGTGCCCAGCATGCTGGCAGCATTGCCCCGTTGAATTGCAATGCTTATTCTTTGAGCCAAATAGGTGCCAGCATTTTGATCACGCGTCGCATCGACCAAGCGCTCTGATACATTTTGGAAAATACGATGAGCTCCCTTATTGAAGTCCATATGAAAGCTCTGCCGTAATCATGTACCTACTTTGATCCACAGTTTTAATAATTTTAAGTTTTAATTTTAGTTTCATTGTGTAATTACTAACAACTGGGTTTCGTTACCTGACTAAATTATTTTATTATTATTATTATCATTATTAAAATATACTATTGGCGTCCGTGTAATAATGTCTCATCTACACGATAAATTGAATCTTAAATCCTTAATTCCATCCGTAAAGCGAAACATGTTCTATGCGATGAGCGTACATTGGCACTACAGGAATCGGGAGAAAATTGACAATAAAAAAGTTTCACTAGATTGCAGTGACGTAATTATCTCCCGTGTATTGTTCCACTGAACTAGGTATAACAACTCCTGAAACAAATAGTGACTTGAACAAGTTTAATAAACTCGGCAGCGCAGCGAAGGGCGTAATATCGAGTTTCCAAAGTTGCAAACGTTTAGTGAGGGGCGGTCCGTTTCACACACGGCCGATTCCGTTGTTCAGTGTCCCGAAAATATTGGCCCGACGAGCTTGGAGCCATCAATCGATACAAGCTTAGCTGTGTTCCTTGTTTTTACGCGTAACTATGTAATGGTAGGCAAATATTAATTATTATTGTACCAGCCGAATTGTCCACTGCTGAATAATTGCAGGCGTCTTGGGGATCGCAGTTTTAGATAGTAGTCTTCAGAAGGCGCTGCTGTCCACCTTCCGAAATTTTGCCCTTAGTTGCCTCTTACGACATGCACCAGTTATAGGAAAGGGCAAGTGACATTCTAACCCGAAACCCCACGGGGCGAAATATAAATTATTATAACATTATAATTATAGCAGTCTTATAATTTAAAAGCCCTGTTACTAACCCTTTACTAATTAAATTGAAATTTTGCACTTACAATAGTCCTGTATTAAATATTATGTGCCCATTGTGTAAAATATCCTGTTTACAATGCATTTAGGTGAGGATAGTTTGAATGGTTGACTTAAATGGATAAATTACTGGATTTCCCGATTATCAATTTCCCTAAGTTGTTTCATTAATGAGAAATGCGATGAATGTTTTTCTGAATACTGTCATATTCTAGGCTCGAGTTTCCTTTAGTATAATTATCAATTTTGTACATTAATTGAGCATGGTCTATAGGTAGCATGATGGCTCAGTGGCTTTGGTTATGGACTGCCGTGCAGCAGGTCCATGGTTCAAATCCCGCCGCGGGCTTGAGCTCATGGTGGAAGGGCATTTTGCGAATACCAGCCTAGCTAGCGACCACCTTCAATAAAAAAAATCTGTTGCCAAGCACCTAACAGTGTGTTCCGGCAGCAGTCCTTGAGAGCCAGTGCAATTACAGGCACATGAGACCTAACAACTGTACGTCTAAGTGTGACGGGCACAGCGCAATTCGTGTTGACGAAATGCATCTGTTATAGGCAGAGGTTAATCCACTTAACATCAGGTGGGCCTCGAGCTTGTTCCGTCACAATAATATGAAAAGAAAAAAATTCTACGTATAATATTTCAACATAATTCCCAAGTTTGATAACGCTGTTCTGACGGACACACGGTCGTATGAGCACGCGTAGATATGTCCTGTTTTATACATCCGGAGAACCAGAGGTATGTATGATAACGACTGTTTATGACGGTTAATGGACATAAATAGAAATTGAACATATTTTTTTGTAAAATGGCAAATTCTAATGAAAACAAAATATTTAGATTTTGGCATCTTTATTCGACACCCAAGACTTGGGAAGCGGATAAAGCAGGGGTTTCGTTACACCCTGTAGAGGATAGATGTTTATTTATTACCTATATAAATCTTCAATAGGCATGAAAAATTTATGAATGAAACAACAATTAAACCTTGGCCAGAAGAGATTTCCGCTAATTATATGGTTAAAGAACTTCTGATATGATCATTAGAAGATGTATTTTATACCTCTTCTAGTATTAAAATATTTGTTTGAATACATCCTCGAATGTAGAACCTGACGATAAGAAGGACTATCCTATAAAATCCATTAATTATCACAAAAGACCGTAACTTTAATCATCGGTTCTGTCTTCATGACTTCGCCTCAATCTTCAGAATGATTACTGGCAATAAAATAAACATAATCTTCCACTGTTCAAGGATTTATTCGTAGTGGCTTTTTACAATTATCTCGGACTTTTTTTTCTTAACCGGTGGTATATCTTTATTAAATAAATACTAAGAACTATATACAACACTACAGCTACTACAATAAAAATATTTAGACAACCCACAAGTTATTGCAGACTCATAGGCAGTCCAAATGCTCCAGCCCCCTACCAGTTGGCAACGTGTCCAACATGCTGGCAGCATTGCCCCGTTGAATTGCAATGCTTATTCGTTGAGACAAATAGGTGCCAGCATTTTGATCACGCATCGCATCGACCAAACGCTCTGATAGGTTTTTGAAAATACGGTAAGCTCTTGTTTCCCACGGACCCAAAGTCACATTATTTTATTTTTCAAATTGGTTTTATTCAGCGATATTAAATGAATTAAAATACCTTCTGTATATATATTAAATGAATTGGTTAAGAGTAATTTTAATACCGTTCCCATGACCTAGGAAATAAATCTCTGTCCTGTAACGAGTTGAAATCTGAAACGAAAACTTTTGAAGCGTAGTTTACAATTCTGAGAAGGTCCACCCAATTATAGAACTTCACCTGCTAACTTCGGCGCTTGTTTATCACTAGTATGTATCAAAACCGCCAAGGGAATGGCACCCGAACACGTAATTACTAACTTTTACTTAATAGTAGATTTCTACTCGTAAGTCGATTTTCAGTATGCGAAGTGACAGAATCTAGGGGGCTGACTCTCACCTTTTATATAGTAATGATAACTCAATCTTACTGATAAATTTTATACCTCCACGTCAATTATGCAAGCTTACAAACGGTAATGGAATCGCTCGTCGTTTTGATACCGTCACAACAAATTATTCATTATTTTCGCGAATTCTGACTTGACATTTAATACGAAGTATTACTGTTCCAACGACAAATGCGTCATGTTTATCCATATTAAAAATGTTCTCTATCATTGTATTTAAACTTGATTTTCACTATTTTACCTTAAAAATGGGTTAAATTGTCTAAATTACGTTTAAAGTTTTTATTTCCATTATTCTTTTAAATATATGCAGCTAAATTATTTCATGAGTGAAACTATAAAAAGTTATAGACAGCTATTGTGCAGCATACAATGAAATGTCGTAAAACTATGGTAAAACCGTTTCATAACATCGTAGTTCCGAGCAGTGTGAATGGGATAACGCTATATTATAAACAACTTTTATCTCACTTGCACATCCGTGATACATATTTTATTTGATCTTTAAGTAGAACCAAACCAATATTGCTTGTCGCGATTGTGGGTCGGTGATAGTTAGTGTCGTGTCCTGTGCGATTGATTATTTTAAGCATAAAACAAAACGCTCCTTTTTTATGATGCTTTCGTAAAAGGTGGCAGTTGGCCCCCAAACTTGTATACGAGTAATATTGCATTTTTTACGTTATTTTCATCCGCATTATAATTGGAAATGCACTACGTATGTTTATAGATGCATTTTACAGAACTTAAAAAAAAGGACGTACGGAGTATGAAAAGGAAGTCACCGACATAGCTTTCAGAATGTGCAAGTTGAAGTGGAATTGGCCGTCGCATTGCTCGACGAACTGATAACCGATGGGGAAAAAGGTTCTCGAGTGGTTACCACATTACCCCGGAAGACGTAGAGTTGGTAGGCCCCCCACTAGGTGGACTGACGACATCGTGAAAGTCGCAGGTAGCCAATGGTTACAAGCGCCTAGTACCCGTTCTTTGTGGCGTTCAATGGGGGATGCCTTTGTTCAGCAGTGGACGTCTTCGCGCTGATGATGATGAAAAGTAGGACCCCTTGATACTGGTATTACTGACGCAGCAGTTCTCAGTAGAACAACACAGTACAGGAAATAATTTTAAAATATGGTCGCCTCGTATATTTGTTTAACCATCAGTGTTTCACCTTTGGTATCATTTCCCTATGCCCCTTGATTATATCGCGCCCCCTTGGTGATCATCCCTGCTCCTCTACGCGTATCTGTCGCAGTTCATCAGACCAGGGTCAGAGTATAATAAGTGTAAGAGGTTGTGGACCCGCAGACCTATTGGTATCAAAACCCAGTCTGAAAAGTTTCCTCGCCCCGATAATTCTTATCCCTAGTGTTTAAAAGTACATTATTTTAATTCCAACGCAGGAAAAATCAAGGTATTTAAAAGCAAAGCTTACAGATTGCTAGAATTTTCCTGATAACAACGCCGCCGCTTTTGACGAAACACGTTTAAAATTGAATTGGGTCAGGGAATAATTTAATAATGCGGCAAGGAGGGGCGCAAGTTTCACTCGCACCGCAGTAATAATACGTATTTGCTCAGCAAAAATATCTCTAAAGTGTTTTTATTTTACCTTAAAGGTTAATTTTAGGTATTTGGTATATTTTTCTATGATGGTATTTTTATATTTTCGAACCTTTCGCAGAGTAGCGTTGTTTAGTCGTTCTTTACCGATCAACTAAGTTAGCAACATCCTCAGCTGTTATGACTTGGCATCACTATAAACACTTTCCTGCTTTGGAGGGTACGTTAAGCCGTCAGTTCTGGTTGTTGCCATAAGATGGCAGTCATTGTAGCATGGTGGAAGAGCATTTTGCGGATTGACGCCTTGCTTGTAGATAATCTATCGCCAAACACCTATATAAAAGTGTGTTCCGGCAACTGTCCTTGGAATTCAGTAATTCTAGGTTAGTGCCTCAAATTCAAATTATTTATTTGTCAGAACACGGTGAGTATATACATCATACAATAGCATACTAGGTGGTACTAGGTGCCTGAGCGTTATCTTTGACTACGTCATCAATTACCATCATGTTAGATAGTGGTCAAAGGCTAGCCTATGAGATTTAAATAAAAAAACACTTTCTCTTTACTAAATAAATGTTCCAAGCCTGAAAGACAAATAATTAGGAAAACTTTAAAACAACAGAATTGTCAATCATTAAGGATATGAAAATATGAATTATTTACATTTTAAGAAATCTGATACGGTTATAGGTAGGTAACTTATACTAAGAGTATACGTTTTGGGTAGTTAAGGCCAATTATAAGGTTCCGCTGATAACATAGTGAAAAATATAATAATGTTATTATAAATAAATTAAAGTATTTATTAATAATTTCCATACCAAATTTCATCCTTATCGGTCCAGTAGTTTCAGAGCCTATTCAATGCAAACAAACAAACAATCAAATCTTTCCTCTTTATTATATATATATACTAGCTGACCCGGCGAACTTTGTTCCGCCTTAGAGGCAATAAATGAGCAGATTTTTGATTTTATTAGTTTCAATTTTTCGTAAGATATTAAATATAAACAAAAAGATCAAGTATTTTAATGAATCTTTATTGGCTATGTATTTTGGTGCATGGGTTGCACTCTTCAGTGAAGCACCTAGTGATAGACGTCATTTTTCGTCGCAAGAACAAATAAGATAGTCTTCCAACCCGTAAACATGCCACATATAATTGATGAGGTAATTTGGAAATAACCATTGTATTTTTGAGTGTTTGCTGGAAAATGTCGTGATTCGGGTGTTTCGCCAGTTTTGCCATGAAGCAATGAATGCAATGGCTTAGGTGCCGGAGTCAATAATGGCAATTTCACTTTCCCACTAAGGCAGCACAATGATGCCGTTTCTCCGGAAAAGTTCAATGCGCCACAACTAACGCAAACAACGTCCATTGGCCCAATGCGAACGCTAGTGCAAGCAGTAATCAGTGCTGCAATCGTATCGAAATGCTGCTCCATTCAAATCAGTACTTGACATCTTGAGCATCGAAAATTATCTATTTGTTGATCTCTGAGGTATACTCCACGATTTTAGATTGCCAACCGAGCCGTTTCAAGGGGCTGCCTCGCTTTGCTCTTGTGATTGAGAAGCACGAAGTCGAGCCATACTAACGCGGCGCTCTTCACGTGCAGTTTCTTGTTCTTCTTCAGTCCTTTCATTCGCAATATTTCTAATCCTCGTTGCATTTAAAAAAAAAAGATGCTCGTGGTTTGCCGGGCTAGAATGTCCCCTCCCCCATTGCTATCTGTGGGTTTCGTAAGAGGCGACTAAAGGTAAAATGCCGGAAGGTAAGCAGCTGCGCCTTCTGAGGAACTGATATCTTAAACTGCGATCCGCAAGACGCTGCCAAGCGTAGATATTATGGCAAATCCCTCCTTAATGGGGGAGGCTGTGTTCAGCAGTGGATAATACCGCTGATACAGTAAGCTTAAAGAAACTCATTATGAACACATCGACCGGTCATCTTAAAATATATGATTGTCAAATTTTCAACCGTACTTAACCATTGACAACATTAAGTTCATGATCCAAGAACACATATTATTGTGTCATGATTAAGTTTAGCTGTCAGTTGCGTTTTGTTATACTATTTTTAACAAATAAACAGGGAGCCAACTCTCACCTCTTATAGTAATATTAACTTAATCTTACTGCTAAATATTAAACCTCCACGTCCATTAAGCAAGCTTACAATCGCTTAGCGTTTTGATGACGTCAAAACAAATTGTTCACTCTATTCGCGAACTCTGACGTTACAAATATTACTGTTACAACGACAAAGCCGTCATGTTTATCTATCTTAAATAATTTACTTTCTAGCAGCGGCCTTAAACTTGATTTTGACTATTTTACGATAAAAATGGGTTTAATTAATGTGTAAATTACGTATAATGTGTTAATTTCTATTATACTTCAAAATAAATGCATCAAAAATATTTAATGAGTGAAACTATAAAAAGCTACAGACAGTTGTTGTGCACTAACAATAAAATAACGTAAAACTGTGCTAAAACCGTTCCATAACATCGTAATTCGGGAGAGAGAGAGTGGGATAACGCTATATTATAAACATCTTGTATCTTGCTTGCACATTCGTGATAAATATATCATTCGTTCTTTAAGTAGGATCAAACCAATATTGGTTGACGCGATTGTGGGTCGGTGATAGTTCGTAACTGCGAATGATTATTGTAACCATGTAACAAAACGCTCCTTTTTTATGATGGTTTCGTAAAAGGTGGGAGTTGGCCCCCTGCTAGACTGATGTTTGCCTGATACATTTTTCGTTTTCCTGCTTGTTGCGTTTTGTTATTGCATGTCAGTTGAGTTCCGCTATACTACGTTTTATGTCACGTCCCACAGAAATGAATTTTGAAGCACTCGTAGCGAAGTTTACTTAGCTGTTCTCAACCGATCAGCAAAGTTAAGCAACGTCGCACGCGGTCATGAGTTGTATGGGTGACCGCTAGTGACATTACTACTGAGCGCTTCCGTGCTTCGGAGGGCACGTTAAGCAGTCGGTCCCGGTTGTTGTCTTAGGATGGCAGTCGTTATAGCATGGTGGTAGGGCATTTTGCGAATGCCCGCCTGGCTAGCTACCACCTTCAAGTAGAAAATCTGTCGCCAAGCACCTATCGGTGTGTTCCGGCAGCTGTCCTTGAGAGCCATTATTCTAGGTTAGCCTGATCAACATCTTCGACCACATCATCACTTACTATCGGGTGAGATAGAGGTCAAATGCTAACCTATCAGGCAATAAAAAAAAAAAAAAAAAAAAAAAAAAAATTGAGATAAAAAGTATCCTATGTCCGTCTCCTGGTTCTAAGCTACCTCCCCACAAATTTCCAGCCAAATCGGTTCAGCCGTTCCTGAGTTATAAATGGTGTAACTAACACGACTTTCTTTTATATATATATAATAAAGTATAGAAGTATCTCTTAAGTATAGAAAAAGTGGGACGCCATATAGCCCGAACACGGACTTACCTGTAGCATATCTTATAGCCTTATTCTGTAAATAAAGATGCAACTTCATTTTTCATATAATTTTTTTCAATGCAATCTTCTTAAACCATGCCCAAAGTATAATATTTTAATTTCATTACATTCGTTCTATCGCTAAACCACTGAATCCTTCGACAATTCTTCTACACACAATGCTTTCATGTTTTCATTCTGGAATGGCAAAATAAAATTCATCTCTATTATGCAGTTTTTGTTCGATTTAACAAGTAACAAATAAAAGAATTACCCCTTAGACCTTTCACTATCGGCCTGCTGATCGCATAAAAATTTTATGAAATCAAATCCAATGACAATCGATATAGTTTTAAGAAGCAATTGAATGATAAAATGGCGTGATAAGATTAGCAAATATTGTAGCGCGTCACATGATACCTCTATACGTATATGATACGTTATCACCGTTATCAGTTAATGCTGATTACTGATTTAATGCTAGATTAGGAGAGAGGCCGATAAAGTTGTGCCCGTATTGAAATGTTACTTAACCGTTATCGTTACTATACCACGCAGTTACACCTGCTACTTGTTTAAGCCGAACCATACTACAGTTAAATGCCGATAATTAATCGCAGTAATCGATCAGGGAATAATAATAATAATAATATTTATTTATTCATTACAAGACACAATCATTTCATTCACTAACTACTAGACTAGGCTGATTGGCCTATATTATAGTGTTTAGTACTCCCCTGGTTTAATGGAATGGAATCTTTATACTTTTGCAATCCACGATCATCACATGATCAATTATCGCGATATAATCGGCGTTTAAATGTGACCGGGGCTTTTAAAACATTGAGGGCCTCTTTCACGACCTTCAAGTAAAGTCTCGAGTAGGCTAATTGCCGGTTTAAGTCACAAGTAACCGTGAATACGACTTCACAATGGCTGAGTAGTACTAACCCACAGTTAAAGTGACCACTAATTTACTTCCGTTCATCTGTCTATAATTTATACAGATTTGACACTGAGTACCGACATAATAACATCAGTCTTATAATATCCACGATGGGTAAGCTTAGTTACCTCGGATTTTCCTTTGGCAAAATATACTATTTCTTCTATCAAATTCCTCATACACGGGCATAGATTTTGAGGTCCATTGACTTGACCCGAGTATTCTCGTGAACGTGCCCAATTTTGACAGAATTCTTTGTCAAATACTTCCCCTTCTTAATAAAGCATCTGCGAAATGTAGTATCATGAATTTATAATATAATAATTAGTTACACGCCATGACAGATGCAACAGCACCGCTGAGTGCACAGCAGGCATGTATCTTATCTGCAGAAACTTGCGACTTCGCCCGTGTAATTAGGTATAATAAATTAGGTAGTCAAAAGTCGACAAAAGTAAAATTTTGTCGAAGAAATCGGTTTGTATCTTTAGCTCTCTCATGAACGAATCAGTAAATCGAGATAAAATTATCTTCCGTTTTTATAATTTAGCTTCGTAGGTAATATGTTAAAAATTGTATACATACAATTTAAGTACGTAGCATTTTCCAAATTATATAGTCTTACAATAGATTAGACTAGTATTTTCTTACTATCGATAAATACTAAATATTATATCATTTATCTATTTCATGAAAACGATAAGATAGAGTCGGTTCTTTTGATGTAGATATAGTATAGTAAATGAAACAAATGTTTGTTTAGCCTACTTACTTAATGTGTTTTTGCCTGCTACGCCGAACAATGAATGAACTGAAAATACTGTACTGATAATATTTAGTGACTCATGTTAAATTCATAGCTCGCACTACTAAAGGTGTTCTAATTCAATATATCGAACGAAATGAAATCTCTCACAAAATACGAAGCAATGATGGCCGAGCGGTAATAGCTAACGACTGCCGTGCCGCAGGTCCCTGGTTCGATCCCCACCGCCGGCTTGAGCTTCACCGCATGGTGGAAGGGCGTTTTGCGATTGCCCACCTGGCTAGCTACCACCCTCAAGTAGAAAATCTGTCGCCAAGCACCTAACAGAGTGTTCCGACAGCAGTCCTTGAGAGCCAGCGAAATTACAGGCACATGAGACCTAACAACTATGTCTCAAAGCGCAGTGCAATTCGTGACTTGTGATGAAATGCATCTGTTATAGGCAGAGGTTAGTCCGCTTAACATCAGGTGGGCCCCGAGATTGTTCCGTCGCAACCACATAAAAAAAATGTTCTATTTATTCAACAAAACACTTTTATGTCCACGGTTTTCTATCTTCGTTCGAAACCATGTTCGTGGCAAAAAAATAGGACGTAATTTTTTTTTGAGGAATTGGTCGCCATTTATTTATATTGATCAATCACCACGCTTCGTCATGATAGCTAGAGAAACAGCAAAATGCTGTAGAGTCGCTAAGCACGTCAGGTAATGTCGGTCATAGTGATGTTACAGGGTAGTTCACTCATGGTGAGAAGCGCAGTGCGAGGCTGGTGAGATTGATCAGAAGTATAAAATAAAAAGTCTAACATATCTTAATTCAGCAGTAAGGAACCTTTGCACCATATTTCTTCAAAATTTTTACAAACCATCACAGAGGTGAGCAGCTACAAACATGCTAAAACACATACACCATTCTGTGTTTATGATATTAGTAAGTAGCAGAATGAGGTCTCTACTCTAGCTTAAAGATAATATGTCATCTCATTCGCTTAGCCGAAAAAAGGAAGGTAACATAAATATCACTCATGAGATTCGAGAGGTATGTTGTTGAAGCCGCGTTAACGTCATCGAACGACAAACATAATAATGTATAATTGTGGACTGGATTGTACTTTGCGATCCACTTTCTTTAGTGGCTATGAAATAAATTCTTGATAGAAAACTTTAGGCGTGACCGTAAACGACGACACTTGATTGATTTTATGTCAAAGCGTCGTTTTATACCAAATATCTGCATGACGTCATCAAGTCTTGCGCGTGATTGGTTCGATAAATGACGGGTCATCTATTTAGGTATCCATCATCTTTAACCAAAAAAAACCTTAGTCTTCTTGGTTAAAGGATTTAACCAAGAAGACTAAGTAGAGAACTTATATGTCACCGTTTCACTAAGGTAGATACCCTTTAAGTCTCTGTCTCACTATACTCGTAATACCACAGTGTAAGAAACATAAGTGGTCAAACGCCTTTGATGTTTGCATAAAAGCCGATGCCGTAAGATGCTGGCCACAAGGCTGCCTAAGGATGTCACTTTTTTGTGGTGTCACTAATTTACAATTTTAAAATTAAGTGTTTGATTTTTTACTTATTATAATATGTTACTACTCGCCGACTAGGTAGATATTTTTTGTCACCGTCTCACTATAATACTTTTCGACAGTGTAGAGATCCTCACAGTTCACTTGTAATCTATTATTTTCTATCCACAGCCATACGAGCGCGCCAATCTCGCAGACGCTCTAATCCCGCGTACTCTGATGGACGGCGAGCTGATCATCCGGCAGGGTGACACCGCTGATGGCATGTACTTCGTAGAGGACGGCTCTATCAGCATCCGCATCACGCGCGCCGACGGCAACGAACACGAGATCAAGACCCTCGGTAACTACGCTGTCTTTGTACTGTCACTGTCACCTTTACACCAATCAATTATACTTTATCATTAACTGGAAAACGGTCACTGCTGACACCCCTCTTTCTTAGAACCCCACAGTAGTAATAAATGGGTTTTTATTTTGGGTTCCTATGTGGTTCGACTTCCAAGCTCTTTTCACAATGTCAATGGTCCCCTTGCAAACTCATGTATACCAGTTGGCGGTCATGACTCAAAAAGCTTTCGTTTCCATTGCCCTAAGTTTAATATTTCTTCGTTAACACTGTTTCTTCGCATTTCCCCGTCCTGGATTTTGTCGAGTCATAAAAATATATCATCATTTTGTCATTCCCTTTCGCTCGTTTACAAAATGCTAAGTGTAATTGGGCACGTTTGCTATGTGTATAAATTTCCCGGTAAGATTCTACTTTTCTTATCTTTATGCAGCCGACATCAAGATCAAAGACTCTCAGATGCATACATCATCACTGGAGTATAGAATGCGTGATATAATTCGTGGAGGAATGTAATTAATCATGTAATGTCTTCCATCTTCACGAGAATTACTTCAAAGAACTGGTAGAAAAATTATGCAACACAAAGACCATAGTAATGTTTGGAATGCTTATTTTTCCCCAAAGCTTATATCAAAGTTTCATAAATAAGAATAGTACAAGCAATATAAGTATATATTGTAATACAGGTAAAGGCGGATATTTCGGCGAGCTGGCCCTCGTCACCCACAAGCCGCGCGCCGCATCCGCTTATGCAGTCGGAGTCACTAAAGTTGCTTGTAAGTACCACTTTTCTCCATTGACATCAACAAATGCAATCGTCATTGTAATTATATTGAGATTAAGATTGACTTTATATACGATAGTCAAAATAAATTTATTCCAATGAGGCATAAGTTAATAAAAGCTCCTGAGTTGCCTACTATTACATTCATTATTCTATGCTGCGATTAAATCTTTTAATAATCAAATTAAAACTTAGGCCACGCGTTGTTAAGTGATGATGTGCTCGGTGTGTTTGGCGACAGATATCCTATTTTAGCGTCAGAGCAAGTCACACGAACCGAGAAATGCCTTACCATCATGCAGTGAAAGCTCAAGCGTGAGGCAAGCCTCGAACCACGGCCCATTGCATGGCAGTCCATATTGTCATTGGACAATAATTGTTTTAGTATAAAAATACAACATTAACATACCATAGGGTTGACTATATTAACCAGCCTGCATTCCCGCAAGGGTAAGTAGAGGTGTAAAAAGAGTTTTTGATATATATCTAACTAACTAGTTGCGCCCTGAGGGTTTCACCCGCGTCCCTATGCAGCTGAATATTATCTAATGGGTTAACTAAGGACCTAAACCATTTATATTCCAAGATTCATCCAAATTGATGCAGCCGTTTCATCGTGTACGAGTAAACATAGCCTCAAAGTAGCATATATAAAGTCAATTAAACAACTTTAAACGGTTCAAATCGAGTATATTTATCATTATTTTTGTAACGACGTTTCAAACCCAGTCACCCCGTGACCACGATCACTGCAAAGTGTTTGAAACGTCGCGACGTTTCAAACACTTTGCAGTGTCGGGACAAAAATAATGATAAATATACGCGATTTAAATCGTTTAAAGTTATTTAATTACTATTTGTAATAATCGCGAATACCTTAGACAACGTTGTATATAATATTGGTTTAATATATTACTAATGTATTTTCAGTCCTGGACGTGGAAACGTTCGAGCGCCTCCTGGGCCCTTGCATGGAGATAATGAAGCGGAACATCGACGATTACGAGGAGCAGCTGGTTAAGCTGTTCGGAGACAAGAGCAACCTCACCGATGTGCGATGAACAACAACTGCTCACAAGCACTTTCCCCTTCCCACTGCCGTAATCCCACTCCACAGTTATGTTGTGTGCCGCGCATTCACAAGGCGATTTTAATACATACCCACTACGTATAGGCTATACTTACGTACATATAGGTGGTAACGCAAGTCTGTGGCAAGAAATTCAAAAATTAAACAGAAAGGTTTGCTGACTCTTTTACGTGAACATAGCATAAAATAATATTGAGGCTGAGTTTCAGTAGGGTCAGACTGCTTGGTATGGCGGCCATCTTGAATCAGCCATTTTGAATTTTTCACTGGTCGTTCGACTTTCCAAACGTTTGGGAACAACGTGTTTTTAAAACACGATACCTGTTCTTACCGTTTTCGAGATCAAGTACTAGAAAAATTTGAACATGAGTTTTAAATTTGAAGTTGACACTAAAACCGTCTGAAATATAAAAAAGTATGTTTCTCTTATAAAAAAGCAATAGCATGATTATAACAAACATTCATTAGGTAATGTACAGAATATTCTATGAATTTTTCGTGTCATGATTGAATACAAAAAAAAATGTTAAAATTTTGAATTTTTCGCCATAGACGTCAGCGGTCACCCAATATATCCCAGGATTTGTTTACATTAGCCAAATTCGGTTGATAATAATATAACAAAGATTGTTTTATATTTAAACCGGCTTAATTAAAAGTTTAATAAATGACAATTACAAATAGATTGATATTCTAGTCATATTTAATTTCAAAAGCATTGCTATTTTTAGTTGCTGTTGATATAGACTTACTTTTTTGATTGACTAGCATGTAAAAGGCAAAAACAACTTATTTTCCATATTAGAACAGTTACCAGTGGAGGGTTTATGTAAAATGAAAAGATATCTGGTTGTTATTAGCATAGTACAATGCACAGTTTCAATCTTAATTTATTGGTTATCCTAACATCATGATTGGCTAAAGACAGATGTGGCTGAAGTATGCCAATATATAGTACAACATATTCAATGATATTGTTCATTGTAACTAAAGTTGAATGCAAGAACCACTGCAAGTATAGTTTCACGATCTGCTTCATAACAATTAAAATTATTGTGGAAACGACCGCTGAAGCAAAATTACTGTAGAAGACATTTTTGAACTAACCAATTATATATAATTATGCTCTGGTATATAGAGTGTAGTAGTAGAATTTTTTTACCTGATTTAGCTATGTCAAATATTGCTCAAGGCTTCGATATAACTGCTCAAATTACTACTTATTTATTATTCCGTATTCAAATCGCCTTGTAGATCCAGTCACTTACTTGAGCCATGCAAAGTAAATGAATACTAACTATGTTTACACAAGACTATACTAAAATTTGATCTCAATATTAACTTCTAAAATATATATAAACATAAATTTGCTAAGCATGGCTCATGTGAGGTAAAATTAATAACATCACAAGTAAATGTTTGAATAATGTAAATATTTTACACATTTACTTAAAGCTGTATTCGTCTAACGCGTCACTTATCATTTGTATTAAAATTATTATGAAGATTTTGCTGTTATTGAATAGTACTATTTGCTTTTATCTGCTTTATTTGAAGCTATAAGACATTGATGTTTATAATTATTAGTTGATAAACTAATGTATGTAGTAACTATACAAAATTACTATAATAACAGCATAATCTTAAGGACTTCGCTCAATCCAGCACCATAAAGCGAAAGCTTTGTATAACCCACTCGCACTCACTAATTGAAAATTTTCAAATATTTATCCAACGGTTAGTGCCATGTCGATAATTAATTTAACAAATAATTTGTAGTACGATTACGCATATGGAAGGAGAAATGACGACGTACACTCGACGAGCGCTTGGCCCCGTTGCATTGGTACGAATATACGCTTATTTAGATAGATAAATGCCTTAGTAGCTAAGTAAATGTAGGATACACCAGCGAAGGCGAGGCGTAATGCGGAGTCGTAGAAAGCATACACGCTCACAATGTGCCATAAGAATTCTAATAACAATGATTTACGCGAAGGCGTCTCCTTTTGATGTCCAATAATAAATCTCAACATGCTTACAATTTAAATCTAGAATAATTTTTGTTTTCCACGATTACCGCACATAAAAAGGGACGTAAACAGCTGACGAATTTGTAATATGTATGATGAAGGCATTAGTCTTAAAGTTTAACCAGTAAATTGTTTGAATTAGTAACAATATTGATGCAACGATGCCGCGCGCTCGGATTCTATGAGATATTCAATATATCACCATTTCGCTATACTTAAGATAATTTACACTGACCCAAGCTTTTCTTGAAGAACTATAACATTTTGTAGATATATGAATACTTATTTGTGTTAGATAAAATCTATCACCCTTCCTTTATTTATTTGACTTGGTTTATGGTTTTTGTCGATATATGTATATGATGGTGTTTTGTGAGGACAGATATCGAATGCCAAATTATTATGTAATAGTTACATTCTTGTAATTGTTATTAAATGCGAATTCACTTAAGTCACGGCATGGTTAAGCAAGTAGATCAGAGTTGATATCGATCGAGAAATTATTTGTATTGACATACAATATTATTTAGAGATTTATGTTAGTTTTTGCAAAGTATTTTTAATAGTTGTTTCATATTATTTTTTGTTAGGGTCAAAGAGTTTGTTTTCGTGTTATATTTTAGTTAATTTATGTTTATTAGTATGCTTCTTTTTTCTAGTAGAGAGTTCCTATTGTTTTGTTTTCTCTAACTATTTAACGTAATAGATCTGAGGTGTGTTGACATTTTGATGATTTATAGCGAACACACAGCCCGGTGAACAAATAGAAACATGGAATTTCCTTTGGTAGGGAGCCAAGGTATAGAAGTTAGCAGTAGCTTAGCAACGTTGACATGTTGTTAACGTCGAGAACTGCCGTATGAATACCAATTTTATTAATCACATAATCAATAAGTGTCCACCACCACTCCCAGTTCGACCCTCAGGCTAACTTCCAGTATTATTCAAAAATTAGAAGAAAACATATGACACCATTATTTGTGAGTCCAGCCAAAGTAGGTGATTGTGTATCAATCATGTGTAGCGCTATGTATTAAAAATCTATATTTACTATGTAGTAGTTAGTTTTTGTCATTTCTTATTGTAATTTTAATAATAGTAGTTTAGGAAATTTTAATGGAATTATAGTCAAATCCTGAGGGTGAGGTGCATCGTTTTGACGCCTGTGTACAAAAATGTACAAATTTATTTCAGATGCCATAGAAGATTCATAATTTTAATTTTATTCATACAAGTATTTAAATAATGATTAGATTATTCTCAGATTAGATAATTGTCCGACAGAAAAATAAATTTAGGCATTTTCTGTTAGCTTTGCTGCTTGTTTTCATCGACCTCATAGCATGAAATATTTATTTTTCTTCTTAGCTCTTACATTCCCGTCTTACTGGTTGATATATTATTTTTTTATTAAATTTTACGTTTGTTATTAAATTAATTATATTCTATATACCTCTAACTTATGTTAAACCGATTTATCCTTCAAGTGCCTATTTCATACAAAACATAAATCTGGTGACAATTATGTATTTGTACGCTCTATCACTAACAACTATTGTTATTGTCGTGTTTTAACTTATACTGCTATGTGAAATGTATCGTGCGGTGTGTGTGTGTGTGTTACATGCGATTGACCAGTACATTTGATTCATTGGAAAATAAATGTTCAACAGTATATAGCATATTTCAATTTGTACGTTTAAATTTTCACCTGGAGAATTTGTTAAGAAAATATGTGACTGGTTTTCATTCATGCTAAAATAACAAAACAAGATTGCTTTGTCCACAAACATGATGATTGAGTGTGTGAAGAATTTGATAGTATCCTGATAAATGATTCCCAGTATAATATTGTGTTGTTCCCTTGTGCAGGTATGACGGATGCGCTGCGAGAACACCGCGAATGTCTGTATGTCCCCAGTGGTATTGAACCCAGTAGTTAAATAGTATTTGTGCAATAACAATTTAATGTCATTATGAATGTCGTCTACATCAATATCAAGTGTTAAATTTTGTCTGTGTGAAATTTATTTGATAGATTTTAATAAATAAATCATAGTGAATAAGATAATATTCCTCTTGAATTACTGGTGTTGAGACTTTGGCAGAATAAAAATGTGTGCATTGGTAAAGTAGAAAACGCTATGAACACAAATATAGATATAAATTTATGTGTAATCAATTCGCTGTACCTAATAATAAAAATAGAAGCACAAATGTATAGAGACGTGATACGAAGGGATATTTTGATTCTGTAGTCTTCCACGGGACGCACAGAGTTGCTGTCAGTCGACCCTATCCCAAAATCGAGAATTTTCTAACTGCTGCTTTCATTCTCATGTTAAAACTGATGTAAAATTTAAATTCAATACGCTTATATGTAGCGTAATTTTTTACTAATTATACTAGTCATTGGTGTCTAATGTAGATTTGTAACCTGACAGCACATTGAAATGGTACATACTCCCTAAATTCACATTCGTTAGATTGTAAGTGGTCATACTGATATATATGGTGTGAAAGCATATCAGAGCGGCAGGAACCGCCGCCGCCGGCCGGCGCCGCGCCGCTATCCTAAATGTAACGTTTAATGCACCACGTACATGTACCATTTGTACCGGTACCGGTAGCCAGTTGAGAACTAGTACCGCTTTTCCCACGTCATGAGCTTACCCTGTACATTTATATAAATTATGTATCGTAAAATGTTAGAACAACTGAATTATATTTGTTTGTAGATCTAATCTGTGTTGTTTATTTTAGGCCCTAACCACGCTTTTTTTAGATAGATCCTGCTAGTTTGTTAATGGTAGAGTACTTTTTAAGGCCTTTGCACTTCCCTTCCGCTACGGGGGTGACGGAAGGTGGTGTGTGGACTTGAACCCACTTTAACCCCCGTGAGCAGTCCACTGCCGTGGACCAATATGGGGTCGCGTTAGTATTAATCACGCGCCTGGGCCTCCGCCTATGGAGGGCGACATTGCTCACCAAGGCCACCCTCAGACGTTTGGAGCCTTGGAAGTTAGTAGACAGTCCCCCGAATCCATCGGTGACCCCAATATGGAGGAAGGAGAATGCTGGCTGTTTGGCGGGTCAGTTCGGAAATTGTTCACCGCATGCGTGTGGCTATCTCTTATGCTTAGGTCCCCTCGGGACCTCGCCGCCATGAAGATCTTCGCTTGGAGCTCCCAGGGGTATCATCGGACAGTATGCAAGACGCCGCCCATGACAGCGTCGGCGGTATCTGCGTATCGCTACAACCCGCTGAGAACGTCGCAGCAGGTTATTTTATTGTCACGTTAGAGGGCGACCACCCAGATCAGTGCCCCGTATATGGTCATCCGGACTCCGGATTACTCCTGAGTATAAATAACAATAGTTAGCGTTAGAGCTACCCGCGTTGGCCATCAAGCCCATAAGGTAGCAGCTCTCAAGATCTGGTCCACCAAGTGGGTCCCAAAAGCCCACCTGTCAACTAGGATTAGACCTAGCCTAGGCTATTTTTTTTATTTAGCGTATAGGCTAGACTTTGACCACTATATTATCTGACGGTAAGTGATGATGCGGTTGAAGATGTTGTTCAGGCTATCCTAGAATTGATAGCTCTCGTGGCTGCCGGAAACAGCTTTGCGACATTTGTCCTACTTGGGGGTAGCTAGCTAGTCATTCGTAAATGCCCTATCACTACGCTATAATGACTGCCATCCTAACCACTGGGATGGACTGGATAACAACAGGGACCGACAGCTTAACGAGCCCTCTGGGTGGTTTCGCAACTGGTCCTAGCAACCGACCCTCTGTGACGGTGTGAATGTCTCCAGCTTACTCAATTGAAATTTCTTAATTCTGAATATGCCAATATTTAGAGCATATTTTGTGCAATTATGAATACCAACTCAAAATTTAGGTGCCAAATAAACTTCGATGCTACGCGTAATTATTAGTGTGTTAGCTGACGTTTTGGTCTCCAGCTGACACATGCTGTATATACGAAACGGCTGAAGATGTGGTTATATCATAGACGTAGGATTTTTTCGCACATTAAGCCTATGGGTTATATACTATAGCCAGGGACTTAGAGCATAATTTGTGCCAGTGGCACAAAAAAATTGGAACGTCCTACTTGAAAGCTGTAGCTTTACTTCTTTAAATAAAGCTATCCATAGTAAGGCTTTCCTAGAAGATATGTGCATCAGGTTCAGTGTTACAAGAAGCTGCTGATATTATATTCAACTCTTCATCCTGCTAGATCAGATGTTTTCATTTGTTTTTTAATTGAATCTGCCAGAAATGCAGCACTGTATGCTGTATGGTATTTAACAACTTCCCTGTCCGTCGCCGATCGTATTGAAATAAGTTCATGAGTCACGGGTCATTTCTGTATACAACTTTGGGCACTTTTTTCAGTATAAAAGTGAGGTGATATTTTTTTAAATCGTAGGTATAACAAAAAAAATATGTTTTAAGTAAAAAAAGAAAACTTCGCGACTTTTTTATTGTTACCATTTATTCACTACAAGAAATTTGCAAAAAAATAAACTCAAATACCTACTAAAACGTTAACGGTAACGTTATATTCATAAAAAAAATTAACAGAAGCAAGCATGTTTCTCATTGTAACATTCTAAAGAGAATGCCTTTTCACACCTTTTACACTCAGTGTGTACTTGCTTGGCTTTTCTAGCCAATAATCCTTCATTTTTAATTTTGATATAGCACCCAGTGCATCTTATTCGTACGAGCTTATTGTGTACCTACATTTCGTGGAATTTCTTGAAGACAATTTCCAGAATTACTCGAAGAAGCAATTGAAGATCTTGGAGAGCTACAAGATATTGAAGATATTTGAGGGAGATTATTTTCTGTGGTTGATGCTGCAGGTCCAAGTAAATGTAGGACTAGATGTTCTTGTACTTGTAAAACTGTCAACTTAGGGCAGTCTGTCAACTCGCCAATGTGTTCACATGTGACTCATTGAACATGGCATTGAAAATTTATTGTCGTACGTTCATGAGTCTCATGTGACTCACAAAATATAATAACGGAAATTATATTAGGTAATTTATAAAAAAATATATTATAAAATATTTTTTTAGGTATTTTATGGTGTTATTGATGTCAATATTAAAAATAAACAGAGGAAGTGGGTCAATGTCAAAAATAGTTTTATGGGGACAGTGAAGTAGTTAAAAGAGAAAAAAAAATAACAAATTTTAAAAAGCCTGGCACACAAGGAGATGATCAATGGATGCAATCCATAGCCAAGATTAAACTTAGTATAGCTATAATTTTTTTTATATGTATTGAAGCGCTCGTAGCGAAGTTTGCTTAGCTGTTCTTAACAGATAAGCAATGTCCGCCGCGGTCATGAATTGGATGGGTGACCGCTAGTGACATCACTACTGAGTACTTCCATGCTTCGGAGGGCACGTTAAGCCGTTGGTCCTGGTTGTTGTCTTAGGATGGCAGTCGTTATATGGTGGTAGGGTAATTTGCGAATACCAACCTCAAGTAGAAAATCTCTCGCCAAGCACCTAACGGTGTGTTCCGACAGCTATCTTTGAGAGCCAGTAATTCTAGGTTAGCCTGAAAGACATCTTCGACCACATCATCACTTAATATTACCATAAGGTGCAATAGTGGTCAAAGGCTAAACTATAAAAACCCCTATATCAACAGGTAATAGTGTCAGTGTAGTCCAGGAATTTTAGTCTATTAAGGGCAAGTATCTTTTCGGAATGAGAGATAGTAGGCTATAAACATTGATTATCACACCCTACAATAAGTAGGTTTTGAGACAAGTTTTAGGGTGCCAAATTAAGGTATAATAAATACAAGTTTACAGCTTACTATCTCTCATAATATTCCTAGACTAGTGTTCTATTTTGGTTGGTCTTAATGACATGGATCTTATTGTGCTAAAATATAAATAATAAAATAAAATTGTTCATGACTTTTATTGGCATTCATCACATAGGTACATTTATTTTCTCTCATAGTCAAGAGGATAATAGACTATTTATATTGGTTCAGGTTCCCGTCCATAGACTAGCATAATTTTCTCCATTATCTGCCAGTTCTTTTCCTTTTGTAGATCTTTGGTAAACACCTGAAAATGGAATCAAGTTTACTACTTACAATATAAAGTAATTAAATGAGCATTAATCCTTGTGCATCATAGATAATGAAAAAGGAATTTCATTCATAAATGCCTGACTTCGGATGCATATGTCAATAACAGATTAAGTAGGTTAGGTAAACAAAAAGCCTGAAATCAAAGAGTGAAACGAAAAAAGGATATTATTCATGTGTCAGTCTTCATAACATCATCCTACTTAAGGGTGAACTGGCCTTCTCCATACAATCGTTGAAGGGTGGTTACTTGCTTACTTGAGGTTTTAGGTCCAAACTAAGCATATTGTTTTATATGCAGCACCTGAGCTGTCATAGAATTACTTCACTTCTAATAAGACATTTGTGTCTTAACCCATCCGCATTGGCGATAATGATAACAATAGAATTTCATTCATAACCAGGACATAGTGGTCCTGAGGATGCCAACTTATTAGGCCGAAGTATCTTTTTATTAGTATTAATTATATAAAAAGAATTATAGAATCACAGATATACTATAGGAAAAAATTAAGTCATGTGCGGGATTCGAACCTGCGTCCATACACCGCGCGCAACTGGAATTAAAATTAAGAATTGTGTAAGGCAGCAACCAGGTTTCAATTCTTACCAAGCATGAATAGAATGCGACCAGAAAATATTAGCTCATGCTAATTGAAGCTTTTAATTTTATTATGTACTGTCGGAACTAAGTAGTAACTAATAATTATTTTGAGGAGTGTGTACACAGCTCTTTCAGTATAAACACAAACATAGTTTCATCACCTTCTAAATATCAAGTTTTCACACTTGTTAAAGTTTTTAATGCATATCTGTGAGCCTTATCGGCTAAGAAAGAGAATTACTATATTAACTTAAATTTGGAAGTAAATAACGACAAAGATCCTTTAACTTACAGAATACCAAGCAGCATCATCATCTAATGTAGAAGCCAGGGGAACAGAAACACCTAAAACATGAAGAGCTAGTGTCAGACTAGCAACTGCTACATGTGGTGCTCTATACTCCAGTATAGCCGGGGAATGATGGAAGTCTTGCAGGAATGCCATAGCCGTGCGTGCTACTGGAGCCGAACGCCACTGCGAGGCTGGGAACCACTCTTGAAGAGAGCGTAGGTAGTGTAATAGGTATCGGTGTGGAGAAGGCGTATCTAAGTTGAATCCTAGTAATCTTAGCACCAGCAACTCCGCCTGTGCAACAGCACCACGCCAAGACCAGTATTCCTCCCCTAACTCGAGGGGACCCGCACCGCGATTAATAGAATTATGGGCGACGTTAACAGCATCTCTCAATCTTACTGGCTCATCTCTCGACTTTCCGGCTGCGCATAAACAAGCTGTGCATATCACGTAACAATCATAGTCGTTTTTATCGGCTTCTTTGAAGAATTTATGGTAGAAAACAGCTGCAGTGGCAACGGTGGCCGGTTGCAAGCCCAGTTTTATTCCACACTCAAATATGAAATTTGTTGCCAAGCTGTGGCCTGGAGCACTTCGATAGTCAGGTAGCCGCCTCTCACGTCTACTTTGTAAAGCCATAACGTCTATGACATCCTTCATATTTATCGAATTCAAATAAATGTATTCAACTATGCCCAACCACAATCTACTATCACAAATCAAACAACAAAACAAACTGAAAACCAAAGATTACAGAAGTCTGCAGCAGAAAACTGAAAAGATTATAGGTTATCCATAGAGAAGACGCTTGTACATTTGTTTAGTAACACGTTCATTAAAGGTGGAAACACATAAGTAATTAAAACGCGACATGGTCTATCGTGACGACATCGACACTAGGGTTGCCAGATCAAGGTATATCAATTCCTGGACATTTCTGGGGTTGAAGATGAAAATTTTGTTCAACAACACATAGATAAAATCTGTAACCTTATATAAGCCTTTTAACTATGAATTCACACACACGGCCGGCATGCGGCGTGCGTATGACTCTGAAAACTAAGAAAGAAAGACAGCCCGGTGAAACATCAAAATGAATCTACTTTTTTTAAATGTGTGAAGAAAATAAAATATGTATAAAAATAACTAATCTGGTTTATGGCATTTTTGATGATATAAATATACAGAATAGACTTACAGCAAAATCTGTTCGTTAAAATACTTCAATATACTGCACAATCTTCATGATTATTATTGTACATTTTTATTTATTGTTGTTAATGATATTTCACATTTTTTAAGAAATAAATGTACAAAATATACATGCAGCAAAATCCTGTTATTTTAAAAGCTTCACAATAATACTGGACAGTCATCATGATTATAATCGTATGATTTTTTGCAATTTTTTAAAATAATATTTCTAATTTTTTATAATATAAATATACAAGATATCTCTTACAGCAAAATCTGTTCATACAAAACTTTACAATAATATTGCACAATCCTCAAGGTTATTATTTTATATGATGTTTCAAATTTTTTTAGGACATTCTGGAGTTTACGTTCTCTAGGATAATAAATAATTGACCAAGGGCAGGTTACGTTTAGGGTAGGGTTTCGTTGCAGGTGCCGTAGTTAGAAAGAAAACTACATGGTGAGTCTTTTTTGGCTGACTTCAAAAATGGAGGTACTCAAAAAGTGACCTGTATGTATGTAATATTGTCAAAACTGCACAGTTTTTGATGTGTTAGTCTATACTAGCTTCTTAACACGTGTGCCAAAATTTCATAAGTGTATATATGTTTCTGTGTTAATATGTTTGTATTTTTCCACGTATTACGCAGAAACCGGATATCGTTTAATAACCTCTCAACTTAAGAGTCACTGTAATTTTTATCAAAATCGGTTTAGTAGTTTTCAAGATATGGACTGTTTTAATTTTAAAATATGAACGTTTCAACTACAATAACTACTGGGCTGATTTGAACGAAATTCGGTAGGTTTTTCACTCATATTATGTAAATAAAAATAAAAGGATCTGGCATAATTTATAATACAAAAATAAATTATAGTGAAGTGTGTTTGAAAATTTAACAAACCTATACCCAGTGAAGTTTTATGAATAATTATTTTTATTTTAATCATAACGAGGAAACATTATTAAAAATGCATAAATAACAGTAATCTACAGAAATTAAACCGACCTTAATATAATCTAATTAACTAAAAACGGATACATAACACAAAAATAACATCTAAACTGGGCATCTATCTAAGTAGGTACGTAAACCAACTAATTTTGAGGTCGGCGTCTGTATAAGGCTAATAAAATATAATAGGTATCTAACTCTAATCTAAGCACGGTCCATCATCGATCGCATCATCACTTAACATCAGGTGAGATAAAGGTTAAGTGCTACCCAGTTCGGTATAAAAAAGGGCTTAAAGAGCGGCCAACCCTTACTTTTCATACAAACGTTCGTACGTGATTATGGCGTTGTATTGTAACAGATCTTTTTATGTAATTTTTGAGCTAATAGGTATTTTGTGTATGTAGGCTTTTATGTTTCTTTCCCCGTGGGGTGCCGGGTTAGAATTGCACCTCCCCATATCATCCCGTGGGTGTCGTATTAGGCGACTAAGGGAAAAATACAGGAAGGTGGGCAGCAGCGCCTTCTATAGAACTGCCATCCTACACTGCGATCCCCAAGCCGCCTGCCAAGCGTGGGGATTATGGCAAATACCCCTTTTATAGGGGAGGCTGTGTTCAACAGTGGACGATCCGGCTGATACAGTACAGGCTTTTATGCAAACAAAAAAGTAAAATTTGTAGAAACGACTTCAATATAAGCCACAAATCTGCTTTTTTGTACAAATTTAACCTGAACTTAGGGCGTTCAGAATGTACTCATAAATTGTAAAAATAAAGAACATATTTTGGGAATGCCCGCCTGGCTAGCTACCACCCTCAAGTAGACAATCTGTTGCCAAGCACCTAACGGTGTGTTCTGGCAGCTATCAACCTTGGGAGTCAGTAATTCTAGGTTAGCCTGAACAACATCTTTGACTGTTGAAGAGATGTTTTCATATAGCAAACGGTGCGTAGTGGAAGATTACAATCTGACGATAGGAAAGAAAGAAAGAAAATGTTTATTTTGCAACAAATAAATAATGACAATATAAACTTAAAATTATAAATTAAACATATACTTCTATTTGTCGCAAAACCGGCCTCAACTCAGCGTTTTGCTGGTCGTTCAACCAGCGCTGGTCTTCCGTTACCCATTGACATCGGCGATAATTATAACAATAGAATTTCATTCATAAATTGGCCATAGTGGTCCAGTCCGATGCCAACTTAGCCGTTTCGGTGATATCACTGACAAGCTACTAAAAGTTAGTATTATATATAGTATGATATTACAATTGTTGTTTTGAATTACGCAACTTTATATAATCTACACCAAGTTATAATTTGTTTTGCTGTACACATATCTGCATCAAACATATTATATATATATAATAGATCAAGATCATTTAGGATTATTTATTATTATTATTTATTTAGGATTATTTATTTATTATCATTTAGGACCAAATATCTTAGTCTGAGATACAGCGTGCGTTGCATAAAGCAAAATCTAGGAAAGCGTCTGGGCTAGTTGAGTTTACTTGTGACGTTCTGAAATTACTTTAACATGACAACATCAATGCACTGACCACTATGTTTAACTTCATCTACGATTTTGGACAAATACCCGATGATTGGTTGAAATCTGTTCTTCTATCCCATTGCCCAAGAAAGCCAGTGCTAGGAAGTGTTCGGATTTTAGAACTACGAGTATTAGCCTCATGTATAAAGTAATTTCTCTCAATAATACACGATCGTATATAAGAGCTAAATGCGATTGCCAACTCGGGGACAGCCAGTTTAGCTGGTATGGGAACAAGAGAGGCACGGTTTGCACTTAACGTTCTGGTCCAAAAATCCAATGATAAGCAACAACATGTATATCTTTTTTTTATAGACTGCGGAAAAGCCTTTGTCCGTGTCATACACGGAAGTAATGAAGATGTAGGAAGATAATATAAGTCTAGACGACAAGGATCTGCGTATAATTCGGAATTTGTACTGGAATCAAGGTGCGACAGACGCGACGGTAAAGGTGGATGGCGAGCAGATGAACCCAGTCTCCGTAAAGAGCGGTGTAAGACAGGGCTGTTTATGTCTCCGATCCTGTTCAATAATTACTCGGAAGTAATTATCAAAGAAACGCCTGAAGATGTGGAGCACGATGTCGTAATCAACGGGCAATTTATCAATAACTTATGCTATGCTGACGATACCGTTCTAATAGCAAGCACTAAAGAAGGCCTTCAAGAGATAGTTCACAGTTTCGTTGCACAGCAAAAAACTCGGATTGGACATGAACGTCTCGAAATCGTCATGGTAATATCACACTCGCAGAAAATCCGCGCAAACATCCAGGTAGATAAATAACACGCTGGAGTACGAAAACAGGTACTTAAGTACCACAAGTATTTAGGGTCGTGACTCGTGGCTCACTGACACTTGGGAAAGCGAAACTCACATCGAAATAGCTCGTGCTTCATTTACTCGCATGCAAAAAGTACTGTGCAGTTGTCAACTCTCCATCGAATTGAGGACCAGGCTCCTTCAATGCGACATCTGGCCCGTTGTTCTGTATGGGTGTGAAGCGTGGACCATGAAAGCAGAGCTCCGTGAAAAAGTAAAAACTTTTGAAATGTGATCTTATCTTACTTAGGTACTAAAAGGTCGCCTACCTCGGACATGTACTCCGGCATGATCAGTACTCTCTCGTACAGACCATCGTCACACCCTGGACACTCGGCTCATTCTCTATACAAAAGCCGCGTTCTAACTACCTACTACACAGACACTACACAAATGTTGTTTTGTACAGGCGTAATAGTGTGCGTGAAGTCTAAGGTTGTCACCGTATGAATAATTATTGTACTTACTTACCTAACAATCTTTTGATACTTTTATTAGTCGTACTAGATTTCGTAAATTATGCATATACCTGCAGAAACATTTACAAGCACAACAATCCAACTACATGTACGACGTAGGAATAAGCAACACACAACCGAGTAGGTAACATTATTTCACATTTCACTCCATTACTTATATGTATAATAATAAATACCTAAACTACAAAAATTATTATTCCAAGTTCACATTTTATACAGGTAATGATAATAATTACAATCACAATAATAATGGATGTTCTTCTCGTATATTGTTTCATTCTTCATTCTCAATCATTATTCACAACAAACAATCCTTTTCTCGTTTAGTTGATAAGCAACCGTAAACAGCACAAGAGTAAAATACTAATACAACCGTCACGCTTCGTCGTCACGTCGTCGTGCGCGTGTGGCGCGTCCCATACTCAAGTCAGCTCAGAATCGGTGGCGGGGTGATGATGGCTCGTTTGGTGGGGGGAGAGGAGTGTCCATTCTATACGTAGTGGTTGGGAAAAAATAGAACATAGGAAGGCTACCTGGTTCGAAACTCGCCCCGCGTGCTGGATGTATTGCGACGCGTCTGCAATGTTCCTTTCTTCCTTCTCCAATATGATGATGTGCTTTGGTGATGATTTTGGCTGATTTTCCGTGCGCGAGGATCGCGGCTGATTGTTGAACGTTGGGTTTTTCGATATTTTAGCGAGGAGTTAACCGGAGCTCGACTCGTTCTTTTGCACGCCAGATGTCAACGGCTAGATTTATCTACCCCCAAGGTAGCCAAGGAAAAATATAAGGATATGTTGGAGGTAGGAGTTGAGTTAGAAGGGATGCGTTCATAAAATTGGATAATATTGGGAATATTACCAAACATACCGCCCCCCAAAGAGCTGCTAAGCTCTTTAGAGGAACAAGTAGTTAAAAATGTATAAAAAAAAAAGTAAAAAAAAGAATAGAAAATAAATTGGTGTCAGTGTTCTTGTTGATTTTCAGATTTTCATATAACTAAATTAAAAATAGAAGTGAAATTAATAACATGAGATGATTTACGATTAAAGGTGATTTAAGCATGATTTAATTGTCAAGACATGGCATCAAAGGGCATAGTTTCACAACTGGACGCAGCAAAATACCATTAGATGTTCTCAGTTCAACAACTCTAACCACACCATCGGATCCCGGACAGACACGAATAATTCTACCCTTTTTCCACTGAAGAGGTGGCAGATTTGAATCCTTAATCAGAACCAGATCACCGATTTTACAATTCGTAATTTTAGCGAGCCATTTCGGACGTTGTTGCATTGTATGCAAAAACTCCGAATGCCATCTTTTCCAAAAATGCTGGCTAATCTGTCGAAGATGCTGCCATCGCTTCAAGAGGCTCGGGTTAAACTCATCGAAGTCTTGCTCAGGCAAGGACTGAAGCGGTTGTCCTATGATGAAATGTCCAGGTGTAAGAGTTTCTAAGTCGTTTGGATCATTTGTTAGAGGACACAAGGGCCGAGAATTTAAGGCTGCTTCTACCTTTGCAAACACAGTACTAAGTTCCTCGAAAGTAAGCGAGCGGTCACCGACAAGACGCATCAGTATGAGTTTAGCTGACTTTACTGCGCTTTCCCATAATCCACCCATATGAGGATTCGAAGGAGCGTTTAGATGCCAAGTTATTTGGCGGCTGGCTAAAGATTTGCTGATTTCAGCATGAGCGTCCTTGAAATGTTGTGCCACGTGCTTGAGATAATTTCGAGCGCCAACAAAGTTGGTTCCGCAGTCACTAAATATATCACTGGGTAGCCCTCTACGAGAGACGAACCTGTCCAGGCAAGCCAAGAAGGCGTCGGTGGATAGCTCGGACACAATCTCCATGTGGACACATTTTGTCACAAAGCATACATAAATGCACATGTATGATTTTACCGACTTGGCATTTCGAATGCGCGATGTTTTACACATGAAAGGACCTGCAAAATCGACACCAACCTTAGAAAACGGGCGACATGACGTCACACGATGCACAGGGAGATCTCCCATGAAGGGCTCTATAGCCTTTGGCCGCAGCTGGTAACAACGTTGACAACGAAAGATCTGTTGACGGATTACTCGTCGCGCTGATAAAATCCAAAACTTTCGTTGAATCATACTAGTGAGAGCCATTAGACCAGGATGATCGAACAACCGATGGTAATGGTTCACGATGAGTTTCGTTACATGATGTGATTTAGGTAATAAGAGTGGATGTTTGGAACTGTATTCCAGATTTGACATTACAAGTCTTCCACCAACTCTTAAATGGCCTTGAGAATCAATGAAAGGATTCAAACGCCGAACGCTGTCCTTAAGAGGCTTATCATTGCGCAACAATTTTAGGGTTTCAGGAAACTCCGACGACTGGACCATTTTTACTATGTTGAGCAAGCTATCGTTGAGCTCAGGGATAGTCAATGGACCGGTTCGACGATGGTTTTTATTGCGCAAGTTATAGATGAATCGTTTGCACCAAGCTACAACAGACTGTAGCTTAGGAAACGAACTGAACTTGGTTAGAACCGGAAGTTCTTCAGTAAGTGCAGCGAAGTTGGAGATAGGCATTGTGGACTTTAAGCCAGGCAAGTCACTTTGATTGGGAAGAGAGATATCTTCTGACCACGCTGAGCAATTCTCAACCAGCCATGGAGGAGACCACCATAGATCACTTTCAACTAATTCGGCAGGAGTCAGTCCACGACTTGCCAAATCAGCTGGGTTTTTGGCGGATGGTACATGCTTCCACGTAACACTAGGCACTAGAGCCTGTATCTGTGATACGCGATTACCCTCAAAGGTCTGCAATTTATGGGGAGAAACCTTAAGCCATGCAAGTACAATGCTGGAATCGCACCAAGCTGTCATACGGCTGATTTTCAGTTTTGGACCAATAACGCCATGAACATGCTGAAGAAGTCGGGCAAGCAGATGAGCCCCATTGAGTTCCATTTTAGGAATGGTAAGTTTTTGTTTGAGCGGAGCTACACGTGACTTGGCCAGAAGGAGCCTAACCGAAATGTTGCCGCCTTTTTCTTGAAGGCGCAAGAAGACGCAAGCACCATATCCACGTTCAGATCCGTCGCTGAAACCGTGGACCTCAATCTCTGACGTTTCATCAGTGAACAGACATCTTAGTAGGGATACGTTGTTAAGTTGAGAAAGTTGTTTGTTAAAATCATTCCAAGTGTTTATGATTTCAGATGGAAGAGGATCGTCCCAACCAAGCTGCATAGACCAGATAGTTTGCATTATGTGTTTTGCAAAGAAAGTAATTGGTGCTAGAAACCCACAAGGGTCATAGAGTTTTGCAATGTTTGACAAGATGCCACGCTTAGTTGGAATGGTACTCATCGAGGAGGCATTATAAATAAAACTGTCATTTTCTGAATTCCACTCTATTCCCAGAATTTTATAAGTTGCGTTACCATCCTCTTCAAACCGGTAAGGTTGCTCACAGTGATCAGCAATTTGTGATTTTAAAAAATCCTTGGAATTGCTGGACCACTTGCGCAAGGCAAAACCACCCTGAGAGAGGATGGAAACCAGCTTTTGCTGCATTTTCAGAGCAGAATGCAAATCATTGGCACCGCTACACACATCATCACCAAATGTATCCTCCAAAAGAACTTTAGATGCATCTGGATGCAACGATGCATTCAAGTAAGCAAGCTCATGTATTACCCGAATCGCCTGAAAGGCAGAGCTGGTAACACCGTATGTGACTGTGGTAAGCTCGTACTGCTTAATAGGCCTTTCAGGTGATTCACGCCAAAATATCGTCTGATACTTGCAATCCTGCTTAGCCAGAAGCACCTGTCTATACATCTGTTTAATATCACAGGTGAAGACGATTCGATGAGTTCTAAAGCGGAGAATAATGTCTTCTATGTTTTTCTGCAGCTTCGGTCCAGACATCAAAACCTGGTTGAGTGACACACCTGTTGAACTTGTTGAAGATGCATCAAAAACTACTCTGAGCTTAGTGCTGCTGCTATGGGAACGCAGTACACCATGATGTGGGATGTAGTAACGTTTGGTAGAATCCTGATGAACCTCACGCATGTGGCCTGCTTCCTCATAGTCACGCATGAATGCAACATACAGCTCGCGAAGATGAGAGTCTTTAAGAAGACGACGTTCTAGATTGTAGAAACGCTTGAGAGCGGTTGTGGATGTGTCGCCCAAGGGTTTACAGTTGATTTTAAAAGGGAGCTGAACTATAAAACGTCCTGAATCATCCCTGGAGTGAGTGTCACTAAAATGCTTTTCGCAGAGAACATCTTCAGGATCTAAAATTGGTTGACTGGGCGCTTCTTCGACTTCCCAGAACCGAGTTAGTGCCTGATCAAGACTTAAAGTGCAGGCCATCACTGTAGCACTATTAATAAGTGTTGATGCTGCGGGTGCTGTGCCCATAACTATCCACCCGAAGATTGAAGAGTAGGCAGTCGGCATGTCTTTGCCAAGGCTGAACCTTCCACTGTCGAGTATTTGGTCATAGACATCTATGCCTAATAAGAGGTCGATTGGTCCTGGAACTGTAAAATGCTTGTCAGCCAGAACCAAATTTTTACAAATATTTAAAACTGAATTATCCACGGGTACGGATGGGAGATTACCGGTGATACGCTTTAGGATGATACAGTCAGCCGATATGGAAGGAGTACAATTACCCACAGGTGATATTACACAGGATATGCGGCCATGTGTCTGTCGAGTTGGTTGTGCACCTAAGCCAAGAACAGGTCCAGATGGCAAGCGTGGCAGTTTTAGCTTTTGTGCTAAGTTTTCCGTGACAATTGACACTTGGGAGCCACAATCTATCAGTGCACGAGCTGAGTGGAAGTGTCCATTGACATCCTTCAACTGTACAAAAGCAGTACCTAATATCATGGTCGCCCCATTGTTAGCACTATACAAAGACTGTACAGTGGAACTAGTTGACACAGATGTTTGACCACTGGTGTCTGATGATGGCCTATTCAAGCTATTGTTGATGTGCAGCTTTGTATGGTGTCGACCATGACATACTTGACACACACTTTTTGATATGCACTTGGATACATGATGTGTTCTCAGACAATTGAAGCAAAGTTTTTGTTTGATGACTAATTGTTTGCGCTCCTCTGGGGTCATTAAGTTAAATTTTTGACATAAGTAAATTGAATGAGCATCTTCACAACATGGACAAGAACTAAAATTTTGTTTACTTTCCGCATTGACAACATTTAAAGAACTAGAAGTATATTTTAATGAAGGACCAGCAATGTTTTCAAGTACACGCAGTTGGCTTTCGAGAAACTTAAGTAAGTCACTAAAGGTTGGTATATTCAATGGATTATCTATGCTAGCCTCAAACTTACACCTCAGCTCAATAGTGATTTTTTTTAATATTATATGCAGAAGAAGGAAACTCCATGAATGTATGTCAAATTCTAATGCAAGTAGAGCCTGTGTGTTTTCTTTCAAAGTGTTGATAAATCTGTTCAAAGTTTTTGAGTTGACTTGTGTTAAGTTTGGTAAATTTAGAATTGCTTCAACATGTTTGTCAGCAATAATTCGTTTATTTTCATACCTTTCCCTTAGCAAATTAAAAGCAATACTGTAATTTTGCTCTGAAAGTGAGAGGTGCTTCACTAGCGAGGAGGGTTCCCTATCTAGGACACCTAGCAGGTATTGCATCTTTTGCACTGCACTTAACTTTTGATTGTCGTGAATCAAACTTTTATAGATTGATACAAAACTAGGCCACTCAACATGAGAACCAGAGAACTTAGGTAAGGTAATTTTTGGTAGATGAAATTCGTTCTCATGCTGAGTATACGCAGTCTGTTTACGTCCATCAGATTCAGGCTTGGCTTCAATCAGTGTGCTGTGCAAAACTTCGATCGAATAAAAAATATCCATGAACTTTTCATAAGATTTCTCAATGTCTGATAATGAACGCTTTTCCTGTGGTAGAGCTTGTTTACTGCTAACAATAACTGTATATGCCTCATCCATTTGCATACGATATTTTTGTAAGTCTTTGTGGCGGGCTACGAAGCGTAATTTTTCTTTGCTAGTTACATCTTCTTTTAAACTCAATTCCTGAGAAAAATCGTATGTAGCCTGCAACCATTTCATGGACATGTCGAATTTCACTAAACATACGCGTAAATCTGCCATTGTGTACAAAATAAGCTTTCAAAACAAGGAAAATATCTTGGTTATAAATACACAACAACAGGACCAAAGATAATATGATCGATGGTTTGATTTGATTGCTTTGTCAACAGATTAGAGATGGATATTGGCAACTAATGAGATTGAACCACTGAGCAAGTAATATATGATTGAACGTCTGTTTCCGTAAAATATGTGGTAACACTGCAATAATTTGTATGCTAAAAGTATTGCAATATGGCGTCGAAAATGAAACGCAACAGGATGACTGGATTTGGATGAAATATGAATTGATGAGGTTTTTGGAAATGTTATTGATTTAGGGGATGAAATAGGGATTAGGATCGAAGGACCAAGGAATGGTTGGGAAAAAATAGAACATAGGAAGGCTACCTGGTTCGAAACTCGCCCCGCGTGCTGGATGTATTGCGACGCGTCTGCAATGTTCCTTTCTTCCTTCTCCAATATGATGATGTGCTTTGGTGATGATTTTGGCTGATTTTCCGTGCGCGAGGATCGCGGCTGATTGTTGAACGTTGGGTTTTTCGATATTTTAGCGAGGAGTTAACCGGAGCTCGACTCGTTCTTTTGCACGCCAGATGTCAACGGCTAGATTTATCTACCCCCAAGGTAGCCAAGGAAAAATATAAGGATATGTTGGAGGTAGGAGTTGAGTTAGAAGGGATGCGTTCATAAAATTGGATAATATTGGGAATATTACCAAACACGTAGTATTATTATATGTTCTATGCCATCGTGATGGGAAATGTACCCGGGAACCGTAAATCGTGTAGACGCAAAATTTCTTGACTCCGTAGTAACAGGGAGTGGACAGGGAATAAGACCGTCGAGCAACTTCAGATTGGCACTTGACAAATTATTTATTAAAATCAAAATTTAAGAAGCTGACTAAAGCTGGCTAAAATCTGGAATATTCGCCACAATTAGTTTGAAATATCTAATAATATTATTATTATTTTATTGAGAATTTGAACTCGCGTTTATTGTTTAAAATAAACAACTACAATTTTACTTATTTATTTTTATTGTGATAGATTGATTTTATTTCCTATATTGACATTTTATTATTTGTTTGTAAATCTAATGATTAGTAATTAATAATCTAATTGGCAATAGCCGTACTAATTATGTAAAATAAAATAAATAAATCAATTATCATTTACAAAGAATAGGTTAGTAGGTGCTAAGCAAATACTATAATTGATGGAATAAGTAACAACACTATTTGCAGGTAGTCTATCGGTCTATCCTATTCACTACCAGTGGTGCTAGCCGATAGTGTCAAGGGTACGAAAGGACTTTAGAGGCACATAAAGAAGAAAAATTTAATTGCGCCTATGAATGATTGCAAGTCGCGTCAAGGTATTGTTGTTGCGCAGCACGGTACACTTTTTGAATCACACTCGCAGCGGTAAGGTTTGCCTTCTGCTGTTTTTGTGCTTGATGCAAGTCACTTACATCAAGCTCTTAATTTTATATTGGTAGATTCAAGGGTACAAGAACAAAACATTTCACACCAAAAATATGCATTCGTACACGTTTCTTTGGGTATTTAACGATACTTGTCATTTTTCTGCAGGCGATACCACAAGCCAATCCATCCGCCCAAGACCACGTTGATGTGCGGAATGACGGCTAGTCACGAGCGCGCGTCTATTTATTGTGTGGAGAATCAACGCAATACGCAAATGATTCGTATTTTCTATAAATTTTCTGTAAATATAACATTTTTTATTCTCTTATTAATGCTGAATATAATTATTATTATATACAGGGTTATTGGAAAAATGCTAACCTCAGGTTGACTTCTGCTGGTTCTAACAGACACTTTGAGATGTTTTTTTTTAATAAAAAAATTTATGTTTCTGACTGAATAGCACGAGATGCAAATGATCTTAAAAGTCTCTTGTGCCTGTAATTTATAATTTCATATTTTTTATTAATTTGTTTAATGTAAATATTCAAAATTCTATTCAAAGGAAGCGCGGCGCGGTCTAGTGTTGTCGCGGGCGGTAGCTCTAGGCTCGGAATAGACATTGTCTTTTACTGTACCTACAGAACCTGTGCACAGAACTCAGTAGCTTGTTCTATATTCTGAGATTACATACTAATTATTCAGAAAGAACGCCGAAATGCTACAATAATAAATTTAGTTCAATCGATCGAAACTTTAATACAAAAATAAATACCTAGATATGTAGTGTAGTTACTGTACTGTAACAGCCGGATCGTCCACTGCTGAACATGAGTATATACCATAATCCCCATGCTTGGCAGCCGGCTTGGGGATCGCAGTTTAATAAAGCAGTTTTTTTGAAGGTGCTGCTGCCCACCTTCCAGTATTTTTTCCCTTCGTCGCCTCTTACGACACCCACGTGATGATATAGGGAGGTGCAATTCTAACCCGGCACCCCAAGACGCATTTAAAAATTTGGTAAATATTAGAATAGTAAATGAGTAAAGTGAGTTTATTTCGCACCTCCTAGGCCCTGTTCCACTTGATGCCACTATCGTTACATTCGATATTTTTGACCACATTTTATGTCTATGGTTATATTAAATGTTATAACCATAAACGCAAAATGTGCTCATTTTTTATACAAATCCAATGATCTCGAATCATTGGATTTGTATAAAAAGTGTCTTTCCTTAACAAGTTCATTTGATTTGATTAATTTATATATATATTTCTGTCGCGTCGTTTCTGCCGTCGGCATAAAATCACCGTTAATACTGTTTCTACGTCCATCTTCGACAAATGTAAGATCTCTACTGAACCTTAGCTTGGCGGCCGCGGGACCGCGCGTTCTACGCCTGATAAGTGCGTGTCATGTGAACACTATACAAAAATTTTGCGCGCATTCAACGCGTATTGAACGCTTATCATCTGAAATTGCTCTTAGAGGTGAAAAAGAAACACTTGCGGCTTCATAAAAACACTCGATTGGTTTCATAGTCTGGTCACCTATCTGGTAAAAAGCGTATGGACTCTATAACGGAAAGTTAAATAAAACCCACATATTTATTTGAACATAAAAATTAGAATATAATCATTTTCAGTAATTATTTAAAATTATACACTTAAAAGTACATTTATAGTAAATTCAATAAAAAAATACCAGTGCAGACGAGATACAAATAAGGGAAAATATTCTTTATTACATCGTTGGTTAAATACATCGCTTTCATTAAATGCAATACAAAACAAAGTCGGAAACGAACAAAACCAAAGTCCAATGTCACTCGATATAGAAAAATAAAGATAAGATTGAATCACATTCAAAAATTACCCACTAGTGACTAAAAATTTTACTTTCTTATACATTTGTTCAATAGAGGGGGGATCGTTCGGGGGTGCGCGGGGCGGGACGGTATGACGTCAGGGATGACGTCACGCCGCGCCCGCTCGCCTGCGGACGAACCCTCGCACGCGCTAGAAATAAATTTAATGTTCATCGATTCTAAATAAGATATTCATTAACATTGTACTCTGATCAGTAGAGATACGACTATACTCGACTCGACTCGTCGGGGCACTATCCTATACTCACCGCCGAGGTACCTCCGGCCCCAGCATCGCCCCGAACCTCACACACAATTTAGTTTATCAAAGAACATACAGTAGGTATAAATAGTGAGGTTAGTAATTAACTTTGGCAAATATGAATGAAGCACGGTGATATCGACTCAAATCGACGACGTCGTGACGAAGACAGCTCTATAATAAAAACGTGACCGATTGTCGCTCAATACTAAAGCCGTGTTTATACGGGAACTTTAATGTACTCATGCCATGTCACGTACGTTAAAACGATACATCGATCCGATCACTAAGCTACTCGTTTAAAAAAACTGCGGTAAACCTTCCGTCGTGGGTCTAATAAAGCGCGAGAACGTTTTGAGCCGCAACAATTCAGTCTTCAAATAAGAAGCCTACGCCACCGCGCGCCATTTAGGCCGCCTCGAGCGTCTTTGTGCGATCAAACAACATATTGTGCGCACAATTGCGTCGCAAGTAACATGGGCGTGTGCGGATCGATCACTTGTCGTTAAAATACTTATAACTAAATGTGATTCGAGCGAACAAACAATGCGGGCAGTGTACAAAATTTACATCACATTCACTCGAAATATTAAAGCATACAAGTTAAACGTCCTGCTGCGGAGGAACACATCGAAATGCGAAACTGACGACTAACTAGATATCCTACGACATCTGCGGGAATACCGCGGCGGCGGCGTTCTATGTAGACTGTCGAAGCATCATCGAACAATGACCGCTATCTGACAGACACGGCCGCCGCGAAAACACGCTATTACAATAACATGGAGCCCTCTTAAGGGCGTTAGAATGAACATACACTCGACCATTCGCTCACAAATAAACGTTTATGTCGTGTGAAGCTTACTTAAATGTAGATTTTGGGCTGAATGTAGAACTGCGCTAATATTAGTTTACGTACACATATTGTTACATAACAGTAAAAAACCTACCTAGCAACAAGCGAGCGCGGGCCGAACACGAGGAACCAGATAACCGACACTACGCGATACTATACACTCTAACTCCATACTGTCCATACTACAAATGCTCGACTCGTACAATATACCAAGAAATCTTCTAATTCATCTTCATTCCAAATATGATTGTACGGCCGATACAATATATCACCAACACACTTCATCATATTTGAAATAGTGTAGTCAAATGTTCTGCACTTCGTAATGTTTTCAAACCGGTATCACCGAGTTAAGATGAAAGTTAGAGCATAAATTAGAAGTAGAACAAAATCTTTGGTTTAGCCACGTCACTAACGATGCTATGAGGGTGAACGGCCCGCGCGGTCACAATGTAGGCGTTACAATCCATTTAATCACTTTTTACATATTCAATAAACATAAAATGTAAATAAAATCACCTAACCATGACAATAGTAAAGGTTACTGTCTAATTGCATTATTAATTAATGTTTATTGATACAGTTACTGTCCTAATGCTTAAAAGTAAGATTTTTTTTATTATTATTAATAATAAATTATGTTATACAGTATAATATATATAAGGTTTTGATTACGTCAACTCGTGAGTGTATACAAAGATTATATACTCACTTATCTTACACGGCTAGCGCTACTACAGCACGCTTGCTATGCTATGTATGTATACAAATGACCACGCGGATAAATCCTTACTTACTCCGACCGCTTCGAATAACCATAATTAACATGATACATTGGTTAACCATTTCAATACAAAATTAAACATTACGGTACATTATACCGAATTAGCTAGATCAAATAAATACCTAACATGATTTCCATAATTGAATACAAGAATAGATCTTAAATGGCTACAATCTTAAGGTTAACGGTAAATGATAATAGAAAATAATTATATGAACACTGAATATAGAAATTATAACTGTATATACCGCATATAGAATGTACATACTGGAACATATTGTGCGTCATAGAATGCTTAACTTAAAACAATAGCGTGGATCACTTTAAGGGTTTTACATAGGTCTTAGCTTAATTATGTAGGAGGTACGTAAAATAACGCTTATTTGAATATAGAGCCGGTTACTGTGCATCAAAAGTTTATAAAAAATAATTTCTCAGATATAATACTAAACAATGGAATGATGTTGTAGTCAGTAGAGTAGGCCCGTGAACGTGTTCATTTCACTAGCTTGTTAATAAATATTGGTTCCTTTCTGTGTTTGGTCCGTAAGAGAGTGAGTATATAAGCGGTTTGTGGGCGCCGGAACTAACGCACGAATCGTCAACGTATTTATTGTACGCGCTTTAGTGATTCTACTGTGACAACATCCCTATGGAAAAAGATTCGAATCTGCATTGAACTGGAATCAGATAAAGAACAGGCGAAGCATTGAGCTTATGTAAATGTACTTAGTATGGAGATATGGCCACTTGGATTGTGTCACAGTGTATTCAACTACAGAAGATAAACGCGCACGGAACCAAAGGGCGCACGACTAGAACCGCTCGATAACCGAACTACGTACATCGCCTAGCACCAAAATTTAGAATCCAACGCTAATCCATATCAAAAACTGTCTAAGCGCGGCGGGCACCGCCGGCAAAACGAAACGGTTTATATTACAGGGGAAATGAAACTACGAGACTCGCCGAATCGGGCGTGTATTACCCGCGAGCCTTCGATACGGCTCTAGTCGGAACGTGACAAATACAATGCCCCAAGGCGCATATAATCCGGTAAGCTTATTCCATAAAAATATATACGCGTAGCTGCGAACCTCGGCCGCGTCGCCCGCGCCGCTTCGTTGATATGCTTGCTGAGGGTCGGATATCCAGTGTGGTGTCGCGGGCGTCGGCCACTGTCGGCCATTGTCGGCCAGTTTAGTAGAGGCCGCAGCCGCGCAGGTTGTTGGCGATGATGACGTCAGTGACGGCGTCGAACACGAACTGTATGTTGTTGGTGTCTGTGGCACAGGTCATGTGGCAGTAGATCTCCTTGGTGGTCGACTTGTTCTTGGCCTCGAACTGGGCCTGGATGTAGGCGGCCGCCTCGCCGTACTCTTGCGCACCTGCAATGTATACATTCATATTCAGAACTATACAAGAAAGTGCCAGTTGGGTGCTAATCTAGTATTGCATCCCACCTACATATTATTGTGGGTAAAACACCAGAAGGTAAGCAGCAGCGCCTTTTAAAGAACTGCCATCTTACACTGCGATGCCCAAGCCGCCTGCCAAGCGAGGTGATTATGGCAGCACCTCCATAATGGGCAAGGCCATTGTTCAACGGTGGAGGACTTTCGGCTGTTGATGTGATGTGATAGGAGAAAGTATATTGTTATGACGCAGAGCCATCATGCTTGAGACAAAGAAAATGGACTGCATCGAAGAGGCCAGGGATCGAATCGTGCCGCTGCGCGCTGTTTTGTGCTTTACCGCATGGTGATAAGACAATTTACGAAGAGAATTTTCAAGTTTAAAAATCTCCTGCCATGCGCCAAACTGTGTGTTATTACATTATTTTTTTCTGTTGGGTTTCTATAATTTGGTTTGGCACAATCACGTCTATTGAAAGGTAATTATAGAGTTGCTAATAGAACTTGCTTCCAAAGTAATTATAAAACATTTGAAAATCATAACGCTAGTCTTTTTAAAATATAGAGCATTTAAAAAAAGATTAAGAGTAAACTCTTTTTACAAATAACTAATATTATAAACAGGAAAGATTTGTATTTTTGTATATAACGAATAAACTTAAATTAAAACTACTGAACCGATTTGAATGAATTTTTTAGAATGTCATCCCCCTATTTCTACCTATAGGAGTCGTAATAGACGACTAAAGGTAAAATACCGAAAGGTGGGCAGCAGCGTCTTACGACGAAATGAAATTTTAAACTGCGATTCCCAAGACGCCTGCCAAGCGTGATTATGGCAAACCCCCCCTAAATGGGGGAGGCTGTGTTCAGCAATGGACAATCCGGCTGATACAGTTAAACACCCGTGCAAAGCCGAGGCGGGCCGTTGGAGTGTACTATAAATGAGTCAGCTGTGATAGATTCCATGCTAATGCATGCATATATTTGTTTGTGCAAAGTGATTTCTTTTTACGCTCTCATACCATTTGCTGCTCCGTTACACTATTGATGATTCACGTGTTATGCGTTATTTGAATAGAGACATGCCAAGTCCCACTTCTAAAGGTATTATTGCCAGCTTTCTATAATACACTAAACTCTCCATTCAAAGGTTGTCTGGAAGAGATCGCTTTGAGCGATAAGACCGCCTATTGTTCACTGTTATAAACTTAATATTTTTAATTTTGTTTTAGTTTAAAGTGTTAATATATCTATATAGAGTTAATCTATCTATCTAAACCCTTATATAAAACTCAGTAGGTATGCATCTCAGCCATGTTCATATTATTTCATATGATAGCATTTTCAAGCAGTGATGGCTCAGTGACAATGGCTGTGGACTACCGCGCAGCAGGTCCATGGTTCGAGTTCCGCCGTGGCCTTGAGCTTCACCGTATGGTGGAATTTAATAAATGCCCGCCAAGCCCACCCAAATAGAAAATCTGTTGCCAAGCACCTCACGGTATGTTCCGGCAGCAGTCCTTGAGAGCCAGTGTAATTACAAGCACATGAGACTTAACAACTATGTCTTCAGGCGACGGCCGCAGTGCAATTCGTGACTTGTGATGAAATGCATCTGTTATAGGAAGAGGTTAGTCCGCTTAGCATCAGATTGGCCTCGAGCTAGTTCCGTCACAATAAAAAAAAGCGCTACGCTTGGCAGGCGTCTTGGGGATCGCAGTGTAAGATGGTAGTTCTTCAGAAGTCATGGCTGACCACATGCAATTCTAGCCTGGCACTCTACAGACTATTAAATATAATTACTAATACTAATACTTCATAGCAATCGGTTCAGTAATTATGGCCATGGAGACTGAAAAAACATAATATTGACTGATAAACTCACTTTCGCATAATATTAATGAGTATTACATACAGTGGGTACAGTACGAGTGTAAACAACACTCTTTGGTTATTTTCCGGTCTTTGGCTATTATAACGAGCGCAATTATAACGCTTTACTAAAATACCAGTGCATGCAATAACATGTTATTAATATGTAACGTTGTCACACTGCACTAAACAAGCATCGTTTTGTAATTCCTCATGCAATGTTTGTGACACCTACATGCTGTAAGCATTATACAGGGGTCTTTGATAATTATACAACTACTACTTGGCCCTGCCCGTGGGGTACCGGGCTAGAATTTCACCCTTCTTCTATGGGTAAGCGACTTAGGGACGGCAGCAGCGCCTTCTGAGGCACTGTTATCTTATACTGCGATCCCCAAGACGTCTGCCAAGTGGGCATTATGCCAAACCCCCCATATTGGGGAAGGCTGTGGTTTAGCAGTGGACTATCCGGCTGATACAGTGCTTGGCCGTGCTATGCCAGTGATCCAAATGAATTAAAAATGTTGTAAGCAAACTGACATCATGAAATCTAGAACTTGTAAGCTTGGTAATGAGTTGGCAGGCGGAAATGCGCCAAACCCAAATCAGAGACCTCTGATTGTGTCAGACGGCATGTCCAGTGTTGAACATAGCCAGAATCACACATAAATTGATAACCATCACTAGAGAAATCTGTTTATAAGTGTTGAAAACTCTGTTGAAGACATTGCTGCTCACCTTTTTGGCTTTTAAGATAAATTTTACAACATTCAATGAATATGATTGGAGGATCGATCCTCCTGGATATCATATTAGATAATAATATTAGCGTGGCAATCCACAGCACTTAGCATCCTATTGATTATACTCATCTGTACTCAGTAACAAATATACTATCGTTATGAGACTCAACTACGTATCCTAATCCAACTAGTAGGTATGAAGAATGTGATAGGAGTGAATGTATAAGCAAGTGATATTGCCAAGACTACAAAACATGTCATGCACCGTAAGGTTAAGCATATGTTTTTGTAACTTTTTTTTTATGATTAATTTACTTCATATATTTTTTGTCATAATATGTAAGAGGGGTTGAGCCTATTGCCTAGACACAGTTCAAGTCTCCGAACCGTGCTCCGAACAAGTGGAAATTCATGGTATCTGCTGAACCCTCCAAGAATAAAGTCTCTTGACTTATGTATGTATGTTGAAGAATTACTTAAGGAAAAATAAATTACTTTGCATTAGAAGCTTGAGGATGCTTGATTCTCACCACAGGCCCAAATCCATACAAATATTATAAATGCGAAAGTAACTCTGTCTGTCAGTCTCACTTTCACGCCAAAAGTACTGGACTGATTTGGATGGAATTTGGTATGGAACTAGTTTCGAGATACTGGGAAAAACTAGGATAGTTTTTATCGAACTGCGCAAAAAGAGGTTAATGTTTTTGCGCGATAACCGACATACTCGCGGGCGGAGTTGCGGCCGTCAAGCTAGTTTACCATATATGGAAAGGGATGATACGTACCGGTGTATTCTGGAAAGCAAATGGTGAGCGGCGACTTGCGAATCTTCTCCTCGAACAGATCCTTCTTGTTGAGGAACAGAATGATACTGGTGTCCGTGAACCACTTGTTGTTGCAAATAGAGTCGAACAGCTTTAAACTCTCCTGCATACGGTTCTGGAAACGGAAAATATTAACATAAACTCTTGTAATTATATTAGAGATAAACGAAAAGCATATAATGAGTAAGTTTGTTGACGCAGCATAATAGTCTCAAGAATTAGCAGCAGATAAATAGATATGCAAAAATGACTTCACCGATTACAGCGGCGTTCTCTTAAACATGATGATGGTGAAACAGTCCATTTTATGAACACATTTAATAAAATATTTGTTTCATGAACAGGGCCAGTAGCGTTTGTATTTAAAGCAGTAAATTTTGAGGTTAAAACACAAACAAGAGCTATTTTAAATCTTGAGAAAAACCGGTCAAAATAAGTGTACTTTATATAACGTGACGTCTATAAAGGGATATTAAATATAATCTATTTTTTTTGTATATGTTTGTAAGCTGTATAGCTATTGTTCTTGATAACGTTGTACGCGAGATTCGGAGTCGATTTTCACAATATATAATATATATTTTTTAATACTTATTGTTTTTTTTTTGCGCGTGAAGGTAATTTTTTTAATGGTATTTTGGGTAATTTATGTAATCGTGTGCATTTGTCTTGTAAAGGTAATACGATATATTCTTTTAAAGTTGCGATTTTTCGAAATTTATGTAGAATGGTAACCAAACCGGTAGAATAAAAGTGTTTACATTTTGAGAAAGTGTTTTTTTATTTCATTGTCGGGGAACAAGCACTAGGACCACCGGCCACCTGATGTTAAGCTTATAACCTCTACCTTGTATGTAAGGAGAAATGCTACTACTAAAGAAATTCACGCAAACATGTGTGGTGGGGTGAGTTTGTACTGCTGTTCTGTTGCAAATTAACTGCTTTTAACCATCTTAATACACTTATCAACCAAGAAAACCATTACAAAACATGCATGTTTAATTTTGCGAAATACTACGGATAATACTCTAAGATGTTATATCTTAGATTAGTCTAAAAATACCATAATGATAGGAAAATGTACAATATTATTAGATAAAGTCGATAACGATAAAACTTATATAAAACGTTTTTTTTTATCTGCAATTTCCAAAACCGGTTCCTAGCATAAGACAGTTATTATCAATATCTCATCACAATAAAATGTATTTAAAGCATCGCAATACTCGTGAAATCTTGTTATAGCCCTAAATCCACTCGCAATTACTACTGTAGATGCCAATGGATGGTTGTGCATAATAAACAAATATTTACGACTATATATCATGTTACATAGTTGCAATGGTGTTTATTTTGAAGACTCTTGATTGTACATCATAATAGTTTTGAAGCAGTGATGGCTCAGTGGCATTGGCAATGGACTGCCGCGCAACAGGTCCATGGTTCAGATCCCGCCGCGGGGTTGAGCTTCTAGCGATCACCCTCAAGTAGAAAATCTGTCGCCAAGCACCTAACAGTGTGTTCCGGCAGCTGTTCTTGAGAGCCAGTAATTCTAACTTAAGCCTGTTAACACCTTCGACCACATCGTCACTAACCATCAGGTGAGATTGTGGTTTAAGACTTACCTTCTTGAAGCGCTCGTAGCGAAGTTTACTAGGCTGTTCTTAACCGATCAGCAAAGTTAAGCAACGTCGCGCGCAGTCATGAGTTGGATGGGTGACCGCTAGTGACATTACTACTGAGCGTTTCCGTGCTTCGGAGGGCACGTTAAGCCGTCGGTCCCGGTTGTTGTCCTAGGATGGCAGTCGTTATAGCATGGTGGTAGGGTATTTTGCGAATGCCCGCCTGGCTAGCTACCACCCTCAAGTAGAAAATCTGTCGCCAAGCACCTAACGGTGTGTTCCGGCAGCTGTCCTTGAGAGCCAGTAATTCAAGGTTAGCCTGAGCAACATCTTCGACCACATCAACACTTACCATCAGGTGAGATAGTGGTCAAAGGTTAACCAATCAAGCATAAAAAAAACGTATAAGCAATAAAACAAAAAGTTACAAAAGAGTGCAAAATAATAAAATAAATAGACCAATACAGTACAAGAGACGCTCTTATCGCTCAAAGCCATTTCTTCCAGAGAGAGACGTCTTTAGTTTAATTTTGTTGATCTTTTTCCTCAACATGTTATTTTTTCGCAAGATTATTCATTTTAATTTTACGACAGTCTAGCCTTAGACTACCTATATCTACAGCTGATTGCTGAACTGGCCTTATAAAATTCTACCATGTAAATAAAGGTCATGAAATGACTAAAGCCTTAGGCACACAGGTCAATTGGAGCGTTCGGACAGATCAAACTTATTGTAAGACCAATGATTGTCGGCTTGCCTCAGTACTGTTATTGCTGACCTACTAATTCTGATATTTTTCAGACCAAAGCATACGATTAGCTGATTGTATGTGGTTATTGATGGGCATCGAATAATATAAATGCTAGAAGAGAATTGGTTTGACTAGAATAGTTGGTTAGGAAAATGCACAGTATACTCCAACGGTTGCCGCATGGGGCAAAGTTACGAAAGAAAATAGTTTTATTTTCTCCCGCGAAACTATTCGGGCGGAACCAATCACTCAATATGTAGATGAGAAACGACGGCATTGTCTATGGAAAAAAGTTAGAAGGTTGATAAAATGGATTGTTTAAGTTGTTACCATGTTCCTCACCAATTTTTTTTCTTCTTAGGATAGCCTTAATCTGGATACTATGGTGATAGAGATGAAGCCGTTCAAAGACTCATCTTTGAACGCAGTCTGTCCGTACGCCCATCTCAACGGACGTACGGACAGACTGCGTTAGCTTTAGGTACTTGTAAAAGAAGAAAATAAAAGCCAGCTATGTGTTAGATTCGAATGCTAAGTATACCCGACTGATCAAAAGAAACACTTCTATATTACTAAATATTACAAGCACTACCGCGTGCTCACCGAAAATCATATTTTACAAATGATTGGAGCACAAAATTTTATGCTCCGGGCGGGAATCGAACCCCCGTCATCCGGTATCGCACGGATGCCTAAACCACTCGGCCACCTGGGCACGCTCTTTCGAGCCGAAATTTCGTGCTCCAATTGTATTACTTTAACCGTCATAGGGGACGGTGCCCAGCCATCAACCAGAAAAACTTCTTTTTTAAACTCGTGTTTAAAAAGAAGAAATCTTGTGGGTGTTTTGTTATGTAAACTATTATTATGCTACGCATATGAGCAATGTGTAATTATGTTACTGTATCAGCCGGATCGTCCACTGCTGAACACAGCCTCCCCTATTAAGGAGGTGTTTGGCATAATCCCCACGCTTGGCAGGTGGCTTGGGGATCGCAGGGTAAGATGGCAGTTCTTTAGAAGGCGCTGCTGCCCGCCTTCCAGTATTTTTCCCTTAGTCGCCTCTTACGACACCCACGGGATGATATGGGGAGGTGCAATTGTAACCCGACACCCAACGGGGTTAATTATATTGCTCTGTACGAATTATTTATTTAGTTACCGTTGTCTCGTCTTCGTGCAACACTTGATCGTACTCGGACATCGCCACACAGAAAATAATCGCGGTGACATCCTCGAAGCAGTGGATCCATTTCTTTCTCTCGGACCGCTGACCGCCCACGTCGAACAATCTGCAACGAACACAATTTCACACATTAATCACAGATCAAACGTACGGAAAGACAGTCTAAATGAAAAAACAAACTGTATCCTTTGGGCTAGACTCAGAAACTGAAGAACTAGAATGTATTGTCAAGGTGATAAGACATGGAGATCGAATCCCCTAACTAAATTTTCCATATTCTTCAGTTATATATTTTGTACAGCTGATATGTTAGCCTTTGAATACTATAACTGCTTGAGGAGATGGTGTGTTAGACGATGGTGAACAGGCTCAGCCTAGAATTATTGCTCTCAAGCACAAGATAAAAAAAGTTGTCATGTGCGGGATTCTAACCCGCGTCCATCCACCCCTGCAGCCGGGGTATGCTAAACTATCATAATATTTTTTTTTATGTTGATAGTTTAGCATTTGACCACTATCTCACCTGATGGTAAGTGATGATGTGGTCGAAGATGTTGTTCAGGCTAACCTAGAATTCCAGGTAGGAATACAGGTTCCCAGTATAATATAGAACACATAATAACTCGCAGGCAGCAGTGAGTAATTTTATTATAGTGTTTGTTTAATGACAGTGTTGTTGTAGGTACCACAATCACGCGTGACTCAGTACAAACCGGTTTGATTCCATCCACATTTCATTCTTCAACGTAAAGTACATCATTCTTGACTTCTAGTACCTATCTATAAACTTACATAAATGTTTCAGAGAAACGCTCAATTGAATGTAACCTCTAATATTAACTTGTCGTCATAAACAATAGAAGTTGCACGCGAAGATTATATAACGATTAACTGAATCCAATACAAGTGATGCATCATTATAGACTTATTAAAGGTTTAATTATTGTTTCACTTCTACATTGGAGGAATCATTGGGCCTTACACTGTCGTCCTTCTATTCATTTTGTCTGTTCAGCTCCATTACCGGCTCATTACTTCACAAAAAAACTATATTTGCATGGTGGAAGGGCATTTTGCGAATGCCCGCCTGGCTAGCGACCACCCTCAAGTAGAAAATCTGTCGCCAAGCACCTAACGGTGTGTTCCGGCAGCAGTCCTTGAGAGCCAGTGAAATTACAGGCACATGAGACTTAACAACTATGTCTCAAGGTAGCGGGCACAGTGCAATTTGTGACTTATGACGAAATGCATCTGTTATAGGCAGAGGTTAGTCCGCTTAACATCAGGTGGGCCTCTAGCTTGTTCCGTCACAATAATATAATATTTTTTTATATATCTCATAAATTTATTGAAAACGTAAATAACCCGACTGCAAATTATTTATTTTTGTTGATCATTCCAATGAAATTAAAACTGCTACATATATATATGGAAGCTCTTGATTTGGATACCCCACTCAATGGGTTTGGAAGAATGTTATTTTTTATTTCACTATATGGCTTCTAAAATTCCCCAGTTTGTTTTTTTATGTTTTATGTACGCAGTATCTCATCACACGCTATCAAGACAAATATAATTGATATCTCATACATTAAAATCGGTTAAATCGTTTAGAAGTTATGGTGGAATAAAGAAACTCACAAACATACATACCTACATGACCCCTGAAAACATAACACTCCTTTTTTTGGCCAGTCGTGTAATAACATAACGTTTGGACTTTCATTTGCTACCTTGGTGGCCACATACTCCGATTAGCAGGTCTTATGACTGACGTATCATGTATAGTGTATCGTCTTTGAATAAACCTTGAGCTTATTTCAGACCCCATTTCCGGCTTCAATGTGTCATCATCATCATTTCAGCCTCAAGAAGTCGACTACTGGATATATGCCTCCCCTATAGATTTCCAAATAGAAGCAGTCTGTATCCATTGCGCAAACTTAATAATGTCGTACGTTCACCTTGTGGGTGGTCTTCCGACGCTGCGCTTGCTGGTTTGAGGCCTCCATTCGAGAACCTTTCGGCTTCATCGACCAACAGTTCTGCATGCTATGTGCCCTGCCCACTTCAGGTCGCTAATCGGCCGGGCTATGTCGGTGACTTTCGTTCGTCTACGGATCTCTTCATTCCTGATTCGATCTCGTAGAGAAACACCGATCATGGCCCTCTCCATGGCTCGTTGTGCTTTGAGCTTACCTATAAGACCCTACTTCAATGTGTACTTACTTGAAATTAAGGTTTTTGAAGGAGAAGTGCACTTCGACAATGCCGGTGGTTTTGACTCTAGTCCTAAGGATATCTTGTTCAGTGGGCTGGTAATCTCTCGCGCCTAACCGGTCCAGGTCATCGAGGAAGCTGGAAGAGAAAAACGGACACCGGTTAGAAAACACAAATCAACAGGCTAATGGAAACTTTGGAATAACAGTTAATAAGTCTGTAGTACTATATCAGCCGGATTGTCCACTGCTGAAAACAACATCCCCCATTGGGGGGATTTTCCACTATCCCCACTCTTGACAGGCGTCTTGGGCTTGCAGTGTGAGAAATCAGTTCCTCAGAAAGCGCTGCTGCCCACCTTTTGATGTGATACCCTTAGTTGCCTCTTACGACACACACAGGTAGTGAGGGCAGGGGTAACATTCTAACCCGGCACCCCACGGGCAGTCTGTAGACCTTATCTAAATTATCGATGTCGTCATTTGAGGTCATTTAACTACCATTTCGCGAGTAAGAAAAATACTCTGAGGTGCTGAACGCAGCCCTGCTTTTCGACTTTTATGTTATACATTTCTAAATAAAACACATACAAACACGCACAATTATGCACGGTTAATGAGTAGGTATAAGTTAATAAATTAAATATTTACAAAGTTCCTGTTATGAGAAACTAGGTTTTATAATAGCAATTCAAGGCAGTTGATATAATATACAACATGATTCATAGTTCATAGGTCACAACGAGCTACTGTAATATCGTTCATTATTTATAAATAATGAAAAGAACTATGAATTTATTTCCTACGGGTGTGAACTACGTAATTACCATTTATTGTCTTATATCAATATTATAGTATTATCATAATATTTTAAACATAGTTCAAACATTGAAATATAAAACCCTTTTCTGGTAGAACAGTCAAAGAAGACGTTTCGACAACTTTAAATCGTCTTTACTCCTATGAGATTATATGAGATTTTTAGAATAAGAAATATGGTAATAAATATTCATTATAAGCGCCAGTATATTGCGGTGGCGATACACGTTGGGTTAGACTTGACTGGATGGAAAAAATCTGTTAGTTTTGTTCCACAGGATAACTGAATCATACTTGTAATTTGTTCTCGAACTTACAACTTCTGTCTGTATTATATAGTGATTTGATTCGAAAACGACTCGAAATAAACGGAAACGAGTTCTACTCGAATTCGGAAGCGCTTCAACAGGTTTCGTAAGCTCTGTGTGAGTGCGATCTCAAATCCAAAAGGAAATTCCTTTTCGTGCTAATCAAAATCACTGGGAGGTCAGTGCTGGCATACTTTACTGAAAATATTTGAATAGTCGATTTCAACTACAAGTATAATAATTAGACAACAATGCTTGTTTTTTGTAACTACGTCTAGAGTCTAGACACTACACTAAGAGACAAATTACGCATGTATAATATACAGAACAATGGACACAAGAAAAAGGAACTTCGTATTACAATTCGATAGTGTGACTTGTGTGAGTGTTCACTTAGGTGGACGTGATGGTTACCATGTGTCCCAATTCTAAATCCATAAACGAACTCCGCGGTTTCGTACACAATAGCTCAAGCGTGTTAAAATTCATGCCCTTGCATAGGCGGCGGCAAATCGATGTCTAGTGTATGGGTCTTACTACAAGTCCTAAGTCACATATTCAGTAATACATAGATATTGCCAACATGTCTTTAGGGAAAGCACTTCATAAATTATTGACGATGATAACAGTATCGTTTTAGGATGCTCGTATTTTGTCCCAATAGTTTTGGAACTTTAGAATGACGTCAAGTTAACAATAGCAAATTAACATCTGTATTTTGAAGCACTCATCTAAATTCAGATCATGTGCTGGCTTCGAGTATCTATTACATGGCGTAAGAGAAACAATTTACTCAGCAACAATATGAAAAAAAATATGGAATATTGTTTATATTTATCTATTGTTATATTTATCTGATGACCATAGTCGTGCCTTATAGATTCCATTTCGCAAGATGCACGTTTGGTAAACGGTAATTAAAGGGTATTTTGCGAATTACAAAACACAAATATACGACAAAACAAATTTAGGACCTCTCATTTTTATGCTATAACGACTGCCATCCTAAGACAACAACCGGGACCTACGGCTTAACGTGCCCGCCGAAGCACAGAAGCGCTCAGTAGTAATGCCACTAACGGTCACCCATCCAACTCATAACCGCAGCGGACGTTGCTCAACTTTGCTGATCGGTTAAGAACAGTTAACCAAACTTCGCTACGAGCGGTTCAAAAAAGTGTAGTCAAACGCTGGTCCATGTGCAATAAAAAAGTCTATTTACTGACTGGACTATTAGTAAACGACTCACATAACGTGCTAGGCCTCAAGTTTAAATTATATAATCGCGCCACCTTTGTCTATACATATATGTAGTGGTTTTTCCAGAAAATCCAAACAAGATTTGCCGGTCCTGTGCAAGTATGCACTTAATTTCCTATAACGGGACAGTTTGATCATGTTTGGTCAGTACTGGAAGAAAGTTACATAAAGCTAGTCGTACTAGTTATAAAATAGTAAGGACTGAAAACCAGTCAATTAACGGGCTACTAATAAGGTAGGCTTTGCTAAACAAATTTCACTATCACAAGCTAAAGCTGCCCGTGGGGTGCCGGGCTAGAATGCTCACCCAATTGTCACCCCCATCTCTACCCGTGGGTGTCGTAAGAAGCGACTACTGGTAACACATCAGCAAGTGGGCAGCAGCGTTACGAGCAAAACTTATTAAACACGAATTTGTGTTTTGGCAACTGTATATAGTAAGGCCCAGCTCCACGGTCAAGTTAGCAGTTCAATAAACGAAATAAGTTGGCATGATTAATTCAAGCAGTGGTATTCGTCCAAACATCCGGCCTCGCCTTCGCCACTAGTTGCAGCCGAGGCGCAGACGCCATACATATTAACGAGGCAGCAGCGTAGACACGCGATTCTTGAATACTACCACCGACCCTTCACTATGTGAGTTATTATGATGCAGTTAGCGCTGCAGTTTTTTAGGTATCTGGGAGAGCGTGTGCGTTTGATCGTTGCTGGTATTTACATACTACTGTTGAGTTTATAGAGTTATGTGTAAATTATTATGCGTACGTGTCGAGCACGTTTATTTAATGTGAAGAAAATCACAGTAGTTATGGTACACGTGGTTGGCCCAGTGCTCTTTGAAAATGAGTTCAAAGATCTACACTACGGGTACTCCTTAGGAGCCTCTTATTGGTTTAGAAAATAAAACCCGGCCAGCGCGAGTTAGACTTAGTACACGCAAAGAGGTCCGACCTTACATACTATATATTTCTTGTACGTATAACGAAAACATTATTTTATTTTTTATTCAGTTCGGAACCCAGCATGAGCGTAAGTATGCCTTAAAACTTGTCCAGTTTTTGTAAAGTATTTGTTGTTTTACTTTAGTACTGTAATCGTACCAAACATGACGTTTGTATTTATTACCAATTTAACGACAGAGTAAAAACTTGAAAAGAAAGTATGAGTGGGAACATTATGATCCTTGTCTAGTTATTACGACGTCATGCCGTCATTTTTAAATTCTATTAAGAATAAGGACTAAATACTCATACGACTAATGAGCCTAATAAATAGCGCCGGACTAATGATTCAATCCTCAGACAGCTCAAAATTCAGTCAAGACTGTCAACTATCTGCATGCAGAGAGTTCTGAAGTTTTTCAACACACAGTCAGTCGAGACCCATACAGTCTGGAGAGGCTCATGATTACTGGCTGTGAAGTAGAGGACGCTCGCCTACATGATGGACAGATGCGACTCAGGGTGTAACAGGATCAACCCTTCAGGACACCATTCAGATGACGCAAGACAGGTCAACTTGGAGAGCAGTGGTGGCGCATGTTGCACCCCATAATCGCACATCCCTCAGTCATAAGGACACGAATAAGAAGAAGACTCATACGAGGTCAAACAACTGAGTTCATCACCTAACTTCATCTATATTATAATTACAAGTTTAATAGATCACTGATGGATTAAGAAGGTAGGCAAGGGAATGGTATCGTGATAATACAGGAAACCAGACATATACATATTAGGTACCTATTTATTATAAATCAACATATCAAGGAAAATATGTGAATAATCTCGCGTGGATGTGCGTCTAGTATGCTACTGGCCATTTTTGAATCCAATTAGTGTTGTTTCATTCATTAATAGGTAATTGCTATGTGGAAAAACCATTCGTATTACGTATGCAGATTATTCTTGTGCGTTACATGTAAAGTTGTGAAGAAACTATGTCTTCCATACTAACGAGGGAAACTAAACACGCGATCGTTGAATATAAAGCTGTTGGGACCCTTCAAATTGATTTATGTATATTTAAAGAGAAATGCTTTAATTGCTCATATATTACATAACAAGAGTTCGAAATCGGTGAAAATTGCATATTTTTTGGCTCCTAGTACAAAGATTTTTTTAAAAATATATCTATTTAAAAAATTATACGGAATTATCATTTTGCATGGGAATCCTTTCACAAAGAAAAATATGTGCGCGCAGTTCTACAAGGTTGATTAATGTAACACAACGATTATTATATAGTAAGAGAGGAAATAAAAAATACGTCAGAAACTGGTAAACCAGGAGCATATGAAATAGGCTCTATTACAGGCATACAAAATTTCACACTTTGAAAATTTTTATTGGTAAATATGATAAAAGCTACGTTTATATTGAAGGCATATATGTACTATCCGGACTTGAGTAGTGCTGAATTACTCTTACTAACGAAGTGTATTCCGTATTCTGCCACAGGCAAAACATGTTTTTCATTTAAAAAGGTAACAACCCGCGCGTATCACAAAAGGGCCTATTACGAACGACACTGCTAACGATTATTAAGTAGCCGACGATTACTAAGCCTGCAGGCAGCAAGTGCAGTCTCCACGCGATCGTGTCGATTATCTCAATATTTTCAATAAGAGTGCACTATTTTATTTCAAAATAATAACATCTTTTTCATGGAGGTGAGATATTTTATTTTATTGTAGACAATGACAGGCTATTTATTGCTTTTTCCAAATTTTTATTTTCGATTACTTTTTGACAAAGATGAAACATGTAATAATAATAATAATATATTTATTTGCCAAAATAGAATGTACAAAAGATACTTAAGAAATTCTATTACTAATTAGAACTACAATTAAACAATTTACAAAAACTTAAGAAACAACGGCTCCACACTAGGCTCTAGGCCCGTATCGTGGATACCTAAATAATATCGATCGATATGATATAGGTATATAAAACAGTCACGAAATTGGAGGCATTTTTACAATTAAATTTATGGCGTATCTTACTGGTAAGAAAGTTTCACAAATAATGTTTGATATTTACATGGTTAATGATAATATTCAGATGATTTCTTTGTAATTGAAATATTAATTGGAATATTGTTTCTATCTAGTCTCGAGGTAAATTTAATAAATAATGTAATAATAGAAAAGTTGAAAAATCTAATTAAAATGATTAATGAATGGTGTGATTTGTGTATTTTGTTAATGTATGGGTGTGTTTGTGTGTGTGTGTGTGTATGTGTGTGCTCACGTGTAAATTATGTCTTCAGTCTCATCATACGACTTAGAAAGTAACCATTTCTTTACTACTTGCTTGACTTTAAACGCAGATGTATTGTGTAAGGGATAAACTTTTAAGATTTTATTAAAGAGACGTGGAATCAAAAAATGAGGATGACGCTTGGCAAATACAGATGACACGGGAGGATGTAGATTTCGGCCTTGACGTCAAGAATTGTTTTTGGCTTAATCACGTAAATTCGAAACATCAAAAAAATTCAAATAAACGCATGAAGTTAAATAGCACGATCTTGGTGCCCTGTGGTAACACTTATGTTGGATCAAAATCTGAGGTAGCTTTCAAAAGTGATAATTGAAAACGCATACATACTATACTCAGGCCCAGAACTTGCCGCTGAAACTGAGAGATGCGCTCGGTAAAATAACGTGAGCATATCGAACGGCTTTGTATCAAGGTAGCTCGGAGTTAAAATACCATATTAAATGAAATGATCGAAATGTTTTTTATCAATTATTTTTACTCTAAGTCTTTATGGATTGTTGATAAATATCCCGATTCTGAAAATTGCGATTGGTTTTTCTATGAAATGTTTAGCGAGCGCTGCCTGCGCTCGCTAAACATTTCATAGAAAAACATACAAACAAGCAGTGAAGCGCTGCAGTAGCAGAATGCAGCCTGCAACTGACAATGTTGAAATTCCATCACTGTCGGACTGCGTAGGAGTGAAAGAGAGACAGCGATGGTAAAATCGCGATGATGTTTTGTGGTCAGAAACGAGAGAAAGCTTATTTACATAAAACTAGTAATTTAAATCGAAAATGTGAATTTACTTGTCCCTTTTCAATTTTGTTATTTTGTTGTTATATGTTTTACAAATATATAAAACAAATAGATAAGATATTTTCGGTAGCAGCGTTACTTAGAGTCAACTTTGCGGTTTTATTATATCGATAAACTTTTAAGGAAACGTGTTTTGGAATTAAGTTTGCCCCAGAGAATATGACCAAGAATAACATATAATTTTCGTAGTACTACAAGTTAAATATACTTTGCTAAGAATCTGTCTAAGTAAAACTATTTAGCACTTGTCAGCGCCTTGAACTCTTTGCATGATTACATGCATTATGTAGAGAGCTTCTGAGACAGTATTATAAACGTCTGTGATATTCTTATGCAGCTTAGCTAAGAACTATGTACTGACTGTAACATAGCTTTGAACCAATAGTAATATACTCGGAGAACACTAGCTAGAGTAGGCAAAGCGTTGGGTGAATCAGACTTCGTAACAATGGGGCTGATATTAAAATTTGTTCTCAATACTTCGGTAGGTTTGAACATGTAGCAGATTCACATGCAGGGCAGCGGTTAATTTTATTTGTTAGCAGGTCGTCCTTATTTCACGATTAAACAATAGAGGAAAATGTAAATGGTGCTATTTGCTGCATAATGCATTAAACAATACTAATGCTACGAAGTACTTCCTATTTAGATTATATTAGTTTGAATACCAATAGGGAATATAACACGCTAACAACTATTCAATGATTAAGCATGCTCGTTGAAAATGTATGTTTCAAATTAATTTAACATTCGGATAAAATAGACATGAACAAGTTAGCGCTCAGTACAACTACTTATATTACTCCTATACGAACTTTAGTTTTAACGCAAGATGTAAAATGATCGCCTGGCAAGCCCTCTTATAGTAAATCTGTCACCAAGCACCTACGATGTGCTCCGTGTGTTTCCAAACGCATCACTTGCCAACAGATATAGTGGTAAACCAGGTCAGTCTAGCAAAAAAAGTTCCCATGGATTATAAATCATTAAAATGATGTAGACACATTTGTATTCTTATAAAATATGTATGGAAAATTAGAGAATTATTCATAAAAGTTAATGGTAACTGTCGTTTAAGAGATATTGGTTTAGGGGCATTCTGTGACTCACTACATCAACCACAGAATGCGTCATCACTTCCGAGTATGGTGACTAGAGCTTCCACCGTTCGGAATCATCTTAATGACTGGCGTGACTTGTCATTAGAAATGAAGAGCTTTTCATGTACGATTCAATGTTATCGGTCAACGAATATGAGGGTCATGAGATGAGTGATCGGTTTGTGACGGAGCACGCACGAGGCACAATACCTCTGCATGTATAACAGGTGCATTTCGTTACAAGTGTCGAACTGCACTGCGCCCATCACCCGGAGACATACATTTGCTAAGTCTCATGTGCCTGTAATTTCGTTTTACTGGCTCTCAAGGACTGCTGCCAGAACACACTGTTAGGTGTTTGGCGACAGATTTTCTACCTAAGGGTGGTAGCTAGCCAGGCGAGCATTCGCAAAATGGCCTTGCACCATGCGGTGAAGCTCAAGCCGGTGGTGGGATCGAACCATGGACCTGCAGCACGGCAGTCCATAGATATTACCGCTGGGCTATCATCGCTTTAAAAATCTAGAGTATTCGGAAGAAGAATCTAAAGATAATATACTTAAAACAGCCCTATATCTGTAGATATAATTTATCCATCTAGGCAAGAGATCGGTAACCTTTCCTTGAACTGGATAAAACTTAAGGAGAAAATGAAACTAAAACTGGACATCTTTTTAGATTTGAACACGGCTCTACTCATTTAACGATTTAAAAACACTTTTTTTCCCTTGAAATACGTTAGTTAGAAATGGTAGTTATCAAATTAATTATTTCAAGTTAGCGTGCACTAAGCCGGCGGCTCGTGTGGAAGGCCGTAGTTGGCACGGCATTACTGCGGTGAACTCGCCGGTAGCAAAAACCTCCATCGAACAGCACACCAGCACCAACGCTCTTTTCTTTCGTTGTGCTTCAAATTGCTTTGCAGATGTTCTGTCGACTTCACTCCTCAACCAATAACTTTAAAAGATACCTTTTAACTGGATGTTGTTTACACTGGTTTCCTGTGTAATAAAACAATATCATATAGTGACAAGGTCTAGTATCTGCACAAAGTAACCCAATACAAAACCACACGCAGCGTCAAAGTGGCAGGCTTTGTGGTTAGTTTCAATAACAATAATAAAAAGGTACATACTAAAAGACCACGTGTCGACTCATATTATATAGCAAAGAATCATCCACAGTGTAAAAACCACAAAGCTTAAGCCTATTGACATAACGTCAAAATAATTTTATAAACTCGGTTGAATAAATCCAACTGGTCAGGTAACATTATTTTGGTCAGTAGTAGTAGTAGTAAACGTGAACTGTTCATCAGCAGCGCGTCCTCCGGCTTACAAGAAAATACTTTAAACATAGAGTAGGCAAACATGGTTGGAAGGTTGGTATCCCGATTCGTATCCGTCACAGAATCGAAATATATGAAACAACAGACGATTTAAACTAATAGCTTTCGAGCTATATAAGGAACGGCCCAATCACTCATATAATATTCCATACTGCACCTAATTAACTAACAAATGTTGATAGTCCAAATGCACAAATAATAAATAATGATTATGACCAGTTTTAAAAACAAATTAAATTCAAAGTCACTTTACTTCAGCATTCTGTTGTGCATAATTACTGCAATATAATACCATTGAGTTTGTAGAGAGCTCGGGACATTATCCTCATGGAGTTAAACTAATAATGGATTTGTGTAAGAAACATTCCAGAACAAAGTCATTTTTGTAATACCTTCTTAATACATAGTAAGTACCATAATATTTTGCCTTACTTGAATCTTTAGCGTCGTTCAAAAAGCCGTAGCTAATTTAAGGATAGAGCAAGTCTGACCTGCGCCTAGCTTACATCAAAAAGTCACCAAATAAGGTAGTTAAAACAGAAACATCGTTATCCGTGGATCGGAGTCAGTAACAATAACAGATGCAATTCAAGGGCATGGGCAATCTCAATCGAGTCAGCCGTTGGAACCGTGCCAGCTCAAATCCTAGACAAGCCTCCACTTAGACGGGCTGGCAAGGTCTAGACCAAAAAGGTTGTGTAACGAAACGCGGTCATGAATTCGCTTGCAAATAGGAGCTCGCTCAAATCGGTTATGTAACTCATTGAGGATGCGCTATTGTAGGAATTGGCACTGGAATACCGTGGATGATATCAAGATCAAGGGGAAGAGAGATCGCACATTCCCTAGACAGATAACTAAAACGTAATTATTGGTATGTATACTACAAATGGTATGTTGAGCAACGAAAGTAATTCCCTTATAACACTCTAAATATCTAGGTATGTTTGCGACGCAGACGGTCAAATGTAAAGAAAACTTTATCCAGGCAAAGGTTTCAATGCCAGCAGGGCGTTTATTTTGGATTGCTGCCAACAGAGAAGTCCTCCGCCAATCCTTTACAACTGCGGTAATTCAACCAACCAGGCGTGCATGATTACACGCAAAAGCCGCAGTGTTGCCGACATGCTAAAACAACCCAATCGAAATATCTGCATCATAAATAGTATGCGTAATTAAAAATGTCAGAACGTAACCAGAGCAGAGAAAACGAGAGAACTCGGACTCGTATTGATACCACTTATCTTAAGAGATAACAAAACAAAATTACGTAGCATTTGGTAGGAATAATGTAAAGATTGGCAGCTGAAGCACCTCTGATAGCCTTTGCACCAGGAGTGGTATTATAATTAAAACATATTATAAACACGAATACACTGAGAGGTTCGTGTGAACAGTTCTAAAACCAAGTGTTTATCGCAGTGGCGCTTTTTCGAGTCGCTCCTAAGCGCGCTGACGTCAAGCCTCTGTCAACATTAACTGGGTCAGTAAACATGGGTGAATTACATTCGGAAAAGACGAAATGATTTCACTATGCTATTAGAACGACGACTGTGGGTGGTTATTGTTGGCGATAATATGGGGACTCTTGATTGCTTGCGAGGATATTGGCAAAACTTTTATCTATCCCTGGCCCGTTTATTATTGAGTTCGTCCATTACCTAAGAGACCTACCTACATAAGTATACCTTTAGAATGGTTGATCGCTTATTATTTACCATCTATATTAGGTATATATACCTATACTACGAAGAAATCACGAAAAATCAACCGAGAACGTTCATGAACGATCGAAATATGTATTTCAATAAGAAATCGTTAATCTGAAGTTTGTATCAATCGTATAATTTTATAAGGTTGAAAATAGATAATAAGGCATCGAGTAGATTACACCAGTAGCAGTAGTATAAAGTGACCAAAATTGATTGACTTGGGCAGTATCGACAACGATACGTTAGAGGTACGGAGTAGGTTAGCCTAACTTAGTGTACTTGTGTTCGAGATTCCAGTGGAAGCTGCAGCTTCGATCTGGTTCGTATGCACAAAGCCCGGGTAGTGAATGTCGGATCGGCAGCCGCCCAGCAACAGGTCGGGAGGGCGATCAATACGCCGCGCCGCGCCGTCGCACGCCACGCGATCCCTTTCGACAAGCCCGCGATACGCCCGCGCCCGCAGCGCCGCCGCTGCCGCCGTCACCACCGACCCACCGGCAAACGAATCGACGACAAAGCAATCCCCGACGTCATGACACGACACGCATAAACGATCTAGGGCTACGTTCGAGCGAGCCTTCTACCAAATATTACTAGAGTTAGATTTCATCGCGCGGTGATGCTAGAACGGCTATTAGCTAATAGATAGATCCTGTGATAGTTAATTTACAATGAATAATACTGTCAATCTCATAGGAGATTTATGTATTGCACCAATCACCACCTCTTATCCTGGAATTTGAAAAATGTTTCTACTGTATTTTTAAGTTGTGAGTGAATTTTGAGAAAGCAACATGAGTTACGAATTCCGCTAGGCCAAAGCTGAAGCGTTGCTCGAACGCACCCCGCCCCGTGGAAACAAGCCAGAACGAGAAGACACGCTGTGTGGAGAGCGAACTGTTACAGCTCAACAGTCGGTAATCGATGCAACGCCGACTAGTTACATAGTGGTGTGAAGTCGGAGTGCGCATCGTACCATTTGAAGGATTTGTAACGCCCCGAATCGGAATGTAGAGTAAAAATTAACTAAGTTATATAAACATTAAATTTTAATTATAACATAACATAAAAACCGGCCAAATGCTAGTTGGGTCTCGATATATTAAGATTCACCATCGAATAAAAAAAACACTGTTTATTAGTATAGATTAGTAAGATATTATATGATAAATACTGTACTGCACTGTATTGAAATTGCCTATACCTGACAAGTTTAGTTTTTAATATGGACCATAACAAAAATGGTATAAACAGTCGATGTTGACGGCACCAAGCATTTATTTATTTAATACGTAATAAAAAGCATATTCGTACTCTACACTCAATGAGACCTTGAAGTTGATGATAAGTGATAAACCTGCTTCTCATGCTCCAGCTTACTCAAAACTCATTGCTGGCAGTAACAGGTTTTGTGAATTTCATTAAAGTAATATTATATTTTTGCAATGAGCATGTATCTGATTGACCAAACAGTACCAATCAATAAACATCACACTCGCTTATTTTTGGTACATGCGCTCCTTTGATCTTTATATCATAAATTGTTTGATCCTCGGTCGTTGGAGATTTGATCAATATACAGTAAATATTATATGGATTCATAATCATAATTCAACTCTGTATAAAAATACACAAATGAAAAACTTAGCTTGGGTGTTCAGCAGATAGACCGATCGATTTCTTATCCAGTTACATAATCAAGGCTTCAAGGTTGGCTCTATTGTAAGTTAAAGGAAGTTTGTTATAATAAATTTAGTTACGTTGTAGTACGGAGTCAGGATTGGTTTGAAGGCATTCATTGCTGGAGGGCAATTGATGGTGGTGTAAAGAATTTCCGGAATTAGCGCGACCGTCATGCGATCAACGCATAAATCTGTCGTTAGGGGCGTACCACGCGCCACTGGAGTTGGACAACGAACGTCGTGGGCGGTGAATGCAATACCAGCAAATATATCTCGATACTATCGCAAATGTCGTAAACATTTCACGACCCGTATGAAACACTGTCAGACCAAGATTCCCACACTTGTTACACTTATTCTCCATACTGGACATTCGCCAAGACTACAAACTGGACTATGTCCTGACAATATAATAAGGCCAAGGTAACATCCAGCTGATCCCTTAATCTACTTCGCAGTTCCTAATTGATAGATCACCGGGACAATCCAAGACGACACGTCATTAAAAAGGACATTGTAAGACATTGAAAGGGCAAACATGTTTGCGCAACACTAGTCTCTTATCAGCTCTTCAACATCAACAAGTATGAATAAGTTGTCGCGTAAAAGTGATCAAGATTACACAAAAAATATAGTAGACGCCAGAAGCAAAACGTACTTCTTGGGCGTAATGATATACATTTTTTTTGTGAGGCTGGTTTTGACCCCTATATCTCCTGTCCTGTTAGCAAAGTTGATATGATCAAACCTGGTAGAAAGCGAGGGTTTGGATGAATGAACTACTAAATAATTGCCAAACACGACACGTTAGTCTTAAGGCCAAATTAACGAATGTAGGTTTTTACTGGAAAACTTATAAAGAATACGAGAGGGCAAGATAATTCGGAGGGTTAGCTTCCTTACACGTACGCATATGTAGTCAGCATATAATTGAAAATAATCTATCCCTCTCAGGGCGTGATATTGTAAGATCTCAAAGAACAAAAGAGATCGTAAATCGTAATACGGCCATTAAACATTGCCTGCCAGTCAAATCAACTCAACCACAGTGTTTTGTTCCGCAAGGAATGCAATCGCAAATAGGGAACTATAATCATATTATGACACAATCGGTAACTGTTATATGATCAAAAACTACCCACGTGGAACTCACTATGCAATGCAATCTCAGGAGAAAACTGACGGATATACGAACCAAAGGTTCATTGGAGTATGGATTTTCTGAGATAATGCGTAATTTCACGTTATTTCTTATTATTATTTTATATACGAACTCTTTTTAATGATGTGATCGAATATAACAGACAGTCTAAACTCAAGGACACCTACTGGTTTTCTTATAGTTTACCAATACCCCTAAACATAAAACCCTAAATCCGTTTTCATCACGCAGTGATCTTTCCTAGACTATGGCAGATATTAAAATATTTTTCTTGAACTTCTTCAAGTGAAGAATCTTTTTTATACCTTCAAATACATACTAGGAGCACATAAATCTCCGAGGATGAATGAGTAACAGACAGATTTTCCAATTCAAGTCCACACTTGGCGCCAGCTATGTCGGACATGGTTAATCTGCAGACAAAGGGCCCTTGTAAATGCTGCAAACCGATGGCTTCCGCCGACCATATACATCCATGCAAAACGTACATGAATGAATCCTGCCTTATCGAGTTACTGAAGTCGTTACTATAAAGCTTTTCAGTAATTTCCACTTAAGTCTAAAACACCCAGGGGGCTAATAATTCTCGTGCTTGTATACTTGTGGACTTAGTCACAAATATTTGTAAAAGCGATTTTGTGACTGTTGCTATTAACTTAGAATTGATTTTGATAGGAAAAGCCTGTCTAAGAACATAATGATAATCTTTATCTAAATTAGGTCACAATTGCGTGTATCTAAAGAAACCGCACGCCAATGTCAAGTCATGGGCAGCAGTCTGATGTAAATAAAGTAGGAACAATATATATTAGAATATATAGGTATGATATTTCTATTTTAATGCTCAACAGGACAAGACATCATCAAGATAAATTGAATCTTACAATATATCTTAATATATATATATATATATATATATATATAAATATATAATAATGCAAAGGATAAAAAATCATATATCTTTTTAGTAAAAAAAACACATTTACTGTATGTTAAAATTAAATAATGCAGGTAGCAGTTTAAATGAAACATACGACTGATTAGCGAGATTGCGGAAGACGCACACAGCATAACGCATGAATGTGCGGCGACCGGACGAGTCAATCGACGCGGGCGCATCTCTCCCTGCTGTTGGAGGGATCAAATGATTTAACTGTCTGTGATGTCCGTATGTTCAATTACGATTGCTGGGTTAGCAATCGAAATTGGTTCTTATGAAAATGCATGATAAAGATTATTAAAAATAGTCGTTCTCAAAAGTTGTCTATAACGAGTGACGAAGTAGCAACACGCATGACTGGAACTCCTCTAGATCATAATTAAAAACCAATATGTTTGAATGTGTAAGTGTTATTTTTTGCTATCAACCAACTTCCAATTCCTATGTAACTTGGTATATAATTTATATTCTTTATGCCTTGGACATATTATACGTTTTTCCCAAATTATCGAGTAGTCCCGAGGGAAAGCCTTATACCCGGTTTCCACGCGGCCAAAGCCGCGTGCGGAATTTTAGTTGTCCCACAAGATTTGGAGGATGTTCCCAAATTGTATAGATCCCATAGAAACTACAAACATAAGCTTTATTGAATAAGATAACTGGAATAAAAACAATCAGAAGTGAAATTAACTGATCGACCATAAGACATTATCCAAGCATATCAACATTATATAAGGGATATAATATCTGTGTTCACTTTTTAAATTGCGTTATGTATATTAATATTAGTTTAGTTAGACATAAGCTAACAGCTGTTCCATAACTAAGCAAATAGACCGCAGATATGATTTCATGTGGGGTATACCGTATACACCACACGAAATCCTAAACATGACTTGCAATATTTGTTATAGTTACCAGATGAGATTTAATTTAACACGAGTATGTTAAGTGATGTCACCATAAGGTGCGTTTTGTGGGCCACAGGCGTGGCTTGAGTTTGAACAATATTCTAGTTAGAACAATTACCATATCTTTCAACACATTTCGTGTAAGTTTCTTGAAAACAAATTACAGCAAAAGGAACAGCGCTCTTTCAGAATCCTCGAAACTTCGAGCGTGACATGCAAGAACTCAAAACAGCTGAGATAATTAACTCTCATGGAATATAATGAGATACAATAATATTGACAATGTTTGTTAAGGAGTAGTTGTGTTTGTTTCTACGCATGCGTGAACGAGCGTCAAACCAGTTGGATGGCACGGGTTACGACAACAAGTACTGAAAACACAAATCATATAATCGCTCGCCCCACTGCTCCAGCCTAAGTCTTTAGGGGCTGTCACCATTAACTATCCGACCATCATGAGCGGCGCGCGGTGCTACGCAGTGATGCCAGGTCCGAAACCATTGCCTCTCATAGGCAACTCCTGGCGCTTTGCTATCGGTAAAAAGCCTTGGAGAACGCGTACTCTCGACGTAACATTGTGGTTTTTGAGAGCTTTAGCGGGCACGGGTGGAGCGGCTAAAGTCGCCAAGCTTTTTGGACACCCAGATTTAGTGTTTCCATTTTGCGCTGAAGAAACTGCTAGGATATATCGTCGAGAAGATTCAATGCCTTACAGAGCTGTTGCACCGTGTCTCAAGCATTACAAACAAGAATTAAGGAAGGACTTCTTTGGCGACGAGCCTGGTTTGATTGGAGTGTAAGTAACAAGAGCTGCTTTAAATTAAACACGCTTTAAGTTAAAACGTATTTCCCGATATAACTGTGTGTGAAACATTCGTAAGACGAATCTTTGTGTTGGCAGTCACGGCGAGCCATGGTCGAGATTCAGATCTAAAGTATCTAAAGCTTTAGCGGCTCCAGAAGCAGCTAGAGCGGCAGTGCCAAACCTTGATTATGTTGCAGACGATTTTGTTGACAGGTAAGTAATTTACTATCGTAAATATATACTTTTATAATGAATAACCTAGTATATCATTCATTAGTAAGCTACAGAGTGCTCGCATTGTCTGTAAGCATACTTTTTTCTTACTAATATGGTTTATACTCGATACAGATAAGTCGTTTATGACGTGTGGATATCGACCACAATCAAATATTTTTCGTATTTGATACCGTTTTGATGTGAATTCAAGTGCGATAATATCACAATCTATGCTTTGCAGTTCATACTTGATTAAGCGAGCTATGGCTTGCTAATGTATGTATTATTGTACAGGTAAGCGCACTTTGGATCGTAACAAGATGTATTTGTGAAGCATGACATAATAACATAAATCTCAAGTTTAACGTAGCATAAGAACATAAATTCTAGTTTCACATGAAGGGATAAGATATCGGTCCAGATTGTTATGTAAGCGCGCATTCCATAAATTTCATCACATTCCCACGTGACAGGTCGATATTCTTAATTGCAAAATATGTAACAACCTGCGCTGCGTTCCGTTTGCCCATATAAGACACTTGGCAAAAAACTAGCATTTTGTACGAGTTGCGCGCGATACAGTAGTATCCCCTTTCTTCTGGTCATAACCATCGGAGCAGTATCACAAAGACATAAAACCCAAAATGGCGTATACGAAACAAGCAGTAACTGTTGCAGTGACCGCAGCCACTAGCAATCTGACAGTAGAATCTCGGTTTAATGACCACATCCCGTTTTTAACAACAACGTCTGCGCATTTGTTTTGAGCGAAGACCACTGACTCATTGCTAGGAACAACAAAACTCATTCAATATAAAAACGTAACATTTCGTTTGAGATACTTTTAACGTGGAATATTTAATAAGAGTTTAATTGGGTTTTGGGAAACGTTATTAGCATATTGCTTCCAAATGAACCGCCTTTGATTAGAAACTAGGTAACAAACGATACTCTAAAGTTAAAGCGACAAGTGATCATAAATAAATTTAGGTTAACTGCGTGAACGCACAATTATGAAGGTTGTGTGATGATTTTATACTATACTTGTAGAATGGAGCGCATTGTCAACGAGGACCGAGAGCTGCCAAAAGATTTTCTCACCGAGCTTTATAAATGGGCTCTTGAATGTAAGTGCTACTCTAGAAGCCGTGTTGCTACTTGCCGCATTCTCTTTGTGCTTTTACCCGACAAGGTCTAAGTGACTATTTTTCACTTAAGAATTTCTTTTCCAGCGGTAGGAGCATGGGCCTTAGGCACAAGACTGGGTTGTTTGAGCGATAATGACGCAGACGCTAGGGAGATAATTAGATGTATTCATGGATTCTTTCACAGCGTGCCTGAATTAGAATTATCTGCGCCACTTTGGAGATTATACTCGACACCTGCTTACAAAACGTATGTGGAAGCACTTGACGCGTTTAGATCACTGTGTTTACGAAGACTTACTGACAAGGGAGTGTGTGCACAAATAGCTAATAGTTCTGGTGAGAAGGTTGCGGCCATACTAGCTTTAGACTTAATGCTCGTAGGAGTGGATACTACAGCAGCTGCCGCAGCTAGCACGATATATTTGCTCGCCAATAATCACAGGACACAAAGAAGACTACAAGACGAACTAGACGACCACTTGCCAATACATAGAACTATGACCAGCAAAGACTTGGACAAGCTGCCTTACCTCAAAGCTTGTATAAAAGAGGCGTTGCGGTGAGTTTGCATATTCAATTTATTCAGACGATTATTGGGGTGCATTTTAGGTAGTCTTGTTTGTTTATACAGTGCCAACTTTTATACTTCATAATATGCTCAAAGTTGGCACAAGTTTCATATACCAAAGCGTATGCTTCGAAAATGTGATTTACCCTAATTCCTTGGCTTAGAAAGTCTCGTAAAAAAGTTATGGCACTTATTGGCACGATTCCAATAGTAGGATCGGAAAAAGGACGAGAGAAGTGAGCTTCTTTAAATTGTACGATGACTATAGCACCACTTCAATTATACTGCGATGGTCAACCATAAAGCCTAACTCCAGTTTTAGCGGACCTGTACTAAGCCTGTTTGCCGTAATATTCCCCAGCCATCCAATGTGATACAGTACCCACCGTAATACAAACGTGGTTATCTCTGACACTAAAGCAGGGTACGCCGCGGTGGCACTTTGCATAACATTTGCATCGCTAATATAATATGCTCCTGGGGTGAGGTGTAAATATTGGTTGATCCTAATCTTACTGCGCGTATTTTACTCCTCTCGAAACACTGGCATGTTTTATCCTTATTGGCGTTACGAATACGAATTATTATTAAGAAACAAACGGGAAATCTTAGGAAATACTACAAGATAGGGTTTTGGTTAGACGTGTGTATAGGATATGTATATGTGTCGTTTTAGTCAATCTGTTAGTAAACTCGCTTCACAAGTGACACACTTGGGGAAAAAATAGGAAACCGCTGTTTCTAATGTTTTCTACCTGAATATTGAATAATTAGTAAATGACTTAATTTTGCATCTGTGCGTTGTGTTGTTTACCTTTTCCATTACTGTTTTGTCGTCGACCTAGGTAGGTATGGAATTGTATAAACATAAAAGTCTCCCCTAGACACCTCATTCCTTTTCAATCAATTGACATAAGTTATTCAAAGCGGTTTTCTATCGAATTTCTATTTCTAGATACAGAAACGCTACAATATGTACATATCATATACACACCAGCCTTCATTTATTATGAGCTGGTTTTGTAGACACATCTTGGGGCGGATTAAAAATATAATTTCATACCCAAACCGCTCTTTCCAATTATGCTCTTTAGCTATTTTTACCAAATAATAACGTATATTTTTAGGTACAAAAAGGGCTATTGATGGAGTGGTATATATATGGATAACAGGCAGGTTATTTTTTGAATATCTACATATCATAACCCTACCAACCCTCATTTATTATGACCGTAGACACATATTTGAGCGGATTAAAAAAAAACTTATAGCGAACGGCTATTTCCAATTAATGTACTTTATAAAGCTATTTTTACCTAATAAGAATGTATATTTTTATTTACAAAAAGGGGCTATTGATGGAGTGGTGATAATTGGCAGGTTATTTTTTGGACAAAAAACAAACATTTTAGTGATGACATAATGATATGTATGTAGCTTCAGAATATAATATTGTAGTGGTATATAAATGAAAGTCACTATTTTTAAAACCTACTTTTATTATGTACTCATATCAAAGTAGTTATTCTACCTAGCAGTATAAGAACCCACATTGTGGAACATGTAATGCAAAAGTATCGTTTCATCGTAATATGAACAATGATGGTTAGCGTCAGGTTTCATTGCACCTGAGGTCGCCTTCATTTAGTATAGCGTGTATATTTTTCTGCCATACATCTTAAATAGTATTATTTTAATTATAAACTTCGCTTTAATTTTCTTTCAGAATCAAACCAGTAATTTTAGGTAATGGCAGATGCATCCAATCAGACGCAGTGATATCTGGTTACGAAGTACCAAAAGGAGTAAGTTTAAGAACAACACTAGCATACTGAATTCATTGATTTCGTGTATGTTTCTAATTATAATACAAATTTCAGTCTCACATAGTATTTCCTCACTACATAATGTCAAACGAAGAACGCTACTTCCCAACGCCCCAAGAGTACGTCCCCGAGCGTTGGCTCAGAGACATGGAACTTTCAAAGGGACACACGACTGCAGAGGAATCAAAAGGCGAATATTCAAATAGGCGAGATTCGAGGGAATGTCCGCACAATGTGGATATGTACGGTGCGGCAGAAGTGTGCCGCAGGCAGAGGGAAGTGGGGATCCATCCGTTTGCGTCGCTTCCCTTCGGATTCGGTCGACGGATGTGTATCGGGAAGAGATTCGCCGAGGCCGAACTACAACTTTTACTAGCAAAGGTGGGTACGAGCAGACTCATCATAACATGTTTGCATGTTAAAAGCGTCACATGTCAACTGTGCCTCGTTAATTCATGAGTCAAGGGCCGATCTTCCTTTGGCTCCACATAATAAATTTATATATTATTACTTATTGATCATACCGTTGATTTACAAGAATTAACCTGCTGTTTATTTAATTAAAATTCATAAACATAAATGCAAGTATTTTACTTGCATCCACTGTTTAGTAAAGAAGGAAAACGAACATACTGTTCAGTTTACTCGACTTGCCAGTACACAGGATGCGATACGGAAAATTGCTTACCATATTCGGCGCACGGAAACAAAACAAATCTTCACTCCGACGTCCTTGTTCGGGCGGTATTATCGACACAGCGAATGATCCCGATAACGTCCGATCGCGATAAGCTAATTCTGAGCAAATATTTCAGATATTCCGACGGTACGACGTGTCCTGGCGATATGGGGAGCTGACATATAGCGTGACGCCTACATACGTGCCCAATGAGCCTTTGCAGTTCGCACTTTCAAAAAGGAAGTTGGAAGAGAAGCAAGTTCACGTGGAATCGTAACCCAAGGGTTCTCGAACTATAATATATATATCTAATCATAATACATAAATAATTGTGTGGACTATCTTCTGCTTATCGTTGATTATAAATAAGTTACTGAAGATTTAAATCGGACTACATGATGTACATTGTAGATTAATTATTGTGGAGTGAAAACAACCATTAAATACAAGTAGATTATCAATGAAAACTAAGACATTATTATGTATTAAAGTTAGAGGATATTTGAGGGAAAAGAAATTACATTTTAAGTAATGCCAAAGACTTTAAGCTGTATGAGATCTAATTAAATAATAGATTTTAGGTGAGGTGTGGATGGATAGCGCCAAGAATGAAATGTGTACATAATAGCGATAAAAGTAATAGAGAACAGTGGCTGAAAAATATATGCTATTCATATGACATGGTGAGATTATAATGTGATCATACTATATATAGGTATAGTTTGATCACGTCATTATAATTTGTATTACATAGTACAGATTTTCTCTTATTAAATATAGTGAAATAAAATTGTTTTCATTAATAACTTGAATAAACTAGTGGATTACTGCGTTTTCTTTTTACCCAAAATTGTTAGAATATCATCGCCATCTCTATCTCTCTACCCTTATCACACCTCTAAGTTGGGGTCGGTACGGTTGGTGCAATATCATTCGCTACCAATGCATGCAAATATTGTATAACTTTGGCGACGCTTTTATGGCCTGCCTTCTTGACATTAATTAAGTCTTCTTGGGAATGCATTCGTTCGTGGTTTACCCGTTACATTCGATTAATAGGGCAATAAACCACAAGCTGGTAGGTCTCTTTAGCAAGAGTCAGTCACGGTTGGTACCACCGCGGCCTCGAAGCAGTAGTGTACAAACAATACTGTGTTTAGGCGTGAAGGGCTCAGTTACGAGTTAATGTTCTGGGCGAACGAGACATAAGAACTGATGTCACTTCTCCAGGAGGACTGACGAGCGCAGTGTAGGACACTGCACTCGTCTTGACATTCCACAGTGAATGTGGACTGTCAAGTCAAGCAAAATGTGGACGGTAATGGACAGCCGTGGGATCATGATGAATGATCATACGAGTTGTCCGTTTCATCACTTAGAGATATAAAAAAAAACTGTAAAATGTTTAACAAACCAACATCCTACACATGTCGACCTAAGTAGTGCCATGCTGTTAATTTGGCACATTTTTACATTAACCGCTTTTTCTACCAATGGAACAGTCTGAAATCAGAACATTTAAAATATGCAATAATTCGGTCAATTTAACCAAATTGTTTAATCCCATATCTGAATTTTATTAAAACAATAAATAACGAACAATAATAACCAAAAAAATAGAACAATCGATGTCACTTGACAATGAATAGCTTACCTTGGAGGCCAATTTAGCGGTGCGCCAATATCCAGCAATAACTAGTTATGACTATACGGATGATTCATTCTAGGCCAGCCCTAGTGGCTAATGAACCACAAACCGCACCTTCGTAATGACAGTAGGGCACAAATACACAAGGTCGCACCTCTCGTCAAAACTATGAGAAATAATTATCTAAAGAAACCTACTTAGAAGTAATTCGTAATTTAATTTGTTCCACTGTATGTTCTGACACACAGGACAAAATACTCTGAATATTTAAAATAATATTTTATAGGTAGTCATAAAATGGGAGTTATTTAATCGAGCGGTAAGATGATCTTTTTGAATTTTTGCCTGATAGATGATGCTTGTACAGACATAATACCTAGAATAGTAATTGCAGTGCGATCTAAACATTCAACATTACTAAAACATCACCATACTGTACTTATCTCAGAATTAGATTATTAGTACAGGTGTTTCAACTCACGAAATACGCATATTTTTTGAGGGTAGGTACTACTACTACCCGAGTCAACATATTATACGTGTTATTGTTTTATTGTATGTACCATTAATATTTCCACCCACACTAAGACGTATTTTCACAAAATAATAAGGACCAGAAAGGTCACTCCACAAAGCCATTCTAATTAAAAAGCAACTCTAGCAACGGAGCAATAAAGTGCACACCAGCTCGCAAATAACGGATTACCGAACATTTATATTCACCTATAAGGCTTCTCTCTTTCTATCGCATAGCTTTGATCTCTTCTGATGTGGCACGCACCGTACAATAATCCAGTCCGGACGGATACGCCGATGTACCTTTGTACCTAAAGAGCGGAGTGAGCCAGGCCTCGTAGTGTAAAGAGGCCTACCCGTGCAAATGCGTTACAAAATGTACTGTGGAGGGGCGCGACTTTGTGAGCGAAATTGTGAAATTTTAAAATATTGTGAGTTGACAACTTAATGTGGTAATTTTTTTTTATCACCAAGCCTTAAAAAACTATACTAAGCATTACCGATTAAATGTAACGTCAGGTCAAGTTAACTTAGGTGCAGGTTGTGGTTCTCGAGGTGATTGAGTAAGAATGCGCAAGCGACCCGCTTCACCCCACATAAGACGTAGAAGCCCACCGCTGGGTTTTTAGTGAGTATACCGGGCACTCTGCCTGGGGAGTCCCACATAACCACGTGGCTTCCCCCGGAACTGCTTGGAAAGCGTTAGGCGTTTTCCCAGCGTAAAAGAAAAGGTGCAGGCTATAAACAAGTAATATGCTTAGTGATACAACTTACTATTTGGCTGAATCGTTGAGCTGGTACTCATTGGAGCGGCCGAAGCACTCCTGGACTCCTGCATCGGCCCAGAGCCTCTTCATCGCCGCGAGGAGTTCCTCACTGAATGGCTCCGTGTCCTCCATCCGTTGGATCACGTCGAACACCATCTTGCCGTCACTCTGTAAGAGGGAAATTTTGGTCAGAATACATATCTTTTTTATATCTTACACTAATAGACATGATAATTAGCGCAGTTATCCAATATAGGCGCATAATGTACAATGTAGGTACACCGTTATTATATCAATTATTCGAAAATTTGTCGAGATGGAATGAATGTAGGTAGGTAATGGAACCAATTCTGCGCTCAGGTTGGTAAATCAGCAAAGAAAAACAGTTTTTTTACTTTATTTAATTTGTATGTAACTAATAATTTATATTATTGTAATATTTGCCACTTTGCGAAATATGGTTGATCTCCAGGAAGGGCAGTTATTGAGGTTTTCTAAATAAGAAGTTTGCAGTAAATGGCAATAGGCTCACTACCTTATTCCATGGGGCCATGACGTATCAGGCGGAACACGGGTAGGCCTAATGATGTTTCTTGTCAATATTTTTAACCGTGTTAGTTTAGGCACTTACTCACTGACTACTAGGTTAGCCTGAAGAACATCTTCGACCACATCATCACTTACCATCAGGTGAGATAGTGGTCAAAGGCTAATCTATCAGGCATAAATAAAAAAGGCACGGGGAATGAATAATGAATGTTCAAGTTTCAAAGTGGGAGACTACATTCATTTATATGACTTCTCTTGGCTGATGACGTAGTTGATTTGAATACTAAACTAAAATCAATGCAAAATATTTATGGCATTCGTTTATAAATGCGAAAGTTCGAGAGGATGTTATGTTTGTTACACCATCATGCTGAAACTGCTGATCCAATTTGTATGAAACTTGGATTGTCCAGTCACGTTTTAACTTTGACCACACGAGTAGTTCGCCACATCCTAAAACCTCACGCTTTGCTGGAATTTACTTTTGGATTATAATAAAAAGAGATGTAAATAAAATGACTCCTATACCAATTCGAGTAACAACCTTTACAGATAACATATACACCATAAAATATAACATGATATATTTTATGATAAAAACTTATTTTGACACTTCGTAAATTTTAAAATAAAACCTTATCTATACTAGAAAATAATATAGAGCAAAAGGGAAGAAACAGGAGGAGGATAACTTTATTAACAAAATGTTCACAGTCGCCACACCTTAATGACAGTGCGGGGCGGTGGCTTAATGGTGTGCGAAATCGGGTAATATCCACCATATAGATAACGGCTGCGTAACATGAAAGTATGCAAATGGGGGACAGGAAATATCTTTTTTTTTTTTTTTTACTACGGAGAACATTACCTATTTCCCCCTTCTTTTAGCAAACTGCTAAAAAAGAAGTAGTATTTTCCTACGTGTGTCCATGCATAATACTTTTATTCGTATTATAGTAGGTAACAAAAGATATAATTTTATATAGGTACTTATATTTTTTGTAACAAAAAAATAAATTGCAGCCGCTGGTAGCGGTCTGTTCTGCGTTGGTTTTAGGTTAATAGAGTCAATAGTAACAAAGTTATTCAAGTTTAATTGTCGGTTTTATTCAAGATTTAGTATCTTTTTGTTATATAAATAACAATTTCAACATTTTTAAATAGCTCCACGCATCAGTACACGCGATCTGCGATTTCCGATGGTTTGAGCGCGATCGGAGCTATAGTTTTTTTTAATATAATCATAAATCTTTGGAGTTATAAAAATTTTATCTGTACAGTAGATTTTCGTATTATAGTAGGTTTGAAGCAGTGATAGTTCAGTGGCATTGGCTATGGACTGCCGTGCTGCAGGTCCATGGTTCGAATCCCGCCCAGAGCTTGAGCTTCATCGCATGGTGGAAGGGCATTTTGTGAATGCCCGCCTGGCTAGCGACCACCCTCAAGTAGAAAATCTGTCGCCAAGCACCTAACTGTGTGTTCCGGCAGCAGTCCTTGAGAGCCAGAAAAATTACAGGCTAATGAGACCTAACAACTGGACGTCTCAGTGTGACGGGCACAGTGCAATTCGTCGCTGGCAAAATGCGTCTGTTATAGGCAGAGGTTAGTCCACTTAACATCAGGTGGGCTTCAGGCTTATTCCGTCACAACAACATAAAAAAAAAAAAAAGGTAACAGAAAATATTATTTTATGTACTTATATTTTTTGTTACCTACTTACCCGATATCTTTTCATATTTTTTAGAAAGCATCAATTTCAGGTGATTTGTTTTTATTTCAACTTCCAACTCAATATTAGAATGTGTTAAAAATCATGTCAATGTAATTGAACTGCTCGTGGTGCTTTCCTAGTAGTTTTTTACCGTTCAACTATGTTAAGCAACGATCTCTGCGGTCATAAACTAGGTTAGTAGTAAATGCTCCTAACGGTCACCCCGTTGTACTGAGCGCTTCTGTGCTTTGCGGGTTACGCATCGGTCTCGATTTTTGTCGTACGATGACAGTCGTTATTGCATGGCATTTTGCGAATGCACTACCACTCAAGTAAAAAACCTGTCACCAAACACTTATCGGTGTTTTAATATTGATATGTACGCAAAAACGTATGCTTGTCGAATTACAAAATAACAAATTTATTAGAGAAACTTTGTAATAATAACAATATTAAAATTATAAGGTTGTGTCATCATTTACACCTGTAAAACCAATTACAAAATTGGTCTTGTTTGTAGTACAACGTAAGTTTTACTAGATATAGATGTCGCTCCATCTCAATACGATGGTTAAATAACGATGGGAAAGATTTGAGTTATGACGTCATTTCATGTTAGCTCAATTGGTTAGAGCATACCCCGGCTAAAGGGGTGGATGGACGCGGGTTCGAATCCCGCACATGACTATTATTAATATTATTTTTTTTTTCGTAAATTTGTAACTTATTGGTGTGTTCCGGCAAATACCGGTCGTTGAGAGCCAGTTCTCATTCAAGGTTAAGCCTGAATACCATCGTCGACCGCATCATCACTTTACCATCAGGTGAGATTGTGGACTTTCGGCAATAATAATAAAACCCGGTTGATACAATGATGGCCACAATGAGACTGTTCTCCCACGACGTTAACAGAGCGTCGCTTCTCACAATCGATTTGACTATGATGATCGCGAATCACTGTCGTTCGATATCAAAAAATTAGTTCTTTTAACATGATGTTCATCAAAAAATCGTAAATGAATAGATTTAAAACTTTATGCAATTATATTACGGTTATTCTTGAGGTTCCAGAGATATAGGCATGTTTTATATCAGCACCATAAATATGAATTGAAAAAGAAACTTGCCTACTATGATATCAATAAACCATTGAATGCCATTTAAGCACAAAAAATACACTTTTAAAGTTCCTGTGTCATCGAAAACCTTTTTTGGACGCCCTGTGCGACCACGAAGTCACGTTGGACCAATATTGGCACGAATATACGAGCATGGTCGGACGAGAAGCAACAGAAGAGTTTGCGGAAAAACACAGATGACCCTGTGCTGGCCATACTTTGTAAAATAAAAGAGCGATAGATTTTACTTTCTGTCAATTTGGAAAGCCCATATGACTGATTACACTTCATTACCGATTACTACACAAAATGATTCATATCAAAGCCGAGGTTTAACTGAACATGCAAAAAGCGTGTGACTAAGCCACGAGTTAAATCTTAAGAGTATGTCATGCAATAACAGTCAGGCGTTGCTCTGACATAATATTGAACAAAGCAAAAACAAATGTACCGAGTGAAAGTATTGTGCTACGAATTTTCCCATGTCTGATCAAACTAGTAATTATTATAGAACTAGATGGACATTTGTATAGAAGGTAGAAGTAATAACTAAGAGATTGCGCCTCTATTCCCAGAGGGCAATGGTTTTTCAGAGTCGGCTTTTTAATGGGAACTTTCAATCGAATTATAGATACTAAAATTGTTATTTTAGGCTGTTTTTTATTGACTAAATATATCAAAGCGAAACGGTTCGTGTATTATGTTTCTCCTTGTTCATCCTGCCCTTATCCCAATTTAAGTGGGGTCCAACGTGAGCTTTGATTGATGATTCTTCAAATAATTGAATGAATATAACAGCTGTTAAAAAAACACATTTTCCTGTTTTGTAATAATATTTTAAACTCCTTCTTTAGATTATGTCTATGATAAGAATAAGACATTGTTCGTGTTTTTCTCTAGCCTTGTAACAGAACAGATCAATTAATATTAAGTAATAATAAAATACTTTTCGGGTGAGAAACAGAAAATTCCATATCAAGATGGTTATGGAGCTTTGGGTTCCAAAACTAGCTTTTGAACCGTGGCATAAGTCACAATCTCTTTCGTCTATGTACAAACATTTAACATGTTTGTCCAATTGCCAATAAATTTTGTTGATCTTGTATATTTTTTTCTCATTTTTAAGTATGAAACAAAACAAGAATTAATCTTGTACAATAGCAACTCCGGTGCAAATATCAGATTAGCTAAACACCATCATGTCAAAACAGTTTCAGAAAATGCCAGACTAGCAAAATAATAGAATTTATACAGTAACAAACAAAATTTTAATCGACAATAGCAAATGTTCAGATTACAATAAATTATTTTATAAAGTTAAAAAAAAAGTTTCTTCTTGATATTGACACGAATTGCATCGTCAAATTTACGATCAAGTAGCTATTGTAGAAAACATTTGTTTAGTGTACTGAAACTCCTATACTTCCTGAGGTCTTAATAGTCTTAATAGAATGTTGCAATTCTTAATTATTACGTATACCTCTACCGTGATTTTATGTTCGAAGCAAGCAGTTACAATATTTCGGTTTTTCATGTAATTTCAAGTTTCAAAGTTTTAAATGTAATTTCTGTACACTATACAAAATATTTTTAATTATTTTAACTTTCTGTAGATATTCTCTTATCTAATAAATGAAATGAACTGAAATAATTGTAAGTGAGATTCCGAAGCTTTTGCTCATCCAGTGTTTGGCGAAGCTGGTGTTATGCTCTTAAACCAGCGTACCAGTTTTTTTTTTAAATATTACATGAAAAATGTCCTCTGTATTCGAACAAAATTACACAATTATTGATCTTAACATGGACCTTTACCCGCAGCATCATAAGAATCCGTGTAAGTTCTACATATCGGTTTCAATAGAGTTTACTGACCCCTTGTTTAAGAGGACACGCTAAACCAATTAGCAATATTTATCGGATGAGGCTCATGGAATAACCGTATGCCGTCGAGCAGTATCGAGCCTTTCGATTCGCCTACCAACCATGCAACATCGACCCGTTTCAAATTTAAAAGCTTGCTTGTGAGGGTAGAATTTCGCAATGTGTATGTAACTGGTATTTATGACGAAAACTAACATCTTGGACTTGAAATTAAATTAATATTGGTAAATCTAAATCTCTACGACTCTACGGTTATTTTTTTTTTCTGAACTCTTGATATGTTAGCCTTTGACCATAGTGCTCTTAGTAACTGATGATGGGGTCCAAGCTGTTGTTCAGGCTAACCTAGAGTTACTGGATCTCAAGCACAATTGTCGGAACACACTGTTAGGTGTTTGGCGACAGATTTTCTACTTGAGGATACTAGCTAGCCAGGCGGGCATTCGTGAAACGCCCTACCATCATGCATTATATGAATAAGAAACAAGTTTTCTCCTTGTTAGGTACTTTTTCACACACGAACTACTTATTCCGATTACATTTGGCAAAAAAAATGTGCATGTTCTAAAGACGGATAAGTACATTATTCTTTTTATTCTGATCTTATTTAGTAGTTTCAGTAAGAGGGTGGTGACACCAAAAAGAACTATCTGAGAACGGTCAATATCAAAATATCTGAAGACTTAAACGTAATGTCACTAGATATTGAACAGGAGTGTGTGATCTGTGAATGATTTTATATTAAATTGGCCTCATTTTAATTTTGACAGTCGATTTGTTTGAACGCAACTACATGCTTACACACGCGCACACTTTTTCGTCGAAGAACACCAACATATTAAATACATGTAGGTACCTACACAATAAGAAATATCTGAGGCAATTTATCCTGGCGGCCCACGCAAACGAAGTCACGAGCGGGTCAGTTAGTGCTTAATAAGGCCATTACAGACACGCAAATACGTGATAATTTAATTAAATCCGTGCCTAGCAGCAATGCGCCACGAAATTTATAACATAAAAATAAATAAGCTGTTTATCCTACGTTTTTGTTAGATGGTGCGATGCAATGCGACAATTCCGAGTTTAAATAGAATAAATATAATGCTGCCGAAGTTGGGGAAGCTGGTAGAGCGCACGCGCGGGGGTTGACACAGATTAAAAGAATAGTTACTATACGTCTTCGCAGTTCGCTCCCAGCGAAAGCTTTGGCCACTGCCGCCGCCATTCATTCCGCCAACCCCTCACCACTCCACCCACTTCACAGGAGGCTTCAAACCCCTCGTGCCCCTAGCTAAATACACACATTGCATATTCATTTAAACACATTCGCGTCCATTTGCCGATTACTGAGTTGGCAACGCACCGTTTTAAGGTTTTGACAACACCAATACGGTAAACTATCCGTTTCATATTCTAGTAACAGGAAAATGTGCAAATTGAGAGAATTGTTTTATTTCATCCGGTGATAATTTGTTGAGGTACATATATTACACGTGTATTGGATCAATTAAGTCGTTCAATATATGTATAGTAGTAAAATTTACATAAATACTACAAACAGGTTGTTGACTCGTATCGTTTTCAAATTAAAAGGTAAATGAACCTCACATGAAAGTATGAACTAATTCAATACATATTAAAGTAAAAAATACATATAGATATTTCACAACAGATCTCAAAAACGGTGGCTCTTAGGAAAAAAGTATTAAGATATTTTTTATATGTAGATAATTATGTGATCTACAATTTTTGTCAAGGCTAATTTTTTAATAAAATATACAGTTTTGGTGAAAATCGCGTAAAACACGTGAACTTTGACCCCGAGTATTTTTTTTCCATGTTTCGGATCGATGAGGACTTTTTAGATATAATTTATAATAGTGTTTTGAACAATCCTACCAATTTGCACTTGCGAATTTTTCAAATTTCACTTCTATTTTTTAGTGCAAACTGGCCGGACTATCACGCCTACTTCGACGTTGAGCCTTGTATTTCGTAGAGGATAAGACAAAAATGTATTGTCTTATCCTCTACGAAAGATGCAGTATCTTTTTTACATAATACGACTGCAATGCTCAAGAAGAGCTCAACTCAGACATACAGCAACTCATATACCTAAGGTTTTTCTTAATGACAATAATGGTAAATAGTAAAAAGCAGAAATGACCAATCAGGTGCCGGCGAATATGGATAAACGCGTCGCTTGTCACTCTATAAGATGTAAACAAAGTTCTGGTTCGCACATTGTTTCAATGTTCACTCAACTCTCGTGTCATGTTTGAGCTGTCATGTAGCTTTCGAGTCTCCGCGATAAGGGCATAGATACACGTTGGAAGGGTTAGATTGACGGCGCCATTTGCAAGGCGACAATGGCCTATGACTCACAGATAAATACTATGTACCTATATAGGGGGCGGTCGAAAGTGTACGGGAACGGCACGTCAAATGAATAAATAGACAGGATCGATTGCTTTGCATGCACTCTTTGTACTTTAATTGCCTGATAGAACTGGTAAAAGTCTTCAGTTCAGTTTCAAATTGATATAAAAGAACCATGTTTTGATGTTTAAAACGGGACCCTAATGCTAAGGCCCCACTGTCCATCTGTGCGTCTTCTCTCTCTCGTTTAATCTCGTTTAAAAACAAGTATTAAACTTAAGAACCTTAATAGGAAGGCGACTGTGTGTAATGTTCAAAGAAGATATGTGCTAGTATGGCGGATTGTCTAACAAATAATAACCAACAGTTAAAAATAAATCCCATTTTATTATATACCTTAGAAGAAACGTGTATTTTTTAATGTTATTAAAAAGGGCAGCTCATACAAGTGTCTAACTTCATTTCATTAGTATGCATCTAAAACCTTGCGTATGAAAACAAATAATATAAAATCAGCCAGGATTTTATTTAATTACTAAATCACTGCTGCGAGTAAGCTTGGCCTCTCTTTGTTAGGGTTCCAATCGCAACAAGTCCACAGCCCGTTAAAACAAGAAGCAGAAAGTTTTGATCACAGCTTAAAACTGCACAATGATCGCTTGTTTCAGTATTTGCTGTTACAGTATAATATTACTTAGTACTTTATTCTTCTAGCTTTCGTTAGAGGAAAGGTCTGTAGTCTGTACAAATTGTGTGAGATAGACAAAACAAAATCTTAATAAAAAACAGTATAAAATTAACAACATTGACGGCTTTTTCTTTATTTCCATATATAATAAAATTAAAAAAATTAAACATTTGTGTTTTACTTCATGAGCTCTCAGATAAAACTTAATATATCCGGCTACATATTATATATTAACAAGTAAAATAATTGTAAAATAAAATAAAATAAAATGTGACTCATTCCGTTTACGATCATGATCCTCAAGACGCCTACCAAGCGCGGGGATCATGGCACCCAAATGAAGGAGGCCTTAGTTCAACAGATGGACGTAACGACTGAGCATGTTGATTCCGATTACGAGCTACGACTAGAGCAGAGATCCAAATGGCCGTAATATACGGACAGATAGACAAATGACAGTGACATAGGCCTCGGTGGGTGCAACGGGCCTACTTCTATATCTCCCGGCTCCAAAGATGCTTCTATTGTGATCAATATTACTCAACGATCAGAACGTACACACCTTAACAAAGTATGTAGATAATCTACATTATGTTATACAACCGCCGAAATGAATCAACAAGAAACCGTCAACAGGTACAGCGGAAGAGAGATACGTTATCGCGGAACCATTCCAAACAGCCCGTTGTTTTATAGATAACTCAAGAATTGAAGGGTCCTTACAAGATTGAGTATCATCTAAGAAAGCTGAAAGTCAAGCAAAATAAAGATAAAAAATGTTGTAGATTGCTGGAGCGTTGTAACTTTGTGAGGCAGTTTGAAGCTTTTGCAACAAACTTATCTGGAACCGTCCTGATTTCTTAAAAGAAACAAATGCTTCGTTGAGTACTATCCTGTGTGATAAGGAAACCTTGAACATTTAAACATAGTAGGAAGGAAAGAAACTTTTACAAAGACATGAGCAACCATTTTTTGCACAGTTACAGTCATAATGCAGTAGGTGCACAGTGCACCTAGCGTCCGCAATACACCGAGCCGATTCCATGAATAAATAATAACCAATATTGATTTAGCGGTCATTTCGCGGACACTGGCCTCCACTTTGGACGAATGAAAATATTACTATATTCCATTGTATTTCATAAAGAACTTTGTAGACGCAAATGACTGTATTCAAGTTTTCACATAAGGAATCATAATACTTAATTTATAGTATGTACATTTACAAATATGATTTAAGCAAGATCAATCAGTAGGCAATAGGGATTGATATCAAATTTAGAAATATAGAAGGGTAGCGACATCAATAGGAGAGTGAAGTGCTTGATAGAGGCACCGTATCCCCTGACGGTTAAAAAATAAAATTAAAGTACAAAATTAGCATCTCATCCAGCAAGTCTCGGTGGCCGAGTAGGTACTTCGGAAAAAAGGCTAAGTTAGGGCCCAATATTTGGGATCAATTTCTACTGGACAATTTTGAAGTAGTGATAGCTATGGCAATAGCTATAGATGGCCGGACAGGGGTTCCAGGTAGAAAATGTGTCGCCAAGCATCTAACAAGTCCAAGCCGCTGCGTTTGAGAGTCAGTAATTTTACGCTACGTTTTTACCATCCTCGACATCCTCATACTTCACTTACCAACGGAAACCGGTAAAGGACTCAACCTAAACCGTTTAAATAATTTAAGTAAATGCGAGTACGACGGTGGTAGATACTCTTCATTCTTAGGTATGCATGAAGAACAAAAGGAATAACGTGAAGTAAATATATAAAAAAAAAATAACATAGTTCTAACTTCTCGATTAATTTTAAACAGATACTTTACATATTATTATTGTTAATAATAACATGAATAGTATACTGCTACTATATGTGTCTACAGTCCGAGGGTACTACTTAGTGTTCCGTACTAGAAAACTCTGATTTCAATCACAATAACTCTGAGCATTCAATTTTGGAAGCCACCGTTTATACAGGGTGCCCGGTAATGAATGGATAACCTTAAACCAGGCACTTGTACATCTAATGGCCATTCAGAAAAAAAAAAACAATAAAAAAAAGTAGTACCAAGGATATGGTCTTTTTAATAAACAAACATATTCATTTTGCCAAAGTTTAAGCATCCATAGCGTAATAAAAAATATGAATACACATGTGACCAATCATTTTAAAATATAGTGTGCCTAAAGCCGGTTTCAAAATGGTATTTGTTTTATTATTTAAATTATTTTTTTTTATTTTTTTTTGTTCTGTTTCTTTTTTCTGAATGGCCATTAGATACACAAATACCTAATTTAAGGTTATCCATTCATTACCGGGCACCCTGTATAGAGAAATATACTGCTGATAATGCGAAAATAGGTTTGTGAGGGATTCGGGCCTAGGTCAGCAACATATTAGGTGTAACAGTACGGAACCCTCGGTATGTGACACTACCTCGCACTTTTAATTTCAGTTGAGTTTACTTCAAAACCTTTTTACTTATTCGATGTCGATGAAATTTAAATGGTATCTTGGAAGTATTCTCTATCCAACAAAAAAATAATCCAGTAAAAATTAGTGCGTGGTCACAAATTCAAATACTCGTCTCATACGCATCGACTTGAGAACCTTCCTCCTTTTTTTGAAAGTTCGTTTATAAATAGGCATCAAGCTTAAAGTCTTCCAAATATTTTTTATCGCATTTCACAAATTAAAATGGTAGTTATGCAATGGGAAGCACTTATCGTTGGATTGGAATGAAGAATACATTATACAGAGGCTTACAGTTTACGATGCAATAAGTGGCATAGCGTTCGAATTGCTCTATAATGGCACTAAGAGTCAACGGTCAACCACTTATTCCCATATGGTGTACACAGCATTAGCTATTTTTGACTTATGTACAACCGTGTCTATTGTGTTTATTGTATTTGAAACTTAATAATATTTACACACATAGGTACATGAAATCACACCTCTTTCCCGTATGCAGAGACCGCAGATATCCACTTGCTTCGATCCTTACATACCTCTTTCGCTTCATCCAGACTTATCAATCCTTTCATACATAAGCTTCGGTTTAGGGTACTCCTGATCTGACCTTTTTTCAGAGCGTCTTCAATATGATTAAATTATTATATGTATAAAATTATATGTTAATCTTGACCATACTATCTAAGGCCAAGTCCGAAACACGTTTCCCTAAATTTTTCTAACGTAAATATCTTAATTACTTATGCATTAATGTTTATTAAAATATATTAAAATTGAAATGAAAATGAAAATGAAAATAAATATATTAGTACAAAATACATACAGATATAATAGTACATAAGTAATAAAGCATAGGTTTATAACAGTTGTATAATGTAGAAGAAACATGTATCTCGATAAGTCTTTTTATTCTTTGGTTTCCTCACTAGGCAAGCCTGTATCGAGGAAGCCTGATTACTCATTCATAAACGATTGATATGATTGATTGTAATCCTCAGCAGACATATAGTTTTATGTCACTTTTACTTACTTATGTATGATTTAAATTTCTAAATGCAGGTATGGCTTAAAAATAAATTCTACTAAGACAAATAAAATGAAAAATATATCATAAAAAAAAAAATACAAGATACACAGATCAATACTATTATATGACTGTTGAACATATTAAGGTTTGTGGGTTATGTCTAGCGTACTACGTTCAATATATCTTCTGTGTCATCATAGCTTAACGATAATAACCATTTATAAATAATTGTGTGTGCTTTTTTCACTGTTTTGTCTTTTATGTCACATACTGAGACCACTCTGTTATAAACATAACTTCGAACAAAATCACCGAAACGCTTAGCAAACTTACTGTTTACGGATGGTGTGGTCAATCTGTACACTCTACGACTTGTCAGAAACTCATAGTCGGAAGAAGAAATGACTGATCGGTGCATAGAAATCGTAGTTTTCAGTATGAACAGTTGACGCACAGAAAGCACTTCGGCTTCCTCATATAGGTCAAAAGTTGAGTACTTGAGAGGTTTTCGAAGCATTATCTTTAAAACCGATCGCTGAGCACGTTCAGCCCGTATTATATGTGTCTTTGCAGCACTACCCCAACATGTTATGCAGTAGACAATCAACGACTGACAGAGTGCATAATATACAGATTTCAGGGTGTCAGCGCATGCTACGAACCGGAGATTACGCATTACACTTATGACCTTTCTAATTCGGGCTGAGAGAACCTCAATATGTTTTTTGAATGTTAAATTCTCATCTAAGTGTACGCCGAGGTATTTGAACCACTGAGTGCGGGTTAAAGTTTCACAAGTACAGGGTTTGGCATTGCAAATCTGATCATGAAGTTTGATATCGGTGCAAGTGTCCGGCGCTGATGCAGCAGTTTTATGGAAACATAAATACATAGTCTTCTTAGTGTTTAAGGTAAGCAGGTTTTGCTGAAGCCATTTAGTTACTGCCCGCATACCTAGTTCAGCAGATGAGAAAACTGCAGGCCATGAAGGTCCGTGAAATATTAAAGCAGTGTCATCAGCATAACACACAGTATCAACATTTTCAATAGAGAGATCGTGGATGTCATTAATATATAACAGAAATAATGTTGGACCAAGAATACTGCCTTGTGGCACACCAAATTTAATAGGATTTAAGCTACTTATTGCCTGGCCAATCTTAACACACTGTTTCCGATCCGTAAGGTAGCTATGAAACCACTCTAAGGCGATTCCACGGATTCCTAAGGCTTCTAGTTTACTTAGTAGTATCAGAACTGAGACAGTGTCAAAGGCTTTGGCCAGATCTAAGAAGATACCAACACAGCATCGCTTACTATCCAAATGAGATGATACAATGTTAATTAGCAGACTAACTGCATCTTCAGTATTTTTGCCTTTGCGGAAGCCAAACTGCTTAGGAGAGATTAAGTTTTGGGACTCTAAGAAATGTACAAGACGCTTGTTCACGAGTCTTTCAAGTAATTTCGAGAATGTTCCTAAAAGCGAAATTGGTCTATAATTGTCAGCGGAATATTTAGACCCACTCTTAAAAATTGGGGAAACGGAAGCTATTTTCCAATTCTGTGGAAAAATTCCAGTCCTCAGACTTAGATTGAATATGAATGTGAGGGGTATAACAATTTCGTTTTTAACGTGTTTAATAAGTACATTTGCGAAACCGTCAATTCCTGGAGCTTTGTCATTTCGTAGGTTCATAATCATTTTGTCGACTTCATGAGTATCTGTTGGGCTCATGAAAAATGAGTTAGCTGGGGATTTGTTGAGTCTGATAGAATTCGCTAGTTCACTTTCAGTTTTTTCGGAGGTAGATAAAATTCTATCTGCTAGTTGCTGCCCAACTGTGGAGAAGTGGCTGTTTACGTAATCAACAGATTGTTGAGTGTTCGTACAGTTCTTTAATTTAAGTAGTTCGGAGGGCTCTTTACTATTACAAGTAAGGTTACAGATATCTTTAATGGAACGCCAAAGCTTTTTTGGATTATTTTTGTTCGCGTTAAGTTCGTGGTTTTCGTATTCTGCTTTTAATTTTCGTAGTAAGTCTGTAAAGAAATTTTGATAACGTTTGTATGTAATTTTTAAAATGTTGTTATTTGGCTCCTTTTTTGCTCGTAAATGTAAGCGATCACGATGCCTCATACATCGCATTAACCCAGGTGTTATCCATCCCTTTAGGTTATACTTTGTTCTGCTGATTTTGACTTCGGTTGAGTGTTTATTAACAATACCAGAAAGTACAGTACCAAAAATAACACTGGCTTCATTTACGTTAGTTAAGCTGTAAAGATCTGTCCAGTTAGTGTGTGCAAGTTCAAGTTTAATAGCGTCATAGTCTCGTTTTGTAGTAAAACGGTTTGGGCGGATAGGTTTTGGTTTGTGTAGGTTCATGCCCACCATGACTGGGTAGTGGTCCGTTACATCAATCTGGCATACAATACCAAGCAGTGTCTGAGAGTTTTTTATATTTTTGACATAGATGTGATCAAGACAAGATGATTCTCTAGTTGGTATTGTTATAGCGGGCAGAAATCCGGTTTCAGCCATGAAACATTGAAATTCAAGACTTTTTTGTTCTTCGCGCTTGCTGACTGTTTCCAAGATATTTACATTCATGTCTCCTGCTATCAAAAAAGGAAGTTTATCTGAATTTTTAATGTATTTTTCTAATGAGGAAAGGAATTTATCTAAGTACTTATGAGATGGCGAACGGTAAACTCCAAGAATATGAATAATTTTTGGAATGATAATGCTTAATGAGTCAGATTCATCTAAAAGCGGTTATCAATTATAGCAAAACTTTATCAAGAGGGGCAAGGAAAGTTACATTTTCGATTTACGTTACCAGTTTTGTGTTATTAAGGTTACTTTCGGGTTTTACCTAAACTGATTGCGATTTCACCATCGCTGCTTCTCTTTCACTCCTACGCAGTCCGATAGTGCCAAAATTTGAGCATTTGACAGCGTCTTAACTGTCCTGAATTTGATATCCCTCCTCAACATCTTCCTAACCATATCTCACGATTCAGTAGGTCAGGAAAAGTTTAACTCTTTCAATCAATGGTATTGCCTGTCACCTCGCTAGTCCCACACTCCTTACACATTGCCATCTTTCACACAATCAGACCATACACTCGTCGATAGTCCTCTCCTATAAGGTACAATTCTCATCCACGATGACACTACGATCGCCAAAACGCGTGCTAAGCATGGGGATTATAGCAACCCCAAAAAGAGGCTGGTCTTTCGTCAATGGTGGATGTATAACGGCTGTTAATGATAATATTAGGTCCTTACATATGAAATTGGCGTTTTGTATGGGAGGAACAAAAAGTCGAATATTTTTTAATATAATATATTTAATTAATCAAAGTATGAACCATTATTTTCTATGCACTTTTGCCATCTCATAGGTAGTTCATTGATCCCTTTACTAAAAAAACCAGTCGGACGGGAATCAATAAAATCTTTGAAGGCGATTTGGACTGCCCCATCGGAGTTGAATTTTTTCCCTTGCAAGAAGTTATCCAAATTTCGAAAAAAATGGTAATCTGTTGGAGCAAGGTCCGGGGAGTACGGAGGATGTCTTAGACTTTCCAATTGAAGCTCTTCTAATTTAGTAGCCGTCTGTTGCGCAGTGTGTGGTCTAGCGTTGTCGTGAAGCAGCAGTGGCGTGGAGCGATTGACCAGCCTAGGTTGTTTAGCCGCTAGCTTTTCCATCATGGTTTGCAATTCCTGACAATAGACATCAGCCGTAATAGTCTGGCCAGATTTGAGAAAACTGTAATGAACAATACCGGCACTAGTCCACCAAACGCTTACAAGTAACTTTTTTGGGGTTAATTTTCGCTTGGGGCAGGATTTGGCTGGCTGGCCAGGATCTAACCATTGCGCTGAGCGCTTCCGATTATCGTAAAGAACCCATTTTTCATCACAGGTAATGATTCGGTTTAAAATACCTTCATTATTGTGCCGGTTTAGTAATGTAACGCAGCAGTCGACGCGCGTTTGCCGGTTTGTTTCAGTCAATTCGTGAGGTACCCACCTTTCAAGCTTTTTAATCTTCCCAATTTGCTTCAAGTGAATTAAAACAGTTTTATCACTAACATTGCAGCCTGCAGCTAACTCGGACGTGGTTTGCGATGGATCCGCTTCCACAATAGCCTTCAACTCTTCATTATCAACTTGAGTCTCAGGCCGTCCACGGGGCTTGTTCTGCAGGTCGAAATTTCCAGAACGAAAACGTTGGAACCAAAAACGAACTGTGTTTTCTTTTGCAACACGACCGCCATACACATCATTCACCCTTCGAGTTGTTTCCGCAGCACTAGTGCCACGGCGGAACTCGTACTCGTAAATAATGCGATATTTAAGGTTTTCCATTTTGTAAAATGAGTGACGCAAACAGAAAAAAACAGAAGAAAAAAAACAAATGAATGACGATCATCGAAGCACAAATACATGAGTCTATAGCTGTACAAATTTGAATTTGGAATTCCTTACCAAAGAGGAGAAATTCGTGATTAAAGTGGCCAGTACGAAAAACGCCAATTTCATATGTAAGGACCTAATATTTTCTCTTACTTTCAGCCCAAACTACTGGAACGATTTTAATACAATTCGTTGCTTTGATGACCTGGACGGGTGACCGCTGGTTCCATTCTACCATTGAGCACTCCAGTGCCGAAGCACTAGAGTCTGATTATTGTCTAAAAACGGCGGCTGTAAAATACCATGGTGGTAGGACATTATTGCTTTATGCTCTACTGGCTAGCTACCACCGTCATGTAGTAAATCTGTCGCCAAGCACCTAATGGTGTGTTTCGGTAGCCAGCCTTGAGAGGCAGTTTCCATTGCCCTTACCACCTTCAACCACGTCGTCACTTACCATAAGGTGTGATTGTGGTCAAAGGCTAGTATATAAGCAGTAAAAAAAAGCAAATTCACACTAATCCCAAGAATAGTAGGTATTATTGCATTTGATAAAAATGAGAAGATAACTTATTCCATCTGAGGCAGATCTATTTTAAAGGTTATTTCAACTCACTTACTAAGCCAAGAATACACACTTAATACACCAAGTCAATATTGATGTGCTGACAAGTTTCAACGTAAAAATATTCGGTATAGATTACGGGTTCATTATGCAACTCGTTCCGAATCCACATAAATTTTCAGGGAAACGTGTTGCCATTTAATGCATCGTTTATTATTCATTTAATCAACTTTGCAAATACTGCTGTTTTTTCAACAACAGGATGGTTACGAAACAGCTTTTATCGATAAGTAGACTTACTTTATTTACGGTTCGTGATATTGGAGTTGATTGAAGTTTACCTAAAGCGAAATTATTTTATAATTTATGGTAACGATTAATATTTTTAGTCATGTACATGAAAACGTATCATACATGTTCTGTGACGCTTGAGTTGAGTACTGTGGAAGTATAAACCATTGTTACGTTGCTTCAGATTGCTTTTAACGGCAAAACGGCGGCTTAGAGCGATGAGAACTTTTCTAGTTTACATGTATGCCATTCAACTTACCTCACGGTCCTTATTGCCATAAGTGATGCCTAAGTTGGGCATAGCGCGCAAGATGGCCACGAGTGACTGGATCGTGTTGCTGTACACAACGGGCCTATACTGTTTGAAGTCTTCATTTGTGAACCCACTTTCGTGGATAATTCTGTGGACAATTAAACGCTGATTTAGTAATGTATAATGTACTAAAGCGAACGAAAAGTGCTAAATAGACTTATCATAATAGAGAAAACGGAATCAAAATATGATTTACTAATTAGACCAAGAGCATTTGTCTCATTCGAGTCAGAAGCATTTCAAAGCAATGGGCCAGTGGCAATGGATAGCCATTGCACTGGGCACAAGGGGTTCGTATTCTACCACAAGCTTGAGTTTCTTCGCATGGCTTGAGGGCATTTTATTGCCTTGTCTCTAGACTGCTATCCCCACTGTCAATTTAAGTAAAAAAAATACCCTGAGTCATTGACTCTACAATAATTTTTGTGCATGCCTGGCAAGCCTAAGGCGCATCTTAGTGCCAGTAAAAATATCAGCTAAGTATGAGTCGGCCTGCCTCCGCACTAATACCATATTAATGCTGTGTATAAACAAAATATATATGTATTTTTAAATACAGTCTTTGTCGGTTTGTTATGGCTTATTTTTGATAAAATACACTAAATGGTACTTAAGTACTTATATAAAATTCATAAATACAAAATTCCTATATATTTCAGTTTTTGAGTATGACCATGTAACAAAACTGGTCTAAAACTGTCAGAATTTACGGCGACTCCACCCTTTCTTTTTTTGAATATAATATATATCTCTAAACTCTACTCATTGAGCTCTAGATTAGACGATGGCACTCCACGGGTGCGAAAATAATACGTTTTAGACTACAATTTCCTCTAAACGCTATTTATTTTTTAATTCAGTTATTTATTATCAAAAATTCAATATTGTTGAATATTTGTTTCTTATTCAACAATTTACATTTACACTAATATTATAAAGAGGAAAGATTTGTATGTAACGAATAAACTTAAACACTACTGGACCGATTTTAAAAATTATTTCGCCATTAGAATCCTACTATAATATTTCCGCATAAAGTAACCTATTATTGATAACAAAAGCGTAGCGCCATTTGGATAGAATTATCTTGATAGTAGGCTTGCCCATTAGGCTCCGTTTTCCCTATAGGTATAAAACCTTTATTAAAATATATAATATTAGGTCCTTACATATGAAATTGGCGTTTTGTATGGGAGGAACAAAAAGTCGAATATTTTTTAATATAATATATTTAATTAATCAAAGTATGAACCATTATTTTCTATGCACTTTTGCCATCTCATAGGTAGTTCATTGATCCCTTTACTAAAAAAACCAGTCGGACGGGAATCAATAAAATCTTTGAAGGCGATTTGGACTGCCCCGTCGGAGTTGAATTTTTTCCCTTGCAAGAAGTTATCCAAATTTCGAAAAAAATGGTAATCTGTTGGAGCAAGGTCCGGGGAGTACGGAGGATGTCTTAGACTTTCCAATTGAAGCTCTTCTAATTTAGTAGCCGTCTGTAGCGCAGTGTGTGGTCTAGCGTTGTCGTGAAGCAGCAGTGGCGTGGAGCGATTGACCAGCCTAGGTTGTTTAGCCGCTAGCTTTTCCATCATGGTTTGCAATTCCTGACAATAGACATCAGCCGTAATAGTCTGGCCAGATTTGAAAAAACTGTAATGAACAATACCGGCACTAGTCCACCAAACGCTTACAAGTAACTTTTTTGGGGTTAATTTTCGCTTGGGGCAGGATTTGGCTGGCTGGCCAGAATCTAACCATTGCGCTGAGCGCTTCCGATTATCGTAAAGAACCCATTTTTCATCACAGGTAATGATTCGGTTTAAAATACCTTCATTATTGTGCCGGTTTAGTAATGTAACGCAGCAGTCGACGCGCGTTTGCCGGTTTGTTTCAGTCAATTCGTGAGGTACCCACCTTTCAAGCTTTTTAGTCTTCCCAATTTGCTTCAAGTGAATTAAAACAGTTTTATCACTAACATTGCAGCCTGCAGCTAACTCGGACGTGGTTTGCGATGGATCCGCTTCCACAATAGCCTTCAACTCTTCATTATCAACTTGAGTCTCAGGCCGTCCACGGGGCTTGTTCTGCAGGTCGAAATTTCCAGAACGAAAACGTTGGAACCAAAAACGAACTGTGTTTTCTTTTGCAACACGACCGCCATACACATCATTCACCCTTCGAGTTGTTTCCGCAGCACTAGTGCCACGGCGGAACTCGTACTCGTAAATAATGCGATATTTAAGGTTTTCCATTTTGTAAGATGAGTGACGCAAACAGAAAAAAACAGAAGAAAAAAAACAAATGAATGACGATCATCGAAGCACAAATACATGAGTCTATAGCTGTACAAATTTGAATTTGGAATTCCTTACCAAAGAGGAGAAATTCGTGATTAAAGTGGCCAGTACGAAAAACGCCAATTTCATATGTAAGGACCTAATATTTTAACCAGTGTCCCTCGGAATGATGTAAGGGTTCTAGCGATAACCCATACACACCAAACTCTTCAGGCATTTAAAAGTTACGGTGGAATAAATAAACTCACATAACATACACGAACCCTCAAACCATTACACTTCTTTTAGGCAGTTGTGTAAAAATGAAGTTAATCTGAACTACGTCCCCGCCATTGACAAAAACATTATACAGTCGAGAGAACCAGTTAATAAATGAGGTAAACATTAACGATTACTCATCGATCGCTCAGTGAATCATATTATAGTTCAATTGCATTTAACCTCGGAACAGGCTCCACAACTTATTGACACACTTATATTACTGACTTGTGTTCTGTTTGTCAACGTGAAGAATCTGAATCATAGCCAAAAAATTTGGGAAGACCCGTGTCCAGCCATGACGGTTTTATTTATGCTATGAAGTGATTAGACAGACAACTCGGCCACATGATGGTACGCAGCATACCTTATCACGGCTGCAGTGTCAACTTTCTCTTACTGTATGACACTGAGCCGCGCTCTTCACTTCGCCGAAAAGTTAGTTTTAATGTCTCGCTTGTAAGTAATTTCAACCACTACAGTGCCCTTCACGCCTAACCACAGTAGTGGTTGCACACTAGTGCTTTGTCGCAGAAAAACTTACAATGCGCTGGTACCCGCCAAGATCTCGTATATGAGGTATATGGACAACAAGAAGAGTATTTACTTGGGAATTAAAATTTTTCAGTATTTAATATAATGATAATTTAACATTTTATGAATAAAACTATCAGGGTCCGAAAGATTTTTTTGTTTTGGTAAGTGACTGACCACTGCAGCTGCATATTGCACACGCTATAAAGTATACGGTATTTAAATCCGTTATGGGTTACGAATTCCAATAGATAAGTTTCACATATATTCAGTTTTCATAACCCTTTTGAAAACAGTATAAACGACTGCGTGGAAAACGCTTGCATTCCAAATGAATGCCATTACGAGTTATTTCCAACAAAATCAATACTAACGATAAGTTCCGCACTAAACGTAATCTAGTCAATTACGATGCCGCAAAAATTGTTACCCAACGTTATGACGTCAATTACGTCGCCACTGCGTCAAAGGAGAAGAAAGAGTTCAATTCGAAACGAAACATCTTGTCTTTTCTTGACTATACAGGGTTATTGGAAAAATGCTAACAACCCCTTAGAGTTCACTTCTGTTAGTTATCTTAACATATTGAGATGACCGAATAGGCACGAGTACCACCTGATGTTAAAAGTCTCTTGTGCCTGTAATTTATTATTTCATATTTTTTATTACTTTGCTAGATGTAAATATTCAAAACTTTATTCAAAGGGAGCGCGGCACGATCCAGTGTTGTCGCGGCGCTCTTAGCTAGCAAAGTAATAAAAATATAAAATAATAAATTACAGGCACAAGACACTTAACATCAGGTGGTCCTCGTTCAGTAATTAAACAAGTTTAAACGGTTTAAATCGCGTATATTTATCATTATTTTTGTCCCGACGTTTCATGCAGTGATCTTTGCAGGGACCATGATCGCTGCAAAGTGTTTGAAAGTGAAGGTGTCGGTAATTATAAATATACGCGATTTAAACCGTTTAAAGTTGTTTTATTACTCTGTGTAATAATCGCGAAAACCTAAGACAACCCAGTATAAAGTAATACGTGGAGTAGATTTTTTTTTGCGTTTTGCGTTGGGATTTCTATAATGTCTCCATTGCGGTATAATCAAGGAATCCTCAACGAGTAAAAGAGCTGAACTGGTTTATTATACCATTTTACTAAATGGAAATAATGAGGTCATAGCAAGTAGATGCGCTTGGCATGCATATTATGTTGCTGCTTATAAGGCATGACATATTTCAATACAATGGAATACAGGCAACGGACGACCGTTTTAAAAATTCCTTATCTATACAACTTTGTATAAACTGGAAAACAAAACACTTGATCATTCTCCTTACCCACGAGTACTTACGAAGCAAATAAATATTTTATAGTTCCCTTGTGGGGTGCCGGGCTGGAATGGCATCCCTCATATCTTCTTCTGGGAATCGTAAGAGGCGACGAAGGGGAAAATACCTAATAAGGTATTCTGTAGAAGAGCCATCTTCCACTGCGATCCCCAAAACACCAAGCATAGGGATCATGGCCAACCGCTGAGGAGCCTGTGTTCCGTGGACGATTAACTCTAATATCCAATCTACAGTAACAAATATTCAGTGAACTTGCAGAAAATACTAAGCTACCGAGCATTACGTAGTTACATACTGTAGACATTTCCAGGTCCTTGATTAGAACATAGAACTGAAATGGCGCGTTTTAGGGTTCCGGGCTAGAATACGAGACACCATTACTAAGCCTCCTATGTCGGTCCATCTGTCAGACTTTTAAAGGGCTGTGTCTTTGGAACCGTAATAGGTAGCTAGTTTTTCCAAAGACGCGACATTACCAAAATTCCACTGGGCCGACACCGCAGGCGCAAGGTAGTAGACGGAAATGTTCGCACAGTGTTTGGACGTGGATTACCCTTGAAGGACTAAAGTTATGGGCTCGACTATATAAACGATTTGACGTCAGACGTCTGGAGTTACATAGATTTCTCGCATGGCCGCATCCGGGACTGTGACGTCATCGTCCACGTCTACCGAGAATTACTCAATTTGTGTATTGATTAGTCAGCATAGCTATTGTATGAGTTAATAGTATTAAAAACTTACTGAGGTGCTCGTAGCGAAGTTTGCTTAACCGTTCAACTAAGTGAAGCAACGTCCGCTGCGGTCATGACTTGGATGAGTGACCGGTATTGGCATTACTACTGAGCGCTTCCTTGGTTTGAGGGCACGTTAAGCCGCCTGTCCCGGTTGTAGCCTTAGGGTGGCAGTCGTTATAGTATATTGGTAGGGTATTTTGCAAATGCCCAGCCGGCTAGCTACCACCCTCAAGTAGATAATGCCGCCAAGCACCTAACAGCGTGTTCCAGCAGCTGTCCTTGAGAGCCAGTAATTCTAGGTTAACCTGAACAGCATCAACGATCACATCTTCATTTGCCATCAGGTGAGGAGTCTATTGGCACTTTAAAGGCAAAGACGTAGGCTTGTTGATACTCTATCTTTGCCTATACTACCTAAGACGGGCTGTTGTTGCCTTTCGATATACCAGATCAATATATTAATAGTAATTCATCTAAACTAATATATTAAAGGGGAAAGATTTGAATATTTGTTTGTTTGTTTGCATTGAATATGGTCTGAAACTACTGGACCGATTTGGATGAAATTTGGTATGGAAATAGTTTCGAGACCCGGGGAAGGACATAGGATAGTTTTTATCCAACTTCGCAAAAAGAGGTCAATGGTTTTGCGCGATAACCGATATCGGTATATACCCGCGAGCGGAGCCACGGTCGTAAAGCTAGTGTTATTATATAAATCATAAAACCGTGTCGTGCATGCCGTAATCCGTACTTATCGTGATTTATTGATGGAACCAGTGTCCACAACATGATGACAGATCCCATCAAACATCGTCCACATTCTTTTAGAAATAGTTCTCGAGAATCGTCATCATGACATTGGTTAAAGACATACAATTTTCTTTGTTCAATACTGTAGGAACTATGGCAGTGAAGAGACACTGTTTTCCATTAAGGGGGCGATTTCCAGACTTAAGGTCACTTTGAAGTTCTTTAATAACTGCTCGATTACAAGACAAAGAAAAAACTGCTGTTTTATGTTTTTCTTATTATATATATATGACCAATTATAAACCTTAACAAATAGGTGTTGAACATTTTAAATTTGGACTATTAAGTCTAGGTGAAAAGTATTATTTTATCTTATTTTCCACATTTCGGACCAAGAAAAGGTCGTAGCCGCCACACGCATTGTGATTAACCTTTTTTTTTACAATACTTTATCAGCCGGATCGTCCACTGCTGAACACAGCCTCTCCTATTAAAAGGGGGGTATTTGCCAATATCCCCACGATTGGCAGGCGGCTTGGGAATCGCAGTGTAAGATGGCAGTTCTTCAGAAGGCGCGGCTGCCAACTTCCAGTATTTTTCGCTTAATAGTCGCTTTTTACGATACCCACGGGAACATATGTGGAGGTGAAATCCTAACCCGGCACCCCAAGGGGGATTTTATTTTACATTACAAGCTTCTAATTAATCTGAATTGCCAATTAACTTATTAAAATATTGCTCTGTAGCTTTTGATGATACAAAGAAGATAGATTAGACACAAAATTACGCAGTCTGTGGACACAAAAATTAAACAAGGACGGTATTCCCATACCATCTTGGTATGGGAATGTCATACATACAGTTCATTTTTATTTTATTCCAACAGGCTGCGACATTATTAGTCCATCTTCTTAGACTTTACGTAGCTACACAGTATTACATAAATATAGTTAAGAATACGATCCGGTAACTGCTTTATATTTAACCCCCAATGCAAAAGCAGGGGCGCTATAACTTTGACGTGAGTTAGTGTCTATCTATGACATCATAGCTCAACGAATGGACCGATTTTGATGTGGTTTTTTTTGTTTCAAAGCTGACGTGATCGATCGATATGATAGTAAAAAACAATATATGTCGGGGGTTATTTAATATTTTCAATTTTACGCTTGATGTTTTTGTTTTAGGATTTTACGACCCTTTAATCGATTTCCGGACAAGCCCAAAGTCATATTACAAAAAGGGTTTACTTTCGAGCGGTCATTCTGTAAGATCGGTAGTCAAACGAGTCCTTGACGACGGTCTAATGGTAATGATCACTTTTATAGCAAAACGTCGTCGATAAAAACGTCACAAGTCACAAAGGTGTCACTATAGTTGCTTCACCAAAGTCACGGGTCCACGCTATGACGTCAGCGCACTATCTGAAGATGGAAACAATGAACAGATCACGGCAAACACGTGAGCAACTGATAAATAAATTAACACAAAACGTCTGACGTTTTCATTAGGTCGGAAAACTCACGAATTTTCTATTGAAATGTTACTATACTTAAAATATTTACATAATCAAATCTGATTTGAGATACAAGTTATCTTTTATTGTGCCAAAGATAAGCTACTAATTAAAAAGGATTATAAAATCGATATTAATGTACCTATACTACCTATTCGCCATTCGGAACTGTCACTCAACATTCAGTTGGTTTGATACCTGGGTGTGTAGGCGACTTTCCAACCTTGTTATCGCGGCTAATACTTTATCACCGAAATGTAAAACACTTGTTGACAACTCCGCGATACACAGATAAGCAGATACTGAATAATATAGATAGGTACTAGGTAGATACGATATTATTGATTAAGTTACTTGTATTGTACGATTGCCTATTATCCGTTTTATCTTGGAACATCAATCAAACAGAAAGACCCTTCAAGTTTTCTTTGCCGTCCTTTGATACGGTAAGTATTTGAAGATAATGGCAATTTATTCTGTAGGATACTCACTTCATTTGTTTGACTATAGTACTCTTCCCCGATTCACCAGCACCTGTGGACAATGAACGAATGTTAATAAAAATGTATTGTGGAAAAACATCAATAAAATTTAGAAAATTTGTAGCAAGCATTTTAAAAATAAACTCGGATAGTTAATTAACCATTATATATGTGTTTTTTATTTCGGTAAGGTAAGCCTTAGACCACAATCTCACCTTTTGGTAAGTGATGATGTGGTCGAAGGTGTTAACCTAGAATTACTGGCTCTCAAGGAGAGCTGCCGAAACACACCGTTAGGTGTTTAGCGACAGGTTATCTACTTGAGTGTGGTCACTAGACAGGCGGGCATTCGAAAAACGCCCTTCCACCATGTGGTGAAGGTCAAGCTGGCGGGATTCGAACCATGGACCTGCTGCGCGGCAGTCCATAGCCAATGCCACTAAGACATCACTGCTTCGAATATATGTTGTAACATTTACATTGACTTCATGTGCATCATAAGTAAATAGATGCACGCCCATGCTGAAGATCTTTTAACACCTAAGTAATGCTAGTCAGATAGTTTTAAAATCAACTTCTTCGAATCAAACGTTCTTTCAACCGCTCCGCAATAAAAACCGGCACTGATATAAAAACTTTAATTACCCGCGTAAATGTAAACCGTTAGAGTCAACGTTATGCACGTCTTGTTGGTAGAATGAAAATAGCACCAAGATATAAATTAAAATGCTCCTGAGATCACCTCGCACAAACAAGGCTGTCAGATGTGTAGTCAATATTTCATCCAAAATTATTCCCAGCAGAGCTACGCCGACGATACTCGCTTAAAATCTGTTAAAGAACCTTCCCGAAACGGCCTTCCATTTATTAAGAGAAACGAATTATTTCATTTAAGCGCTAGACGTAAATCATTCAAGTATTATCAAGTCAAAATTTAAAACGACCCATTAACGCCACTTGTGACATCTCTGAAGTCAATGTATAGGCATCCAAATGATATCTCACATGAGTAACGTCGAATATAATAGTTATTTGTTATGCAAGGCTGCAAAGTTGTTAGTTGCGAATATTTTTATTGAAACCTGAACAAGCGAAGGATCCTACGATTTAACCACGATCATGGTTCAAAATATAGAATCCTATGCGTATCGAAGGTAAGCGAAATAACTTCGCTGCCGAGCGCAACACAAAATTTTTCACCTCATTCCAGCGACGAAAATGATAAGTGCATGAAAAACAGCTTAAATAATGTAGTAAATTTGCGTTTATATACAGTAAAAAATACTCAAATTGGTGTCTTGGTAATATATGAGGTACATTATTTTTTCTGAAACTTTTACAGAGATTGTATTTTCAAAAACCTTTTCCACAATTAAAATGCGGATAAAAAGCAGTTTTCCATGCATATTTCGAATGATAAACAGTCCTTTTCCAATCCTGTGAGGTGAATATAATATTTCCTATACGTCAAGCACTTTGATAAAATATTTATTTGTATAGTACATGAATACTGCCCACCGCAAGGGCGGTAACAGAATCAGTTAAAAGCCATATGTCGTCGCTTTTGTAAATATTAACAATAGAAGATTAATGTTTTGACAAATTAAGTCCGTACTATTCTGCAACAATGGACCCAATTGTTAAATTAGGCACGTGGGCGCAAACACGATCCCTGTCAAATACAGGTTGAAAGTGGCATGACCCCAGTTGATTCTAATTGTCTGTACGGCAGCGCGAACGGCCGATCTTTGACCTCCAGATACACATATCACCTATACTTGCAGAGACACAAATGCACTATAAAGGATTTAATATCTGAATTACTATTGAGAATGGAGGCGAATGTCAAGTAGCCAGTTCATGTTGCAATCAATAATCTCACGCACGCACGCAGCCATTGCAAACGTGGTATGATTATTGAATCAATGGTTTTAGAACTTTGGAAATTTTAATATATTTAACGATGTGGGGTGCCGGGTTAGAATGTCACCTCACCCTTTCTTCCCGTGGGTGTCGTAAGAGGCGACTAAGGGAAAAGTGCGCCAAATGAGCAGCTTTCTCACGTGGATGTGAGTAGGGTGTGGGCATAGACGCACAACAGGGCTGGTATACCATCCTAGTGCCGTGCCAGGGTTTCATACAATATGTTCTTGTGTTCGTGTCTTATGTTGTTAGCGTAAACATATTATTCGTAATCGTTGTGTTACATCCAGTGTCTTAGAGAAAACATTTTGCATGACCTTGAAACTGTGCCCGGTGAATGGCAATAGGTTCGTGCCCCTTTTACCTACCCCTTCGGGCAATACAGGCGCGATTATATGTATGTAAAAATGGATTGTTGTGTGCAAGATGACATAGAATAGAGTAGGAGAGTGGATACTGAACTGAGGCGAAGATTGATCCGATAAAGAGGTCGGAGAGCACGTAATTGTAAAGAGAGCACATGGAAGGATAAATTATGGAAGATGATGATTGATGCAACATGAATTGTAAATTTCATATCGCAAGTCGAAGTAACAACTATTCAATGCCACGCACGAGATTCGTAAAATTCACATAAATTTTACTAATCTTTAGTGAAACATTACTATTTCATAGGTCATCAATATAGGTACGAATACTCCATATTTGATTCGTGTTGGAACTTCCACAATAAGGGTGGTAATCGCGTGTTAAGAGACTGTTCCCCGGCGTCAAACATAACCACTTTCGAAATATTCTATTGCCTATATTATGGGATGTTACATTAAGAGTTCATTTCTGGAGCTCCATAAAGTTTTGAAGCATAGTGCGTGTTGAGAGAAGATTGTTTTCCTTGGAGTTTCCAGGACAATGAAACTTTTTTTTCCAACAAATTTTATATTGTTATTAACGTTGTAATATTCATTTAGCGGCAACGTATCGTATTGTAGTAGTGGATAGTAGTAATAGTAGTGTGTGAATGTATGTAAACTCTACAAGAAAATAGCAGATAATAAAAACAGGCTAAGTACGAGTCGCACTAAGGATCTCGTAAAAACAATATTCTTGATAGATATACCCACATCTACAAAATATATATAAAAAAATGTATGTCGGTACTGAAACCTTCGTGTGCAAGTCCAAAACGCATTTGGCCGGTATTTATGAATCTCACCAAACTTAATCTACCTGCGTAGCGTTTATCAAGAAATAAAATTGAATGTATGAATTTTAAGTTGACACATTTAGTAAATCAGTGAACTAAGTATTAATGTTTTGTAGTATTTTTTTCTGCATCATCTTCCTACCCTAATTTAATCCTAATAGGGTTGGCACAATATCTTCGATATATAATGTGGTATGAAATAAAATTTCTAATAATTGGTTTGGTGTTCATTCACAACAAAATCAACCAATTTGTGTTTCTGATTACTTTTATATTTAAAGACGGTAATGCAACGCAAGCAAGTTTAAATTGTTTCTATATGCGAAAACATTCTTAAATGGTGTATAGATATTTTATCTTGAAAGTAAAAATGCTATGTAAACACTATGTTTTCCGAATAATATAAAATAATATATATTTTTTTCCTTTATTTTTAGGTAGTACTTTTATAAACCTGCCTTAATGGGTGTGCAGTGTGCACCGCAGTGTTACATATTCTCCCTAGAAAAAGTAGTGTGCAGGTGTATATAGTAAAACAGATGGAAACAACCCCTGTGTACAGCCGTGTAGTGTGATGAAGTAGGTGAACTGAAAACAGTATTTAGACTACTACTAAATTGGTTATGTATATTTAATGTAATGCATAGTTAGAAAGGAATCCTTGGAAAGTAATATGTTAATCATGACTACTACAAAAAAGTTATAAACTCCTGTATTTTTCTTTTAGTAAGTAAGTAACCTCAAATAAAGGCTTGTATTATACCTAAAGAAACATAATTTTAGTAGGCCTATCAATGGCATTACAAAACTTAATGTCATTGATGCCAATGCATTTGACTTCTAGTATGTTGTGCATTTGCATTACACATTTTTATTATTTAATAGTTTTGTATAATACCTTTCATCTTTGTTTGAAACTCTCAATTACCTACCTTGTATTAAAAATCGATATAGAAAACCATTTGGTATGTTCAACCCTATTCTACGGTAACTAAGTAGTGAGCAATATGATGGAGTGACAGGTAAGGTCGACAGTCTATAGAGCCGTGGGTGGGTTTTGCACCATCATCACGATAAAATCGTCGCGTGCTGCGCCGCCCGTGCTTGTCTGATAAACTTGTTCATAACGTCTCGTCGACACGGCTTCATCAATTCTGGTACGCTCTTGTAACATGATACTAAATTATTAACGAACTTAGTTTCAAGAACACGAATAAAACTTTGCGAAAAATAAAAATTCCAATCTTTTTTTTTCGTTACGGATAGGTAAGCCTTTGACAACAATCTCACCTGATAGTAAGTGATGATGTGGTCGAAGGTGTAAACAGGCTTAGGTAACCTAGAATTAATGACTCTGAAGGACAGCTGTCGGAACACACCGTTAGGTGCTTGGCGACAGAATTTCTACCTGAGGGTGGTCGCTAGCCAGGCGGGCATTCACAAAACGCCCTTCCACCATGCGGTGAAGCTCAAGCCCGGGGCGGAATTCGAACCATGGACCTGCTGAGCGGCAGTCCATAGACAATGCCATTGAGCCTACACTGCTTTTTAAAGCTTTTTTATCGGAAAGATATGTGAGCTATGATGAATTGTACAGATTTACATCAACATTATCATGGTGTGATGGATTGTTCATGATAGAAATAGCAGTTATGTTATAAGATAGGCGTTGTTCGACTGATCCCACTAAACTCACACACACAAGTAAGATATTACTTTACGCGGTCTGTTTAGCAGCTAGATTTCCCTTTCCACAATCCGACATTTTATCGGAATCATCAATTTAAAACTGGTTTAGTAAAACTAACTACTCGCTAATAAGCATGACAAAAGAGAAAGTTGGCGATTGCTCCTCAGTCATAAATTTTAACGAGATGCCGCTTTTCTATACAACCGTCAGACTAATAACACAAAATGTTGATCGTACGAGTTCGTGGCCATTAGCGGAGTCATATCAATCAATGCGAACGACGATCGAGCCATATGGCGAACCATAATCCATAAAGATTGCTCTCAACACCAGGCAAAAACTCGTTACCATTTACGTACCTATAAAAAATTGCTAAGCGATTGCACAACCGTCGCCGTGATCATACCAAATACGCATGTGACATGTATGTCAACTGTACGCCTTGGTCTTGCGCTACTAGTTAATTAATGTGTCACGTAGTAAGTGGTGCACATAGTAACTGCTATGAAACCTGTGGTCGTGCGTGAGCATTAGACGCGTGCTTGACCGTGAATGCTCATTCAAGATATGTTGAGAAATAGGTAGTAATAAAATTTTCCTGCTAAACAGACGTGATGCCTTAAACACCCCGTAGCCTGACCGGAAGAATTTTCGACGCGTGTCGCTTCCACAGAAAGCATCATCAGGACGTTGAATCTTGTAATTGTTGAATGTTGAAAGCACACAATTGTATATATAATATTATTTTATACGATGAAATATTTACGAATTCAAGTATTAAAATTTTTAGTAGTAGTCAGTATCTATATATATATATATATATACCTATATATATATATTGCAAAAAAAAATGATTGCTTTAAAGGCATAATCCAGGAAGAAAATAGGGGAATAAATTTGAATGGACAATGCCTTGACGCTGAAACGCTGCCTTCCCCTTTAATAACATAATTATAAAAAGTACATTTTCACCTCGCAAGCTCGGAAAGGTTTTGCCTGCTAGGGTGGAAAAAGAGTTTAAAATTTGAACCTATATGGCGGTTACAAAATGTCAATTTTACTTTAAATATTCACGATGGTAATATTTTATATAAATAAACACAAATATCTATAAGTACTATTTTGCTAAAGTTGTTCTTTTTGCACCTAGCATTTTCTTCACTGTAGTGAGGTAAACAACTTGAAACCTTCGATACGCTCAGGATTTTATTTTGAAACTCCACAGTCCACTTAGGATATTATTTGCTTCCAGGTATACCACTATTCTACACTTATGCCACTTTTCATTATAAATAATCTAAACTTTTTTGAAGCGCTCGTAGCGAAGTTTACTTAACTGTTCTTAACCGATCAGCAAAGTTAAGCAACGTCGCCCGCGGTCATGAGTTGGATGGGTGACCGCTAGTGACATTACTACTGAGCGTTTCCGTGCTTCGGAGGGCACGTTAAGCCATCGGTCCCGGTTGTTGTTTTAGGATGACAGTCGTTATGGCATGGTGGTAGGGCATTTTGCGAATGCCCGTCTGGCTAGCTACCACCCTCAAGTAGAAAATCTGTCGCCAAGCACCTAACGGTGTGTTCCGGCAGCTGTCCTTGAGAGCCAGTACTTCTAGGCTAGCCTGAACAGCATCTTCGACCACATCATCACTTACCATCAGGTGCGATAGTGGTCAAAGGTTAACCTATCAGCTATAAAAAAAAAAAAAAACTTAAGTATTCTTGGGCACATTTGCGAATTTAAAAGATTTCAGTCCAGACTTTTCCAGTCTCTAAGACAAAGGTGACAATACAAATTGCACACGATTTTAGAACTACGACGGGAATTCAGTGACCCTGATGGGATTATCAGAGCCGCTGGCCTTGATCACGTTCAGTTCGCGCAGCATCCTACGCACTTCAGTCGTCAGACTGAATAGGATACGAAATTCCGGCTTATATACCTTGCATCCAGGTGGATATGGTGGCGTTTCAACTGCAGTATCTAAACGGGAAGATTCGCAGAAACGTAATTATTAACGTAAGTATATTACAGATAAATCAACTATTGATATTTTATTGATAATTTACTAGTAGCTGATCTGTTTGTACTCCCTAAAGCAAAGACTTAGGCAGAAACAAAAATTAGATAGTAGAATAGTGATAGAAGTATCTTAAGGCGAGACTGTTGACATAAGCTATTAGGCCAGTTCCTTACTCAGGGCTAAGTACTACTTAGAATTTATTACAGGAAAACGCGATGTGAACTCAGAGTGCAATAACGTTTAATGTTGGATTATTACAAATAAACAATGTACTGAGCAAGAAAAGGAAAGTAAAGACAGGTGTTTCCTATGCCGACGACTAACGACGTAAGCGGCAACGCAAATAGCCAAGTGTGTCAATGGACATGCTCCAATGTCAAGATCAAGGCAGTTCAAGATTTTGTAATACTGCATACCTTGGTACTTTAGATACGGTTGGATTTGTTTTTTTTTTCACAGTTAGAGTAGCAAATCTTTACCAATATTCATTGATCTGGTTGATTGAAGAGTATTATAAAAATACATCTGTGATTGAGTTTGTGTGCTCTACCTGCTAGTAACTTATTAAACTTTGATTTAAATTAAATTGAGAAAGATTGCTTTAGATTGCAAACATTTAGTGATATGGCCAACATTAACATCTTAAAAACCGTGTAAGAAATCATATCATATTCCTATGATATACTTGATCAGTATTTGAGTGAAAGTTACAAGATGTTTAATATTAAATTAGTATACATTTTGGCAAATTTTTAATAAAATATATAACTAGGTGAAATGCTCCTTTCGCAATCATTTCATTCAACAAGAACAACAATGTATGGCGAATCACTTGTTATAAACGATGCTTGCTTGGCTCATGGCTTGGGTTCAATAGTTATAGTAGACCCATAACGTTTGTAGTCAGTCGGACTGCGTATGGCTGTCATTGTTGCCTCACTGTCTGTAGCTAAGTATCTTGCTAGCTTCTATTTCCTTTTATTTTTTTATAATTAACTTCCAGATAGAGGCAGTTTAACGTTGTTTAAGTCCCGGCAAAAACAATAAGAACTGGATCCTCCTGTTGAATGTCATAATAAAAGCTGACTAAGGGACATTAAGTGACAAAGTACATACCACCACTTACGCCGTTGTGATGAGTGGGGTGTACCTGCACACTGGAAGGTCAATAGGACTCCAGCCCTAATTTTCCGAGACTTACCGGGAAACATAACTTCCTGACGCTAACCCCTCATTTTATGGTGGATTGGGGTCAGGTAGGAGGCCGATCCTTAAATAGAGGCAATCTGCATAGTAAGTATAGTAACTACTAATTGAAAAAAAAATATAGCAAACTAGCATTCTCTTTTTAAAGTCCAGCAGTCCGTCTGTCTGTCTGTCCGTATGCCACGGGTTGAAAACTCTTAAACGGAATGTTAGAATCTTAAATAGTGATATTTTGACAAAATGTTAACCCAAAGACGAAAAGTATCCCAGAATATCGTAAAATATACCAGAAATTAGATTAAGTTATTTTTCAGGAGGGCTACAATACAGGAGACACAGAACATACACATACATGTGACAAAAAAAAATATGTTTGTACCATGTCATATGGGGTGTTATCATTAAGAGCTCATTAAGTAGAGTGTACAAATATGGTTTTATTTAAAAGAAATAAAGGGGGAAGCTGTCAGTGTTTAATTTTATACTATTTCGGTAAAGTATGATTTCTATGTCAAAAACTAGACAAGTTACAAATCTAAAATTCCAGTGGGTGTATTATGTCCCATTTATCCTCTATTGTACAAACAAATGCTGAAAATGAAAACTGTGATTAATTAATTTAAGTTTTAAGCTGTGATCAAAACAAACTTTTCTTTTTTCATGTATTGTGCTAAAACTAAACAAAGACTTACTAGTCTCCCAACTACAAGTAAAATAGAATTAGAACTGTTTTAATATATTATCCATATCTTAAGCAGGTATGTTTCTTCTATCTCAGTATATGATCTGAACATTTTCCAGACAGAAGTCACTTAATAAAGAATGAATTAAGTATATTCATCCTTCTAAGTATATGTTGGTGTTCTATCCTCATCCATGAGGATAATCATTTATATAAATACAGATTTTGTATTTTCTGCTAATGAAGGGTTTTTTTTTTAGTTTTGGGATCCTACAGGGTTTTCAACAATATAGTTATCCATCTATTGCAAACGAAATTTCCCGATCGCCGAAATTCACGAAATTCAGCGGTTAAGTGGAAAGCCTGATCCTGTGATTTAACACCACTGGATTATTTTAAGTGGGGCCATGTTAAGGATAGTCTATACAGAGCCAATCGAATCAATTGCAGCCTTAAAACTAAAAATCCGACATGTGATTAACGAAATAGACGCGCCATTTGGCCAAAAGCGTTTAAAAATTTGATGAAAGAATCTACATCTGTCAGTGTGCTCATGGTGGGCATTTGCCAGATATCATTTTTCATTCACAATTGCAAAACTTTTTTCTTCATAATACAACAAAAATCATCTTCATCTAAATTTTTGTTTATTTTGTTTTAGAAAACAAAGTTCTTGTTGAAAACCCTTTATATCGAATATCTTTTTAGTCAGTGGAAAAAATTGCAAGGACACAGTGGATGCACTATTTAAACATGTGGTGTGAATGCTACACTTTAGTTGATTAATGAGTATCAATAAGCATTCTAAGGAGGAATGGCTTCAGGTAGACAGTGAGCCATGACAGTGCTGCCAAAAATTTCCAATAACAAATCTTTAACATATATATATGCTTATCCTTGAGCCTTGAACCATCCATGCATCATAATATTTCTTTTCATCACGGTAGGGCATATTGCGATTGGCCTAGTACAACGCTCAAGAAGGAAATCTCCAAGCACCTAATGTTGTGTTGCGGCAGCTGCCTTTGAGAGCCAGAGATTATAGGTTACCCTGAACATTTTTGACCTCATCATCACTTACCATCAGGTGAGATAGTGGTCAAAGGCTAGCCTATCAGCTATAAATAAATAAAACTTATTTTATCTTGGTTGAGTTAAGGATTGCCATACATAATGATTTTTACACAATAATCTAACTGTACATTATTTTACAGGAAACTAGCTAACTATAAGCTTAGATGTCTCAAGGTAATTTTAGCAAAATGTACAACACTACACAACTGTGTTAGTGTGGAAAGCGCTATGTGTACAGTAAGTACCATTACAATCAATTCCTTAACAAAAAAATTACAGCATACAAAATGAAACATATTTTAAACTTATAACCGGGAGACCATGTAGGTACCATTATGCATATACAAATACCGCACAACTATATGTATTTGATACATTATACGGCTATGATGGGCCTGATGTGTCAAGAGACAAAGTACATGAATTAAATTCAGATTGAAAAAAAAAAGCCCTCATGTTGAGTTTCAAAGGAACTCGTTCGTATCTTCATTGCAGAAAATATAGAACCCAATTATCCTGTCCATTTAAGATGCGCATGGCTTAATTCAGTAAAACCCTTGTATTGTAGTTAGAATTTAAACATAAGAGTATTAAAGACAATGAAATCATGGTTAAGTCTCTTGCACTTTCGAAAGACCCATTCACTTTTTTTATAGACTTATTAGAATGGTCCAGATCCTCTCATTAGATGTTGTATAATGAAACTATAAGTAAGATTTTACTGGATGAGTAGCATGCCACTACTTACTTCAACTTGAGTATGGCGTTGCTGAAAAAGGGGCACAATATGGCTCTTTAACATATTAATAAGTTGGCATCATACTGGACAACTATGTCCTAGTTATGAATGAAATTCTATTGTTATCATTATCGCTGATGCCAATGGGTTAATATAGGAAAGGTAGCTAATATACCTCCCAATATATAGTCCTCTGTTAGCGGAAAAATATTGATTAATTCAATGTTCTTGTATTATCCTTTGCGTTGTTCAATAAAACATAATATCATTCCAAATAAATGTATGATAAAGTCATTGCTTATGTATATTTAAAAAAAAACGAATTATGTAGTCAATTATATTGTAGTTAATACCTACAAAAATGTGGGCAAGTCTTTTAGTGGTTTCTAGTCCATACATAAGAATTTAACTTCATTTCTGTATGTTTATATAATGGTAAATAAAATAGGATAAACATTACAGAGCTACAGATAAAACCATGTTGAACAATGAAGAAAACTTATCCCAACCACAATCATAGAAATGACTCTTTGTTGGTAGATGTTGAAGAAAGATGGATATCAGTTAGTATAAATTCAACTTATCATGATTGTATTTGTAAGTAAATTAACAATTTGTAAGTAGTAAGTATACAAAGAATTAAAAAAAGTGAGGCAACAACTGTTTACAATAAAAGCGACCATTACATTCAAATATTGGCAATGGTTCAAGTGCATTTCAACAGGTACAATATAGTGATGATTTGTGATTATAAATGGTGTGTTCTTTATAACTTTAAGAAAATAAAACAGATTATCAATATGTAGGTACTTTAAATGCACAGGGATATCATCTGGTGGAATAGTCTAATTAAAGTAGGGGTTTCCAAACATGTACATAAACTGGGAACTGCTATTTCATAGCGATATTTGCCAAATCTTTATTTACTTGTAACTTATTGTAAACAAGAAAGAAATGGTAATACAATAAGTAAATATTATATTTGAGACCATAATCACTTTGGTAGTTAGTAACCGTAAACATTTAAAAGTAAACTTAATGAGACATTAGATATGTGGAATGGAATTATAGTTGTATTTTAGAAAGACATCTTAAAGATAGCTTGAAAAATTATAGTTTATACTGATCATTGAGCAAATTATTGCTTAAGATGATGATGTCAATGCTGGGGTTCATAAATCAAGACATTTTTTTCATCAAGGTCATATATAAACTTGTATTTAAATGTACCATTAATTATAATTCTAATTAGATATTCTTTGGCCATGCATTCCATATATTGTATGAAGTTGGCTGTTGGCACAGTTAAACATAACTTACATACCTTACTAAGCATTTAGTTATATAAAATAATTAATAATAGTGGTAGTTCGGTATAAATACCTAGAAAATTTTCAAAAAATCTGGTTTATAATACTCATGGTCTGTCTAACAATTACGTCATGAGCACTCAACTAGAAGTGACAAGAAATATGTATGAGCATGAAATTAAGAACACTAAAACAGCACTTTAACATGTTCTACTGGGGTGATTGCCAGTAACGAATTCATTTTAATAACTTATTATAAATTTATTATTAAGTTAGGTTTAGATGACAGTTAAAAGTAGAGAAATAATTCTATAGTTTGAGGATAGCTTAAAAATAAAGTAAATATGACCTATTTTTCAAGCCAATGCTGGGGGTTTGTAGAATATTTCTTAAGTAGAATATCTAAGCACTATTTTATGGTAAAATATGTCAATGAGACTTCCATTCAACACTTTAAAGATACCTATTAGAAATTGGAATGTAGTTAATGTAGCTGGTAATTATATGAGAAAAAGGCTGATATTCAATGGACATTGTTACCCACCTAGTCTCAATATGATAATTTAGGCTAGAACACTTCCTAATATGTAAAACAAACAGGAACTTTCATTTGCGCGGAACTACGGCACATACCAGCATAACGATGAGTATGTTGCGAGAGAAAGCTGCCTAGCTAAATTGCTAGTGCAATACAACAGACATATAACGTCTTGAGTACAAAAATCGGTTAGAAACGGCATCTCCTCATTCCAAATTAAATCGCTTAGAAGCATCAATAGAAACTGCGAAATCAATCAGTTGCGATACCAGAAGATGGGTGCGGTCAGCGTAACGAGACGCAAAATCAAAGTACAGCGTACCTAGCAGGAGTAGCTTGATGTCCTTGGAGGCCTGGATGCCATCCTCCTTTAGGTTCCTCTCAATCTGTCTGCTGCGAGCGGCAGCAGCGCGCTCCTCGGCCGACTGGGCGCACCCCATGTCGGCAGCTGTCCCTGTGCTTCGGCCGCCGGCCAACCCGGTCCCCGAGCCGGGCGCGCTCTCACCGCTTCTTCTGCATGCGCCTCAAACGCGTCCTGCCGCTGCGGCCCGACCGGACCCACCCTACACAACGACAGCCAGCACAGAACACACAGTAACCTAATTGTACCACTATTTCACTGTTCCTACGTTTCCAATACAACACTAAGGTCTTCAGGTCGATACCACTGTTCGGACTTTTGAGATTATATACAACGACCGGCACAGAAACCGCGCAACGGCAGCGCTAAATTTAATTGATTTTGTAAATCCGTTTAGAATACGAGATAATGGCGGCCGGATGACAAGCACCAACTCCGCTCCGCTCCGTGACAGCGACCGCGCCCCGCTCGACTGACGTTCGGTCGCGTTCGGAATAATTCGTCCGGCCTCGCTCACACATGCGTAAAGGCCCATCGTTATGTGAGCGAGACAACAAAAGCCAATGCGCTAAATCAAAGACAAACTTTTTTTTATTCCTATTTTTCATGGTGGCTGGCGGTAAATTTAAATTATACGTATAGTTTCAAACTCACATTCTCGATACTAGTTATTACAACACTAGAATAACTTCTACTTTATTTTTATGATATCCACATTTATCCCAAAAGATACATAAATAAAAAAAACTGCAAAACAGAATGAAAATAAATATTGGTATTATATTTGTGGTAGGACGGCCAGATGGATGTTCTACATTTGTTTTCGTACATGAAAAATATAATGGGTGAGAAATTGAAATTACTGACCTGCCGACGACAGATAGGGAATCACAGTTACATATTAAGGGAACCACACGCTAGGAGTTAAAATGCTGTATCTTTTAAACCGTACCTATATAATGATTTCCAGAGAGTGCCAATATAGGTACTTTGGCAAATATAACAAATAGTTAGGAAAATATATAAAGAAACCAATTATAATTTCTTAGTTTTATTTTTTGCTGTATTGTAAGGTGGGGGTTACTAGAGATAAAACTTAAATTTATACGAAAATATATTGTCTGTCCTTGCAAACAAACAATGCTAAAGGTGCTAAAGGGGACTGCAAACACCTGTGTCTTGGTCTAGTCTTGGTATTATCTCAACAGTTAAATAATGGTACATTACTGCAAAGGTCGCGTAATATGCAACTATTGCAGGTCGAGGAATATCAACGATACGATAGCCTGTCTATTGCCATTTCCAACGAGGAACACATTAATTTTGTACTTATCTCAAAAAAAATTAAGGAAATAGTAATACCGACATTTACATATGTCGCTAAATATACATGTATCTTCTGCGTCTGCGTTAATTAGGCTTCCAATCATAGATCTGTTTGAGTGCATCCATATCACTTTCGGAACAGTCAGAAGACATCTTAAAATATGTTTAACAACAAAATAACTTAATCAAGACGAACTCTTTGTTTTACTACCTATCTTTTTTATTGCCCGAGTTGGAAGATAAATGCATCTGTGGCTATTTGTACCAAGATCGATGAAAGAGATCTAAACTTAAATGACACCCCAGTACACCTGCGATGACTATCCATACAACTCTGGCACACCGCGCACATCACCGTCTTTACTTCTAAATTTAAAAACAAACGCGCCGGCTATGGATTAGATATTTATGTTTACCAATTGTTTAATCCTAACAATTGGTATCTATATTGTATCATTGGTATCGTCTATATTTTTCGATGATAATGTCTTGATAGGAGATACTAGATCCGACGGGATCAAATCTACCCAATGAATGTGCAGTTGTGCACCAAGTGCCCCTAAGGCAAGTACAGTAAAAAATATAATTTATAATTAAACCTATTTAGATCTAGCGGTCTTAATATGTTTAACTGAAAATTACATCTATAATAACAGACATAACATATTTACCATCTGTAACAATTTTCACAAATAACCGAATATTAGGCTTACAAAAAATATTCTTGCTCCTCGCCAATTACAAAACCGCCTACCATTCAAAACGATGTCAAATTTGGCAGATGAAACTACTTCAAAAAGTTATATGGTACAATAGACCATTAGAGTTTACAGGCAAAAGTTATCCAATACCTCTAAAAGACAATATTGTGTGCCTAGTCTCCCCTAAGGGGCTAGTGTCCCCAGTCTCCCACTAATTAATTTATGAGTAATAAAAAAAATAGGACTAACTTGGAGGTATTCCCCTTCCAACGTAAACGCGTAATACATTTTAAAACCTCCCTCTTTTTTGGATCTCGGTTCAAAAGAACGATTATAGAGTTATGTAAGTATTAGGAGGGCAATTCTCGCGCAGTGATAAAAATATCACAATCGATAAATCTAGACCAGAGATAACTATACCTGACAGTTGTCAAGTCGGTGTGACGTCTTGGGTGCTTACCATTTGAAGTTAAATTCCCTAAAAACGCTAAAAACGATCACACTCCCAAAAAGTTGTTCCACTTGGGTCTTGGCATTATTTTCGCCATAAACGCTATGAAGCTACTGGAATAGTTTGAATTACCTACATCTAATGTCAAAAGTGACAGAAGTGGCAAATTTTAGTTGCATTCTTAGCGTTCTTATCCTAAATGGAACAGGGGAGAATAGTTACAGTCCGGCAAGTATAACTTGGCGCGGCTGTGCGCCACTGTGTTCAATGTCAGTGTTGCCACTGCACAGAAGATGACGCGAAAATTGCGAAAAAAATGAAATTTAGTTCAATGATTTACGGATTTACTTGAGGAGTATTATGATAACAGACCGAGAGTCCATGGACGCCAAACGTTCGTCATTTTATTATTAGTAGTACTTATTTTATTTACTTGCCTGTCTTTGTATTAACAGAAATATTAGAAATTTAAAGCATACACATATACATATACACAAAAACCATTTCCACACAAACAATTAAATAATTAAATAAATTAAAAAAATTAAGCAACTAAGTTAACACATTCTAGATCTTCCAAGTCCGACGCAGAACTGTCAGATGAGGTATCACTGTCGCTAGCAAGACATATATTAAAACTTTCTAAGTCGAGATCATCATTGTGATATTCATCTTCTAACCGCTCAACGTGATCGCAATGCGTTTTCCATGTAGCAGCCGTTATAGTCTGAAAAGCATCTTGTGCCAGACCCAATATTTTTTGACGAGGTAGCTTCCGTTTGTTTCTCTTCTGCAACAATTTTTTGAACAGAACGTTCATAAACACCTGAAACAAAATATGTATAAATGTAACCATGAAATTAGAGTAGGTAGGTAAATTTATTAAGTTTGCATAGCATTATAATTATAATTCATCAATACTTATACACAACCACATTTTATTTAACCACATATTAGACATTTCGTTATACCCACGGCTAATATTTACGTCTAATGTTGACAACACTCACCAGTCATTGCCGCCACCCTTGCATTTACGGATTTTAATGGTATAATCGGTTCGTTCTTGTGTACAAAACGAATGTACTTTTATAACTGCTTCTCTTGTACCACTTTTTATCACTTTAGGCATGATGATAGCACAGTTGTTAATAAAATATTCGCAGTGTCAAAGTGAAATTTCAAGATGGCCGTTTTAGTTCCTCATATCGTCACCGCCAACTTATACTTGTGGCACTGTACAAACGATCACAGTGATCACAACCATAGACGCAGAATGTGATCAAAATTATCGAAAATAACGAAATTAGCGTCAAATGGAGTAGGCCCTTTATTTGTTTTCAAAATTTCGTGATATCGAATAATAGCAATCTATTGCAACAATGGATTATTTAATAGATACAAAATTATCATACGCATTTGCTATACAAAATTAACAGTTTTATTGCAATATGTGAAAGATTTAGCTTGTACTATTTATTCTAATATTAATAAAAAAATATATAGGTCAGACTTCTTCTAGAAAGGAGTGATTTTCTACTTTATTTATGGTCAACTTATCAGACCAACTATTGCAGTTACAGTCCCACCAACTTATCTGTTCAGGCGGCAGAAAAAAGAACTACAACATTCCTTCAAATTGTGATAGTTTGTAGTTGATTTCCTTGACCAGCAGCGCCCTCGCGAACTGCACAGTTAAGTTGGTGGTACTATATATCAGTTGAACATTGCTCAATTTTAATTTAAGTTCCACAAGATTATGTATCGTTGCATAATTTTAATGGTAACGCAACGCTACGTACGTGGTAAAATAGAAATTATTGAGCTAAAAAAAATATTCAAAAAATATAATTGAATATAAGCAATGAAAAATATTTTTTTTTGTCATTATATTCATTTATGAAAAATGAAAAAAAAAAAACAATTATAACGTTTTCGATAATAATAAAAAAACAACATTTATACTTTATCAAACTATCAAGACATCTCGTTGATTCAATCAACAATAACAACTATAATAATAATAATTAACGGAAATATTTGTGAACCAGCACAGTAAGTAAAATAATTAGTTTTAGATTTGTATTATGGCTACACTGGACCATATGGCTGCCGACAAAGCTCATAAAATAAATGAAAATATAGTCTACTTACGTTTCTGACAAACAAGTGATATGACAAGTTACGAGAAGTAATTGTCATAAGTGGACTAGCATATAATATTATAGCAACTTTAAATCTCAACATCCCTTTTAGACTGAGGTATACATACAGTCATCAATCTTTAGACTTATATGACTCATACATAAAATTTAAAATGATATTACCAGCTATCTTCCTACTTAATTTAATCAAAATATCATCAGGCGTTCAAAAGTTATCATAAAAATGCATTCTTACGGAAATGCTCAGGCGCAAACAAAATAGGTACCTTGATATAAAAAAACAGCACAGTGAGGTCTAAGCGGCAAAGACCTCACTGTGCTGTTTTATATCAAGGTACCTTTGAGTCCTAATATCCAAATCTATTTAGTAATCGAAAAAAATTACTACTCCCACAGGAAGACAGGTGCTATTTTTGCCTGGCACCCCACAGGACAGATTTTAAAGCACTCTATGCACATATTAACAATCGATTTGTTATTTTTAACACTATTAACATTTTATTTTATTGGCACTTACATAAAACTTGTTGTATAAATTTTCTATACTGCTTTATTCTGGTTAGGACTTTTATTGATAAATATACTAAAATCATTTTTTTATATTGATCGATGACAGATTTGAAGTATTTTATTTTATACTGCTTTAATCTGGTTAAGACTTTCAATGATTAATATATTATAATAATTTTTTTTATATTGATCGATGACATATTTGAAGTATTTTTTTACACGACTGCCCAAAATAAGGAGTGTTATGTTTTCAAGGTTCATGTATGTATGTTTGTGAGTTTCTTTCTTTATTCCACTTTTACTTCTAAACGGGTTAACAAATTGTAATATATGAGATATCTATACATTTGTCTTGATAGCGCAAGTGACATGAGGTGTACATGAAAAAATTAAAAAATTATCTAGTAGATTTTTGACACCATATTGTGAAAGATTTTTGTTTTCTTTCAATCCCATCGTGTTTGGTAACAAAATGAAGGATTTTAAAAATTGATTCAATAAAATATATACCTATATACATATAACTTGCAGTTATAGGTAATTTCAATAGAAACTTAAAACGCTTAAAGGAAATAAATAATTTAAGTCGGATTTTTTACTCTTTTAATTAAGTAATTTATACTGGTACTCTTTACAGTGCTATGCGAGATGTGAACGCGGGCGTCCAGAGCTCTGTAATTCTCTTAAATTAAGTACCTAAAATTATTAATTTAGCTTTAGTATTACCTATTTAAGTTTTTTTGTTAGTTTTTCTCTAATAAGTACTTCTTTGTTTCAATGTGTGTTGTTGGAAAAAAGTATCAACTCCCTCCTACTTACCAAGCAATCTATAAAAATTATAATTCAGAATGCACCCAAGACAGTAGGAACTTAAACTGAAGTCAGAACAAGTTTAGTGGTTTAGTAACATCAGCATCCTTTGCCCTTATCCTTACCCTGTACCTAGCACATGCCTTACATGCCGTAATCGGGGTGGATAGAAATTCATGTTAGAAGGCCATGCAATCGTGATTCCTGCATTTGTATACGAGACCGTTTAGCAAAGAGAGGCCAAAGCTTGGTTCTTTGATTCATTTGACAGACGTATCAAGTTAAAAATTGTTTATTCAGTAGTTCCGGGATAAATTATCATTTTAGTTTAAACCAACTTTCCCCCAAATCACTGCGCTAATCTTCATGTGATGATGTGATGCTTTTCTTACCTACTTACCAACATGTGAGATAGTGGTCAAAGGCTAACCTATCAGATATAGTAAACAAATGCCATGTTTTAGCAAATAATTTAAATTTATTGTTATTCATGATAGAATGTAAATATCAGTGGAGTCATTGAAGTGTCTTATACGCAATTAAAATAAACTTGATAGTCAAAGTCAAAGTCAAAATAATTTATTCAATTTAGGCGTCTATGACGCTCTTATGAAGGTCAATTACAAATTTTAGTATTGAAATATTCTACATTGTACTGCCACGTTCAGCAAATAAAGTGTATAGAGCCACTGCGAGAAGAACGGGCAAGAAACTCGGGGCCATTCTTTTAAACATCTTTTAACAATGTGTTACATACATACTATATAATAGAGTTATTACAATATTTGTTTAAATTATGTAGGTGACAGGCAATAGCTTGGCGGAGGCGGAATTGTCCAGGCATTTTTGTCGTTTATGTAATCAGAAACTGTGTAGTAAGATTTTTTAATCAATATGTTTTTCACATGCAACTTGAATTTCCATTCTGTGAGCGTTGTAATATGTTTAGGAACTTTATTATAAAACCGCACACAATTACCTAAGAAGGACCTTTTATTTGTCTTTGCTAATCTAAAACCTGGCACCACTATTTTATCTTTATTCCTAGTATTGTAATCGTGATTGTCACTGTTTAATTTAAATTTACTCAAATTTTTACGAACATACATAATATTTTCAAATATATACAGACTTGGTAAAGTTAAAATATCAATTTCTTTAAAAAGATCCCTCACAGATTCCCTAGGACCCATTTTATATATGGCTCGAATTGCACGCTTTTGTATGATAAAGATTGTCTCTATCTCAGCAGCAGTTCCCCACAGCAATACGCCATACGACATAATACTGTGGAAGTACGCGAAATAAACTAGGCGAGCAGTAGCTACGTCTGTTAACTGTCTTATCCTAAGAACTGCATATGCAGCAGAACTAAGTCTTCCGGAGAGATCATGTATATGTGGATCCCATTGTAAAGTGGAATCCATTTTGATTCCCAGGAAGACTGTCGCTTTGTCAATAGTTATGTTAGACTAATTATTTGGATAACAACATATTTCGAACCAGATTAGAGATTTAGTAATTCAGTTCATAATAATAATATGATTTTTATTTCAGATAACTTAGATTTAATATGATGAGAGCATAGACTTTGAGCAATCAGTGCAAAACGGACATTGAAAATGAACACTCAATCTACGGTGCAAAAGGAATAGTGCTGGACAACCACACCAAACGTCAGATGATCGCAGATCATACTAGACTGTGCAAGAAGTTGTGAACTAGATTTGAGATTTGGCATCATTATCATCTTATCTGGGATTGTTCTGTGGCAGAGTTTTTTTATTTTAATCTGATAATCTTAAGGACGATTACAGTTTATGTCTTCTAAATAATGGCTCTCCTACACGATCTGTTTCTTTTCAACAAAATCCTAGTGCTGTAGATTTAACCTTTTCTTCCACTTCCCGCTCTGGCTTCACTATTGATTTGGTCTGTTCTTCCAAATTTTCATGGTAGCGACCAATTTCCTATTCTCATGTCTAACTTCAAAATTTCCCCCCTTACCTCCTCTTCTAAAATACAGACTTGCTAATGCTAACTAGAACAAATGTTCATCCATTTTTTACTTCAAAGTTGCTGAGCGTCCACCTGTCGATGATCATAATTATTTCTTTAATAACATCATTCTCTGGTGTTCCTTCCTCTCCTTAGCGGGATTCAGAATGTACTTCTGTTGTCAAAGAACGTAATGAGGCATTGAAATATATCAATGAAAATATTAGCATAGAAAATTATCTTCTTTTCAAAAAAGTTTTACCCAGAAATAGAAATAGTAGAGTTAGGAAGCTCATGTTTGTCTTTAAGAGACTCAGGGCCTGCTTCAGAATGTTAGAGTAAGTTCCGGTTATACTACCCAGAACATATTTAATAAATAAAACTTTATTTTTGTGTTTCACAGTCATCGATTTAGCCTATCCATCGGTTAAAGCCTGAAACGCGCTGCATGTTAACTGACATTTTTATCATTCAATTATTTTATGTTCTGGGTAGTATAACCGGAACTTACTCGAACATTCTGAAACAGGCCCTTAGAGCTGTAGCTGATAGAGAAACTTTCAGGTTTTTGTACACTTCTCTATGCCAAATAATTTTTAATTACTGTATCGTTGCATGGGGTGGTACTTACATATAAACTGCACTGTTCTCAAAGTAGCTCATATAAAAACCATCCTATATCCAACTAATGATCTCTATCAAGAGTATGGTCTCCTCAGAATAAGACAGTTATATACAGAATCTCTTATTTTGAGATTCTACAAAACTGCAGATACCGAAGTCATCATATGTCGCAGACACATTTCATGAAACCATACTAACATCAAATAATAATTCCAATTTTACCAACCAGGTATATCCTTTGTCATAATATAGTCTAATCGCGTTATCATCAGTGATGATAAAAAACTCTTAAAACAGGCTGGAATGTTTAAATATTATAAAATAACCACAACAATTTTAAACAAAAAATTATTCAGCTTAGTTTTTAGCGAGGAAGACTCATGTTATATTTAGGTCTCATAATAGGTACTCATATCTGTAAGGTTCCTAAATACGCTTTCTTCACCAAGGTTGATTTGGAAGGGTCAGTTTCGAGCCCTTTATTATATATTTTGTACACTATTATGACCTACGTCAAAGTGTAGATTCATTTTGTGAAATACTGGAGTACGCTGATGCTATATCCCTATATTATTCTTCTGGATCTATGTCGGATTTAGTATTAAGTCTTAATACAGTTCTTATGTATATCAATGAATAGTCAAAAAATCTGAAATTGAGGACTGTTTAGTTTCAGATCAAAGTAATGTAGTATTTTTTTATGGGAATAAATGAATCCCTGATGTTCAAATATTTATTAGTGACTTTTATCTTGACTTAAGTAATAAAGCAAAATTTTAAGGTATTACCTAACTTTTTTATATTGTTATGATTGCAATAACGCCTGCTATGCGGATTCCGCACATGACTTAAATTTTTCCTATCGTATATTTGTAATTTTGTAATATTACCTAACTGTTAAGTCTTCAGGTTATTTGAACATAGATTACATAAGAAATAAATGTGAAATTAATATTCTTCGTGCTTTATCTGGGGTTTGGTCTCATCCATACAGTCAAAACTTCTTTACAACAACAAATGTCTTCGTATAATTTCAGGTGTTTTGTAATATTCTCCTATAAATGCCCTTCAAGTAGAACCGATCGACTAATTAACAACGAATATAAGGGGGGAATATATTATTTATTGTTAATTATTAGTCAACGACCGTTTTTTTTTCAAGCCTCTCCATATTCTCTTCACCCAATTTTGAATAAACTTCACTGTCTCTCTATTTTAGTTCGTTATTTGGACTTCAGGGGGGCAATTCTCAAAATTGGGATAAATTTATCGATTCTCGATATTTATCCCGTGTCACCTATAGACTATTAATATCCCAAAAATTTCGACTTTTCACAGAAATGCTATTCTCGCGAGTGGTAGATATAAAAATATGTCCACAGATGAACTTGTGTTCATGTGTATAGAAAGTATAATGATAATCCCGATATCGCAATCTTGCGTGTCGATCGCTAGGGCTTGATATTTATCGATATTGATATTGCGAGAATAACACAAAACTACACGACTCGATATACGCCATGTTTTCTCGATATTTATCTACTATGATATTCATGTCACTGCACGAGAATTTACCGTCCTGGCGTTATAAAGACCCTTCTTGTCTATTAAATTCTTTTTGTGATACATGTTCGGATACTGTTTCGATTATTGAAAAATTCAACTTACTTGCCACTAATATAAAATTAGTAGAAAAAAGTCCGCTTCGTCTTTCGGGTTTCTTTTTATGTTATTGTGACGGCACATGCTCGAGGCCTACCTGATGTTAAGCGGGCTAACATCTGCCTATAACAGATGCATTTCATCACAAGTCACGAATTGCACTGCGCCCGTCACCTTGAGACATAGTGGTTAAGTCTCATGTGCCTGAAATTTCACTGGCTCTCAAGAACTGCCGGAACACACCGTTAGGTGCTTGGCGACAGATTTTAGATCAAAGATTCTTGACAAATCTTTGTCACCATTTGTCGAAGAACAAATTCAAAAGTTATTGTAAACCTAACAATATTAAAATTATAAGGTTGCGTCATCATTTACAAGTACCTATAAAACCAATTGCAAAATTGGTCTTGTTTGTAGTACAACGCAAGTGGTACTATAGATTTCGCTCCATTCCAATACGATGGTTAAAGAAGGATAGGAAAGATTCGAGTTATGACGTCATGTCATGTTGGCTCAATTGGTTAGAGCATACTCCGGCTCAAGGAGTGGATGGACGCGGGTTCGAATCCCGCACATGACTTAAATTTTTCCCAACGTATATTTGTTATTTTGTAATGTAATCCGCATAGCAGGCGTTATTGCAAACCTAACAATATTAAAATTCTAAAGTTTAGAAATGCTTCTAGCAGATTATTCAAAATTAACGCCCATATGGCTTTTACTATTATTAGATTTTGCCTTCTCGTTCCTAAATTTACATACTTTTTGAGATGTTATCAGCTGTGGAAACACAGTGAGCTTTCGTTCGTGCTGTTATACGGAGTCCGTGAAATAGGTTTTTAAAAAAGATTTTAATTCACTAAAATAATAAAAGTTTATTAAATAGAAAATTAGTAAATTTAACATAGAAAAATATAGTATGACCGACGCGGATGGGAGACGGATGAAGACTGAGGTGAGTAGGTGAGGGGCATGGGAATGTATAAATGCTAGATTAGCTGAAAGGGGTTTGATTTAGGATAGGTCAGCAAAATAGTACAGGGAAGTGGGGTATAACATCTCCCCCAACAAGAGTAAACTTACCATATGAAGGAAGTTTACAGAGGTAAGGCAAAGTGAGGTGAGTACAAGGATAATGAAGATTTAAAGAGTAAGGTAAGTTTTAGGTAAGTTTAAGGTAAGTAGGATGCGTCTTTCAAAGATTAACATTAGCTTATTCTAGAACTAAATACAATTGATTATATGTAGATACTTATTATATTCTTAACCTAGGCAGAGAAATTTCTTCTTCTCTGGATGTTTCCTCTTCTACTTGAGTCGAGGTCTTTTTACATAGAAAAGGTAATCTAAAGTTATTGGATTTACAATAATATATTATAAATATGAAAAAAGAGATTATAAAAATGATGTTAAGGATAGGGAAGCTAATGTGGTTTTTGAAAATATTGCTATTGTCGTTAATAAAATTATCAAGTTCTGTAGATATTAGATCTGTCTGACCTTTTAGGTTTTTAAGTTGATCAAGGTTAATATTAGAAATAGTTACAGCGGATGTGTTAACGTTAAATTTTTTGAACGCGCTTAAATTACAGCATGAGTCATCAATGAGGTTAAAATCTGATTGTATATGTGGTATGTTGACTTCCAAGTTGAGCATTGCCAATAGCTTTACATTTCTGCAGAATGCCACACACTGTGGTTCAAGTGACAAAATACCTGTTCCAATAATAGTTATTTCTTTATTTTGAGAATTACATTCTAATGTTAATTTAGTAGGTCGTGTTTGTACAAATATCCAGTTATTATGTCCAAGATTTTGCCAGATATCAATATCGCCATTAATAAATTTTGTTTCACATTGTGGAGGTAATGTTTTTATGATTTTTATCATAAATTCCACTTCGCAAATAGGATTCGAGTTAACTGATAAAATATTGGAAATATCACATGCAAGATTACCATCGTATAAAGATTTACAAGAGTTTAGATCATTTAGTGTACAGTATGTAGATTTATCCTTACTTAGCGCTACATAGTTAACAGTAGGAACAATTAAAGCATACGAGTTTGACGAGCTTACATTATGAGGTATTGGAACTGGTATGATCTTATAGAGATCATATTCAATATGGTAAACTAACGGGATTCTTAATACAAATATTATACTATTTACACTATAGTAAGCGGCAAGTTCAGAGACTTTTAACAGTACATTAATATTTTTTACACTTAAACTAACGGGGTATTCCTTATACTTAGGGAGATGCCTTAAACTACCTTCAATGTCGGCACATAATTGAGTCGGAGTAGCTACTGAAGGGTGTAATGCATTGCTATTTGCAAACATTATAGAATTTACAATATCTTCTAGTTTAAAGGACATGGTAAGTAAACTAGCGTGAAGAACATTTAGGACTTCGCTTAACTTATTTCTAAATAGTAATTCATTAGTAACTAAAGATACATTCTTAAGCAGATCATTAGTGACTTCATTCAAACGAACCTCATTGTTCAAAATAATTTGTAGAGTTTTATTAAAGTTTAGAATCGCAGATTCGGATATGAAAATGTTTCGTTTTATTAAGTGAGCTAACTTTTTATCGTTTGCGTGGAGAGACTGAATGGCGTCATTATATTTTTCATAGTCATCTTCATCCATAGTACCAAACATTTTTTTCATTACTGTACCTATACCAGCAAACCAAGCAGATCTTTTATTTCTAGTAGATAACATGTGAGATATCGAATCGTAATCTCGAAGGATATCATCATAGAGGGAGGTCAGTGGTTGAAGAGTATTTAGGCATCGAAAATCGTCAATTGCTTTATTTTTTTCGCATAAGATTCTAAAAGTATCAATAATATTATTAATATTTGTTAAGTGCGGTTTAATAAACTTTAAATCTACGGGGATAATAAAATGAACATGATCATTTACAAGTTTTAAAGTGCTGACAGGGTCGAAATAGATACCAGGACTCTTAGTGATGTGTTCCAAGTATTGGTTGCCACCTGTTGCTACGAGTGCGCTACATCGAACAGCAATTCTGTAATAATAGTTTAACTAGGATAATTATATTGTATATATCGAAAAGGTAAAGTGTATATAGTAGAATTGTAAAAGTAATAAAATTTATTGTATAATTTTTTATAAATAATAATTTAATTAATTAAGTAATAATAGCGTAAACGTTTGTTTAGTTAATGTCATGTGCTGGTTTTACCTCGTCAAAATGGTGTTTAACATGACGTCGATTGATTAGGAGGGAAAGGGTATTAAAACCATGAATTTTCACAATTTTATATGGGCCTTTCCACAATGGCGAGAGGGCTTTCCGTAGTCGTACATGATTCTTTACATAAACGTAATCACCAACTTTATACTGGGCCGGACGAGAATGTTTGTCATAATATGTTTTTGATCTTTCTTTAGAATCACGTATATTTTGTATAGCTTTTTCGCGTGATACTTTAAGTCTATGGTGAAGCATTTTGATATATTCCGGGTAAGTTATATCAGGGCGAGAATCAAAGACTGAGTCCGGAATAAATGGTTTATGTCCGAATATTAGTTCATATGGCGTGAACCGGGTTGTACTGTGAACACTACTGTTGTAAGTTAGCATGGCAGTGTAAACAAATCTATGCCAGTTAGTTTGGTTTTCGTTGATGTATGACTTTAGGTATTCTTTCAACGTAGAGTGGCTACGTTCTAGGGCTCCTTGTGTTTGTGGGTGATAAGGGGTAGACCAGATTTGTTTAATTTTTAGGAAATCGCAAGTTTGTTTAAATAGGTCGGCGGTGAAGTTTGTTCCTTGGTCTGTAAGTATAGTTTTAGGGATGCCAAATAGGGATATAAAGTGTACTAAGCATTCACAAGATTCTTCTGCAGTTGCGTTAGAAATTGGATAGGCAATTGAGAACTTCGTGAGATCATCTTGAAGGGTAAGTATGAACTTTAGTTTTTGGAGACCAGCTTCAGGCAAGGGACCAACGATGTCAAGGCTTATCCTTTCAAATGGACGAGTGGATGTAGTCGTAATCTGCATAGGAGATTTGTTTATTTTGCGTAGTGCTTTATTGGATTGACATAGTTTGCAGTTTTTAACATAATTTTCAATATCTGATCGCATGTTCTTCCAATAGTAGCGCTCTTTGACGCGGTCATACATTTTGTTTGAACCTAAATGTCCCGCGATGGGGATATCGTGATTTTCCTTCAGAATCTTTGTAATTTCTGTGGGTACAGGGTAAATGATAGAGTTATGATGTATATTTACTATGACATTTGTATTATTAAATAAATACATAAGCATGTTGTATATTTTGATATAAGAACATTGTTGGAATAGGTTCTTAAAGTCGGATATTGCGAATTCGTTTATAGTTCCGGTAAGTAAAATGTCATCTCTCGCAGATTTTAATGTTTTAAAGATATCAGGATATGTGCAATCGTCGAAATAGTATACTTTTGTAAATAATAGATAGTAAGTTTTCTCTTTGACTTCTATTTTTTTGAATTTATAGAGTTCTCGTTCTTCATTAATTATAGTGGATGGATCATCGAGGGTAGAAAGGACATCTTGAAGATAAGGATTTGAGTCATCAAGGTCAATGGATACAGGCAGAAGTAAAACTTTAGAGTTACTCTTAAGAAGACTATGATTATGTTCTCGAATTTGGACATTAAACGTTTCGTTTTTGTTAGTCAAAGTTTTGAGGAAGTCAGAATATTCTTTGTTTACGTTAGGAGAAGTCGTATCTGTTTGTGGATTGGTATCACGAGGAGAGTCAACTGGGGTAGGAAGAGTAGGAGGACTAAAGTCTATATCCATTAGTTGTTCGTCTAGTGGACTTAGGTCCAAAGCACCTAAGTCTGTGAGATCATCGAGAAGATCATGAGGGATTTCCGATTCTGGATTCGGATCGGGGTTGTGTGCACTAGAAGTAGACGGTTGCGGGTCTTGTTCATTTTGTACAATCGGATGAACTGGAAATCGCGATAGGGCATCGGCATTGCTATTGATTTTCCCCTTTTTGTATTCGATTTCGTACTCAAACTCTTCGAGTTTAAGTCTCCACCTTATGAGCTTGGATCCCGGATCTTTACAATTAAATAGCCATTTAAGAGGTCTGTGGTCGGTTACTATTTTGAAACGGCGACCATATAGATATGGTCTAAAGGTTTTCGTACCGAAAATGATGGCTAGGCACTCCTTCTCCGTGACGCTGTAATTGCACTCTGCTTTATTCAGAGTACGGGAAGCATAGGCGATGGGGCGATCATTACCAACGGGTCCTTGGGAAAGTATTGCGGAAATGGCATAATTAGATGCGTCGCAAGTAAGGACGAAAGGTTTCGAGAAATCGGGGTAGGCTAGTAAAGGAGCTGAAATTAAAGCATTTTTTAGATTTTCAAAGGCGAGTTGGTGTTCGTTTTGCCAATTAAATGGGACATTTTTCTTTAAAAGGTTGGTAAGGGGTTTTGCAGTTTTTGAAAGATCCGGAATAAAACGGCGATAATAAGAAACTAGTCCCAGGAAAGATTTTATATCCTTAGGACATGTGGGGACAGGGAAATTTTCTACGGCTTTCGTTTTCTCTGGGTTAGGTTTTACACCTTTATCTGTGATGATATGGCCGAGATAGGAGACTTCTTTGTGGAGGAATTCGCATTTATCTGGTTGGAGTTTAAGATTAAAATTACGGAGTCTGTCAAATACATTAGATAGGTTTTTCATGTGGGTTTGAAGGTCGTATGAGTGAATAACTACGTCATCAAGATAAACAAAGCATTGAATACCTTGCAAACCAGAGAGGACAGAGTTCATTAGCCTCTGGAAAGTAGCAGGTGCATTTTTAAGCCCAAATGGCATTCGGGTGAACTCAAAATGACCTTGTGGGACAGAAAATGCAGTTTTGGAAGCGTCGCGTTTTGACATTTCAATTTGGTGGAACCCAGATGCCAGGTCAAGGGTACTGAAATATTTACATTTACCCAATTGATCTAAAATCTCAGATATATTGGGTATAGGATATGAATCTCCAATGGTGATGTCATTTAATTTGCGGTAGTCAATTACTACACGCCATTTGCGTTGACCGGAAGCATCTGCCTTTTTGGGTACTACCCATATGGGAGAAGACCAAGGGGATGTTGAAGGTTTGATTATTCCGTCATCAAGCATCTTATTAATTTGATTTTGAACCTCCTGTTTATGTATATCAGGGAATCTATAGGATTTCGTATTGATAGGAATGGTAGAAGTTGTAGTAATCTCATGTTGTAAGGCGTCTGTGGTAGTCAAGTGGTCTTCTGGAAGGTGAAATATATCGGAATAAGTAGAACAAAGTTCATATAGTGCGTTTGTTTCTTCTGAGTTTAGGTGAGCTACTCTTAATAGACGTATTACTTCTTCAGTTCGGTTCACTGCACTATTGTCGTGGTTCACATCAAAATGGGGGGTATGAAAAATGTTGTGTTGGTCATTTTTATCTAGAGGGATCATTTTTAATTGCAGGTTTGAATCTATGGTTATTGGAGACTCTGAAGTGTTGACTACGGATATATTTATTCTCGAATTAGGTTTTACTTTAACGATGCAGTTTGCTATTAAAAGATGTTCTATGATATTTTGATCGAGAATGAGACCCTCTTTTATTTCAGGGTTCATTACAGGGCATTCGATTACTGTTTCAGTTCTAGGTGGTATAGTGTAAATCGGTTCGGTGAATTTAAGAGCAAATTTCGTTTTATTAATTATGAGAGTATTTTCAGTGTAATCAAGTTGAGAATCGGAGGTAGATAGTAGATCGTTGCCTATTATTCCATCATATGGAAAATTTATATTGGGTACAACATGGAAGTGATGGTTTATGGAGTGAAAATTGATAGGAATGTGGCCAAATGAACGCATTGGATTGTCCGTGGTTCCTATTCCGCTGAAAGTTATAATATGTTTTGTAATTTCAGGCATGTTTTCGATAGTATTTATTTTTAAAAGACTAATTGATGCGCCGCTGTCGACAAGAAGTTTTAATGGGTTGCAAGAGACGGATGTTTGAACTTCTACAAAAGGTAAGTACTTCTTTACTGGATTTGATGTAACACTAAATGTTTTTAATGTTTTATTTTCTTTTTCAGATGCTGTACACGACGGGCATGAACTGGATATTAGATTGGGGCTAGGAGGTGAGACGTTGTCATTGGTAAGGTTAGATTTTAGATTTTTAAATATATTTGGCATGTTACCATTTGTATGAATTTGCTTAGAAATTGTATCTGTTTCAAGGCCACTATTTATTTGGGGCTGGTTACCCTTGTCGTTAGTAGATGTAGGTTTAGTAGTATTATTAAGGCCACTAGTCATTTGGGGCTGGTTACCCTTGTAGTTAGTGGATGTAGATTTAGTAATGTTATTAGGGCCACTAGTCATTTGGGGCTGGTTACCCTTGTAGTTAGTGGATGTAGATTTAGTAATGTTATTAGGGCCACTAGTCATTTGGGGCTGGTTACCCTTGTAGTTAGTGGATGTAGATTTAGTAATGTTATTAGGGCCACTAGTTATTTGGGGCTGGTTACCCTTGTAGTTAGTGGATGTGGATTTGGTAATGTTAGTAGCATCGATTTGATCCCTTAATTTTCCTGCACGATGCTGGACGGGAGGGCTTGTCCGTTTAAATCATAGTCGGTCTCGTCACGTGAGTTTTGTTCTTCGAATGTGTTGACATTATGAACAGGTCGATAGAACGTATTTGTTTGGCGATTTGTTTGTTGATTTTGCGAATTTCCGAACCTTCTATTGTTATTATATTCCCGCTTACGACATACATCAATGGTGTGACCTACGGCTTTGCAGTAACGACAGACAGGCGGAGTAAAGGCGGATGTAGGCCCCTGGTTGTTAGGCCTGTTTTGAACGTTTACTCCATTTTGAGTAAAGTTGCGATTTTGTTGAAATGCTCGCTGAGGTGGGCGTTGTTGATTCGACGAAGACGCAGTGTTACTATAAGAAGGAGGTGAGTACCGCTTAGAAGACGTTTGCAATATTTTTTCTTCAGATACGGCAAAATTGATAGCGTCATTTAGAGTTTCAGGGTCACGGCATCTCACGACAGTTGATAAACGTGCATTAAGTCCTGTTGTAAAAGTGTGTAAAGCTAGGTCCTGCATTGCAGCGACGCGGCCAGCCAGTTCAGCTTTCTTCTTAGTTGGTATTGAGATATTTATTTCAGTTAATAACTTAGCTAGGCAGGATTCAACTCGTAAAGCGAACTGGTTAACCGTTTCGGCATTAGATTGACGACATTCCTGAAGGTCAAGTAGTAATGCGGCGTAATGTTTACGTTCGCCAAATTGTGACTTTAGAAAATCTTCTAATTGTTGCCATGTTTCGAATTCCTTTATAGAACATGCACTTTCGGCACGGCCTTCTAATTGGCTTAAAATATATTTTAATAAAATGTCCTGTTGTGATTGTGATGCAAGGCTGATAGCATTCTTACAATTATTGAGATAGGCATTTAACTTTTCGCGGTTTCCATCGAATTTATTTACAAATTTACATAAGATGTTCATATCGATTTCCTTGTTAGTAGTCATAGTAGTAGAGTCTTGAACGTTATCCTTAGAGTCTTTAGGCATATCACGCCAGAGCGCTAGTCAAAACAAAGCTCGAGACTCGAAAGATAAGAAAGGAATGCAGAGTTAAGCTCACACTTTAGTGACTGGTTATATTACAACGGAATGATGAAATTATTGTAACGGATATGTGTATAAGGCGTTACGACTTTAAAGTTTTCACAATATTATTGGATATAAGTAAATTAAAATTATATATTATTTTACGTCACTGACACTGATCACTTTAGTTTAAAAGAGTTATTAATTGTATTTCGGACTTACAGGAATACGGTTGCTAGGATAATACGGTTCATCACGACACGGTAAATGCACTGGGTAGGTAGATGGACTGCAGGCGGCTGGATTCAGCAGGTACCAGGTGAGTTCCACAGGATACAGCAGTAAGAATTTGGAGATATGATGTACGGCAGGACTATTCTAACTGGACACGGCGAAGTAGTTCAGCATTCAGCGGTTCGGCGATATTGCAGGATTCGACGTTAATGCAGAGCACGGTGATTAAATGATTTATAGGATGCGGTAATTTCACTATTAAAATGTCGGAATAAAAGTTTATATAAAAGTTGTGATTTTCACTGATTTTCACTTTTCACAGATTTTTCACAGTTTTTCCGACGTGAAAGAGGCGATCCGAGGATTTTTAAAATCCCTTAAGCTGCCACCAATGTTATACGGAGTCCGTGAAATAGGTTTTTAAAAAAGATTTTAATTCACTAAAATAATAAAAGTTTATTAAATAGAAAATTAGTAAATTTAACATAGAAAAATATAGTATGACCGACGCGGATGGGAGACGGATGAAGACTGAGGTGAGTAGGTGAGGGGCATGGGAATGTATAAATGCTAGATTAGCTGAAAGGGGTTTGATTTAGGATAGGTCAGCAAAATAGTACAGGGAAGTGGGGTATAACAGTGCGTTAGATGTGTAACTCTCCACAACGTTGCTGTCATCTGCGTACCCAAAGATACCGGGTTTCAGCAGGTAATTAATATGCAGCAGAAAAAATGTTGCAGAGAGTACTGATCCTTGGGGGACTCTGGCATTTATAGCCAATTAGGCGGAAGAACAGCCATCGATGACCACTCGAATCGACCGATCCCTCAAGAAATCTGAAATCCAAATACACAAACCAGTCGGAAGGCCGTATGAAGGAAGCTTGCTAATGAGACTATCGTGCCAGACCCTGTCGAAAGCCTTCGAGATATCGAGAGAGACAGCAAGCGCCTCTCCGTGGTTCTCGATGGCTGAGCTCCAGATGTGAGTGGCACACGCTAGAAGATCCCCAGTAGACCGGTTTCGGCGAAATCCGTATTGTCGGTCACTGAGGAGATCGTTCTGAGTTAGGATAGTTCTGAGTCATAAAAAAGTCATGCTCTCCTTAGTCATCTGTATCTTCTGGTGATTCAGTTTCCTTATCAGAAGACGTCAAATATGTTGAATCGCGTAAATTAAATAAATCTATAATATTTTCAGACTCTCGAAGTTGTTTGCAATACATTAATAAATTCCCATTTCGGTCTAAAGACTTATTATATTCTCACCTACAAATTAGAGAAATTCATTACATATGCCACTCTTCTGGAATTGAAGTAGCTCTTGCCTATATTCCAGGTCACTGTGGTGTTGAGGGTAATGAAGATTATTATGCTAAGCAAGCCCTTGAAATAGGCCTAGACGTATTCAGATGATTTTCGACAGACCTACTTACTTTAGCGGAACGATTCATCAAGGAAAATGGCCTGACATTTGGAATAAGAAAATAATGATAAAAGGTAGACATTATGGTGACATTCAGCTCGATATACAGCTTAGTCATGGTTTTTTTTAAATTTAAAAGTCTAATAAAATGGTTAGGTACCTCTACAATAATTAGATCGCGTCTCGGACATGTGTGCTCTCCAGATTTTCTTGCCAAAATTGTCTTTATAGATTAGATGTCATGGCAATTGGATCGAATTTATCTATGTGAAGGCTTATATATTATATAAATATTTCACATAAGTATTGATGTTTATATGTATATACCGACTAAGTCAGTTCTGTCTCTAGTTGAGCCATATTTTAGTCAAGATGTAACGAGTAAAAAATATGTTAAATATATATATCAGATGATAGAATATTAGCCGATGTAGTTAAGGTATGTATATGGCATACATAATCCTTCATCATCATAGTCTAACTGGAGTTGTCTTTACGGCCATGCAGAGATTTTTTCTCAAATAAAAGCGAAAATATTGCCATTACTTTTGAATAATGAGCACATGAAGTATTGTATAAACAAATATTATGACATTTAATAAATATAGGAAATTGACATGTAAAATTGCTTATTATGATAATGACATTAAAGATATATCTGACACAAAGTTTTTGGGTCTTCATCTAGACTCTGACTTAAACTGGAAAATGCACGCTGAATCTGTTCGCTCTAAACTTAGCAGTTTTTCCTATGCTCTCTATTTATTATCGAAAGTGGTTAGTCAATCAGCTGTACTTACAGCATACCATGCTTACGTAACAACTACCTTGCGTTATGGAGTTATATTTTGGGGAAACTGTTCGGAACGGGAAACAATATTCAAGGCCCAAAAGAAATGCTTAAGGTCTGTCTGTCATTTGAAGCCGACAGATTCCTGCCAGCCATACTTCTCCAAATTTAAGATCCTGACTTTTCCATGTCTATATATTTACGAGATGTCGCTATTTGTTCGAACTAATATGTACCTTTATGAGTTCGGGAAAGGTACACAAAGCAGAAACAAGTTGAAAGTTCCTGCACACAGAACAGCATGTTTTAGAAAAGGTGTGTGCGGCATGGGTCCTAAGATATACAATCATTTGCCAGAAACAATATTAAAATCGGAGAGTGTCACTGCATTTAAAAGAAGTTTGTTTAATTTTCTGTCACAAAAACTATATTACAAAGTGACTGACTTCCTTATAGATAGATTCTAAATTTGATGTTATGCAATTTTATTTAGATTTATATTGTTTTATATGCCTACTATAATGATATCATTATTCATGCCTTAATAATTAAATGACTATAAATATGTATTAGATATAAGCACATAATTATTGTACGTCCGAATGGACTTAGCTGTTGGTACTATTTATAATATTTAAGAACTATATGTAACACAGTCTAACAATAAATAAATCTGAATCTGAATCTGAATCTGAATCTGAATCTGTATTTACGTACACAAAAAAAACAAATCCATTGCGGGCGCATATTTTGAATTTGGAACAATAAACGCTCCGGAACGTTGTTTGGAAATTCAATGCAGGCGCAGGCGTGCTGGGGCGTCATTTGAATTTAGATCTTGGAACAGGTAGTAATTAATAGAAATTGGCGATAAAGCAAAGAGTTCGTCAAGATCTGAGTTCATTCTGCAATTTTTTTATTTTCTTTCTTTCCGGCCGCGGTTGTACCGAATATCGCGCAAAACCATTAACTTCTTTTTGCGCAGTTAGATAAAAACTATCCTATAACCTTCCCCGGGTATCAAAATATTTCCATACCAAATTTCATCCAACTCGGTCCAGTAGTTTCAGAGCCTATTCGATGCAAACAAACAAATAATCAAATCTTTCCTTTTTATTAAGTAATATTAGTTTAAATACCTAAACATAAATTAAAATGAGATCCGAAGGTTCCAGAAATAAATGTGATTCCACCAGATCTAAGATCGGAAGCCAAATTAGCGACAGAAAACCTACCAGTAAAGTCAAAAGAAATATACCTACATAAAAATTTATGAACATATTCACTGGGAGAAAACATAAAGCAATTTTTACTTGAAGCCCCAGATGATTATATTTAGCGGCAAAGGTAGGTAAATGTAATTCTATTTCTATGTCGTTGCAATGATTTGAGAAAAAATCTTCAAATTCATACTCGATTTGCAATTGGCCGTTTTGCGGCCTTTGCTATAATGTACATACTACCTGCTATTTTTTATTCTATAAAACGAATTTTATGATATAAGACTTAGTAATCTAATTATGATTAATGACGTTGTGGATAGATAAGTTCCAGTAGTTCACTGTCTTCTACGGGTAGTAAAACCTTAGTTTTTAGTTTTTTTTACGTAAATATATTTATAATAAATAGTTTTTTTATGTAATTGTGACGGAACAAGCGTGAGTCCCACCTGATGTTAAGTGGACTTACCTCTGCCTGTAACAGATGTATTTCATCACAATTAACTAATTGCACTGCGCCCGTCACACTGAGACATACAGTTGTTAAGTCTCATGTGCCCCTGTAATTTTACTGGCTCTCAAGGACTGCTGCCAGAACACACTGTTAGGTGGTGACAGATTTTTTACTTGAAGGTGGTAGCTAGCCAGGCGAGCATTCGTAAAATGCCCTTCCACCATGCGGTGAAGCTCAAACCGGCGCGGTGGGGATCAAACCATGGACCTGCCTCACGGCAGTTCAGAGCTAATACCGTTCGGCCATCATTGCATCAAAATAGGTAATTAAAAAATTATCTTGAGTACCTACCTATACTAAAGTATTTTTTTTCTTTCTAAAGATATTCGACGGCCTATAGATAAGCTTTTTTAACTATCTTTAATAGGTAAGTAAGTCTGAATAGGTTTATTTCAAGTGCTTAGGTATTTTATAGCCATCAGGTAGGTACCCAATTAAACTGAGCTGAGTTCTAATTATGTCACAATTAAAGTAACCCAAAGCCTACAAAATCTAAAAAGCACCCTAAGATCCTAAAATTAATGCCAACTTAGGCGATTAATATAATATTACAGTAAATAAATGCTTTTGCAGAGAATGCACTCATAATCTCATACCAATTCCATATTTATCTATATCCATACGAAGAAAGTACCAACTTGGCCAGCTTGGCAGCTCAGTCAATAGAGCAGTAGCCATTCAAATGCGCGCGCATTAGCTCAGCACCTTATTAAGAAAGAGACAAAAGCATGCTCCATTACCAAGAAGCAGCAGCTTGATGTCCTTAGCAGCTTGGATGCCATCTTCCTTGAGGTTCTTCTCGATGAGCTTGCTGCGCGCAACGGCAGCGCGCTCTTCAGCGGAGGAGGCACAGCCCATGGCGATCGCGCGCACGGCCTGGCTCGCTACGCGCGGCAGCGCCGTGCCTCTAGCATGCTCGCGGGCCGACGTCGTCGTCGCGCGCAGGTAGCGCCGCGCACGCGCTCACTCGCGCACGCGTGCACCGGGAAAAGCGGGACGCGCTCGGCGCCACGAGACCAAAGGCACGCGACCCTTGTCGCTCGGTACAGCCCCCGGGTCCAAACTTCTTCGCGGAGTATGCTAGGGCACAATGCGTGCTTACAGACTGACCGAGGTGGCGTCGCGGCGTTCACCCGCGTACGAATGACGGGTCGCGCAGGTTCGTTACGGCGCGAGCACTGCGCAGGCTCGAGTTTGCCTCCTTCCTGCCTCCCACTGCCCACTGACGCCCCAGCCCAACCCGGCACATTAATTATTATACTCTACGTCAACCTTTCGCGATTATTCATTTTCTCGCTAACGCTCATTAAAGTAACAAAGGATCTGCTATTATAGCAGTGCTTTGCGCGAAGACTTGAAGGTGTGCCGTGTAATAATTGAATAAGCGCTAAATTGAGTAAGCTATGCACTATATACTTTTAGCCAAGGGTGCAGATTTGCTTACGAACGTTCTAGACCAGACGATAATAACTGTCAAGCAATATCAATCGAACAGAACTTTTTTTCAAATAGTTTTTATCAATACCTTGCTTAGATAGGTATGTACATATACTTACTTCCAATTTTGTTTCGGGTTTTTGTCGCTAATAAGTGTAGTTATTACACTTATTAGTATAAATTAATGAAACTAAGTATGTTCAACGAAAATCAAAATTCAGTATTTTAGTTTCGATAGAAGAAATAACCGACCGTGTGTGAGTTGTACTCGCACACCGAGAGGGTTCCGTATGCGTTTAGAGGGGTTGGGTCTGTCTTCCAGTTTATATATAAAAACAAGGGATATATAGACAACGTTTACTCGATGCAAAAATGTACAAGACGGCATTTTTTGTAAATAAGTTAAGGATAAAAATGAAATTTAAGAGATAGGTTTTCAAAGTGATTTAAGAAGTCTGTTTTCTGCAACTCAATTTTTAACTTTCTATTCAGTATGATACGACCCAAAAAATTATGTGGCAATGCCGTATTCTATCATTGACATGTCATTCATTAGCCATACTTTCACGGATAACATTATATAGATTTGATTGAAGTTTCGTGAAACCTTATCGAAAGGGCAAAACATGAAATTTAAATATGTTGTGAAGAATGCTGACTCAAAAAAGAAACAATATTACTTGATCCTCTTAAAACTAATTGATCTATTGTACATGAGCACTTTTTAAAATAAATGGTTAATTTTTTACGTTTAATCTTTATATTATTTGTATGATAGCTTTCTTAAAGATCTTAGTATGGTAGACCAACAACCAATAAACAACGTTAAAAAAGCTTGGATATACGACAACTACTAAACATCACGTCTGACTTGGCCTTTTCTAGTATACGACATTACTAAAGCCCTTTTAATAAAGATGTATGTAAACGTCATTAGGACACTGAAGTGATGGTTGGGGCTCGCAATTTTGGCAGGCCCATCTACTTTATTTAGGGATCAGAATCATTTTGGGTTGAAATTAAAGAAACCATCGCAGTTCTATAAACCCCTTAGAGTTACCAAAGAGCACGTCTTACTTAAATCTCAAGACGATATAGTCGCATCTCTCCCAAGACAAAAGCGCCTCCGAAGTAGATTCAAAGCTTCAATTCCATAAACAATTTATGATAGGTGCACAGTCCAGCAAAGCGGGTTTTGGGTCGAGAAAGAAAATTGAGGATAAAGATGTTGTAAAGGATGAAAATGTGTTCTACAACAAGACGAAAATGATAGCAATAAAGTGCATGCAATTAGCTTGGAAATGCGGAGTGAGCTAACCATAGGTGAATTTTGTATCCCTCTGGCAATAAAGTGGCGCACCTTGATATACGATTGGTCACATGCCTTATTAAAATTCTATCTTAACGCCTTTCAGATTACCTTCCCAGAACAAAGTAACTTAGTAAGATGGGGGAAAGCCACCGAAAAGTCTTACGGTATTTGTCGGAAGGCCTTAGGTACAGCGAGGCACTTATTGGTAGGATGCAAGGTGCTCCTTGATCGGGGTCATTATTCCCGTCGTCACGATAGAGTCCTCGAAATCATACGAGATCTAAATCCAAGCCTTACTCCATTTAAGGCGCAGCTCCCGATTGGACTCTTTTGATGGGCACGTATGAAAAACACTACAAAATTTCTGAGGAAGTTAGTGTTTCGTCATCCAGACCAGACATATTCCTATACTCAAAAAATCTAATACGCATAGTACCTACTTACAGAACTTACTGTGCCGTGGGAAACAAACATACCTAAAGATCACACAATAAAAACTAACAAATATTATGACTTAACGAATGAAGTAACCAAAAACGGTTATGTGATTAACTTATATGCTGTAGAAGTCGGAGCAAGGGGTATACCAGCTAAATCCCTATACACCCTACTAAAAGGCTTTGGCCTGTCAAGAACAACCAAAACTTCCTCCTAGAACGTGTATCCAAGGCGGCATTAGTAGGATCTTACAAAATTTGATTGGGCAGGGGAGGAGGCTCGAGCGGTGAAACGGAGCATTGATGCATCATAAAAATCCTTTTATTTGCAATTAAGGCCCCCCCCGTCTTTTTTTATTTATAAAATAAATGACCATATATATTATTTTTTCTTTGCTGTTTTTGCAAAATTAAAATGATTATTTAAATAAATGCCCTCAAAAAGTATTGGAGTAGAAATTCAATTAAATTCACTTTCATGGGGGCTCTAATACAAGAGAATGTAGCTGAAACTAAAACTTTTGCACCCTAGCCAGAGAGATAATCTAGAACCCAGTAGTAGTTGAACATTATTTTTGTAACCTAAGTTAATATTAGCATTTTTTATACGCGGTATATCTTTAATGTCAATGGAAATTTAAATAAGTACATAATGCACTATTTCCTCTATATATTTAACAAATACTTACTAATATAAACATCGATAAAAAATGCATTTTTTTAAGTACACATATTGCTGGGTCCGGTTCGTTTTGATTAGAGACTAATATGAGACCTTGAAAAGCAAGGCCCAAAACGCACTTAGCCGATTTTTTCCATTAAAGTCACAAGTTTCACTTCATTACCTGCAAGACATTCCGCCCAAATTTGCCCCCCGGGAAGTTTACAGCTGAGTACGGTATGTAGTTACGGAAATCACATTCATTATTTTAAACATTCACTCAACTGCAACTTCTTCTCCTTAATGTGGCTTCTGCGGGCTTGCCACAATTGCGCCAATGTCGCGTGGATAGAGAAAAAACAAACGAAAAAGAGAGTGATCCGTGGCAGGCCTTTGTACGACTCAAAATGTGGGTCAATTTGGCATCCGGGTAAAGTTAATCTGAAAGAGGACAACACAAAACATATACTGTACAACACAAGTTATATATCTACAAAAACAAAACATGGTTACATAAAATTAGTATAATAAGAATATAAATAAATAATTTTATAATATGATACAATACATTCAAAGCCTGATCTTATTGATTTGAATAAATTTAAATTTATATACATATATATGTAAAAGAAAGAAGAAGAAAACATAAAAGCCATAAATGTGACAAGTGTCACTTTGACATTAGTCACATTTTTGGCTAATGTCCTAGAATTTTTTTAAATATGTGCAATACAAATATAAATCTATATTGAAAAATATGACATCAAGTTTTTAGAATTATTTGCTACATAAGGATTTATTCCGCAATCTGTAGGCATTGAAATCGTCATTACTATATGCGCACTGTCTTCACACATAAAGCGATGGAACGATACCCGGAAATATTAGTAAAATCAGCATGTTTTGAAACTTTTTATTACTATTTTTCACTATATACTCGTAGTTTGTGTTCGTTACATTACTTACCTTACTCTCCTGTTCTTACCAAACTATTATGGTGCTGGACTTTAGTCGGCCACTAGAACTACATTAGGGATGGAGCTTGACTTAAGTACCAAATTTGGGCTCCCTTTCATAGTTGTGAGACGTCTTTCCCAAAACTGTATAGGAGAACTGAACTATTGAGCTTAGGCTTAGTATGATATCTTCCTCGGTTATATTCCTATGATGATAGATTCTGGAGTGTTCTCTAGTGTTCTCCATGATTAGTTTTATCTGGCACAGTGTTTTTTGTCATTCGAAGTTGTATGTTGCAACGCCGGGCTAAATTTTAGTCCTCCGTCTCGTAAATATACTTTGAGAGGCTGTGCGAGCGATGGAACGCGTCGCCCGCCCGTGACCCCGCGCTATCACTTATCTTAACAATGTAAGCCCTCTCTGGCACATGTTAAGTGTATGGATATTAGCACTATTGTGTTGAGTGATATACCGTATTTCTTGTGTGAAATGAAGCGGGCCGCGCGCGGTATGAGTAGATTGTGGCAGGAACTGCTATCTTACACTGCGATCCCCAAGCCACCTGCCAAGCGTGGTGATTATGGCAAATACCCCCCAATGGAGGAGGCTGTGTTCAGCAGTGGACGATCCGGCTGATGCAGTACAGCACAGTGCACAGAATATTGTTACAAAGTAGCCAATATAAGCGGAACACATTCCGTTACATTAAGTACTTTGTGTTGCTCGTTAGCACCAGGAACAGAGGGTAACCTAAAATTTGGAACTTTGGAGCTGGTTTAAACCGGTTTAGTACCCAAGCGGTCGCCGTTGTAACCGCCGCGACGTCGTGACAATTTACACAAACATAGCTGTAGTAGTGAAGCTTTCCTTCTATACGGTTGTATATTCATGTGCTTCTGGGGCGACGCGGACGCGGCCGTGGCGTCGTCATCATCTGAACGGACGGATGGACGGAAAGCCAAGGCTTACCTACAGAACCCTAAAAAGACTGTTACTTTTTTTCCAGAAACATATTGTTTCAGTTTCTATTTGTACTACTCAAAATGTTTATGCTTTTGTGCTGTTCTTACTACTTGGGCATACTACCTACTCTCTTTTAAAAAAGGTTTAGCAGATTTTAGCAGGATTAAGCTAGCATAATCGTCAGTTTATGTCTGGTCACCCTGCAACACAACAAGTACAAACAAGCAGAGGATGTACACATAAAATAAACAAACGAGTAGGTTCAAAAGATATAAGGGGCGCGTTCAGAAATCGCTGGGTGAATATAAAAGTAACCAAAGTGTTGTCTGGAACTCACCTCAGTAAAGTATAAGAAACATATACATGAAAATGATTTATTGACATAATATCGTGTACACTGTACAGTGTTAATTTTGAAGCCTCTGGTCCTCGACGTAGCTTAACACTGTGTTTCGAAGTCCAGATCCTTCTTCAATGTGTGACTATAAAAAACAGATATTGTGCAATTATAGTTAAGTTTTTAAATCTAAATAAATTTTCGGTTGTTTTGTATGTGTGTGGATGTGGATATATGTGGGGGTGTATATGAGGGTGTGTAAAGGGTGTTCTGTGAGTGTGGTGTGTAATGTAAGTGTGGTGAGTTATTATCGTTTAAAGGTTATCGAGTATGCGCTTATATGCATATATGCTAGAGCTTCACAGCATGGTGGAAGGGCATTTTGCGAATGTCTGCCTGGATAGTGACCACCCAAGTAGAAAATCTGTCGTCAAGTACCTGATGGTGTGTTCCAGCAGCAGTCCTTGGGAGCCAGTGAAATTACAGGCACCAGAGACTTAACAACTATGTCTCAAGGTGACGGGCGCAGTGCAATTCATGACTTGTGACGAAATGCATCTGTTATAGGCAGAGATTAGTCCGCTAAACATCAAGTGAGCCTCGAGCTTGATCTATCATAATATCATAAAAAAAATGTTTTCTACACCATCATAGTCTAGTTGATTAAGCCATGTGATTAAAACTTTTTACTGTAGGTTTTTTATGTTACATCCGCGATTTAGTTTTTACAGGTTCTTGTATAGGTGCGGTGCTATATAATTAAAGTGACTCTGAACAAATTCACTGCGGGCGAATGTCACTGAATAACGCAGCGTTCGACGCGCTTATTTGATGTAGGTATATGTGACGCTATATTTGCGTGATACACTCTTAAAACTTGATATATATGTCACAGCCAAAGTAATAAATCTGGATATTATATATACTGTCTAGCCATTATATATAATGTCTACTCAATTTAGATAAAGTGATAATTGACACAAAATTGTTTTGGTAAATGTGAATAAACGATCGAAATGTATTACTTTTAGTAGTAATTATTAATAATTCACGACACATATTGGTAAAAGTTATAAAAAGGGGTTAAATATCATTTAGTCTAGGGCAAAGTCATATTTAGGTGCGACGACGAGCGCAGCGAGGAGGAGCGTTAGGTTACTTGTGACTACAACAACGCCTCATAAATTACTACTATTCTTATATTTATTTTTAAGCTCTTTAACCATTCTGGTGCGCCCTCCGTGACCAATAGAAATATGAGTCTCATGAATAATATCAAAATTTTGTGTCAATTATCACTTTATCTAAATTAAGTAGACATTATATATAATGGCTAGACAGTATATATAATATCCAGATTTGTTACTTTGGCTGTAACATCTATACAGTTTTCTAACCGATAGGACCTGTGCTATGCTGTATACCTCAGTGGTAGGATGTCTGCTGTGTATGTACATAAGAACTCTTGAAACCGCTTTCTGAGCTCGTTCAATAGTAATAAAATATGTTATGGCAGCAAATCCCCGGACACAAATGCAGTAAGTTGTAATGCATTCACAGAGTGCTTTTTATGTTTGGATGAGTAATTTAAAATGAGCGACTGCTCTTAATTTCTTAGAGATATAAGTGAATTTTCTAATTCTTGCCGATAGTGTTGTTATCTGATATTTCCAGCTTAGATTACAATCTAATGTAACACCCGAATATTTAAGATATTCTACTCTATTAAATTTTTCACGTACAGACGCTATCTACATTTATGGTACGACGATTACAGGGATACGTATGAGTTGTTAGTTGGAAGTCAGGGTCTGGAGCTGTAGCGGCTGTTTCAAATATATTTTGTCTTACTTATGTTGAGAGAACAGACTATCTTCAAGCCAGGAGGTAACATTGGAAAGAGCGGCTTCAGCTAATGCAAGTCGTTCCTTTGCCGTGGTACCATTAGATAGTTCCTTTGATGGTACTACGAAAATGCTGATTTCTATTAACCGTGGTACCATTGAATCGTTAGACTAAAATACCCTTGGCCTTGCTTAATTCAATGGAAAAAAATATAATATAGAACTATTTTATGGTAATATTTTTTATTACAGTTACGTTAATGTGACAGCTTTCAAATGTGACAGTTGTCAAAAGGACACTTGATGTCATATTTCCCGATTATTCTTTCATGATTCGGTTGAAAATAATCTTAAAAAATATAAGCAAATAGGTATTAGATGTGTCAGATGTCAAAGTGACACCTGATGTCATAAGCCCGATTTCACATTTTGGTTAAAAAGTTTTCTAAAAATGGCTAGGATAAAGGTTTAAGATGTGACAGCTGTCAAAGTGGCAGTTTATATGAAAAAAAAAGATAGGTTTGATTTGTGACAGGTGTCAGTTGGTGTCGTATCTTTGTACTCTATTACTTTTCGTTTTCATGACATCTGTCAAACTTTTATAGATCTCATAGAGATCTTCAATTCAGATGACAGCTGTCATATTAAAATAGGGTTTATCTCGGAACCTATTGACCCTAGACTACTAGTTTCTTCACAGATATGGTAGATCTCATAGAGATCTTCATTTCAGATGACAGCTGTCAAATTAAAATAGGGTTTATCTCGGAAACTATTGACCCTAGACAACCAGTTTATTCACAGATATGATATATCTCATAGAGATCTTCATTTCAGATGACAGCTGAAATAAACCCTGTTCCGAGATAAACCCTGTTCTAATTTGACAGCTGTCATCTGAAATGAAGATCTCTATGAGATCTACCATATCTGTGAATAAACTAGTAGTCTAGGGTCAATAGTTTCCGAGATAAACCCTGTTTTAATTTGACAGCTGTCATCTGAAATGAAGATCTTTATGAGATCTATCATATCTGTGAAGAAACTGGTAGTCTCGGGTCAATAGTTTCCGAGATAAACCCTATTTTAATTTGACAGCTGTCATATGAAATGAAGATCTCTATGAGATCTACCATATCTGTTAATAAACTGGTTGTCTAGGGCCAATAGTTTCCGAGATAAATCCTATTTTAATTTGACAGCTGTCATTTGAAATGAAGATCTCTATGAGATCTACCATATCTGCCATATCTGTGAAGAGACTAGTAGTCTAGGGTCAATAGTTTCCGAGATAAACCCTGTTTTAATTTGACAGCTGTCATCTGAATTGAAGATCTCTATGAGATCTATTAAAGTTTGACAGAAGTCATGAAAACGAAAAGTAATAGAGTACAAGGATACGACACCAACTGACACCTGTCACAAATCAAACCTATCTTTTTTTTTCATATAAACTGCCACTTTGACAGCTGTCACATCTTAAACCCTTATCCCAGCCATTTTTAGAAAACTTTTTAACCAAGATGTGAAATCGGGCTTATGACATCAGGTGTCACTTTGACATATGACACGTCTAATACCAATTTGCTTATATTTTTTAAGATTATTTTCAACCGAATCATGAAAGAATAATCGGGAAATATGACATCAAGTGTCATTTTGACAACTGTCACATTTGAAAGCTGTCACATTAACGTTACTGTAATAAAAAAAAGACGGGTTGCACTCCGGGAGTGCCGGCAGAAGTGAAAACTTGATTATTAATTAACGTTGAGCATGTTTGATATTTTGGAATGGTTAGGGAATAATTTTGCACCAATTGCTTTATCAGTATAAAAGTACTATCATTTATGTGGTAGAATACAATATTCATTTATTGCGCTATCGTACACAAACATGACAATTTATATTACATTAAAAATTTAACACTTTAAAATTATTACAATTATTTTACATTAAAAAGTTTATCTCTCCGAAAAATCAACTTTCATCCATAATTTCAACGACTTTTTCACCATCATCATTACCAGAACTATCCCATACCATCATCATTACCCCTTATACATTTAAAAAAAATAAGTTCAAAACTCCAATAGAAGTATGAAATCCCATATAAACTCTCAATACAATAAAGAAACAAACTGTAGCCACCAAACCAAATTCACCCTACTGCCATAAAAAGGTGGTACGGGCAGAATGGGACCAGATTGATTTCGATTTCGATTTGATTTTATTTTGATTTGATTTGATTTTGATTTGATTTTGATTTGATTTTGATTTGATTTTGATTTGTTTTTGATTTGTTTTTGATTTGATTTTGATTTGATTTTGATTTGATTTTGATTTGATTTTGATTTGATTTTGATTTGATTTTGATTTGATTTTGATTTGATTTTGATTTGATTTTGATTTGATTTTGATTTGATTTTGATTTGATTTTGATTTGATTTTGATTTGATTTTGATTTGATTTTGATTTGATTTTGATTTGATTTTGATTTGATTTTGATTTGATTTTGATTTGATTTTGATTTGATTTTGATTTGATTTTGATTTGATTTTGATTTGATTTTGATTTGATTTTGATTTGATTTTGATTTGATTTTGATTTGATTTTGATTTGATTTTGATTTGATTTTGATTTGATTTTGATTTGATTTTGATTTGATTTTGATTTGATTTTGATTTGATTTTGATTTGATTTTGATTTGATTTTGATTTGATTTTGATTTGATTTTGATTTGATTTTGAATTGATTTTGATTTGATTTTGATTTGATTTTGAATTGATTTTGAATTGATTTTGATTTGATTTTGATTTGATTTTGAATTGATTTTGATTTGATTTTGATTTGATTTTGATTTGATTTTGATTTGATTTGATTTTGATTTGATTTGATTTTGATTTGATTTTGATTTGATTTAGATTTGATTTAGATTTGATTTAGATTTGATTTAGATTTGATTTTGATTTGATTTTGATTTGTTTTAGATTTGATTTTGATTTGATTTTGATTTGATTCGATTTTGATTTGATTTTGATTTGATTCGATTTCGATTTCGATTTCGATTTCGATTTGATTTCGATTTCGATTTCGTGTTCGATTTCGATTTCGATTTCGATTTCGATTTCGATTTCGATTTCGATTTCGATTTCGATTTCGATTTCGATTTCGATTTCGATTTCGATTTCGATTTCGATTTCGATTTCGATTTCGATTTCGATTTCGATTTCGATTTCGATTTCGATTTCGATTTCGATTTCGATTTCGATTTCGATTTCGATTTCGATTTCGATTTCGATTTCGATTTCGATTTCGATTTCGATTTCGATTTCGATTTCGATTTCGATTTCGATTTCGATTTCGATTTCGATTTCGATTTCGATTTCGATTTCGATTTCGATTTCGATTTCGATTTCGATTTCGATTTCGATTTCGATTTCGATTTCGATTTCGATTTCGATTTCGATTTCGATTTCGATTTCGATTTCGATTTCGATTTCGATTTCGATTTCGATTTCGATTTCGATTTCGATTTCGATTTCGATTTCGATTTCGATTTCGATTTCGATTTCGATTTCGATTTCGATTTCGATTTCGATTTCGATTTCGATTTCGATTTCGATTTCGATTTCGATTTCGATTTCGATTTCGATTTCGATTTCGATTTCGATTTCGATTTCGATTTCGATTTCGATTTCGATTTCGATTTCGATTTCGATTTCGATTTCGATTTCGATTTCGATTTCGATTTCGATTTCGATTTCGATTTCGATTTCGATTTCGATTTCGATTTCGATTTCGATTTCGATTTCGATTTCGATTTCGATTTCGATTTCGATTTCGATTTCGATTTCGATTTCGATTTCGATTTCGATTTCGATTTCGATTTCGATTTCGATTTCGATTTCGATTTCGATTTCGATTTCGATTTCGATTTCGATTTCGATTTCGATTTCGATTTCGATTTCGATTTCGATTTCGATTTCGATTTCGATTTCGATTTCGATTTCGATTTCGATTTCGATTTCGATTTCGATTTCGATTTCGATTTCGATTTCGATTTCGATTTCGATTTCGATTTCGATTTCGATTTCGATTTCGATTTCGATTTCGATTTCGATTTCGATTTCGATTTCGATTTCGATTTCGATTTCGATTTCGATTTCGATTTCGATTTCGATTTCGATTTCGATTTCGATTTCGATTTCGATTTCGATTTCGATTTCGATTTCGATTTCGATTTCGATTTCGATTTCGATTTCGATTTCGATTTCGATTTCGATTTCGATTTCGATTTCGATTTCGAGAACTGTCATAGTTAGCTGACATATGTTTGCAGTATGAGTTTGACTGTTTTGTTTGAGAGACAGCTGTGACTTTGGTACCATTTGACACTGACAACTAACTAGAAACGATAATACAACGTTCCATTTCATACAGAAAGTAACAGAGAGTGTAACAGTAACTCTATCTACATTTGAAAAATGGACACAGATAACGTAACGTTCCGATTGTACAGGAAGTCGAATTCATTAAATAACATATCAAATTCGACGATGAATGATAGTACAATGTTAAGTTTGCAAAATATATCTTTAGACGACAGTAAATCGAACGTGGAATATAATAGGCATGTAGAAAAACTTAACAATGACCTTATAATTGCAAATTGAAAGCTGTCACATTAACGTTACTGTAATAAAAAATATTAACATAAAAACAGTTCTATATTATATTTTTTTCCATTGAATTAAGCAAGGCCAAGGGTATTTTAGTCTAACGATTCAATGGTACCACGGTTAATAGAAATCAGCATTTTCGTAGTACCATTGAGTCAATAGTACCACGGCAAAGGAACGATGCAAGTTGCATTATTATGCAACAACGGTTTCCCACGACATTTCATGGAATAAGATTATCATGGAATAAGATTTTTCATGGAACAATATTACCTATCTGATGAAATTTTGGGATTGATACAAACGTGACTATTGTAAAGAAAATGTAGAGTAATTCAAGGAAAACTTAGGTAGGTTGACCTTTAGTGATGTTTATGAAATATGTAGGACAAAGAATAACGCATTCAACTACTTTCACGACATCTTCAAACTGTTATATGATTTATGTTTTCCCTTGGTAAAACACAGATACAATTTTTTAGGTCTCCATTTAGACATTGAACTAAATTGGGAATTTCATGCTGAACATTTGCGCTCTAAGCTTAGCAATTTTTCCTACGCCTTTTATTTATTGTCAAAAGTAGTTAGTCAACCAGCGGTACCTACTTACAGCCTATCATGCATATGTGACATCAACTTTACGGTATGGAATTATATTTTGGGGTATGCACAGTATGAGAAGCAATATTTAAGGCTAAAAAAATGCCTAGGATCGGTTTGTCACTTGAGATCTACAGAGTCCTGCAAACCATATTTCTCTAAGTTAAAAATACTACCTTTTCCTTGCCTATATATTTACGAAGTGTCCCTGTTCGTACGAAGAAACTTACACTTATACAAATTGGGCCGAGGTACACAAAGTAGACATCAAATAAATTATATTAAGCACAGGACAGCATGTTTTAAAAAAAGTTTATTTAGTATGGGTCCTTCGATATATAATCAATTACCAAATATTTTACTGGAATCGTTTCCGATCTTAAAATAATTATAAATCAAGATTTTAAATCAGGAGTGCCACCATCTATTTCCGAATCAGATTCTCTTAAACTATTTTGTTTGGGATTATCTATGTTCTGATTCTGATTCTGATTCTGATTCTGATTCTGATTCTGATTCTGATTCTGATTCTGATTCTGATTCTGATTCTGATTCTGATTCTGATTCTGATTAAATGTGTACTGTGCTTAATATAAATTATATTAAGCACAGGACAGCATGTTTTAAAAAAAGTTTATATAGTATGGGTCCTTCGATATATAATCAATTACCAAATATTTTACTGGAATCGTTTCCGATTCCAGTATAATTTTAAAATAATTATAAATCAAGATTTTAAATCAGGAGTGCCACCATCTATTTCCGAATCAGATTCTCTTAAACTATTTTTTTTGGGATTATCTATGTTCACTTACTTTTCTCTATGGTTCACGGTCGCTGAACCGCCCCGCGTTAGGTGTGTCTAGGGCTTTCAGCCATGGCCTGACGGGCGCGGGGCGTGAGCAGTGCGGTGGCCTTCACACCGAATGCCAAAATGGCGGTGCGTGTGATTTTAATTTTATTATACTAAATACATTATTATAATTTGTCATTTATTTCTATTTTATCTATCTTTTTACGTATTCTCTTATTGTATTAATTTGTTTGCTGCATGTACTGTATTGATTTTGATTTGATTTTATTTGTATGTCTATGTGTAATTCTTATCTGTGTGGTAGATGTAATTGATTCTAAGTCGTTTCTATTCACAATAAACAAATTGAAATGAATTGAATTGAATTGGATTGGGATTAGGATTGGATTGGATAGGATGGGATCGGTATCGGGATCGGGATCGGGATCGGGGTCGGGGTCGGGGTCGGTGTCGGGGTCGGGGTCGGGGTCGGGGTCGGGGTCGGGATCGGGGTCGGGGTCGGGGTCGGGGTCGGGATCGGGATCGGGATCGGGATCGGGATCGGGATCGGGATCGGGGTCGGGGTCGGGGTCGGGGTCGGGGTCGGGGTCGGGGTCGGGGTCGGGGTCGGGATCGGGATCGGGATCGGGATCGGGATCGGGATCGGGATCGGGGTCGGGGTCGGGGTCGGGGTCGGGGTCGGGGTCGGGGTCGGGGTCTGATGAAATTTTGGGATTGATACAAACGTGACTATTGTAAAGAAAATGTAGAGTAATTCAAGGAAAACTTAGGTAGGTTGACCTTTAGTGATGTTTATGAAATATGTAGGACAAAGAATAACGCATTCAACTACTTTCACGACATCTTCAAACTGTTATATGATTTATGTTTTCCCTTGGTAAAACACAGATACAATTTTTTGGGTCTCCATTTAGACATTGAACTAAATTGGGAATTTCATGCTGAACATTTGCGCTCTAAGCTTAGCAATTTTTCTTACGCCTTTTATTTATTGTCAAAAGTAGTTAGTCAACCAGCGGTACCTACTTACAGCCTATCATGCATATGTGACATCAACTTTACGGTATGGAATTATATTTTGGGGTATGCACAGTATGAGAAGCAATATTTAAGGCTAAAAAAATGCCTAGGATCGGTTTGTCACTTGAGATCTACAGAGTCCTGCAAACCATATTTCTCTAAGTTAAAAATACTACCTTTTCCTTGCCTATATATTTACGAAGTGTCCCTGTTCGTACGAAGAAACTTACACTTATACAAATTGGGCCGAGGTACACAAAGTAGACATCAAATAAATTATATTAAGCACAGGACAGCATGTTTTAAAAAAAGTTTATTTAGTATGGGTCCTTCGATATATAATCAATTACCAAATATTTTACTGGAATCGTTTCCGATCTTAAAATAATTATAAATCAAGATTTTAAATCAGGAGTGCCACCATCTATTTCCGAATCAGATTCTCTTAAACTATTTTTTTTGGGATTATCTATGTTCTGATTCTGATTCTGATTCTGATTCTGATTAAATGTGTACTGTGCTTAATATAAATTATATTAAGCACAGGACAGCATGTTTTAAAAAAAGTTTATTTAGTATGGGTCCTTCGATATATAATCAATTACCAAATATTTTACTGGAATCGTTTCCGATTCCAGTATAATTTTAAAATAATTATAAATCAAGATTTTAAATCAGGAGTGCCACCATCTATTTCCGAATCAGATTCTCTTAAACTATTTTTTTTGGGATTATCTATGTTCACTTACTTTTCTCTATGGTTCACGGTCGCTGAACCGCCCCGCGTTAGGTGTGTCTAGGGCTTTCAGCCATGGCCTGACGGGCGCGGGGCGTGAGCAGTGCGGTGGCCTTCACACCGAATGCCAAAATGGCGGTGCGTGTGATTTTAATTTTATTATACTAAATACATTATTATAATTTGTCATTTATTTCTATTTTATCTATCTTTTTACGTATTCTCTTATTGTATTAATTTGTTTGCTGCATGTACTGTATTGATTTTGATTTGATTTTATTTGTATGTCTATGTGTAATTCTTATCTGTGTGGTAGATGTAATTGATTCTAAGTCGTTTCTATTCACAATAAACAAATTGAAATGAATTGAATTGAATTGGATTGGGATTAGGATTGGATAGGATGGGATCGGGATCGGTATCGGGATTGGGATCGGGATCGGGGTCGGGGTCGGGGTCGGGGTCGGTGTCGGGGTCGGGGTCGGGGTCGGGGTCGGGGTCGGGGTCGGGGTCGGGGTTGGGATCGGGGTCGGGGTCGGGGTCGGGATCGGGATCGGGATCGGGATCGGGATCGGGATCGGGGTCGGGGTCGGGGTCGGGGTCGGGGTCGGGGTCGGGGTCGGGGTCGGGGTCGGGGTCGGGATCGGGATCGGGATCGGGATCGGGGTCGGGGTCGGGGTCGGGGTCGGGGTCGGGGTCGGGGTCGGGGTCGGGGTCGGGATCGGGATCGGGATCGGGATCGGGATCGGGATCGGGATCGGGATCGGGATCGGGATCGGGATCGGGATCGGGATCGGGATCGGGATCGGGATCGGGAGCGGGATCGGGATCGGGATCGGGATCGGGATCGGGATCGGGATCGGGATCGGGATCGGGATCGGGATCGGGATCGGGATCGGGATCGGGATCGGGATCGGGATCGGGATCGGGATCGGGATCGGGATCGGGATCGGGATCGGGATCGGGATCGGGATCGGGATCGGGATCGGGATCGGGATCGGGATCGGGATCGGGATCGGGATCGGGATCGGGATCGGGATCGGGATCGGGATCGGGATCGGGATCGGGATCGGGATCGGGATCGGGATCGGGATCGGGGTCGGGGTCGGGATCGGGATCGGGATCGGGATCGGGGTCGGGGTCGGGGTCGCGGTCGCGGTCGCGGTCGCGGTCGCGGTCGCGGTCGCGGTCGGGGTCGGGGTCGGGGTCGGGGTCGGGGTCGGGGTCGGGGTCGGGATTTCGATTTCGATTTCGACTTTGGTACCATTTGACACTGACAACTAACTAGAAACGATAATACAACGTTCCATTTCATACAGAAAGTAACAGAGAGTGTAACAGTAACTCTATCTACATTTGAAAAATGGACACAGATAACGTAACGTTCCGATTGTACAGGAAGTCGAATTCATTAAATAACATATCAAATTCGACGATGAATGATAGTACAATGTTAAGTTTGCAAAATATATCTTTAGACGACAGTACAATCGAACGTGGAATATAATAGGCATGTAGAAAAACTTAACAATGACCTTATAATTGCAAATAATGAAATAGACAACTTGAACTCCGAAAATCGACGCCTTCTTAATGAAATCGAACAACTTAAGAAGATTGTTGAAAGATATAAAAAGGTAGGTTTCATGGATAGTCCATTGACAAAAAAGCGTAAACGACAACGTATATTGGATGAAACGTGTGTCGAAGAACTACAAGTTCAGCTAGAACAAAACGAAACTTACATGACATATTTAAATAAAAACAAAATTCAGGACTCTTATACTTCTGCATGTAATTTATCAAAAGAGAACATAGATAAGAGGGACTAGAGGACTTCGATTTTAGCATAGACTTGCAAGCATTTGCCTGCGTAGATTTTGAATATATTTTTAATCGGATTCGTATGGTTTGTACATTTTTTAAATATAAAATTATAATTTATTCGTTTGCTTATAAGTAGTCAGTTGAGTTCTACATATGCAGAAAGAACAAAAATACTAATGAGGATATAAATACCTATGGGGAACAAAGACATTGGTAGCAATTCTGTTGCCAAAAAACTAACTAAAATTAGATTTAGAAATGTCAAATGAACATTCCTTATTCTGTTGGGGCCATAGTTTAGTTAATTCACTCTAAAATTATTAAAGTTACTAAACTTAGTAAAATTTGCATATTTACTATTCTGTTGTACCATAATTTAGTCAGATTAGGTGGAACCATACATAATTAAACTTAAAATTAATCAACGAGTAAACTGGTGTTGACTAATGCTGTCATGTTCTCCAATTAATTTATTTTGGCGTATTTTATCATAATCACGGCTTTCTTAGTCGGATAAACAATGAAGCATGGTAGTATATGGTTGCTAGACTTGTGGGTTTTCCGGAAAGGATTGTAATTTTCGGTAATTCAAAAGCATAACTAGTGACAAAAGCTTGTAGGCGAACTTGGATTAATAAAATCTTTGCACACCTGTAATACCCAGAAGGGTGGCAGATGTGTTTATATACCCACTTTTGTTAGATTCGATTTTTTACGAGAGACTTCGGACAGCTATGTGCTTTGCTATTTTTTTATATGTAATCACCAGTAGATTCTGTTAATGAACCTAGGCTTTCGAGATTATGAAGCGACCAGTTGATGCTGCTGCCTTGTCAAAATCATTATTTTTGGGCTTTATTACAGATTTCGATAGTTTCGAATATAAACAAAGTTCCATAGGTAAATAGGGAGTAAACCATTTGACGCTCAATTCGTTATTTTCGATAATTTTGATCACATTTTATGTCTATGGTTCATATTAAATGTGGATAGACCATAAATGTAGATAGACCATAGACGCAAAATATATTTAAAATTATCGAAAATAACTCAAATGGAATACGGCCAGACTAAAAAAATGTTATAAAACAACTTGACTTGTGCGCCATCTAGCGTAGACTAGCGGCAAAGTAGCGGTAATTCAAAAGCATTACTAGTGAAAAAAGCTTGTAGGCAAACTTGGATTAATAAAATCTTTGCACACCTGTAATACCCAGAGGGATGGCAGATGTGTTTAAATATCCACTTTTATTAGATAGACTTCGGACAGCTATGTTTTATTATTTTTTTTATATTTAATCACCAGTAGATTCTGTTACTGAATCTCATACGTTCCGCTCGAAAGCCTTTTCGAGATTGTGAAGCGACCAGTTGAAGCTGCTCTGCCAAGCACTGTGGCAAAATCATTATTTTTGGGCTTTATCACAGGTTTCGATAGTTTCGAATATAAACAAAGTTCCATAGGTAAATAGATCCATAGACGAATGTAATCAAAATTATTGAAAATAACCCAAATGGTATACGGCCAGTCAAAAATTTTTATAAAACAACTTGACTTGTGCGCCATCTAGCGTAGAGTAGCGGCAAAGTGAATTATATTTAGTATTCATAAGCTGCTGTAATTTAATTCGAGGTAACAGCAGAATGACTTTTAGAAATCCTAAAACTAAAATTAGAACTTTTTAATGAGTTAGTATAGTTAGTGAGTGTACAACAGAATTGCTACCATCTCTATCATTTTGAAAAGTTTGTAAAACTGACTTGACAAAAATTTCATGAGAATTGGTTGAGAAAAGCGCCCTGTAGAGGAGAACAAGGGGACATACGAAAGCATTTTTGTGTAAGCTGGATTAGAGCTTACGCTACGCTCGCATTTGGTGCTGGGCCGCTACTACAATTCAACGAAGTTTCGTTTTTCGTGTTCGAGCGAAACTTTAGACAACTAAAATTTAATTTGCGGTACGAAGTTCGTTGTTTGATATAGTCTATGGTCGGACCGCATCGTTCATCGCAAATCTTGCCCGCTATGGAATCTCCCATACTACCCGAGAACGCTATTACGCCTCAATCAGTTTTAAGTCTTAACCCCGAGAAATTAAAGAACATTTTCCCATGGTAAGCGTCTGAGAATCCTAGTTATGGAGCTCTAAGCTACTCAGTGAGAGGTGTCGCTAGGTGTTCTAGAAAATATAGGTTAGATATTAAAAGTTTACGTGAATGTTCTTGTTCTCAATAGGAATTTATATTCTCATTAGTATTTGTGTTCTATCTGCATATATAGAACTTGACTTTTACTACTTATAAGCAAACGAATAAATTAAAATTTCATATTTAGAAAATCTACAAACAATACGAATCCGTATAAAAAAATATCATAATCTCCACAGGCAAATGCTTGCAAGTCTATGCTACGAACGAAAAACAAAAGTATGTAAGTCAATACGTGTTTTGCAGATCTTTCGGATCCGAAGTTCGATTCTTCGTCGAATTAGAGTATCCCTGGCTCGATCAATTAGAATCGATTCTTCTACACAACTATTTAAAAGTAATAAGCCTTAGCTTAAACATTTCAGACTATACAACACGCTGTTTTGAATTAGATTTGAAAACTAATTACGAACTTTACTTAAATAAACCGCAACAACATGCATACAAATTTGTACAGAGCAGAGCTTCCAAAAAACTACTTAGTCATTAAGAGGCATTTTACATTTTAATGCGGTATACGAAGATTTTAAGCGCTTAATTTACTATCATAGGAAATATCTACAAGTTGTTTAATAATTGATAAAAATAGAATAATCTGTTCTTTTTTCAGTTAATGTACCAGATTTACAAACATAACATTAATTATTTTGTAGTGACCAATCTCCCGCACCTTGTTTTACGAATTAAAGTACACATAGCCAACTTCAGAGTTCTATCTCTTGTATAAAGATTCATCAAATTAACTAAAAAAAAAACTGTGCATCAGGCATATAATCTTGTTGACACATAGTGTACTAGAATATCGATAATTAATCGTCATTGTAGAAAAAAAATAAAGATCTTGCGCCAATTTCCACGAATTATATCAGCAGTTTACCACGATATATTGCGTTTAATTAAGTGTAATTCCAAACAGATATTATATGAAAAGAAAGTTCATTCTTTAATTAATCTGATCTTTAATAAATTGTGATATTAACTCTGTTTTGTTAGACAAGAAAAAATATTTAACATAACTCGAAATGCTCATAAATTGAAATGTACAAGCGCGAGGCGATCAGTACGGCGCGAGTGCCCATCGAGGTAGGACTTGTGTTCGTTTTGCCTTGCTCTGACGTTTCGTACGCGGAACGCTTAGACGCAAGTTTATAGTGCGACCACAGAGTTTTGATCATGTCTTTATTTTTTTAAGTAACAAACTATACTTTATATTTGTTGTCCATAATATAAGTATTGTTGTCTTGTTAAGTTACTACATCTTTAGTTTCTGTTCATCCATTGTGTTAAAAAAGGAAACGTCACAATTATGCAGCCTTATACAGCGTTATTGGAAAAATGCTAACAACCTCAGAGGGTTGACTTCTTCTTTTTGGTCTGCTAGTTTTTATATTATTCTAGTTTAAATTAGTAACTCACTATAACTTTTGTTTTAGGAGGATAAGATGACAGGCGAATAATTGATTTCCAATATTTTTGGATTCAGTTAATGTCTGTAAGTGAACACAGCGATAACTTCAGCTGGAAATTAAACTACCTTCCTAATTTGTACAAACCGACCTCCCGGCTTTTCCATCATTTGTACAAACCGCGATACCAGTTAGCGGTCGATAGTCGTATTTACAAATTTACCATAAAATCTGCGTAAGTCCGACTTTCATAAACCAAATAGTTTTCAAAAGGACGCATCCTTGCCCAAACAAGAAAAAATCCATATTTTTCTGAAATAACTGAAGTGTTTACGTTTAAATTGAAAACGAGGATTTGATAAGATGAAAGTTTTAGTAAAAGGCTAAAGTCTGGATAGATTTAAGGAATAACAATAGGTAGGTACTCACAGCTTATATTAGTCGTTTCAACAGTTCCTTACACACATCACTTCGTCACCTTTTTATGGAGTTTTTATTTAATTTGCATAATTTGTGCCCGCGGGACACGTTTAGTTTTGAAGATGGACGATACAGAATAGTTCCTCTTGCCGCCGCGTGCCGGGTTTCGTCGCTTTCGTCGGTTGTGTGTAGGTGGCGCGAGGATTTAAATTAGGATAGAATATTGGATAGGGAAACATACAAGGAAAGTCCTTAAGCCTGTTCATATCCCCCCACTTGAAATCAACCAGGGATTTCATAAGATGATTCATGAGTTCTCGACTCGTATTCTACAGTCATACTTTACGGATACATAGTTCTGTTGGCATAGTGTGTTTTTTCTGATTATTATTATTATAGATTATGTGCATTTGGTACTAGTAGGAGGTTATGTACATAGTAGATTATTTTATAAAATTATAGCTTATTGATTAAATTTCTAAGGTGTATAATATATATAGTAAGTATATATTGTGTAAGAGTTAGGTATTATATATAAAATATGGTAGGAAGTGATATAAGTCTAATTGCTTTCATCTATAGGTAACGGACAGATTTTAACCGCAGGTCTCACAAGTAGACCTTTGGAGGTTTTGACGGTCACGACACGAATAATGTTGTCCCTGCCAGGATGTAGTTTTACAACTCGACCTAATCGCCATTCATTTGCTGGCAAGTTAGGTTCGTAGATAATGACAAGATCGCTCAACTTAGGTTGTCTCCCCCCGTCCTTTAACCATTTACTCCTTTGCTGTAGGGTATGTAAATAATCTCTTTGCCAGGTTCGCCAGAAACTTTGAGATAGTCTCTGTACCAGTTGCCACCGAGTACGCAGAGGTACGTTTTCGGCATGTACCGGCTCCGGAAGGGAAACTAGAGGTCGTCCCACTAAGAAGTGCCCAGCTGTAAGAGCGTCAACCTCACCGGGATCGGACGAGAGCTCCACTAAAGGTCTGGAGTTTAACATTGCTTCAATCTTTGTCAACACGGTATAGAATTCCTCATAGGTTAGAACCTGGGATCCTACAATACGTTTTAGATGATATTTGGTAGATTTGATACCGCTTTCAAAGATGGCACCGAAATGAGGACCGGATGCGGGATTGAATTTCATCGAAATACCGCGAGATGCGAGCTGGCACGAGATGTTGTCCTTATCTCTTTTAAGCAATTCAGAAACTTCGGATAAGTAGCGTTTGGCTCCCACAAAGTTGGTACCACCGTCAGTGACTATGTATTGACATAGACCTCTCCGGGATACGAAGCGGTCTAGCGCTGCTATGAAAGCTTCGGTGGTCATCTCCGTGACTAGTTCAAGGTGTATGCTCTTGACGGCGTGACAAACCATCAGACACAAATATGCTTTATATATTTTAGCGTTCCTGCGCCTGCTTTCTTTAATCATGAATGGACCCCCGAAGTCAATACCTACTGTCTGGAAGCATTGACCTGGTTTCAGTCGGGAAGACGGAAGATCACCCATAATTGGTTGAAGAGGCCTTGGCTTTACCTTAAAGCAAGTGACGCATTTAGATAAGCGAGATCGAATAAGATTTCGAACGCCAAGCACCCAAAATCGACGCTGAAGTAAAGAGTGAAGCAAGCGAGGTCCGCAGTGAAGGTAAGTTGCGTGATAATAATCGATCAGGAGATTGCTCAGCCGAGATGTTTTGGGTAAGAGGTAAGGATGTTTGACGTAGTCAGGTAAGTTTGTATTTGTGATTCTTCCCCTAACTCGCAGGACTTGACTAGAGTCTAAAAAAGGAGCTAGTTTCAAAAGATATCGAGGTAGCGTTTTGTTCGAGTTGAGTTTTGTTATAACATCACTAAAGTCTTTACGTTGAACATGTTTAACTATCCTTTCCAAAGAATTATCTAATTCTATGGAAGTTAGAAACGGTGACAAGTTCCGTTCAACGCGTTCTAGTTTAGAGTTATGTATAAATCGATAGATCCAAGCTACTACTCGTTGTAGACGTGAAAGTTTGGAGGAACGTTCCAGTTGGTCTTCTAGCACGTCAGCATCTTGTGTCATGTAACTGGCATGACACAAGTGTGACAATAACTTTAACTCTGGAACGTTTTCATGCCTTTCAACTGCTGATACAGGCCAGTCGATAGGATCATTAGTCAGCCATTTTGGTCCTGACCACCAACTTTCGCAAGTAGCTAATTCTAAGCACGAGAGACCTCGACTACAGATATCCGCTGGGTTGTCATGGGTGGAAACATGTCGCCACACCGCTGTAAATGTAGTTTCTCTAATTTGTACCACCCGATGTGCTACAAAAGTTTTAAGTTTATGCGGCTCTGTGTTCAACCATGACAATACGGTCGAGCTGTCTGTGAACAACACGATATTTTTAACATTGAGCCTTTTATTAAGAAAGGTAAAGATACGAGTTACTACTTTAGATAGCAACACCGCACCACAAAGTTCCAATCGATTTACGGTGAGAATTTTGAGTGGTGCTACCTTAGTTTTAGCGATTAATAGATGTGTTTTAACCTTGTCTAAAGTGACCACGCGGAGATAAATACAACAACCGTACGCTTTGGTTGATCCGTCACAGAATCCGATCAGTTCCACTTCTGTGGGATGTGCTGATTGATGGGGTATGATTTGCCGAGGTACTTCAATAAGGTTTAAGTTTGGTAGATCGAAGGTAAAATCCCGCCAGTCTTTAGCTATGTCCCTGGGTACGGGTTCGTCCCAAGTAAGGTTAAGACGCCATAAATCTTGTAGAAGTATTTTTGCCTTCAGAATGAACGGTGCCAGCCACCCCAGTGGATCAAATACGCGAGCCACGTGGGACAAAATGGAACGCTTAGTGAACTCTCCATCATCGATACAAGAGTGAGAATAAGTGAATGCATCAGCTGAAGGGTCATACTGAACTCCTAAGATTTTCAGAGTAGATTTGTTACCTTCTTCTGAGAAAGGTTTCGGAGATTGGCAATGGTCCATTGGCAGAGTTTCAAGGAACGCGTTAGAATTACTACTCCACTTACGGAGTTCAAACTGTGCGCAACTTAACAACTTTACGAGTTGTTCTCTTAGTGCGATAGCTTCACTCACAGTGGGCGCTCCAGTCGTGATATCGTCCATGAAGGTCTCATGAAGAAGTGCCTCAGCAGCGCGTGGGTACTCAGCACCGTGATCTTCAGCTAATTTATGCAAAGTACGTATAGCGAGATAAGGTGAACTACTCACACCGAAACTGACAGTAGCGAGTTCATATTCTTTGACTGGGTCACTTGAAGACTCTCGCCATAGCACATGCTGATAGCAACGATCGTCAGGTCTTATTAAAATCTGACGATACATTTTTGATATGTCACACGTGAACACTATCGCATGTAGTCTAAACCCCGTTATTATGTCTATAATATCAACTTGGAGCTTAGGTCCAGTGAACACAAGGTCATTTAGAGATTTACCGTTTGTTGTCTTGCAGCTTGCGTCAAACACAACGCGTAATTTAGTTGTCGTGCTTTCTGGACGAATGACGCAATGATGTGGAATAAGATGAGGTTTTTTCGTGTGTGAAAAAGGATTAGATACAGGATACATGTGACCCATACTCTCATACTCGCGCATAAAGTTTACGTAATCGTGCTTAAGTTGGTCTTGTCGACTAAATTTTCTTTCAAGGTTAGTTAGTCGTGATAATGAACTATTGTATGAATCACCTAAGGTACAGTTATCGTCTTTTAATAGAATAGGCACTACATAACGACCGTTAGGTTTTCTATAAGTCATATCTGTGTACAAACGTTCACACAGGTCATCCTCTGGTACGGTAATAGGTATACGCGGTGGTTCCTCGACTTCCCAGAACCGCTTTATCTGCTCATCTAGCGAGTATGTGGAAGCTAGTAATGAGGAAGCAGTGGAAGGAGGTACTAATGAATCGGTATTGACCGCACCACTGAGTATCCAACCGAAAACGCTATGCAGAGCGGCTGGTAGGCCGGGCCCCAGCTTAATACGTTGTCCATCATAGATTTCATGAAATAGTTCGGCCCCTATCAAAAGGTCAATTTTTGCGGGAATGTCATAATCGGGGTCAGCTAAGATTAAATGTTTGCAATGATCTCGAACGACTGACGGTACGATGATGCTAGGCATCTGTGCAGTGATATTATCCAAAACAATCGGTTTAATATGATATTGTGGATTGTCACCGTCCAGCGGTCTTATATTACATTCCGTCGTGCCCTTTACGTGAAACACGGTGTTCTGTCCTAAACCGGCTACTGTAAGATTGCAACGGCGGAGGTTTAAACCGAGTGTCCGTGCGCAAGCAGCAGTAATGAAACAGTCCTGTGCGCCACTGTCAATCAATGCGCGCACGGTGTGCTGTGCACCGGACGCGATATTGCACACGCGCAATTGACAAGTGCCTAGTAGTACTATACCACGGCTATTCCCGACATGAGCTACAGTACTCGCCTGACTGATAGGAGTGCTATTTGGTTGCAATTGTTCAACGTGTAACAATGTATGATGACGCAATCCGCATGATGTGCAAGATACTTTAGAGAAACATGAATCTATGATGTGGTTTGTACGTAAACAATTCATGCACATGTTCTTTTTGTTTACTAATGCGAGTCTACCTTGCGAGTCTAAAGATTGAAATACGGGGCACTTATAGATAGAGTGCGCTTCACCACAACAGGAACATGCTACGGTTGTTGACGCTGTTGTTGGGTTAGTAGATTTCGCTAGATAAGATGTACGTTTTGATCTGCTATAAGTTTGCCTATTATTTGCCGGCGAAGGATTTTTTTCGTTAAAGGTACGGTTAGCATTAGGATTACCGGAGGACAATAGGCTAGTTTCTAAGATCTTTACGTAGTCTTGAAGAAACTTTAATAGTTCAGCTAGTGTAGGTAACTGTGAACTGTTTTGTGACTCAAAACGTTTACGAGTGTCTGCATCGAGTGTCCGCGAAGCTAAATGAAACAAAATAAACTCCCCTAGGTTTGGAATATTTAGAGATTGGAGTGCGTAAAACGACTCATGTAATAAATTGGTTAACGCTTGCAATTCCTGGAAGCTACCAGATTTTACGGCAGGTTGATTAAAAAATTTGTCTAAGTACGTCAAGGCCAAGATACGCTTATTTTGATAACGTTCGACTAAAGTATCGAAAACAACCTTGTAATTACTTGCAGTCATTGGGACTCCCTTCGCAATAGACAATGCGTGTCCGTGTAAACATGAAACAAGATAATGAAATTTTTCAATATCCGTGATTATTTTATTATCGTGTATCAAAGTTGTGTAGGTATCATAAAAGGTTTGCCAATTTTGTATATTGCCGTCAAATATTGGTAACTCAAGTTTGGGTAAGCGCGCATTTAATGACGTAGCTGCTGGCGGCCGCGCCGACGATTCGACATCTAATTGTGCGTTGCGGTTCATGCTCAAATCGCATGTTATAGCTAAAGCATCGGCCGCACTAATAACCTCGTAGTACAACTCGTCAAAAGAACTGATCAAATTTTGATCGATCTGTTGATTGGGTTTTATGGCTAGCTCCAATGATTGTATATCGTCACACAATTGAACAAACTCATCACGAATTGAATGTAATCGCGTGTACCTCGACTTGAACGGCGACACCTTTGAGCGATCTTGAACCATCTCCTTGGCAAGATCGTAAAGGATTTGCATAGCACGGAAAACATATTCGCGTCGCGATCGAAGTATTTTGAGTTTACTTTCTTCCATTGTTTGTTTTAATATCTGAACAATGAGTTTGAATAGATAGACGAAAACAATTTACGTGGATAGCTAAATATAATAAGATATATATAACCTGAGGGTAGATGTAACTTGGTAACAGATAAAGATAGTAAGGTTAATAAAATGTAACCGTGAAATGTGTGGTAAAGAATTTCTTAAAGACTTATAATATATGTTATATTGCCATAAACAGTTAATAATCCAGCTAAGATCGACTTTATATGAAGGCTAAATCTATTTCGCTGGTATAATACTACTGATTTAAGATGACCAATGAATCCGTATAGTATGACCCTAAAGTATAACCCACGATATTTAGTCGGATTATACTTTTACAATAAAATTTGTTAATAATTTGTTATTAAAACTTTTTATACCAATAAATCAACTGAAAATAGACAATTAGTGTTATTACCATAGGCATTCGCGCTCGAATAGGACCACAATTTATGTTTACGTTTAAATTGAAAACGAGGATTTGATAAGATGAAAGTTTTAGTAAAAGGCTAAAGTCTGGATAGATTTAAGGAATAACAATAGGTAGGTACTCACAGCTTATATTAGTCGTTTCAACAGTTCCTTACACACATCACTTCGTCACCTTTTTATGGAGTTTTTATTTAATTTGCATAATTTGTGCCCGCGGGACACGTTTAGTTTTGAAGATGGACGATACAGAATAGTTCCTCTTGCCGCCGCGTGCCGGGTTTCGTCGCTTTCGTCGGTTGTGTGTAGGTGGCGCGAGGATTTAAATTAGGATAGAATATTGGATAGGGAAACATACAAGGAAAGACCTTAAGCCTGTTCATGAAGTATTTTGAATATTTTGATGAAATCTGAAACCAGCACAAATTACATTTTGGCCCCAAAATATTACGTCATTTCATATTAAGCTCGAAACTACGTCAACAGTTATAAACCTAGAAAACCGCAATTTTGCATCATGTATAAGTCATTTTTCACTCGATACATTTTGCAACGCAAACACTTACCGATGCAATTTTGCGTATTAAATAATCTCGTAACTAATTTTAAACTTCTAAACCAAAAAATCTGAAATAATACAAGTGTATAAATTACATGTAAATAATAATATCAAAGAAGGACCAAAGCCGTAGGTGGTATAGTTTTTCAGAAAAAAATATTGCTCTCCAATACAGTTTTCCCGCCAAAGTTCTTAAAACAATTGGGTTGTTTTAATCTTGTTACTTTAAAATATTTGGCGTAAAAATCTGTAACAATTCATGGCTAAAGAACAATAGTAAATTATCATATTAAAAGAAAAATCGAAGTTCTAGATGAGTTAGTTACGAAAAAATAAAAATAGCAATTAAATTACTATTTCCCACCATTTTTGTCGTGTGTTCAAACCCCATTTCCAGTATTTTTTTCTATAAAAAGGTGTATTATTATTTATTTACCATAGAGGAAATAGTGAGCATAAGATTATATAGTGAGGATTGCATTGGTATCAAGAAGTATATATGTTGATTATAGATTGCATCAAAGATATTCGATTTAAAAACAAAAAACCTCAAAATCTGTAAATATATATTTACATTTCGCTGTTTGGTCTACTCAAACTAAATGGATGAAAATGTTATTTTTTTAATGGTATATGTAATATATTGTGGTATGGGAATATGAGGGTGACATGTTTAAGTAATGGAAAACCAAAAACGTCATGGGACGTTTGTGGTTGGTACTAAGTTGTTTTCCGGATGCACAGAAAAATAAACCTCAATCCTATGCATGGTCATTATGGCAGACAGTGTTAACGACTGGATATAGATACTGAAGAGTGTGAACGAGGAAAAAAGCAATTTTTGGAAAATTTAAAAGAAAGAGCTTTTAGTCCGCAGTTTTTAATCAATCCCGTTACGTCAAATATTTATATAATTTTAAGCTGTATAATTTTTTAATTATTTAAGTTTAGTGTTACAATAAATGATTCAAACATATATCTATTTTTTATTCATCAAGGATGAAATGTAAATATACGATTCACGATCTAGGTTGACTATTTAATGTACATGCCTACATTAGCAAGTAATCGACAAGAAATTGATTATTTACTCATGCCAATCACACAATTTTTAAATTCGCAACTTACATTTCTTTATTAATGAGTGCTAGTATCAAAATATGTTACTCACAGTGACGCTATTCCGTCGTCACTTCTTTCGCTTGTGTAAGCGATGCGCTGCCATTTACCTAAACTTCAGTAGCGTGATTTTGTGAAATGGCTCTTAAATAGAAGTTCTTTGATTTTATCCTCATGAAAACATCGAAACCATAAACAAAATTAGTAACACCGAAGGAGCACGTGACCCGAGCGGGTGCGGCGCTCTTGTCGACGCCGGTACGGTGCGCGGGCGGCGCGCGGCGCGGGTCCCGTGCGGGTGCTCGGTGTGAAGGCCTCCATACAATCCCTTACATTACATTACAGATTGCGCGGGACCGCCAACCGCGCACGCCCCGCGTCCGGTGTGCAGAGGGCTGAAATCCCGACAGACAGGTTTTGAACATTGTTCTATTTTTATATGACATAAATAATGAAGTGGAAATTGTTTTTTAAACTCCATGTTAATTTTAAAATGGAAAGTTTTAATCCAACATTATTTATAAACTGAAATTACTTAATACAAACATAAAATCCCACACTATACTTCTATAACATTATTGAGTACAAAACGCAACGTGCATACTTTTTCTGCGTCGCGTTAAGTGTCAGAGACTATAAAATGGCTGTCAAAAGTTTCAAAAATATATCTACCTCATAAAATGTCATGCCAAAAAGAGAGATAGATATATATTTTAAGCTTCCCTCCTATAACCATGCATGTTATAATGGCTAAGAAGTATCTTTGACTTCTGCTCATGGAAGTAATAAGTACCTACTACTTGTACGTAGTACTTATTACTTCCATGCTTCTGCTACAATTCTACGTTGGAACGCTAAGGGCCTATTCCATTTGACGCTAATTCGTTATTTTCGATAATTTTGATCATAACTGCGTCTATGGTTGAGATCACTGTGAACGTTTGTAACTCTTTTCCCCTGTTCCATTTAAGGGTAAAAACGCTAAGAATGCCAGTTCTGTTACTTTTGACTTAGATTAGATGTAGGGAATTCAAACTGTTCCAGTAGCTACATAGCGTTTATGGCGAAAATAATGCCAAGACCCATCTGGAACAACTTTTTGGGAGTGTGATCGTTTTTAGCGTTATTAGCGAATTTAACTTCAAATGGTAAGCACCCTAAGTGCCATCCCTGCATTCGATACTATTTCTAAAATATCTGCCTTCGTTTCACCGTTTTCTTTTCAATGCTTGAACTAAGGAGACTTCAGTCTAATTGATCAACTCTAGAATCCAGTGATGAAATCTAAGTGGACATCGTTCAGGTTAGAACGGAGACCCCGTATGTTGCAAAAGTCCACGGCTCTTTTTGAAGCAGTGGCATTGGCTATGGGCTGCCGCGCAGCAGGTCCATGGCTCGAATCCCGCCGCGGGCTTGAGCTTCACCGCATGGTGGAAGGCATTTAGCGAATGCCCGCTTGGCTTAGCGACCACCCTCAAGTAGTAGTAGGGGAGACCTAGGTGGGTTGACACAAAGGTGAGTTGAAACAATGTCAATATCTCAGAAACTATAACCGTTAGAAAATTGGCAACACCGCACATTGAGACGCCACAAAATACGAATGAACTCGCCAGTACACGCCGACAGCGTCCGCCAAGCGGTTGCGTCACTATAAAGTGTGTGCTCAAAAACCGAACCAAAGTAAGTTTTCATTTGTTTTTTTGATGTTGATTAATACTATAAAATTTGAAATATTTCGAGATATGCGATTGATATTAACATTTATTAACTTTTAAACTTTTACAAAGTCATATCATCAATTGTATGTTTTTTTGTTTATCTTGGTTATTTTTGTGACCAAGTGCAGCGAGTCGTAAAAATGTTAACCGAGGTAAGTTGACACAGCTTGTGTCAACTCACCTTGTTTGTTTCAACTCTCCTCGGTAGCAAATTTATATATAACTAAATTAAATTCCTAACATTTTTTATTCAAAATGCCTAACAAATATACCCCAAAAAGCAATAGAAGAGAAGCTAGTATAGAAATATATGAGTTAGCACTGGGTGAGGTAAATCTAAGAAGAAATATAACATCTGGACTTTTTATTTCTGGGATTTGGCCTTTCAACACCGATATCTTCCAGGAACAAGATTTTTAAGCATCTCAAGTTACAGAGCGGCCCATAAATGTGCAACGAATAGAATCAACAGAGGTAGTTGCAAATGACAATCTCAGAAATACCACAAACTTCATCACCACAAACTTCTTCTGATGCTACTGAACTTCTGATTATTTTGTTGACATTTCAGTCGAGAATAAACCCAATGCTTCAGGCTGTCCACGAAAAGATCCGGTAGATTCGACTTCTCGTGCATTTATAAAAGAAGTGACTTCGTTAGCAGATACAGAAAATACATTTTCGCCTCAACTGCTTAGAACTTGGCCTAAAGCTTTTCCATGAAGTAAAGTAAAATCATCTGAATTTACCGATACACTTGATAAAGAAACTCTTGAGGCAATAGAAACTGGCAGAAAATTAAAAACACTAAAAAGCATATTTTTGATACAACAGTAACACAAAAAAAAAGAATCTTACGATAATAGTAATATAGAGACATATGCTTTAGTAATAATATAGTTATTAACCAAAATATTGTTTGTTTTCAGAAAGAACCTCAATTATTTTGGTATTTATTATAACTTAACTTTTTAAATTTAAATACTTTTTATTGTGTTTAAAATTAACATTTTAATATACGTTTCAATTTACCTCAGACGCTGTTTCAACTTACCTCGGTACTAGGAGAGTTGAAACACTGAGAGTTGGCGTGGTTTTAACGAAATATCTCCCAGATTAGTTTTACTCGTGGTAATTTTGTGCTATGATCAAATAGTGAGTAGAACTAGTTAACTAAAAACACAAGTTTCACTTGTGTAGGTGTATGTTGAGTTGAGATATGCTTGATAACGTAAAAATTGTGTCAACCCACCTAGGTCTCCCCTACTGCCCCGGTCGTGCCGGCCCATTCAGTTGTAACTAGGGTTGCCAGATGAAGGTATATCAATTCCTGGACATTTCTGTGGTCAGAAAGGGTCGAGTTGGTACTTTGACCAATCTCTAGTCGAACTTCCAAATTATTAATATAGACTTTGTGGCACTAGTTATTGTTTAGATTGTACAATATTGCCACAGACCTATAGTTTAGAGCTAAGGGTATGCTTATTAATATTCTGTAATCTTATTTAGGCCTTTTAACTAACTTTGAAATTAAACACACCGCCGGCATGCGCCTTGCGTAGCATAGTACGTATATACCTTATAGTAATTAGACAACAACTATGTACTATGTTTGAAAAAACCTAAAATAGAGAATTCCGGGACAGTAGAGCGAAATTACTCGACACGGGACAAGACAACTCATTCCGGGACCATCCCGGATTTCCCGGCAATCTGGCAACCCTAGTTGTAACCCATAGAGCTACAGCGTGGCATTACCACTACTATAGCGGCAACGCGGCAGCAGCAGATAAGCGATGCGTGTATGCTGGGTTTGTTCCCTTATTACGTTATTGTGCAGAAAAGCAATGAGTGGGTTGAAGTGTGTGCCTCTGATGTTGAACTCTCACCGGTATATAATACAGCGCATGGATAACACAGCGTTAGGTCGTGTCTTCGTTCTTAAAGCACTGATTTATATTTTTCAATTCTATTTATTTTTTTATTCCTGATAGGTTAGCCTTTGACTACTATCTCACCTGATGGTAAGTGATGATGCGGTCGAAGATGTTGTTCAGGCTTACCTAGAAGTACTGGCTCTCAAGGACAGCTGCCGGAACACACCGTTGGGTGCTTGGCGACAGATTTTCTAATTGAGGTGGCAGGTAGCCAGGCGGGCATTCGCAAAATGCCCTACCACCATGCTATATTCAAATCATATTTTAAATAAACACTGCAGGAGTCCGGGGGAAAGTATGAATTGTTACATTCACAGTTCACTCGAGGCCAAATAAGTAAAGTTCGCTTGATAGTTGAATATGTTACCATATATTTTGAAGCAGTGATGGCTCAGTGGCTATGGACTGCCGTGCAGCAGGTCCATGGTTCGAATCCCGCCCAGAGCTTGAGCTTCACCGCATGGTGGAAGGGCATTTTGTGAATGCCTGCCTGGCTAGCGACCACACTCAAGTAGAAAATCTGTCGCCAAGCACCTAACAGTGTGTTCCGGCAGCAGTCCTTGAGAGCCAGAAAAATTACAGGCTAATGAGACCTAACAACTGGACGTCTCAGTGTGACGGGCACAGTGCAATTCGTCGCTGACGAAATGCGTCTGTTATAGGCAGAGGTTAGTCCACTTAACATCAGGTGGGCCTCGGGCTTGCTCCGTCACAATAAGAAAAAAAAAAAAAAAACATTAAAATATGTTGAGGATTTACACCCGTCAGGTAGTCAATTGTCATGTCGGAGTCAAATTATTACATATTTTCATTCATAGAAAAAAATACTATTTTAATATTTGTTTATGTAATGAACGTGAACCGTAAATATTATAGTTCCAATATTATTTTAGTCACTAAAAGTAATATGCACGCTACAAACTAAAATCACTGTGAGCGGAGCCGATAAACTGACATTTGTATCACAAGTGTCTGCGCACCCTCAGACCGTCAACATGGTTTAAAACCAGCGCGTAGCACCAACAATGCACCAACAGCAATTAGCTGATGCAATGGCTTATCTTATGTCATTACTCATATGGACGCCGGAAGACAAGTTGATGCTTGTTAAAAGGCAACAAATCTCTTTAGTAGATTGTAGTTCTCTAAGGTTTTGTTTCTAATGTCATTATCTATTAATACGTTCTATGTCGTGTCAAATAAGTAAAATAAAATGTCTTCCTTTTTCTCTTATAATATCCTTGTATTACTATAAATCCACCCAGAAACTATCTGGTTATGGGCTCACAACGCTCTGGCTAGCTGATTTTGCAGGGTGATATTATAGTAAAAGGTCGGCGGTAAAGTCGAAAGTAAAAAAAAAAGGAGACGGCGGCGGTTCCAGTCGTTCGATTGTTGTTGCGGTAAAGTACGTTAAAGTTTAAAATGGACAGCATAGATTCAATAACGAAGTTGGAAGGCAATTCCAACTGGAGCAGTTGGAAATTCAAACTTCGGGTGCTGCTAGAGGCGGCGGATGTATATAGCGTGGTTGATGACTCTGTACCACGACCTACTGATGATGACAAGGAAAGCGTAAAACGATGGAGTTCCAAGGACGCTAAAGCACAAGGTATCATTGTGTCAAGGTTATCTGACAAGGTAATTAATCAAGTCATTAGTTGCGAAACAGCATCAGAGATATGGTTGAAGCTACATACTATTTTTGAACAAAAAGGTGAATTGTCCGTTCATCTTATACAGCAACAATTTTTCTCTCTCGAATATAAACCAACTGAAACCGTGTCCGAGTTTTTAAGTAGAGTTGAGGAAATTTTGGTTCGACTGAAAGCATTGAATTCTGCAGTTCCGGAGAGTATGGCAATAACAAAAATTACTTCGAGCCTCCCAGTTCAGTATCAGCATTTCGTTTCTGCATGGGAATCGGTACCAATTGAAAACCGTACCATAAGTGAATTGTCATTGCGTCTACTGGTTGAGGAGCAGCGCTATCTTGCTCGTAATGGAAATATTGACAACTCTGGCTCTGCTCTAGCAGCAATAAATCAAAATAGGAAGTGTTTTAAGTGTGGCAAACCGGGACATTATAAAAAAGACTGTAATACTAGTTTAATTTGTACATACTGTAAAAAATCAGGTCATATTGTAAAAAATTGTTGGTTTAAGAGAAATAATAAGTCAGTATCAACTAATAGTAGCTCAGCAAGCAATGCTTTTAGTGTCTCTGTGCTGTCACCAAAGCAAGATTAAGTGTACCTTTTACATATCTTAAAAGAGTCTTAAGATATGTAAAAGGTACACTTAATCTTGCTTTGGTGTATGACAGCACATCAGACACTGAAATCCAAGGTTACGTTGATTCTGACTGGGGTGGGAATGTCAAGGACAGGAAATCCACTACTTACTGGATTTTTCTTAAAAGTGTTTAATTGTTTAACTGTTTGGTATTGTAAAAACCAGGCTTCCGTTTCATTATCATCTGCAGAATCTGAATATGTGGCTCTAAGTTATGCAATATGTGAAGCATTGTGGCTCAAGAATATTATGAAAGATTTTGATGTTTCTAATTGTAAAATATTATTGTTTGAGGACAATCAATCAGTTATAAATATTTGTCAGAATAATGAAAATAACAAACGTCTGAAACATCTTGATATCCGATATCATTTCATAGTTGAAAAGGTTGCCAACAAAGAAATAATTCTGAAATATGTTAAGTCATCTGATAATATTGCAGATATGTTAACAAAGCCTTTGGGAAAAATATTGTTTGTTAATTTTAGGAACTACATACTCAAAAGTGTTTTATTTTAAGTTGTCATTCAGTTCGTAAACAAAAGTTGATTGTAAACGTAGAGTTGGTAGGTTGGTTAAACGAAGTTGTTTCTAACATGTCATAAGTTTTAAAGATTATTTGTGAAGAAGTCAATGTTTTAGTTAAGTTAATCAGAGTCAAGTTATGGAGAGTAGGTACTATCCTAAAAGCTCTATGTGTCAACTAAATATAAATGTGAGATAAGATATTTGTTGAAGGGGGGTGTTAAAAGGCAACAAATCTCTTTAGTAGATTGTAGTTCTCTAAGGTTTTGTTTCTAATGTCATTATCTATTAATACGTTCTATGTCGTGTCAAATAAGTAAAATAAAATGTCTTCCTTTTTCTCTTATAATATCCTTGTATTACTATAAATCCACCCAGAAACTATCTATGCTGACTACTTTGACTTTAAAAAAACTTTTGACTTGGTCGACAATGATGATATACTTTGTCAAAGTTGGCGGCTATCGGTTGCACCTAGAAGGTATTGCTATTTTTGCGAGTAACATGAGAGGTAGAAAGCCGTATGTGGAATACGCAGGTTGCAATTTGGAGACATATTTCACAAAAACTGGGGTGAGTAAAGGCTTGAATCTCGGCCCGTTGGAATTTATAATTCTGATAAACGACCTCCCAGAGGTAGTTCGTTCAGTTCGATGCTTACTCTTCGCGGATGACCTTAAGTTACTCTTGGCTGTTAAAGACAGTATAGTGACTGTCAGCGTTTGCAGGAGGGCGTGGATAGAGTGGTCGAGTTGAGTAGAAATAATAAACTACAGTTCAATATTATGAAATGCAGTAATATATTTTAGTAGGTAGGTCACGGGTTCCACTCCACTTTCACTATCAAGTCGATGACGGAAGTTACGAAGCGTGTTATCGCGATTAAGGACCTTGGAGTTAGTATGATTATCGACATGTCGTTCAGAGACCATATGGTTCAAGTCTGTAAAAAGACATACAACATTTAGGCATTGTGCTGCGTCAAGCAGAGGGCTTCACAAACATAAAAGCCATATTAGCCCTGTATGATGCCCTTATCCGATGCCAGCTAGAATGCAATGTTGTTGTGAGTGTGGGCTCCACATGAAACTAAATACAGAATGATGTTGGAGCGCATAGAATATAAATTTATGAGGTACCCATCTACCCATACCAGGACGATACGGAGTTTACCCTTTCTATTAGTTGTGTGCGGAATCGATTATCATTAATCGATTATCAAGATGATCGTTTGCAATCGATTATCATTTCGATACAATCGATTATTGGGAGTAAGCCATTTAAGTTATGGTAACCCTACATGCAAAGGGAATCCCCGTTTCTAGTAATAAGTTTAGTGATGGGTAGTATGCTCTATTGTAGGGGAAATCCCGAATTATGTTTTAAGCATTGTTTTACGGTTTTTGCTTCATAAGTACACATAAGTACATAAGACGTATACGATTTCAGACGTTATAATAGTTTTCTTTCAACTTCAAGTTCTGAGTGGAAACTTTTGTGAATTTTAAAATGAAACGCCGTGAAAGTATTTCTTATGTGTGGTAAAATTTTGATAAAACTGGCCAGGAAGCAACCTGTAAATTGTAGATTAAACTCTGTGGCAACACTACAAATATGCGAGAACATTTAAAGAGAATACATCTGATTGAAGACGAGAAACCTTCTACAAGCAGGAGCCAGCTACAGGAGAATCAGAAATACCAAAGGTAGGCGAACATGGTGGAAAAAAATTTAAGCAGACACGTTTGTCTACTACACAAACTGCAAAAGAACTAAACCAGAAGCAAACCCAAAATATTGACTCTGCTCTTTTGCAAATGGTTTGTCTAGATTACCAACCATTGCAAATCTCTGAAAAGAAAGGATTTCTTAACTTTGTTAGAATCTTACAACAAGAGATTTGTGGCAGTGAAACGGTCTACATACCTCCGAGCAATAAAGTGTTGACACAATCTATTTTATGCAAACACTATGAAAAAGCAAGTGCAAATTTGAAAGTACTTTTAAGCGATGTGGAATACATGGCTGCAACCACAGATATATGGACATCTGATTCTAATAAGTCGTATATCACTATTACTGGCCACTGCCTTTACAAGGATGAATTGCAATCATTAGTTCTTGCAACTAGAGAACTTCCAAGTCCACATACCGGAGAACACGTAGCAGAACATTCTCGTCAAATATTTGAAGAATTTGGTATTCTACAGAAAATAGTTACAATAGAGACAATGCAGCCAATATGAAAAAAATGATAAATCAGAATCTTCAAAAACACCACCATCCATGTATTGCATACACTCTTAATCTGAGTGTTAAAGAAATACTTACTGGAAAGCAAGATATAATACATAGCTGCAAGATATAATTCAGAAATGCAAACGTATAGTTGCCCATTTCCGACACAGCGCCAAAAGTACTGAGATTCTGTCTGCAAAACAAAAGCAAATGAATATGCCAATTTTAAAATTAAAGCAAGACATAGAAACTAGGTGGAACAGTATAAGTATTATGTTTGCGAGACTGTGTGAAGTTAAAATCCCACTTACACTTGCTTTAGCAGAAATTTATCTTACACTGGAATCCCTTGATAATAATAAGTGGAAAGTATTAGTGGACTGTGTGGCACTTCTGAAAAATATTGAAGAAATTACAGAACAACTACCTGGAGAAAAATATCCCACCATGGGAATGGTAATTCCATTAATTCGAGGACTGCAGTACAACTTAAATGCAACCAATACCGAAACACTAACTGGAGGTCAAGTGAAAGAAAAATTATTAGAAGTCCTACAAAGACGACTTGGCTCACTAGATAGCAACAAACATGTGGCAATAGCTTGTCTGCTGGATCCACGTTTTAAAAAACTTGGTTTCAGTACGGTCAGTAATGCAACAAATGCCCAACAACGTTGTCTTGAAGAACTAACTTATCTCAGAAACAGCACTCCAGGGACTAGTGAGCTAGTAATTACACAACCACAACAACTTTTGCAAGACCATCGATCTGGGATCATTTTGAGCAGAAGAAATCAAATTTTATCGCAACATCTACATCTTCAACTGAAAATATAATAACATTACGACAATACTTAAAATTGCCTCTACTTGCAAAAAAGTTCAAAAAGAAAACAAATAACCCGCATCTGTATAAATTACATTTGAAATATTCATGCGTCCCTGCCACCTCCGTTCCCTCGTAGAGAATTTTCTCTAAAGCAGGTCAGTTGACAAATTTAAGGAGGAACAGCCTGCTGCCAAAGCATCTAGATAACATCATTTTTTTAAATGCTAACTGGTCACTGATTGGGAATTGATGTATTTGTTTGATTTTTAATATCTAGTAGTTTCATTTTAAATAAATATGTTATTTAATTCAGTTTTGTTTCATTTTTATAATCTGGAGGTAAGACAATTTGTAACAATTTTTATTTCGAACTAATAATCGAGTAATAATCGATTATCTTGGTTTGCATAATCGATTAGATAAATAATCGAATCGGCACACCATTACTTTCTATGTTTTTGAACCTGACAGAAATGTTTCAACGTAAATTGCCATTAAAAAAAAAGGTTACATAAAATAGACTCGGTATATTACATTTCTCTATGAATAGACTGGGGACAAACTTGTTTCAAGAGCAGTGTTGCCAACCGTACGAGGTTTCTCGTACAGTTACGAGATTTCTGGGGGGCAATTCTCAAAATTGGGATAAATTTATCGATTCTCGATATTTATCCCGTGTCACCTATAGACTATTAATATCCCAAAAATATCGACTTTTCACAAAAATGATATTCTCGCGAGTGGTAGATAAATAAATATGTCCACAGATGAACTTGTGTTCATGTGTAAAACTACACGACTCGATATTCGCCATGTTTTCCCGATATTTATCTACTATGATATTCATATGACTGCACGAGAATCGCCGTCCTGGGGGGGCGATTATATATATATATATATATATATATATATACAACGTGTCCCAAAATTCAACGATAAGCCGGCATCGGAGCATGGACCTACTCATGACTCCTCGGAAAAAAAAAAAATTATAACTGTTTTTTTTTATTAATTACAGAGACTTTTATAAATTTCATCGATATTCGATACCCATTATGCTATTTTCAACTACCATGACCACAATTTTTGACATATTTTTGATATTTTTTGTGCATTAGCAACCTAAGAAGAACGGCTATCTACCACAATCCTTTAAAATTACAGAAAGTCTGTAGTTATTTACAAAAATCAGTAAAAAAAAAAATTTTCTTATAATTTTCATAGATTTTAACATTCTATGCACTTTCTATAGTCTGGGTTAAAAAAAAAATGTATGGACACTACCATGGCAAGTTTTATTAAAAGTTGGCGCAACTAACCGAGATTTCAAAATATTAGGATACTCCGAACAACAATCAAAAAAAAAGAAATGGTTATCATTTATAAATAACAATCATATTACTGATGAATATGACATTTATCTACTACTTTTACTATGTAGGTACACAAATGATGTTTGGAGTTAATTTATTTTTGAATAAAACAAGAAACATGGTGTAATTTTACATTTATTGCCATTCAATATTATTTATTACTAAATTAAATGTTCAAATTGTTTGCCACCGGCATTAATACAGGCATGACATCTTCGTAAAAACGATCTTTTTATTTGACGTGAATATCGTCTGCCACTGATGCTATTCGCAGCCTCATAGATTCTTTGGCGAAGTTCGTCCAACGTTGCAATGGGCTTGGAGTACACCTTGTCCTTAAGACAACCCCAATAAAAGAAGTCCAGGGGGTTTAGATCCGGTGAACGGGGTGGCCATAAGATAGGCCCAAGTCTTCCAATCCACCGTTCTGGATACTCTTGGCTTAAGTATTCTCTCACAGGACTGGCATAGTGAGCTGGACATCCATCATTTTGGAACCACATACTTTGTAAGTTACTTATAGGCACGTCTTCTAGTAATTCAGGCAAGTGATTTTGTAAAAAATGCAAATAACTATTGCCATCTAAGTTTCCTTGTAACTCATAGGGTCAAATCACTTGTCCATTTAATATGCCCGTCCAAAGATTAACTTTGAATTGATACTGGGATTTATCTTGTCTCATCAGGTGCGGATTTTCATTGGACCAGCTATGTAGGTTGTGGAGATTTAAATAGCCATCTTTCTTACAAGTTGTTTCATCTGACCATAAAATTTTGTCTAAGAAATTGTCATCTTCTCTATGCTTTTGCAGCATGATCTGACAAAATGTAAGCCGAAGTGGATAGTCTCGTGGTAATAATGTCTGCACACGCCTGTAGTGATATGGGTGAAGCCTGTGACGTCTTAAAATTCTATGTGCAGAACTTTTTGGAATTCCTATAGCTGCTTCGATGGCACGCACCGAGGTGGTTGAGTCATGTTCTATTTGGTTTAAAACTTCTTCATCTCGATCCGATCTCGGGCTTCCAGCGTTTCTCCGATCCGATGGTAATCGACCCTCAGAAAATGCTTGATGCACATTAATAAAAACCCGATAATCCGGGTACCTTATAGCGTTTGGGTACCTTTCTCTATACAATCTGCTAGCAGCGTTAGCATTGCATCTGCATTCCCCATAAATCAGATGCATATTAGCGTATTCTAACGGTGTATATTGTAGTGGCATGATAAATCCAAAAGTCCAAATCACAAAATACACAATCACGGTCCAAAATAATGCCAGGTCAATTTAATTCACTTAATCCAGTCCAAAAAGTCAAGCCAAAAGTCGTTAGTACGAGAGCCACATCAATTGAACACGAAACGGTGCACAGTAAACAAAGGAGCAGAGCGTTCTGCCGTCCTGAGGGCTGAGCCGAGACATTAGGCTATTGTTATTTAACTACGAACATCTAGCTATCTCTCTCTAACTTACACTTTTTGTTAATGTTGCACGTGTCTCATTCGAATTCCAAGAATATGTGGCACAAAGGAAGGCACAGTAAAAGTCATTTGAATATGCCTAACATTTTTTATGTTTCAATTTATTTTGTGAGTAGTTATCCTACAATATAATACCATTTTGAAATCTCGGTTAGTTGCGCCAACTTTTAATAATACTTGCCATGGTAGTGTCCATACTTTTTTTTAACCCAGACTAGAGAAAGTGCATAGAATGTTAAAATCTATGAAAATTATAAGAAAAAACATTTTTTTACTGATTTTTGTAAAATAACTACAGACTTTCTGTAATTTTAAAGGATTGTGGTAGATAGCCGTCCTTCTTAGGTTGCTAATGCACAAAAAATATTAAAAATATGTCAAAAATTGTGGTCCTGGTAGTTAAAAATAGCATAATGAGTATCGAATATTGATGAAATTTATAAAAGTCTCTGTAATTAAAAAAAAAAAGAGTTATAATTTTTTTTTTATTTTTTCCCGAGTAGTCATGAGTAGGTCCATGCACCGATGCCGGCTTATCGTTGAATTTTGGGACACGTTGTATATATATTTTTAGCATCAGAAGTGTTGAGATTGAAATAAAAAACATAAATTTTATAACCTAAGAACAGTTTACATGTAATTACTTAGTATTTGGATTTACAATAGAACTTACATTAATCAAACAGCCATCAATTCAAAATAACACGATAAGTCTCCAAAATAACAAAGAACTTACAGCAAATTACAACGAGCACCCTTCCAAAAACCTCACTCTACCAAATCTGAAGTCTCAACGTTAAAATGACTGAACCACGTGGTGGGAGCCGTATCTGCAGTCTATGGTTGGATGAGGTTACAATGTGCAGCAAACCGTTAAAGATTATGCTAACACGGCCTCTCCTGATCGTGCACCGTCCTCGGCTGCATCTTTAGAGGTGTTCTCAGCATTTTAACGAAATCGTCATTTTAGTAGTCAGACTCTGTTAAAGAGAAATAAAGTATTAGTTAAGTCATCATAAACATAAATATGCCTGTTCTCTCATTCATCACAAATTCAAGGCCCTCGTTCATTTTATTCGTAGATTCACACTTAGCTATTTGTCACCTGAATTCTCAACTAGCGTACCTACACCAGCTAGCATTCTTCCACATACGTTTCGGTCATCCTCATAATTGCCTATAAGAACCACCCCACACGTTAGAAACGTGTCTGCAGGACCGGAGTCCAATACGCAATATGAAAAGCGTGGGATCGAAATCCAGTACGAGTAACATAATGCGCCTGCAGGACCGAAGTCCAATACACATAACACAATGCGTTAGCTAGACCGAGGTCCAATACCTACGCATTGTATTACGTGTCTGCAAGACCGAAGTCCAATACGCGTTATAGAACACGTCTGCAAGGCCGGAGCCCACACGCATTAAAAATGCGTCTGCAAGGCCGAAGCCCACACGCATTAAAAATGCGTCTGCAAGGCCGAAGCCCACACGCATCAATAATGCGTCTGAAAGGCCGAAGCCCACACGCATTAAAAATGCGTCTGCAAGGCCGGAGCCCACACGCACTGGAGAATGCGTCTGCACGGCTGGAGCCCACACGCACTGGAGAATGCGTCTGCACGGCTGGAGCCCACACGCACTGGTGAATGCGTCTGCAAGGCTGGAGCCCAAACGCACTGGTGAATGCGTCTGCAAGGCTGGAGCCCACACGCACTGGAGAATGCGTCTGCAAGGCTGGAGCCCACACGCACTGTAGAATGCGTCTGCACGGCTGGAGCCCACACGCACTGGTGAATGCGTCTGCAAGGCTGGAGCCCACACGCACTGGAGAATGCGTCTGCAAGGCTGGAGCCCACACGCACTGGAGAATGCGTCTGCACGGCTGGAGCCCAGGAACAACGCTGCTGATCTGTAACATAAAAAGGTTAGGCAAGTACTTTGCTTACCATCAAACAATGCGGCACAAGTCTTAGGACACCACTTTCCTTTCCAGGGCACCATATATTGAGCTGCAGCTTGAGTACATTAGTGTCCTGTTTGGTCATAGGGTATAGTAGACAGAACTTAGTAAACGAATCTACCAGTACCTATACAAATTTGTAGCCGTTAGACTCGGGCAATGCCCCCAGGATGTCAGCAAGAACCGTGCTGAAGGAAACGTTAGCTTTGTTCCACGATGTAATTGGCTGTTATGGGGCTCTAGGGACTCCCTTTTTAGAGATAAAAATTAAGCAATGGGATGTGTATTTGCGGACAATAGGCTTAAGGCCGGGAAACCAAAAATGTTTTAGTATAAGGTCTAAGGTCATGTGTCTTGTCAGTCCCAATGTGATTGCGCTCGTCGTGGAAGATATGTAACAAGCTGAGACGATGACCCCTTGTAATGAAGCATAACAACCGTGCTTCTTCTCCTACCGGCGTGTATCGATAGTAAAGAAGATAATTTTGTCAGACATAACGCCATGGGTCCAAAAGGCAATCCCTCAACTTCTGTATTAGGTCTTGTGTTACATTGTCTACCGATTGAGCCATCTGCACCCAATTGAACGGTAGGTCAATGTGGTAGACTTGGATCGCTGGTGGATTCTTGCTAAGGTAATCTGCGTGACCCATTATTACCCCTTTTTGGTACTCAACCGTGAAGTCAAAGTATTGTATCACGGTCATGACAGTGATGACAGTTCATGATCTTGAACAGATGTGTTTACTTTGTTAGATCTAGACTCAACCAACATAATTTTAAAAATAGTGTCAGCGGTATCCGTCAGATATTGCTCCTGTTTTGTTCGAGCAAAGATGACGCCATCCCCTTTGAAAACTTCTTTGCTGATAATGACAGGCGTGTTTATGCACGACGCCGGTGAGACAACAAAATCGACATCAATTGCAATATTGCTGAATTCGACGGAAAGCGTCACATGAACGCGAGCAATAATTTCGGTATTACTTATTCAATGAGGATTCTTATTCGATGAGAATGCAATGAGGTTTTTCTTAAGGCAAGAGAAGTGTTTTAGAATGACCGATGATATTAAGGAGACGTTAAGAGCACCACTGTCGATTCAAACGTCTACGGGCTTACCTTGTATGGCAGCAGCACAAATATTGTTATTAACTGAAGTGGCTGTGAGCTCATTAAAGACCCTTAGCATTACAGTCACTTTCATAATGTCCTGGCTTTTTACAAAAATAACACGTAACTTTATACTGGTTTTCGGACGTTCTACGCGTAGGACAACTCGCACTAATATGTCCAGTCTGACCGCAAGAATAGCACTTTGTTTCGGGGCGATCGATACCGCGTTTTTTCGCGATGTTGGTAACAGGCACACGGTTGTCGTTGTTACTGCGGCCAGGCTTGACATATACTGCTGGGAATGACACCAGATTATCTATGGTTAGATTCGCATTTGTGGCAGCAGCCTTGACCTGGACATCAGTGATGCCACGTATGACAATCTGAACCATCAATTCTTCGCTAAGATTGACTGTACCTAAACGTAACAGTGAACGTCTAGCGTGCTCGGCGTGCGTAAGGAATTCGTCTGAGTTAGCGTTCATAACTTACTGTGAGTCGATATAACTACCGACAATGTTTCGGCTTCTACCGGAAGCCTTCCTCAGGATGTTGAGTGTGGTACGTCCGCCGGTGTCGCTTCACGTTTCACACTGTGGGCGGCAGCTCGCTGTGCTCGAGCCGACGGCGCTGGCGGCGGTGTTTCACGCTCAAACACCAGTGTTTTCAAACATAAAATATAATTTGATCGTAAGTTTTTATAATATGATAGTGCTCATAACCTTGAAAAGTGTTTGAGCATAGTCAACTTTGCGCGGACAAAGCCATTTAAACTCTTTAGAGAAATTAGACCACGTGCGGTCGTTCGCTGATCATTCGTCAAGCCATGTTTTCGCGTCTCCTTTTATACAATTAGCGACGCGCTAATCTTCCCACCCATTGACAAGCTTGGCGCGTTTTACTTCGTCACACCACACCTCAAAGTTATTTATTGCTGGGTCAAAGTTTGAAACATAATAGGTGTGAGATTTTGCTTTTGTAATTGCATTTATTGCCGCTGCAAGGACTTGTGTAGCAGAAGGGGCGTCATTGTCATCTTGAGGTGTGCTGACACGATTTGGTGGCAATTGGCTTTGCGATACGTTTAAAGAGTTTTCCTCAATAGCATTTAGTCGTGCCATTATCCTCCTACCTAACGCTTGCTCTACGGAACTGTCATGGGTACGAGAAGGAGACCCACGACGACGAAGTGAGTGAGGTTTATGGTGGCGTCGGTGCGATGTGCTAAGAGTTCGTCTCGCTTTGCGGCGCGACGACTCAGTTGATTTTTCATGTGAACGAGATGGTCGCGGCATCATATATTTGAAATTTGAATGAACGGCTGTTTGTTCCAATGACAAAGGCAGTGTGTGGGCACAAGCCTATCCCACTTCTGATTTTAGCATCAGAAGTGTTGAGATTGAAATAAAAAACATAAATTTTATAACCTAAGAACAGTTTACATGTAATTACTTAGTATTTGGATTTACAATAGAACTTACATTAATCAAACAGCCATCAATTCAAAATAACACGATAAGTCTCCAAAATAACAAAGAACTTACAGCAAATTACAACGAGCACCCTTCCAAAAACCTCACTCTACCAAATCTGAAGTCTCAACGTCAAAATGACTGAACCACGTGGTGGGAGCCGTATCTGCAGTCTATGGTTGGATGAGGTTACAATGTGCAGCAAACCGTTAAAGATTATGCTAACAATATAATATATAAGATAAATTTATCGATCCTCGATATTTATCCCGTGTCACCTATAGACTATTAATATCCCAAAAATATCGACTTTTCACAAAAATGCTATTCTCGCGAGTGGTAGATATAAAAATATATACACAGATGAACTGGTGTTCATGTGTATGGAAAGTATAATGATAATTCCGATATCGCAATGTTGCGTGTCGATCGCTAGGGCTTGATATTTATCGAATGTGATATTGCGAGAATAACACAAAACTACACGACTCGATATTCGACAAGTTTTCTCGATATTTATCTACTATGATATTCATATCACTGCACGAGAATCGCCGTCCTGGTCTTTCGTACGAGGTACGAGGACGATATTATCCTCGTACAATTATGTACGAGATCTTTAATTAAGAAACTTAAAATAACAATTTTCTTTGCAGGGAACATTTATGCCAACATGTTCAATAGACCCTGATATCGCCGCACTGGAATTCAATCAATTTCTTCATAAATTTCAAATTTACCAAAAATTTACCATATTTGTTTGATTAATTGCCTTCATTATATTGCAACAGAGATAGAATACGTTATAGGTATGTAGGGTTCCTCTACCTTCCCTAGTTATAGGTCGTCATAGTCTGTGATACAAACTACAAAGTATGTAAAGTATTATGTAAATTATCTATTTTTAAGCCAATTATTTTGTTATTTGGTTTAAAAATAGAACGTTATACACATGAAGACGTATTAATTTAGAAAAAAATAGTAATGTTTTATTTGTACCAAACTTTCAAAAGAAGCATTATCTGTGTAAAACGTCTTTTAAATGCTTTTTTCTTTATTCTATCACATTTTTTACATAATATGAGTATGTACGAGGTTTGAAAGCTAAAATACGAGATTTTTATCTGCTTCTGTACAAGGAAAAAAATTCAAAGGTTGGCAACCCTGTTCAAGAGGTTAGTAATCTTTGCAGCCGAACGCAGTCTGAAACATGTGCGGGACGCTTTCCTGAAAAGTCAGATTTTCCGTGATTTTTGGTTAATAGCGCCCTCTAAAAACACCGTCTCAAAAGATTTATCTAATGCCATACATAACGACAAGATGACAGAACAATCAACTACATCAAAAACGTGCGAAGCCAAATGCCCATTGCATTTGGCTTTAGATAAAAAAAAACTCAACATCAACTTCTGTGTAAGTAGGTAATAAGTAAAAGGTTTATTGTTATATATATTACTTGCTCAGTGTAAGTTACTTTATGGCATGGAAGTAAAAAGTATTGTTGAGGTGATATACTAACCTACCTAGCATCAGTGTAAAGAGGTTGGACTATTACCATAGTGTAGTGGTTGCTAGGGAACCAATGTTTGTTAGTTTTATAATGTCACCGAAGTGTTATCGAATAAAAAACTTTTCTTGACAAATTCCTTATAGTGTGTTATATTCATAATGTAACTTTGTATATACTGGTTATATTTTTCTCTGTAAAAATTGGTATCTAGAGAACTCTACTCATTTTCAATTCCACTGTAGTTCTGCTAGGAATCAACATATTCTTTTAAGAGGTTCTGGTCCCCAGAGAAAAATAAGAAGAGAGGGTCCACAAAATGGATTTCAATACCAAAATAGATATAGGAAAATTGCACGGCAAACAAATTTGGTCAACATGGAAGTATAAGGTTACCATCATGCTGGGAGGCACAGAAGGTGCCAAAGAAGCAGTAGAAGGTAAACTCCAGAAGCCAATTCTTGTCGAAGGAGCAGGTGACGCCGAAATCAGCAAATACGACAAAGCGATGGCTAGTTATAGGAAGGCTGAAACAGGTACTTTGCTCATGCTTACAACAAATATGTCTGAAGACACACTAAAGAAGGTGATGAGGTACAAAACTGCACGAGCAGTCTGGTTGGAGTTACATAGACTACCTATTGATGGACAAGCGGATGACAGAGCTTATAATTTATGTCTACAATTTTTCGAATTAATAAATAATAATAATTATTTAATACATTTTGAAATTTTTATCAACATATTCCTTTAAGACTTATTACTTCTATGCTTTTAAAATTTGTGGACAAATTATGGCATTTAATATGGACCTCTTGCCGTGTTAATATTTAATATTGTGAATAAGTATTGTTTCGGGTTGGTTGATTTTTGTTCTTTGTAGGTACTGCCAAACAAGGAGAACGTCGGCAAAAAGACGCCGTTTCAAAATCGAAATTCCAAGGAAACAGACAAACACGGTACATTGCTTCAACATTTATTGTGCGAACCGCGAAGGAACTCTGAGTTACTTAACCGCTGTCTTATGGAAAATACAACTCGGGGTTTTCAAATCCAAAGCAAAAAACTTCTTTCTGAGCTATGTTTTACTAAGAGTGCTTCACCGCAGATCACAGCGTTGCTTAATATGAGATAAACAGTGCTCAAATGTCAATAATTAGTCTGCAGGTACGGCAATCGCGAATGAAGTCGCAGGTACAGCTAGTTTAATAAATAAATTGTACATTACCAGTGCTTATGTCAAATAATATGGAAACGTTTTTAATTTAGTCTGCAAAAGACAATATTTAATTACGGTTTAGTCACATGTTTTGTTTAAGTGTTTTTCAAAATAATATGTCACAGGATTCTCATAATTTTGTGAAAAATAATACGTTTACGAGGGTTGCAATTAAGGTTATTTGTTAAACCTTTGAACCAGAACATAGTACAGCCGGTAACGAAGGCTTAACTTCAAAACTGGTCGGTCACTATTTAGGCTGCTAAGTTTTTTTAGGTTTTGTGTATACTTATTTTATTCATATTATTAGTGAACAACTGTAATATAGTCAGTAAAGTAAAAAAAAAATGTTTAGCTAATAAAACAAATGCAAAGATGTATGAAAGCAAGGATGTAATTAACAATGGAGCCAAATATATTATAATAGGCATAAGCAAATATACATATATATTACATTTTTAATATGACATTGTAAAATTTAATGACTTATATCAACTGTAACTCAAAACCAACTTTACAAAATTATGTTTCTTAGGAATGATTTTGCAATAGTGCCAATGCAGGGCTACCTCTTCGGCAAAGAGTAAATCTGCGTGACGTGTATGCCACTGGTATATTTATGTTCTTTCTAATATTGGACGCGTTTATAACAAATAGTTTTCCCAGCAGAAAATGTTTGTTAGCTAAACATGTTACATTTTAGAAACAAAATATATTATATCTGCGTCATACACGACGCCGCCGGCGTAGCAGGTAGGTATTATATGAATGTATGTGTAAGTAATACTAATCTAACCACACATTCATAGTCGTGCATGTGTGAGTAAATTTTAGTTCCGGATTTTGATACCAGAGCAGTCTCTTGACATAACGGGTCGGCATAAAAAATAAATCGTAAAGGGCCTCTCTATTCCCAGATATAGGATAGATAAGGTTCGGAACGCACCCCTGGGGTGCGTTCCGAACCTTAGTTAGAGCGCACTCGGAGTGCAACTTTTCACTCTAACGTCGTTCACAACCTTCGAGTAGAGCGTTCGGTTGTCACAACTGGACCGTTCCAAATCTTTGAAGGTTGCAACTTTTTAACCATAAAACGCGTGACATGAAATGACTTTGACGTTTATATCGTATTCTATCTGATGCGCTCACCCATATATCTCAAAAAATATAAATACTAATATAATTTCTCAAGATATAAAACTTAAATAAAAATGGAAAACGAATTTGTGATAGAGTTAAATAGCAATTACTATTACGATAATTATGTAAGTCTGTCAATGTCACAATTTGTTTGAGGTTATAAAACAACCGGTCGTTCCATACCTCAGGGTAAGTTGCAAAACAACCAAACAACGAAACAACTACACTCTGAGCCTCTGAACGCACTCCAGTATATTACTTTTCTCTATGGTCTGAAACTATTTATTTACTTCTGCTTCAAAACTACTTAGCTGTGTTCAAAACAAAACTTTATTGAAATTTGAATACTTACATGTTCAAATCTGAAAAGTGTTGTGATATATCAGTTTTTTGTAAGCAAGTCCTAAGAGCATAGCAGTATGGATTCTGAAGATGAGATCGAAGAATCGCCCTTCTATCGAGGCGTTCCCGCCACCATTGTTTTGATCAATGTTTTTGATCCATCCGGGTTCAAAACGGCTGAAATAGCTCATGGTGCGACTACTGGTATGGTACGCCAGTACCTGCGACAATCTACATCCCAATGTGTGAGTGTATGCCTCCTTGGCGTGGAAGATGCCGCTGATATTTCGAAGCTTGGCGCTAAAGGTATGCAAGATGTATTTCCTCTTGGCCCTCCTACACTGGACGATTTTAGAAAGCTCCAGGACATTTATATATCTAATGTTAAGCAGGCCAAAGAGTTCATTATGTCCGATGCACTTTTACACTGTAGTAAAATGTTTGCTAATTGCAAGAAACTGCTTTCAACACGAACCATTATAATATTGTCTAAGTTTGATACCCCTCCCATTCAGTCAGATCAAAAGCCAACCCTGAAGAGAGTTGAAGATTTAGTTGATTCAAATGTAGATTTGAAGCTTGTAAATATTGCAGAAGCGGAATATCCAATAGATAACTTTTATCAAGATTTCTTACTAGAAGCAAATAAGGGCAGAGATTTAATTTTACCGAAACCAATATTTTGTATGAAAGAAATTGAAAAGTTAATGGGTCAGCACTCTCATAGACATTTGGCTGTAGCCAGAATCACTTTTGAGATTGGAAATGGATTTAATGTTGGAGTTGGAGTTTTCAGTCTCATGAAAGCTCAGGGTCAAACTAGACACAAAACATCTAACTTGAACAGAGAAAACAATGCAGTGTTGTCAAGTTTTACTAAGACTGTTAAACTTTCCTCTGAAAATATGAGTGCAATGGATGTTGACGGGGATGAACAGGCTTCAAACCAAATACCACTTCTCAAATCAGAAATGCTATACTCACAGGAATATGGTGGAGAACGAGTTGAATTTACAGCTGATGAGATGAAAACATTAAAAAACCCATTTGGTCCACCGATGCTCAAGCTTCTAGGATTCAAACCGGCTAGTGTAATGTGTAAAGAAAAATGGTATTTAAAAAGAAGTTACTTCTTGTTTCCAAATGAAAGCATATTTGAAGGATCCACTATTGCTTTCAAAGCTTTACACCAAGCTTGTGTTGAAACCGGCATGGTTGCAATATGTGTATTGTGTACAAGAGTAAATTCGAGACCTGTAAATGTTGCCCTCTCTCCATCTACAAACCCACTTGGTTTAGATATTGATATAGGTTTTGATGTGATTTGCATTCCATTTGTAGAAAATGTAAGAGACTTGCCTACATTTGATGATGATCCTGATATACCAATATCTAACAATGAAAAGAAAGTCATGAAGGAAACAATAGACAGTATAAAGTTTAAATATACACCAGAGATGTTTGAAAATCCAAAATTACAGTCCGAGTACAGAGGTATTGAAGCTATAGCTTTGGATGAGCTGGAACCTTCACCTTTTGTTGACACAACAAAGCCAGACTCTGCTAAATTTCAGACCTTAAATGATGTATTATTTTATGAAACATTTGGTCCTTTTGCTATAGCTCCAGTCAAGAGAGCAACAGCAGCAAAAGATTTTCCAGCAAAACGAGTTAAAACTGATGTAATTAATATTGATGAATCTTTATTGTTAAGTCGAATAGAGAATGGAACAGTAAAACAGTATACTGTCCCAGATCTGAGAAATATATTGAGGTCAAAAGATATTCCAGAATTACCTGCTTTGAATGGTCTGAAAAAAGCAGAATTAGTTGATTTAGTCTACAAACATTTTTCAACTACTTCATAATTGATTCATAGATATATATGATAAACATCTACATGCAATGTTTGTTACAGTGAGGTCAGATATTGTTGAAGAAGAAATGTTGTATTTTTATACTGTTGATTCTATAAATAAAAAGTATTAATAACATGAACTTATTATTTAATCAACACTACAACATAAATTATTTATATATACAAAGAACCATCAGCTGGGCCTAGATGATGTATCCCAATAAGTAAAGCATCTACCAGGGTCCAGACTCCTAAACCTCCAAAGCTGAAAAGCTTTCCAATTCCCTCTTGCCAGTGGCCTAAGTAAAACCTGTCTGCACCAAAACCACCAAGAGTCAGCGCCAGGATAAGTGCAGTCCCCCATCTTGTACCAGCAGTCCAAGAACATCTTATCTTCTTGAGAAACCTCCTCTTCCCTAAGCAAATTATGTCATCAGAGACTGTGCAATTAGTTCTGAAAACAGTGAAAAAACTTATTTATTACTGAGGGAGACAAGAATTTCCATAATTTTTGTAGTCTTATATAAAGCTCTCAGGATTACACCAGCTTATATGCATAGTATAAATTAATCTATGCACATCATATATTATGATTTAACACATTAACAATTTCATTCATAAATGCCCAATATTGATTGGATGTGATACTAACGGGTTAAGGAGCATTTGATTGAAATATTTTATTGGCTGGAAAAATAAAGTTACATAAAAGAAGTTACATTATTATACACCAGCGTTTTGTGAATGCCCGCCTGGCTAGCGACCACCCTCAAGTAGAAAATCTGTCGCCAAGCACCTAACGGTGAGTTCCGGCAGCAGTCCTTGAGAGCCAGTGAAATTACAGGCACATGAGACTTAAGGATGCACTTGCCGACGGCTCGAACTTATCAGCGGGCGAGGCAACAAAGCATGCTATTTCACCTATACCTTTGTGGGAAAGGGTAAGACTCCGTGATGAGTAGTACGAAGATAGTGATCGCGCATCACACACCCGTATTGCATCTACGCTAATTACGCACACTTGTTTGCGATATATCAATGAAAGCCGAAACATGCCGAACGAATTACGATGTTTGACGACGGACGGAGATAGTGTCTCAAGCTACGTCACGACGCACAGACAGGTATTTGACCCTAAAAGTTGGTCAAAAATATTTAGTACTTTTAATGACTGCCTAATAATGTTTTATTTGATTTTTTACTTGGTTAAAGTAAAACAAAGGCAAAAATAATATATATAAGCATTTATTCGTCATTTTCATCTTCATCATCAAAACTTGAATTTACAATGTCACTTTACATGGCATAACCTTCTCCAAATCATTAAACTGTGATGACGTGGCGCATCATAAATAGCATTTCATGGTGGGTTTTGTATGCGTAGCAGCATTGCAAGCTTTTCCATCGACCATAGTGAAAACCATTTTATGCCTGATGGAAAACCCGTTGACTTCGGTTTCAGTGAGTGCTGTTATTTGAGATTGAATGTAATCAATTTCTTCGTTTGTTACATCTGTGGTTTCTTTTACGAATCGCATTCTTATTGGCTGACAATACCGGGGTGAGGAAGGAGTAGGGTTTTGCCACAGTATTTTTTTTCCGGTCGGTAAACCAACTGAAGCGGTACCATGGAACTTTGGAAAATGTTTGCGTCAGAATCGGCTTCATTTACAAATTTCATTTTGTACTGCATCTGTTGAGATCCATCGCAGCCCCATTTGCTTATAAATACCAAAGATTTTTTTCTGATTCTGTTAGTTATTCTGCTGCTGCTTCACCGAGACGTATTTCGCCTTTTGCTTCTTTATACGAATGTAAACTGTAAAACGTGTAAACGTAACGAAACTTTTCATTAAAAGTTAAGGCATTTGAGCGTTCCATTATAATGAACAAATCATTTCGGGTCAAAGCCCTCATTCCAGAAAAGCCTATAACAAAAATGTAGAAAATATAAACAAAACTTCATTTACTGACTATCGAATATGCCTACTAAAAAAAAAACACTAAAAAAAGCGGGGTACATTGGGGTGGCTTTTTTGTGCTTAAATACATCCTATCAAATCTACTCTATAACTACCAATTACAATTTAAGCTTAGAAATAGTTAGAAGTATATCTAAACTCTCTTTGATCTTCGAAAATGTGGGGTTTTAAAGCAGTTTTTCTTGTGTTTACATCTCAAGGATAAAAATAAAGACAGGATGTAGATTTGTTGTTAATATTAAGTTTCAAATAAAGGACATACCTGGTCGAGCACAGTCCATAGTGAAATCCAATAAACAATTGTTAATTCAAAAGCCAGTAAATTTTTCAAAACAGTGAAATTTGGGCGCATCGTACAATCACACATACACTGTAGGCGAACGGTAACTTTCGACGGAGGCTCGGAACTTGTCAGGTGGCGCTAGAGCTGTGTTTTTTTTGTTATTGGTTGGAGGGGTTTTACTAGTTTCTAGAAACAATGGCTTAAATGGAGGAGAACTAATATAAAAAAATGGGTTTTTGGCCAACTTTTAGGGTCAAATACCTGTCTGTGCGACGTGTGTAGGTATTTCTTATAAAATAATATTATATATTCACAGAGGAATACATTTTGGTTCGGACAGTATGTACCTGTTGTTATAATTTTCGTTCGTTTTATAATAACATACTGATGTTATTTCACCTATAGTGGGTAAATATTTAGTAAGTAGGGACAATGATTTGTAGGCACATAGTAAATGTATTAGTTTGTTCTTTTCATATTGATGTAGTAAATATTTACCTACAATAATTATTTATTACATAATTAGCAAGTTACTGCTTTTACTACAACATATTTTGTAAAGCAGTGACGGCTCAGTGGCATAGGTTATGGACTTCCGCGCAGCAGGTCCATGGTTCGAATCCCGTCGCGGGCTTAATCTTCACCGCGTGGTAGAAGAGCATTTTACGAATGCCCGCCTGGATAGCTACTACCCTCAAGTAAAAAATCGGTCGCCAAGCACCTAAAGGGAAGCAATCATGGCTCAGTGGCATTGGTTATGGACTGCTGCACAGCAGGTCCATAGTTTGAATCCCGCCGCGATATTGAGCTTCACCGCGTGGTGGAGAGTTCGTAGCGAAGTTTACTTAGCTGTTCTCAACCGATCAGCAAAGTTTAGCACCGTCGCGCGCGGTCATGAGTTGGATGGGTGACCGCTAGGACAATACTACTGAGTGCTTCCGTGCTTCGGAGGGCACGTTAAGCCGTTGGTCCCGGTTGTGGTCTTAGGATGGCAGTCGTTATAGCATGGTGGTAGGGCATTTTGCGAATGCCCGCCTGTATAGCTACCACCCTCAAGTAGAAAATCTGTCGCCAAGCACCTAACGGTGTGTTCCGGCAGCTGTCCTTGAGAGCCAGTACTTCTAGGTTAGCCTGAACAACATCTTCGACCACATCATCACTTACCATCAGGTGAGATAGTGGTCAAAGGCTAACCTATCAGGCATAAAAAAAGAGCATTTTGCGAATGCTCGCCGGGATAGCTACCCAAGTAGAAAATCTGTCACCATGCAACTAACGTGAACTCAGTGGCATTAGCTATGGACTGCCTCGCAGCATGTTTATGGTTCGAATCCCGCTGCGGGCTCGAGCTTCACCGCTTGGTGGAAGGGCATAGGGCATTTTGCGAATGTTCGCCTGGCTAGCCACCATCCTCAAGCAGAAAATCTGTCAGTTAGCGCCTAACGGGAAGCAGTGATGGGCTAGTGGCATTAGCTAGTGACTGCCGCGCAGCAGGTCCATGGTTCGAATCCAGCCGCGATTTTGAGCTTCCCCGCGTTAGTGAAGAGCATTTTGCGAATGCTCGCCTGGATAGCTACCATCCTCAAGTAGAAAATCTGTTAGAAAGCACCTAACGGGAAGCAGTGATGGCTCAGTGGCATTAGGTTTGGACTGCCACGCAGCAGGTCTATGGTTCGAATACCGCCGCGGGCTTGAAATTCACCGCTTGGTAGAAGGGCATTTTGCGAACGCTCGCTTGGCTAGCTACCACCCTCAAGTAGAAATTCTGTCACTAAACACTTAACGGGAAGCAGTGATGGCTCTTAGCAATGGACTGCCGCGCAACAGGTCTATGGGTCGAATCCCGCCGCGGGCATGAACTTCACCGCATGGTGGAAGGTTGTTTTGCGAATGCTCGCCCGGCTAGCGAGCTTTGAGATGAGAGTGTGTCGTACCGATTTCAAAATCTGTCTCTAAGCGGTAATGTACGATGGCATCATGGATCTACCAATCCTGGTAGAACACATTTGGAATAAAAAATCTCTACCTATCCGTAACTGATTTAAATTATTTCCAATAAAATCATATATATATATATATGGTTATTTATAATATATATATATATATCATAGGTTATTTTTGATTAGGTAAGTGCCTACAATCATCGCTAAGTTTACAATATAAACTTTCGTACTACCTTAGGTATAAGTACCTACTACAAATATACATACTTATTCTACTAATTTACGTAGGTAGATACATAGTACTAACTTTATTATTTGTTGTGATCTTATAGCTATGTAGATAGGTATGCAATGTAATGCGCGCCCGCGAATGTCGATTTGACATCGCTGACAGTTGCGTGCCTAGGCAGGCCTATATGATACATGATAATTATATCGTAGATAGGTAGGTATCTTCCATTGAGCTTCTAATTCTAACCCTTTACTACTTTGTGTTAGGTAGGTACTTTCTCGAAGCTATATTACTGCTTAGACTATATTCTAAAAAGAATGCGGACTACCTACGTCCATACCATATCTAACCAAATGCAGCTTTTTATATTGTCTAAGTGTTGCTAAAATGATTAGGTACTCACCATAGCTATCATGACCTGCGTATTGACTAATACCTACTAGGTACTAACTTAGGTGAGAGTAGGTGAGTACCTAGACATAGTTACGTATTTATATTACCCAAGTACCTATCTATATGGATTATGGCGTCCGACACTTACTATCACGAACAAACTAATCAAATGCGAAAGAAAATCCGGTCCCCAACTCCCAACATAAATGTAAATATATATATATATATATATAAGTACGTAAGTAGGCATAGGCACTACATATTGGTAGTGTATACATACGTGCACACCAAAAAGCAACAGGGCATTCCTACAATATAATATTATGTTCTAAGATCGCGGCGCGATGCACGTGACTTTTGGTAGTGTGCGTTTTGTTAATTATATATTAGTGTGCTGCGCATGAGACCCGCCCGCCCGCTTCCCTCACCGCGGAATGGAAGTATTGACATGAGATGCCCAATATTTTGAACGAAAAACTAGCGCGCAAAACTATGTGTGCCGACCTTTGGCTCTAGGATGTTTATGATTATACTACTGGATGTATTTGTTTTCCAAAATGTTATCTAAAATGATCATGAACTGAGCTATGCTTCTATGTAAATAATTTTAGGGATTTCATGCTCTATAAGTCGTTTATTTACGACTAAACATGCGCTAAAATTCGTGATATTACAGGGATGTTTCGAGGCTTATAACTATCATGTGAAGATTTTTTTTACAAATCGGTGCCAAGACAAGCCTAGATAATGAAGAGATAAATCGATATCATGCTTAGTTCTGGACCTAAAACCTCAAATAAGGGAGTGATCACCCTACGGCGTTTGTATGGAAAAGTTACCGGCCAGTTCAACCTTAAGAACTATGTCTCAAGGTGACGGGCGCAGCGCAATTCGTGACTTGTGACGAAATGCATCTGTTATAGGCAGAGGTTAGTCCGCTTAACATCAGGTGGGCCTCGAGCTTGTCCAGTCACAATAATATAAAAAAAAAAAAAAAAAAACACTATCAAAACTTAGTTCTGAGAACCAATACAAGTACTTGAAGAAATACATACATATAATACTTTAGCGGTGAGGCCAATGAGTTGCAATTGGCTTTTTGTTCACATCTATATTCCCATTTGTCAGTTTGGTAGCAAAATCTGCACATTGCTGTCCTGTTGAATACTTTGGTACCCTGGAACATATTTTGCAAAGGGAAGTCAAAAAGTTTACAGACTGAAATAATTCTTCCCGGCAGATAACTAAATTTGGTTCCTTGCTTCTTTCAGTGGAAACAAGCAAGGTTGCGTGCTTACAACAAGTTTCGTCATAAAAGGAAATGTAAAAGTGTATTTTACATTTCCTTTTATTAATATAATATTATTCACTAAGCTAACGTTAAAAATAATAATTATGATATATTAAGCTTAAAGTTACAACGAAACGAAAAATTGGAAGACCATTTCCAAAAAATTTAGTTTTTTTTACGTGAATTGGAAAATATAGACAAAAAGTTAGATGATTCAGACAAGATCTGTCATCTACTGTTAACTCTCAACGATGACTACGAAAATGCCATACTTAACAGCAATTGAAACTATAAACACTGACATAAATCATGAATTTGTAAAATCAAGATTACTAGATGTTGAATTGAAAATAAAAAATAAAGATATGGCATAAACTCAACAAAATATATTCAAAGCTTCAAGCTCAAGAGCAAATAATTATAATACTCATGATGAAAGACCAAGAACAAATAATTATAATACTCATGATGAAAGACCGAACTATAGTAATAACTATACAAGATCAAGACGACCTACAAGAGGACGAAGTTCTCGTAGTAGAGGTTATTATAGAGGAAATAAAGACAAATTTGATGGACTCATAGCTTTAACGGCATCAGCCGAAAAAGACAATAAATTTATTCTTGATAGCGGAGCCACAAATCACATGGTTACAGAAAAACTTGAAAAATATATGACAAATGTCCAAAGATTAAATGAACCAATTACTGTAACAATTGCAGATAGTAAAGGACTAATCACTACATAGTATAAAACAAAGTCGCTTTCTCTGTCCCTATATCCCTATGTATGCTTAAATCTTTTAAACTACGCAACGGATTTTGATGCGATTTTTTTAATAGATAGGGTGATTCAAGACGAAGGTTTATATGTATAATAACATCCATGAAATAGTGGAAAAATACTGTTATTTTTGAGGTTTCTAATGTGATGTCACCTCGCCTCCATATTTAGTTATTGCTTATCATCCGCTGTGCACCGCTTTCGCTTACAGCACAATATCTAGGTATGGGGCCGGTCCCAAGCCCGGATAAAGAGGGAGGGCACTGAGGGGGGTTGTGTGGTCCGGTATGCTGTCTCATTCGATGTTATACCGAGCTACACTTCCCCTCCTGGCAGCCTGTGGCCAGCGTGTTGTTGGGGAATTAGCCAGCGTCTGTGTTTCTTTCGGGTGGCTGCTTCTACAACAACACGCGAAACATCAGGGGGAGGCAACTTGGGCAACTGTCTTCACCATCACTTTGCGCCCACTAACCAACACTGCTCCACAGATTTAACATTAAAAATGAAAGGTTCACATAAAGATAATAAGATGCCATGTGACCCGGCCAGCACCCGGCGCCCTTTGGTTCCCGGGCCGGAGGGTGTGAAGTTGGCTACCGAAGGCGACGGCGGGGTGGTGTTCCAGGCTCCGCTGGTTGCAGCTACTACTGGACCGATGATGGCGGAGACGAAGACGACGGTACCTCCAGGGCCTGGACCAGTGCTCGGAGACCACGTAGCGCGCCATAACTTCAACAAGAGAGAGCAGCTGAGAAGAAAGGGCGAGTACACAGCGGGACCGCACGCTGTGTTGGCAGGTACCGGGCAAGTTATCAGAAAGCCGTACAAGCCTACTGATACCTCCCACCCGTGCGCTGCCGCGGAGAGTCGGGCACATCACGAGGCTCACGCTAACGCGTTCTCGCGACGCGAAACAACGCGGTGTCTGCGGATGCGGTAACGTTTTCGACCCGCCCCCCTTCCGTACTCAACCCGAACTCAGGCCGGTTTACTGGCAAGGGCAAAGGAAAGGGAAAGAAGGGGTGCGCAGTGGCCGATGGATGTAGAGGAGATGCGACCGGTGCCTATGACACCGTGGACGAATACCTTCAGGGGGAGGACGTGACTCGGGGCGCGAAGAGGCAGCTTAGCACAGACCTTGTGTCCCCATACCAAGCCGTGGTGGACAAAAAGCTGTGCTTGGAGGGTGGAACCGCCGCTGTCGGTCTCGCGCCTCAAGCCACCAACCCAACCCAAATGTGAAAAATGCATTTACGCATTCCCGTCCACCCCGGGGAAGGTGGCCGGGATATGTCGGGCTCGACACCAACTACTCCCACAGCAGCAAGTGCCCCTACCGACTAAATAACACACGGTGTTCCATCTCTACCGCTTCTCGGCGGGATCGCAGGGTCGCTTTAGCACTCAACCACGAACCCGCCACGGTTGTCCGTTGCCGGACCCCTCCTGGGGTGCTACACCTCACGACGCACCAGAACACATGGCACGTCGCTACCACCCGGGGACCAAGCCCGCAAATGGGCGTCAGAATACCCCGCTTCCGACGCCCAAGGTCCCCCTGCGACGGGTCAGATGAGTAGCCCCGTCGCCTGCTACTTCGGCCGCAGAGGATAGGGAGAGCGGCGCACCGTGATACCGGCACTCCTCTCCCGCCGTGGCCCCTCACCGTCAGCTGTGGTGTCGCCCATACAACACCACAGCCCGCCTCAGTTGCGGTGCTGCCCATACAGCACCGCAGCCTACCCGTTGCCGCTCCAGTCTGGACTTAGAGGCAAAGCCTGAAAAGAAACTCCTGATTCTTCTCGATTATCTTACTTTATTTCACAACTATTACGACTTATATCGATATATTACTTTTCACAACTATATCTCTAACAGACTATACAATAATTCCTACACGTCCGGAGCCAACGAGTCGTCTACTCAGAATGCCTTGGCATCGCTCGCTACCACCCCTTCCCCAGTAACTCAGTGGTGGGGCGAGTACGGAATGGGAGGGGAGCACGATACCTGTGTTGCCACTTTATTAAAATCTGTGGGAGTTTTTAAATCATGACATTCGGCCATCCGGCATCGTGCTGCCCCCTGGCGCACGTACCTGTTTACATACTGTTTACAATTTTGCATTTTACACTATTACAACTTACACTATTATCAATTAAACTAGCTTAATTTGATTATTTCATTTAAACTTGGTTATATCATGGATTGATAATCATATATCTCAGTAGTAGCTACGAATAGGCATTAATTTTTAAAGTATACTTATTAATTTGTTAATTATACATTGCAAAACTAATTAAATTTTACTGATGTTAGTTGTAGTTTTAAATCATGACATTCGGTGATTACAGCTTTATATATATTTTGACTATAGGTATGCATATAATTACTTATTAAATAACACTAAGAATACTTAACACTAAAAAAAAAGTTATTTTATTACCATTTGTGTATAATAATAGATTATGTAAGTAAGTTGATTGTTCAATATATACAATTTATAAGTAGTCAATTTACATTTCACTTATGGGGCTATACTAACTATACTTCTAAAATTAATAATACAATATAAAATGAACAATAGTCATATATAAAATGGGACCCGTGATGAATTATGATGGTTTAATGCGTCAACATAGCGCATGTTTAACTTTAACCCAGCTCCATATTAAATCTCTAAGTCGAGTTCGCAAATTTGTAGCCAGCACCTAGCTATTCTTGGAATAGGGTCCCGTGTGGTCAATGTGGTTCGGTAGTGGCGTAGTGGCTCTAACTTGCAAGAGTCGATGTCATGCCCGGCTCTTGCATATCTTGCATGTAACCAAAGGCTTTGGGCATTTGAAGAACGAGTGTCCCCCATTATGACAGTTATAACAAAGAACGGAACTGTTAGGTGAATTTGAATATGATCCAGCACTATCAAGTGTATTTAATTTATAGGCGCATTCACGTGTTTTGTTATAATTTTGTGAACAAATAAAGTAAAGTAGATCCTCAGGCTCTGGACAACAGCTACAGAGTAAACAATATATAGAAAATAACACAAATAAATGTAAAGCAGTATGGACATAATTAATGACAAAATTGGTGACATAAAAATAAAAAAAAGAGATTGAACGCAAAGAATAAGATAATAAAATGTATACTAATCCTGTTGACATTAACGAAATATTTAATGATTTTTATATAAATTTGACTAATCACAACTTTGTATTTAAAACAGACAAGATTAATGAAACTATGAAAACTAAAATATAAGATACAATATCTTTACAACCAACTGACCCAATAGAAATATGGAAAATAATTACTAATCTAAATAACACAAATTCGTTAGGTATTGATGAATTAAGTCCCAATATGCTCAAGAAATAAGCTAACTACATAAGTGAACCTATGAGTTTCTTAGTGAATCTGTCACTTGAGGAAGGCACTTTTCCAGACGTTCTAAAAAATCCATAGTCAAACCTCTATTTAAGAAAGGTGATATTACAGATATGGACAACTACCGGCCAGTTACTTTGATACCAGTTATGTCAAAAATACTCGAAAAAGTAATCTTAAACCGAATCTACGTCTATATAACAAGTCAAGATTTATTAAAAGAAGAACAGTTTGGATTTCGTAGTAATAGTAGCACTTCAATGGCATGTTTTATTCTGATTAAAATGATAGTAGATTGCATAAACGAAGGAAAACCTGTCACAGCTATCTTTCTCGACATGACTAAGGTGTTTTATTATGTAGACCATATTTTACTACTTAATAAGCTTGAAAAATAAAGTAAATACATTTGGAGTCCCACAAGGAAGTGTGCTGGGACCTTTTCTGTTGTTATTGTACATAATAACATATACCGTATATGAATGCAAATATATTGTACGTAATTGGCTCATGACTTTGGATTATGCTGAAGTAGAATCTATGCTGCAATTTTATTAATTTACATGACTCACAAACACCTACTTATCACCTACATCATTTGATATAATATATCTATATAAATATTTGCATATCTATTTATAATAAAGTATTTTTATAGACTCAAACATAAGATATCATAAATAAAATAAAACAATGATATAATAAATTAATTCATAATAAAATGAAATGGATGAACGTTTGTCACTTGTACCACACATCACTCCGCCAACCTATTCTGTACCTGATTTTTAAATTTACGTATATTTTGTACTCTGAATTTTTGTAAGTAATCGTCGCCTACCTGCCTTTGTTTATTATATCCACCCTAGACTATAATAAACAGAATATTATTTATCCCCTCGGTTGTATTTGTTCTAAAATAGTTACATATGAAGATAAAATATTTGGCTGGTAAACAAATAACCTTCTTTTACACAGTTTAATTTGTTAGAAACCATTTGAGTAATACTGTATTTAAATTTAGTTAGACGTTATACCTAAGTATACCTCATGTTTATTTGTTATATATTAAGTTGGTATATACTAGATTGTTTTATATAAATTGTAACCTAAATATTAAATTAAATATATATGTATAAATCTTAATGTTAAGATAAGGAAGAGCGGGTCTACCTGGCACAGGTATTCTATACTTAAAACGTAGTCCCTATCTCAAATTTGTAAAATGTTCAGATAAAATAAAAGATTTATTATATTATTATTATATTATATCGTTCCTTTGCCGTGGTACCATTAGATAGTTCCTTTGATGGTACCACGGCAAATTTAATTTGCCGTGGTACCAGTGACTCAATGGTACTACGAAAATGCTGATTTCTATTAACCGTGGTACCATTGAATCGTAAGACTAAAAATACCCTTGGCCTTGCTTAATTCAATGGAAAAAAATGTAATAAACTATTTTTATGTTAATATTTTTTATTACAGTAACAATAATGTGACAGCTTTCAAATGTGACAGTTGTCAAAATGACACTTGATGTCATATTTCCCGATTATTCTTTCATGATTTGGTTGAAAATGATCTTAAAAAATATAAGCAAATAGGTATTAGATGTGTCAGATGTCAAAGTGACACCTGATGTCATAAGCCCGATTTCACATTTTGGTTAAAAAGTTTTCTAAAAATGGCTAGGATAAAGGTTTAAGATGTGACAGCTGTCAAAGTGGCAGTTTATGTGAAATAGACAGGTTTGATTTGTGACAGGTGTCTGTTGGTGCCGTATCTTTGTACTCTATTACTTTTCGTTTTCATGACATCTGTCAAACTTTTATAGATCTCATAGAGATCTTCAATTCAGATGACAGCTGTCAAATTAAAATAGGGTTTATCTCAGAAACTATTGACCCTAGACTACTAGTTTCTTCACAGATATGGTAGATCTCATAGAGATCTTCATTTCAGATGACAGCTGTCTTTTTTTTTTTTTTTTTTTTTTTTTATTGCTGATAGGTTAGCCTTTGACCACTATCTCACCTGATGGTAAGTGATGATGTGGTCGAAGATGTAATTCAGACTAACCTAGAATTACTGGCTCTCAGGGACAGCTGCCGGAACACACCTTTAGGTGTTTGGCGACAGATTTTCTACCTGAGGGTGGTAGCTAGCCAGGCGGACATTCGCAAATTGCCCTACCACCAAGCAAAAATAGGGTCACAGATATGGTAGATCTCATAGAGATCTTCAATTCAGATGACAGCTGTCAAATAAAAATAGGGTTTATCTCGGAAACTACTGACCCTAGCCTACTAGCTTCTTCACAGATATGGTAGATTTCATAGAGATCTTCATTTCAGATGACAGTTGTCAAATTAAAAATTAATATACACTTAACAATTTTGAAACTTAATCTCGAAACAATGAGGAAATTATTAACAGGTATAAGTTTATTTATTAAGAGTTTCATCAATGGCTTAGGAAACCTATAAACTCAATTGATCAGATATCATATCCCGGCTAAAGGGGTGGTTGGACGTGGGTTCAAATCCCGCACATAACTTAAAATTTTTCTTGTCGTAAATTTATAGTTTTGTAATAACCTCTATGAGATCTACCATATCTGTGAAGAAACTAGTAGTCTAGGGTCAATAGTTTCTGAGATAATCCCTATTTTAATTTGACAGCTGTCATCTGAAATAAAGATCTCTATGAGATCTACCATATCTGTGAAGAAACTAGTAGTCTAGGGTCAATAGTTTCCGAGATAAACCCTATTTTAATTTGACAGCTGTCATCTGAAATGAAGATCTCTATGAGATCTACCATATCTGTGAAGAAACTAGTAGTCTAGGGTCAATAGTTTCCGAGATAAACCCTATTTTAATTTGACAGCTGTCATCTGAATTGAAGATCTCTATGAGATCTACCATATCTGTGAAGAAACTAGTAGTCTAGGGTCAATAGTTTCTGAGATAATCCCTATTTTAATTTGACAGCTGTCATCTGAAATAAAGATCTCTATGAGATCTACCATATCTGTGAAGAAACTAGTAGTCTAGGGTCAATAGTTTCCGAGATAAACCCTATTTTAATTTGACAGCTGTCATCTGAAATGAAGATCTCTATGAGATCTACCATATCTGTGAAGAAACTAGTAGTCTAGGGTCAATAGTTTCCGAGATAAACCCTATTTTAATTTGACAGCTGTCATCTGAATTGAAGATCTCTATGAGATCTACCATATCTGTGAAGAAACTAGTAGTCTAGGGTCAATAGTTTCCGAGATAAACTCTATTTTAATTTGACAGCTGTCATCTGAAATGAAGATCTCTATGAGATCTACCATATCTGTGAAGAAACTAGTAGTCTAGGGTCAATAGTTTCCGAGATAAACCCTATTTTAATTTGACAGCTGTCATCTGAATTGAGATCTATAAAAGTTTGACAGATGTCATGAAAACGAAAAGTAATAGAGTACAAAGATACGGCACCAACTGACACCTGTCACAAATCAAACCTGTCTATTTCACATAAACTGCCACTTTGACAGCTGTCACATCTTAAACCTTTATCCTAGCCATTTTTAGAAAACTTTTTAACCAAAATGTGAAATCGGGCTTATGACATCAGGTGTCACTTTGACATCTGACACATCTAATACCTATTTGCTTATATTTTTTAAGATTATTGTCAACCAAATCATGAAAGAATAATCGGGAAATATGACATCAAGTGTCATTTTGACAACTGTCACATTTGAAAGCTATCACATTATTGCTACTGTAATAAAAAATATTAACATAAAAATAGTTCTATATTATAATTTTTTCCATTGAATTAAGCAAGTCCAGGTATTTTTAGTCTTACGATTCAATGGTACCACGGTTAATAGAAATCAGCATTTTCGTAGTACCATTGAGTCACTGGTACCACGGCAAATTAAATTTGCCGTGGTACCATCAAAGGAACTATCTAATGGTACCACGGCAAAGGAACGTATTATATAAGTGATCTTCCAAACGTCACATCAAAAAAACAGTACTATTTGCGGATGATACAACGTTAATTGTTAAGCTTACAAATTCACATACTTATGAAAATGAAATAAATATTGCTCTTGGTGAAATAATTAGCCGGTTAAAGAATAATGGTTTAAAAATTAACGTAAAGAAAACGAACATGATACAATTACGAAGCTACATGAGTCCACGCATAGAATTAAACATAACCCAGGAAAATAATAAAATAAATGATGTTAATTCAACCAATTTTCTAGGAATAATGATTGATAAGCATTGTGATTGGAAAACACACGTAAACTATGTATGTGACAAACTAGATAGGTTCATCTTTGCTATAAAAAAAAGTTAAGGTTAACCGTATCCACTGAAGATGCTCTCAGTGCATACCACGGATATGTATCTTCTGTGCTCTTATACGGTCTCTTACTTTGGGGCAAGAGAGCGATCTGTGGAGCCTGTAGTATACATAGTTGCAAACCAATTTTTAAACATTTTCGCATCTTGCCATTGGTTTGCATGTATATTAGAGATATTTGTGTTTTTGTAAAGCAACATCCAAAGTAATTTACTTTGAGTTATACTATATTAAGTATAAATGTGAGAGATAAATTTAAACTACCTACCTAAATGCCAGTTAGCTATGTGTAAAAGTAATGTGTTTATTAATGCAATTAAAGTTTACAATAAATTGTCTAATTCATTTAAAGACTTGACATCCAATATTTTCAAAAAAAGATTACATTATGGTTACTTGACAAGTTTTTACACCATAAATGATTTTATGACATTCACAGTTTCTTAGGTACTTGTTAATGTTAATGAAATTGTATTTTAGTCTGACTTTGATTATATTTTAATATTTGACGTATTGTATTTGATAGCGAATGACATAATATTATTTTTTTAATCATCATTTGTACTTTCATAATAAATGTGTGTATTGACTTATTTTGTATAAATAAACTTTTACACACCATTGTCATGGTAGAATGTTATGGACATTTTTGTAAAGCTGTACATCTCCTGTATCTGTACAACATTCTTGTGAATAAATGATTTGATTTGAACAATTCACTGCCTTCCACTTCTAATTGTCATATCTGTAATGCCATACACAAAACATTTGACTGCTTTCCTACCTTTGATCTCACACTTAGTCAGTAAAGTTAATTTTTCGTAAAAATAATCACGCAGATGTTCATCACTTCGGGAGGTGCGGCTCAACATTTCTTCCAAAAGGCGGCCGTAACTCTGTCCACTTGGAAAGGCCTTTTTTAATTTTACTTGCTACTCCTCCCAATTAAAAACTACTGTCGGAAGAGCCTCAAACCATTTCTTTGCCAGACCAACTAGTTTTTGTTATCAAAAGTGATTTTTTTGTTTGTCATTCCACCCATAAACAGTAGAGCACTCGTTCACTTTACGCAAACAGCACTCAATGGTTTGAGACCCTTTTGTTGGGTCAAATTCAGGAATAATAATATTATAGTTATTATTATTTAATCTAGTTTCCTGGTCCTTATCTTTATTTGACTCTGCTTTCCATGATAACAATAATCTTAAAACATCCTTGGCCTTTACTGACTCACGACTCTTACGCTTCCTTCATGGTGGGGCTTCATCACTCGAGGTCGATGAAGAAGATGAACTGCGACGTCGGGACTTCCTTTTCTGTCGCTTTTGTTTGGGTGGCTTACCGGGTGGAGTGCCTCCTCTTTAAAAGATTCATAATGTTTAGAATTGAATCTGAAATCATTAGATATAATCAGCGTAATAATCTGGTGCTACCCCATTTCAATAGAAAACTTAAATAAAACCTTTTAAATAAAATATTTGGTTATCTGGTAAATTTAAAATAGTTGATATTTTATAATATAACTTCATTGTTGAATGTACTATTTGTATAAAAGCAACTTAAATTTCATTAGAGATAGCTTGCGTACATCTACTATACTTTGAACAAACCAAATAACTCAGTAAGCACAACTATATGGCAGGCGCACATAACCTGCAGCTCAATACAACAGGCACACTTAACCTGCAAATCATTTAACAGGCGCACATAACCTGTTTCATGGTGTAATAGGCACACTTAACCTATTAATATCTTACAGGCGCACTTAACCTGTTTCATGGTGTAATAGGCACACTTAACCTATTAATATCTTACAGGCGCACTTAACCTGTTTCATGGTGTAATAGGCACACTTAACCTATTAATATCTTACAGGCGCACTTAACCTGTTTCATGGTGTAATAGGCACACTTAACCTATTAATATCTTACAGGCGCACTTAACCTGTTTCATGGTGTATTAGGCGCGCTTAACCTATTAAAATCTTACAGGAGCACTTACCCTGTTTCATGGTGTAATAGGCATAATTAACCTATGATTCTATCCACAGGCGCACTTGTATCATATCATGGTCCAATAGGCACACGTAACCTATGATTTTACCTAACAAGCACACTGAACCATTTTGTTAAAACTACTACACATCCGATTTCCGATTTGTGATATTTTTATTAATATTATTTTATTAGTCAGAATAACGTAGCATGTCCACAAAACTCAAGCAACCACATTGTTGACGAGGGATGTTATCGGAGAGTTGCCCCAATCAAACATCCGACGACTATAGAGTTTTGTATCGTTATAATTATTTTGCATCATTAAGCACTACCGGGGAGTTGCCCCGGCCAAATGCCGTTTACAAACATAAATACATAACGTTACTGTCGATAATAACTGACGTGGGATGTTATCGGAGAGTTGCCCCGATCATAAACATCCGACGACTACAGAGATTTGTTAACGTTATAATTATATTGCAACAATAACACTACCGGGGAGTTGCCCCGGCCAAATGCTGGTTACAAACAATACTAACATTACTGTCGAAAATTACTTACGTGGGATGTTATCGGAGAGTTGCCCCGATCAGAAACATCCGACGACTACAGAGATTTGTAACGTTATAATTATATTGCAACATTAACACTACCGGGGAGTTGCCCCGGCCAAATGCTGGTTACAAACAATACTAACATTACTGTCGATAATTACTTACGTGGGATGTTATCGGAGAGTTGCCCCGATCAGAAACATCCGACGACTACAGAGATTTGCAACGTTATAATTATATTGCAACAATAACACTACCGGGGAGTTGCCCCGGCCAAATGCTGGTTACAAACAATACTAACATTACTGTCGATAATTACTTACGTGGGATGTTATCGGAGAGTTGCCCCGATCAGAAACATCCGACGACTAAAACCTTTGCATCATTATGTAGTGTACCACCGACAATACCAAGGAGTAGCCCCGGCCAAATGCCCTGATACATCTACACATCATGCATAAAACGTTATCAGAGGGTAGCCCTGACCAAACGTTCTAATTCGAAATCATTGTGGTTGCGTAAGCATGGAATAATACAAGTAAAGAAAAAAAAATACTGTTCAAATATGTAGGTAGTTTTGAAAAGGGAGATCGATTTATTTTAAAGGAAAATCATTCCAAAATATATATGTTACTGTACCTTTGTGAGTATATCCCACTTCTGAAATGAAAAGAAACTCCTGATTCTTCTCGATTATCTTACTTTATTTCACAACTATTACGACTTATATCGATATATTACTTTTCACAACTATATCTCTAACAGACTATACAATAATTCCTACACGTCCGGAGCCAACGAGTCGTCTACTCAGAATGCCTTGGCATCGCTCGCTACCACCCCTTCCCCAGTAACTCAGTGGTGGGGCGAGTACGGAATGGGAGGGGAGCACGATACCTGTGTTGCCACTTTATTAAAATCTGTGGGAGTTTTTAAATCATGACAAGCCCAGTGGAGCGGCCCCTCTGGGGCCGGCTGACTGCCCAAGCCAGCACGGCCCCTGGTTCCTCTTCGCTTCACTGTGGGTGACGAAGCCACGGCTACTAAGCCCTACCGCCACGACAAGGCGGGAACCCTTCGGAGGGAAGCCACCAACCCTTCCTCAAGAGACGTTAGGCCGACCTATTCAGAAGCGGCCAAATCTGCTTTTAGTGTTGTGGTCTTAGACCGCAATCAAGTAAAAATGAGCGACCTTCACGTTGTCCACGTTAGGAAGGCCGTTGATGAGGCGATTCTCGGCAAACTACTGGAAAGCGGATTTAGCCGAGACACAACTCTGCCTCGTTTCACGTCGCTGCCGAAACCGTTTCGCGGTGGCGTTAGATACACAGCCCGGGACGATTATGCACTCGCCTGGCTGACCTCTACAGTGGAGTAGCTGCCACCTCTGTGGGAGGGGTCGGGTGGGTCCATAGTCGTCCCGGAAAGCAAGGTGCCTAAGTACCACACGGGCGTCATTTTTATCCCGGACTTTGGGCGGGGACGACAGGAGCTTGTCAATAGGCCAGACCTGATCATAAATACTCTTATCGCTCAAAATCCGGGAGTTGGTGTGGAGAGGTGGCAACTCTTCACCCACGAAGCACGCCCTATGGGCGATACCTTCAATTTATTAGAGAAAAGTACATAGTTTACTCACAATAAGTTCTAATTTAAGAAAAAAGTCTCTACCCTGGTCTGTCCCCAAACCGACTTTATTTGTAAACTAGTTAATATGAATGTTTTAAAATTTAATAATTACTTTATCATCATTAATTTTATACAGAACAATAACTGAGTCACAGTGTCTTATAAGTAAAATTACTTATATTCCAACTTTTCATAAATAATATCAACGGCGAAATTTGTCCTCCGTGTTTAAATACAAGAAAAATTTAATACTGTGTAATCAGAGAATGTGTTTTTTTTTATATCATTATTGACTATTAATAGTAAAGTTATAGATATTTTTGTTTTGACGGAAAGGAAAAGTATGATCCTTTTTATGTTTTGTGCCTAGCGCTTAAGAAAAAAATAATTTTATAAACAAAGACTGGTTAGAAATGACAAGTCTGGTAATAAATAATTCATAATTTAAATTAAAATAAATAAATAAAGGTGATTTATAAAAAATAACCCTGTTTTTAATATGTCTTTCTCTCTTCCCTGTCCATAAAGTATCCTCCCCTGTGCATATTGCCTCTACCCTGTACTGAGTATTTACCCTGGTCACTTATAAAACGAGATAAAACCAACAAATTGACTGGCCACTTCGTAAACATTTTCAACTTAAACGGTTCCATACAAAAAATGTATACTTAAGTAAATATATTAAAAAAAATGCCATGTCATCACCGCATACAACCGTTTACCTCTTAACTTAGAATTACACTCACATAAAAATTGAGGAGGAGTGTGAGAATGCGACCTCGTTGCATGGATACTCTATGGAATGTTTTATAAAGAAGTCCATCTGACTTCTAACAGATTCGTAGTAATGTCTAGCGGTTGTCAAGTATGAAAAATATGTAGAAGTTATTAGAAATAAACTTATAATGAATTTACAGTAAAGCTTGTTAATATAGGTACATATCTTAGTATATCGGATATTGGATAACACATTCCTACAATTGTGTGCATTAGACGCACAACAGGGCAGTACACCATCCTAGTGCCCTGCCAGGGTTTTAACAGTATGTTCTTGTGTTATTTTATTTTGTTAGAATAAACATATTATTTTTGCCCGTGGGGTGCCGGGCTAGAATGTCACCCCCCCATCTCTATCCGTGCGTGTCGTAAGAGGCGACTAAGGGTAACACACTAGAAGGTGAGCAGCAGCGCTTTCTGAGGAACTGCTATCTCACACTGCGATCCCCAAGACGCCTGCCAAGCGTGGGGATTACGGCAAATCCCCCCATAATGGGAGAGGCTGTGTTCAGCAGTGGACAATCCGGCTGATACAGTAAACATATTATTCATAATATGTTCTTGTGTTTTGTCCAGTGTGTTAGAGAAAACATTTTGTATGACCCTGAAGCTGTGCCCGGTGAATGGCAATAGGCCTGCCCCCTATTACATGTGACCAAAACCCAATTGGGGAAATGTGGGTGTTACACACCTCTGTCTACCCCTTCAGGAAATACAGATGTTTGTTATATATTATATGTATATATAAATTAATATGAAAATATGTTTCAGCTGACATTAAAATCTAAAATTTGCAAATAGTTTATCCGTAAGAGATGTCAGTTAAGAATGGATTTAATGAAAGGGGGCTGCATTTAAGATATAAGAATTGAAAGTTTGTATGTTTTAACATACAAAATTGCTACTGATGTTAGAAGCATAAACATTAGTAGGAAGTTTTTTTACATACTATTAAAAAAACTGTGTCATGTCATGATTTTAAAGATTAGAATAAATTAACCCATTGGCATCGGTGATAATGTTAACAGTAGAATTTCATTCATAACTAGGACATAGTGGTCCAGTATGATGCCAACTTATTAAGGGACACAAATAGGGGAAAAAATTATTTGAAAGTCTTGTTTAAGCTGAAACTAGCCATCTACATTTCTTACAAAATACAGAAATGAAACCCAGGGAGTAAAGTTTAGCGACCCTTTTACAATGTCATCAATGCCAATTAGCCTTTGACAAGTGAGCAACTTCCACAGTTCTGACAGATTCAATAATGTTGAATATTCTATTACATTTTAATACATATATATTATTACATTAATGACACTACAAGAAACAGTGTGTTGTGCTGAAAATCCCAGAATACTCAACCCAGAGGAATTTAGCTTCATATTTTTAAATAAACTAGAAAACCTAATAGTTTATTTTAAAATATTCTTTAGGCTAATTATTCGAGATTGAACCTACTTTTATTTATCGGTCAAAAATTTGAATTTTTTGAACCATTTGAACCCATGACAACATTATACACTTGATAGAGCTTAAATTTTGTGAAATAATGAAGTAACCTGAGAAAATCCTTTCATTCCTCGAACTTTTTTACCCACTCTGTAACATAGCCAAGGGAACATACATATTATGTAGAGCTAACTTACATTACAGACTACTTTGGGCCTGACATTGCATCTGAAAATGTCCATGCCTCCATACCGACAGTCTTCACTCCTATCGCAATTTACACACGGATGGTTCAGACTGGCACACTCTGCAATATTTTCTTGATCAGTAGAAGGGCAACTCTTCAAGTAATCTTCGTTTTCGCTAAAACTTACGCTCCTGTCGTTTGAGTCCTCTTTTTGCTTGCTTTCCTTGTTTTGGAAGTCCATGTTATTATTCGCTATGGTAAAAATGTATTAGAATGTTAATTTCTGGAAATACATAGATGAAAATAAACACAAAATAAGTTGCTACTTACCCATGTCTGTTGAGTGTATGGTGTTGAAAATAACCAAAAGAACTAAAACTAAACTATCTCTGATATTTATCCGCAATGGCAACGTTCTCGGCATTGTGAAAATTACATTTTATTCAACAAAATAGTAAAATACACTGGTACTCAGTGTTGTTCAAATCGAGTCCCCATATTATACGATGCGAGATAAGACCAATAAAATAATGCACAGCAAATAATACACGTCCAATTTTTCGTGGACTGGCTTTGTATTATTGGGGTGTACAATACGGGTCGATATTTGGTGATGCATTACCTACACGGGCTGATATTACACGGCCAATAATACGCGACCAAAAAATGGAAGCTATTTGATGTACATGAATTATTGGGTGTGCATTATTGGCAGTGAAATACGGGCTGGACACTTTTTGCACAGGGTGATAATGTACAGCCAATAATACGTGTACATCATAGACTATAAAGAAAAGTCAAAGATAGAGCCTCGTACAGACCCACCATCATTATCAGTCATCATTTAATATATTCTACTTCATCTATGATCATTTACAAGTATAAAACCAATTGCAAAATTGGTCTTGTTTGTAGTACAACGCAAGTGGTACTATAGATTTCGCTCCATCCCAATACGATGGTTTAAGAAGGATAGGAAAGATTCGAGTCATGACGTCATGTCATGTTAGCTCAATTGGTTAGAGCATACTCTGGCTCAAGGAGTGGATGGACGCGGGTTCGAATCCCGCACATGACTTAAATTTTTCCTATCGCATATTTGTGATTTTGTAAAACATTTTATTTTTTATTTTACACAATGAAGAATGTAGCATTGTTGCGGCGCGAGACATATCCAAAGAGCAAAGTTAGTGTGAATGTGGGCTGGAACGGCTGAATATATACGCTGTTTTATGCAGAGTATTTGAAAAATCTTCTGAGTTGGATCCTGATGGACATGGGATGAGAGCAGCGCAGTAAAAGGCCAATAAGATATTAAAATCTTGTGATAAAGCTGTAAACGTTTTTTATTTGTAGAAGAACATTACATCAGTCAATAAGAAAATTTTATAACAACCGTTGCTTAGTTACTAATCATAGACTATGAAATTACAAGTAATAAAACTATTTTCAACACCCCCACTTAAGTTTATAGTCTTTGTAATCCCATATAGTTAAACAAAAGTTTTTTTTTTTTTTTTTTTTTTTCGTTTGCTCCCTATGTCGGGATATGGTCTCGCACGTCTTGTGCATTTGCCAGTGTCACGTTTTAAATCCTCGTTAGTTTTACTTAGAGATGACTTTGGTTTTTGTTTGTTAAGTTGATATAAAAACGGGGAAACCTTAAGAAATCTAAAAATGGGAGGAAAAAAGACGGATCACGGGAAATTTGGAACAGGTAATCGGATCAGGAAAGTATAACATGGAAAAGGAATAGAAGAGGAGGATAGAGAAAGGAATAACTACCTTTATATATTGTAGGTACCTATCATAAGATAAAACTACCTACTAATATATTCATTTTTAAATTTTAGTCATAATACATACAAAGATAAGTGATACATATTTATATACAATGTATATTTACATATTTACAGTTTAATATTATTAGTAATGATATATTCAGAAATTGCCTTATATACATCTGGGTCAGAACATTGAAGAATACAAACAATACTGGTTGGAAACGGAATTTCAAGAACAGCCAAAGCCTCAAGCATTGCAGTTTGGTCATGTTGGGGGCAAGAGAGCATAATGTGATTTAAATCTCCCACATCCTCCCCGCATGCACAGGTAGGAGAATCAACAATATGAAGCTTTGCAAGATGAGCTGGACTGCAAACATGGCCCAGCCGCATTCTTATTATTATTGACGTCACTTTCTTGCGTAACTTCAAACAGTTGAACCATGGTTTATTCATTATATTTGGTTGTATTTGAAAATAGTGCTTTCCCTTACATTGAGCACTGCTGGCCCAATTTCTGTTCCATGATTCCTTGAGAAAAACTTTTGGTAAAGATGTTAAATCATGGGAATAGTTTACAAATGGAAAAATGTCTCCAGATGTAACAGCTTCATTTGCTATGCGATCAGCATTTTCATTACCTCTAATGCCGCAATGACTTGGGATCCAAGCAAACGAAACTGAATAACCTAAGAGAGTACATTGATATAATTTTGATCTGGCTTCAATAATTATAGGGATATGTGATTGAGGTTTAAATGGAAACTTAGCTAAAGCTTGAAGAGCACTTAGGGAGTCCGAGAATATTACAGTTTTAAATAGTTTCATAAGTAGAATATATTCCAATGCTTTTAGAATTCCAAAACATTCGCCAGTGAAAGCAGATGTTTCAGGGGGGAATTTAATTTTTTGCACAATATTATACTGCGGGTGATAAACTCCCACACCAACACAATCAGCAGATGTGTGTTTGGATGCATCACTATAAAGGTGGTGCCATCCATTCCATCTTTCTTGAACTATTGAATTGAAGTGAATATTAGCATTGGGATCATCTCTATCAATACCAATGTTGTAGATAATTACAGGATCCTGTGATAGACATTCATACCTAACATTATAAATGGGAAGTTTGTCAATGCTGTGAGTAGGCGCTTTTAAGTCCATGAATTTATGCCTGCTATTAATAAGACAGGGTGTAGTTTTATGTGACCAATAACTGGAATGTGATGTGATATGTTGAGATAATTGTTGTAACTTGAAAAATATAGGATGTCTAGAGAATCTAAGTGAACGGAAAAGAAATTTATCGGAAAGATACTGGCGCCGTAAATAAAATGGAGGATCAATGCATTCCACTTGGAGTGCATTTATTGGACTAGACTTCATTGCTCCAGTGATGATTCTCAAAGCTTTGGATTGAATAGCATCTAACTTCCTTATTCCAGCAATGCTACATGGTTCTAACAAAAATGAGCCATAATCAATGACACTTCTTATTAGAGCAATGTACACAATTCTCAAAGAAGAGGGATGTGCTCCCCACCAAACACCCGAGAGACATCTTAAAATGTTAAGAAGGCGTTCACATTTTGTTGCGACATAATCACAATGTGGAAGAAATGTAAGTTTAGAATCTAAAACCAAACCTAAAAACTTAACTTGATTTTGAACTGGAATTGGTTGCCCATTACAGAGAATATTAACAGGTGGAGCGGTGCGTTGCCTAGTAAAAACTACCACATTACTTTTAGAAACGGAAAGTTCTAGACCATTATTCTTCATCCAAGTGTTTAGATTGTTTAAAGCTGATGACACATTGGAACTAGAATTATTTATATTGCGATCTGAACAATAGAGAAGGAGATCATCTGCATATTGAAGAATTTTAACTGGGCTTTTAATTGTCAATTCAAGGTCATAAGTGTAAATGTTATAAAGTATCGGACTAAGAACTGAACCTTGTGGTAAGCCTTTCCATAAAAATCTAATTTCATTTGAATTATCCAATTTCACAGATCTACCGTAAAGCATATTAAGTATAAAGTTACAAATAATAGGAGGAACATGTAACAGTTGCAGTTTTTCTTTAAGTATTGGCAAAAGTACACTGTCATATGCGGAATTAATATCTAAGAACAGTGCAACAATGGATTCATTATTTGTAAAAGCTAGTCGAATATCCGTTACAAAGATGCTCAAACTGTCCAAAGTACTTCTACCTCTACGGAAACCATACTGGGAGTCTGCAAGCAAACCACGACTTTCTATAAACCAATCAAGACGATTTTTCACAAGATGTTCCGCGATTTTGGCAATGACTGAAGAAAGTGCAATAGGACGGTATGATGTTACAGATGTTGGTGGTTTATTTGGCTTTAATATTGGTATAACTATTTGAGACTTCCAAGATTGGGGAACGTTACCAGACATGATTATGCCATTAATCATATTAAGGTAATATAAAAGAGTGTTGTCACTTAAATTACACAAAAATGAATATGGAATACCGTCTTCACCAGGCGCAGAGTCACGAAGCTTAGAAAACACTCCTTTAATCTCCGTCAATGTAAAGGGGGAAGAAATATCTGATTGAATCAAAGGAAGTTGTTGGGGAATTGGAATTAGTATTGTATGTGGTGAAGGAGCAACTGAAGGTGGTGCAAGATAGTCTAAATATGAGCTAGCCATAGAAGTTGGAAGTGGAGGTTGGTTAGTATTAGACATACCTGCTTTGAATCTTCTGATGTAAATCCATACAGTAGAAGGGTGTGACCTAGGCGAAATTGAATGACAAAATCTTTTAAATGCCGAAAACTTTTTTTCTCTTAAAAATTTTTTTGTATCTGAAATGATTTTAGTAAGGACATCAAAGTTTTCTTGGCTCATATAGTTATTATAATTTATTTCTGCCTGTTTACGTTTTTGAACTTCTATTGTACATTCATTGTCCCACCAGGGAGGTGAGGGTATCAAATTGGAAGCAGAATTTTTACGGGGGAAAACTTGGTCCGCAGCTGACAAAATAGCTTTTGCAAGTGCTTCAGAACATATATCACTGTTACCTGCAGATATTTCCGGAAGATCTTTAAAGTAACATTCCACACAAGATTTGAATTTATCCCAATCATTTTCCTGGATTCTATATTTAAGACGAGGTTGCCGAATCAGAATCGGATCTGAAGATTTTTCTATGGAAGAGATAATGATAGGAAAGTGGTCACTACCATATGTGGATGGAAGTGTATACCACGTTAACTGAGAGGCTAAATTAGGAGTGCATATAGATAGATCTACAGCACTAATATTTTCATTAGGGCTAGTGCGACGAGTTGGGGAACCAGTGTTTAATAAACATAGGTTATGTATGTCAATTATTTCTAACAAATCTTTACCATGGCTACTGGATATGGAACTACCCCAAGATTGGTGTTGGGAATTAAAATCCCCTAAAATTATATAGGGCCTGGGAAGTGAATGCAACATTGAGTTAAGTTCATCAAATATAGCAGTAGAAGGCTCAGGAATATAAACAGAAACATAACAGGTACCATTGACTAAGGCGGCGACAACAGAATACTCATTACTATGTTGGGGAAGACAAATTTGTGTATAAGAAAGAGAATGTTTAATAAGTATGGCTACACCGCCATACCCATCTTGTCTGTCCTCTCTGAGACATGAGTATCCCCCAATTTTAAATATAAAACTGGGTTTTAACCATGTCTCAGAGAGGACGAAGACATTTGGTTTAAATTTATTTATAAGATATATAAGATCGTTTTTCTTACTGTTTATGCTGCGGCAGTTCCACTGAACTACCTGGACTTGATCCATATTGGACCGATAAATTTGTAATAGCTGCAATTAATGGGGCAACGTTGGACGGTTCAATATTTTGGGACTGAGAAAGTAAATTAATTAAAGCAATAATAATATCAGCAACAGATTGTTTTTCTGTTGCACTAGAAGAAATATTATTTTTCAGTGCACACCCATTGGAGGGTGTTGGTGCATCATACTCTTTGGTTAGCTCATTATGAGCATGTTGGTCATAACCCTTAGAAAATTTAGGAAGTGAGTGGGGTTTCTTAAAAACAGTTTTTTTGTATGATTGTGAGGTGCTAGTATTATTAGTGGGTTGTGAACTGATAGGGATAGAGTACTTTTGTGGTTGTTGCTTAGTAGTAATATCTGCAAAAGATTTTGAAATAGGAGGATATAGTTTACAAGCCTCAAAATAGGATAAACAACTTTCAGCCATTGATAACTTAATCTGTTTCTGACGGACAAATTCTGGACACGATTTACTATTTGCAAAATGTGAGCCTTCACATAAACAGCATGTTGCATTGTCTTCTTCAGTATTGCAAGTACTCCCAGGATGATCTTGGCCGCATTTGAAGCAACGGGGTTTGGACCTGCACTGACTCTTGGTATGACCGAAGCGGCAGCATAGGTAACACTGTATTGTGGGGTAGGTATACAATTCTACTTGTAGTGCATTGTAGCACATAAAAATACGCTTGGGTAAAATCTGACCATCAAAAGTAAGAACCATTGTTTGAGATGGTTTCCATGTTGTCTCACCATTGATTGTAACTTTATAGTTAAGTCGTCGAGCTTTTAAAATCTTTCCACACCCTATGGGAACATTAATGTTTTCAATTACTTCTTCAGGGGTCCACTCACTAGGCACTCCGCGAACTAAACCCATGCGAGTTACAGTAAATGAAGGTATGAAGGCTTTTAGGTTGTGTGAAGAAAGGCTATTGTGTGTAAGGAATGAGTTTGCATTTATATGGTGTGAAAATGAGATGGTGATTCTATTCCGTCCAATACGTTTTAAAGTCCCGTTCATAATGTTTTGAATATTATATTGCTTCAAAAATTTACCAAAAGCTATGGGGTGGAGTACTGTTCCATCATTGGGGGCAGATTGTTCCTTTTGGATGTGTACAACATAAGGGGCACTATCAGAAGGTTCATATAAAGTTCTAGCAACCGGGGTCGGACGTGGAGGGTTGGTATCAGCGGGTACAATTGGTTCCGAATTTAATTTCTCCATAAGAGGCTCATTTTCAGCGCAATGACAATCGGTAGATTTCAATTCAGAATTATGTTTTCTCCTGCGTTTGTTACAATGCTTGCAAACTTTATGTAGGCGACTACGCTTAATGGCTCGTACACTATGCGATCCATCCGTCTCCATACCAGATTCAGATGCAATGGTTACATTACATCCAACGGAGGGAATTGTTCCCCCAGGGTCTGGGGGATCATTCATCGTCGACGAAAATAAGTTTTAAAAGACTTACCAGAAAATTATATACACAAATATACAAAATCTGTACAATAAGTAACTTAACTAACTACAAAGTACTACTTAACTGATCACCAAAACCATAAAATAATAAAATTGAAATTTTCAAATGAAAAAACACAACCGTTCAAAAGAAAGTTTCCCGCGCTTTTCCTAAACAAAAGTTATGTTTAACCCTGTTTACAGGTTTTGTTAAGGTTGAACTGGCCGGTCACTTCTCCATACAAACGCCGTAGGGTGATCACTCCTTTATTTGAGATTTTAAGTCCAGACTTAAGCATAATACCGATTGATATCGTCATTATCTAGGCTTGTATGATGCCAAAATTTTAAAAAGATAATTAAGTTGTAAGTTATGAGCCTCGAAAACTTTATATGAAAATGTTTGGAGGGTCATAAATCTCAAGTTAATTATTATATTAAAATTTCGGCATCATACAAGCCTAGATAATGACGAGATCAATCGGTATTATGCTTTATTTTGGACCTAAATCCTCAAATAAGGGAGTAATTACCCTACGACGTTTGTATGGAGAACGGGCTGGCCAGTTCAACCTTAAAGCATCAGCAGGCATGGAACTAGTTTCACAGTAATCTATAATTATTTCCTTTGCCTCAGCTAACTCTTTAACATAATTGTACTTTATATTTATATGCTTACTTCTCTTATGAGTGACTGGATTGTAAATCTTCTTGCTAGCACTTTGACTATCACTGTAAACAGTTACAGGCTTACTATTAGTACACAACTCATTAAAAATCCCCTTTATAAAAACAATTTCCTTAGCAGCTTCACAGAGAGCAATGAATTCTGCTTCAGCAGTACTTAATGCAACACATTGCTGTTTGCGAGCATGCCACGAGATTACAGCACCAGCAAAAACTAAGCAGTAACCAGAAAATGAATGGCCGTCCGAATTGGTATCCCAATTTGCATCAGCATATTCTCCATACTTCTGCGAATAGCCTCGTGCCACCAATCGAGCTTTATGACGCTGCCCTGTACCATTTGCTCCAACTTTTAGTTTGAAGACCATTTGCATTTAACAACATTTTTGTCCAATGGTCGATTTACAATATCCCAAGTTTCATTTTCGATCAGAGAATTATATTCATCCAGGGGAGCGTGTTTATCAAAAAGAATTAATATGTACTCACTGAATGTATTCATCATGGACTGAACCTCATTCATGTTCATAATATCGTTCCAAGGGATCGCTCTTAGGTCAAAATTAAAAGAATTTATATCAATATTCCTCAGTGCACGAAATTCCACAAATAGCGGTATTAGCTTAGGTTTCCTAATATTGAACTCGCTTAAGATGAAAGCATGGTCGCTCAATTCCCTATTATGTACGACAGTAATCTTTTTACATCTTTGTGGAACATCCGTAATTATATGATCTATAAGGCTCTCTGTGTCGTCCGTTATTGCTGTAGGTTCCTTGACAAGCTGCTCCAAATTTAACTGCGAGCATAATGTCGAGAACTTCCTACATTGTGAATTGTTAAGAGTAAGCTGGTCAACATTAAGATCTGTCAGAAGGCAGGTGTAGTCACAGTTTGCACTAGCACTGAGCGACACACTGAGTGCATCTAAAGCTGTATGTAACTTGACACTTTCAGGCCTATATGTAGTACCTATTGACATACGTGCGTCAGGTAACATAATCTCTAGCCACAATTGTTCCAGCTCGGAGTCTGGATCTTCCCGTATTCTTGCACGTAAACCCTTTCTAATGTAGAGCCCTACTCCTCCCCTTTTTTTTTGGCTCGGCCTCTGTGTTTTAAAGTATATCCCGAGAGAGAGGGTGCAAGTAGCTCTTGTCCTTCTTGAAACCATGTCTCATATAAACCAAGTATATCCGGCTTGTAGGTTTCCATAGTTGCTTCTAGTTCATCCCTACCTGTGTTGAGTGACCTTACATTTAGAAGACCAATTTTAAACGAATGTTTGAAAAGCCTAGCCATTTTTGGAACATTAAATAACAACAAAAACCAGACTCAGATGGCTCTATAAAATGAGCATGATATTTTTTGTGTGTGTATTTTGTAGTGAATGTGTGTGTGATTGGAAGTACCAAAATTACTATATTCTGGTTTACATAATATTCAATTAATATCAAAATATTAGATGTATTTATCTTATAAAAAGAAGACTTATATTTAATAGGGCTAATGGTATACAGGACATATAGTAAACTGGAAAATTTTGCAGAGAAAAAAAACGGGCGATGCCCCGTCCACCCACTGGACTTTCCCACTGGTGGGTGGACGGGGAATTCAAGTTTCCCCCTCCACCCACTGCACTAGAGTTGGAAACAAATCAACTGCTTCATCGATATTACAAATAATGGTTTTGCTATTTGATTACTACTACTCTGAAGAAAGGCCTTAGACGTGACAGCTGTCAAAGTGACAGTTGATGTTGCAGTTTTCAGTTTCGTTTCTTGTTTGGAATTTTTTAAACTAATCTAAAAATTATATTGGTGTGCGGTGTGACAGCTGTCAAAGTGACAGTTTATGTCATATAGACAAGTGTGATTTGTGACAGGTGTCAAAGTGACAGTTGATGTCGTATTTTATGTACTCGATTACTTTTCATTTTCGTGACATCTGTCAACCTTTTATAGATCTCATAGAGATCTTCATTTCAGATGACAGCTGTCAAATTAAGATATGATTTATCTCGGAAACTATTGATCCTAGACTACTAGTATCTTCACAGATATGATAGATCTCATAGAGATCTTCATTTCAGATGACAGCTGTCAAACTAAAATAGTGTTTATCTCGGAAACTATTGATCCTACACTACTACTACTCAAGTAGAAAACCTGTCGCCAAGCACCTAACGGTGTGTTCCGGCAGCAGTCCTTGAGAGCCAGTGAAATAACAGGCAAAATGAGACTTAACAGGTATGTCTCAAGGTGATGGGCGCAGTGTAGTTCGTCACTTGTGATGAAATGCATCTGTTATAGGCAGAGGATACCGCTTAACATCAGGTGGGCCTCACGCTTGTTCCATCACAATAATACTAGTTTCTTCACAGATATGATAGATCTCATAGAGATCTCATAGAGATCTTCATATCAGATGACAGCTGTCAAACTAAAATAGGGTTTATCTCGGAAACTATTGAACCTAGACTACTAGTATCTTCACAGATATGATAGATCTCATAGAGATCTTCATTTCAGATGACAGCCGTCAAACTAAAATAGTGTTTATCTCGGAAACTATTGATCCTACACTACTAGTTTCTTCACAGATATGATAGATCTCATAGAGATCTACATTTCAGATGACAGCTGTCAAACTAAAGTAGTGTTTATCTCGGAAACTATTGATCCTACACTACTAGTTTCTTCACAGATATGATAGATCTCATAGAGATCTACATTTCAGATGACAGCTGTCAAACTAAAATAGTGTTTATCTTGGAAACTATTGATCTTACACTTCTAGTTTCTTCACAGATATGATAGATCTCATAGAGATCTACATTTCAGATGACAGCTGTCAAACTAAAATAGGGTTTATCTCGGAAACCATTGATCCTAGACTACTAGTATCTTCACAGATATGATAGATCTCATAGAGATCTTCATTTCGGATAACAGTTATTATACAAACTTGAAAACACTGTTAAGTAAAATACAAGATCAAATGCCACTTTGACAGTTTTGCATCTTAAATCAATTTATAGGCACCATTATTTTAGAATAATTGTCCACCAGATGGGAAATCAAAATTGATTATGTGACATCAAATTATGTCACACAGATTCCTGCTTTTGGTAGCACAAAGCATGCTTTATATACCCAAAAGAATAAATGTTTTAATGTTCGTGTCAAGATTGTGTTTCAAGATGTGTCTTATGTTTTCTGTTTATACTATCTGTCACGGTAAAACGTAGCCCCGCGGTTTCACTCGCGTAGACAATGATGAAAAATGATGATGAAAAAAGTATCTTGGCTTGTAACAGGATCCATGCAGCCTACCTATACGTATAAATATAACCTAACCATATATTATTTTTGATTTCACAGCTGTCATATAAAATGAAGATCTCTATGAGATCTATCATATCAGTCAAGAAACTAGTAGTCCCTAAGATCAATAGTTTCTGAGATAAACCCTATTTTAATTTGACAGCTGTCATCTGAAATGAAGATCTCTATGAGATCTATCATATCTGTGAAGAAACTAGAAGTGTAGGATCAATAGTTTCCGAGACAAACACTATTTTAGTTTGACAGCTGTCATCTGAAATGAAGATCTCTATGAGATCTATCATATCTGTGAAGATACTAGTAGTCTAGGATCAATAGTTTCCGAGATAAATCATATCTTAATTTGACAGCTGTCATCTGAAATGAAGATCTCTATGAGATCTATAAAAGGTTGACAGATGTCACGAAAATGAAAAGTAATCGAGTACATAAAATACGACATCAACTGTCACTTTGACACCTGTCACAAATCACACTTGTCTATATGACACAAACTGTCACTTTGACAGCTGTCACACCGCACAACAATATAATTTTATAGATTAGTTTAAAAAATTCCAAACAAGAAACTAAACTGAAAACTGCAACATCAACTGTCACTTTGACAGCTGTCACATCTAAGGCCTTTCTTCAGAGTAGTAGTAATCAAATAGCAAAACTATTATTTGTAATATCGATGAAGCAGTTGATTTGTTTCCAACTCTAGTGCAGTGGGTGGAGGGGGAAACTTGAATTCCCCGTCCACCCACCAGTGGGAAAGTCCAGTGGGTGGATGGGGCATCACCCAAAAAAACATTATTTGTTTAACACGAATCAAAAAAATATGTAAACTCGAAATTGATGAGCATGAACTGTTCAAAGAAAATAAAATAATTTCAACTAACTTTATAAAGATGAATAAAGTGTATAGAATATTGATATAAAAAAAGAAAGTCGCACTGAATTCACAACTTAAACAGTCTTTGAAAATCATTCTCATGGCGTACTCGAAACGCCGTTTTTTCCGCAGCTTCTCTTATAAGTATCCGCCCCTGTCTAGTCCAAGCAAACTTCCAGTTATGCTGTTTACATAATGCACGAGCCTTATTGAATAGCAACCGGTTCTCTCTTCTGAGCCGTTCGATGATGAAGATGGGCCACGGTGTCCCCTCCAGTTCGATGTCACCCGTAGGAATGGCACGGCGCGCACGCGCACAGCGAAGTACCTTTTTGTGCACCGCACGCCGAGTGAAGCGTACTATTATAGGGCGCGGCCGCTCCTTCCCATCTTGCCCTACACGTAGCGGTCCCACCCTGCGGCCTTCTACAATATCACGCTCATCAATTTTTACTCCGATTTTGGTCATTATCAATCCAGTAATGTGCATGTTTTCGCTGTACTCGGTTACACCACTAAATTCAACATCGTTTTGCAAGGACAGTTGCTCTTTGTTATAAACTTCTTGTTACAAACTAAATATTTCAGTCTTAAGACTCTGTTTCCTTATTGCTCGCTTCTAAAAATGAAAGCCTAGAGTCATATTTATCCAAACGCTCTTCAAAACTATCTATTCTACTATTACAGCTCTGGTACATTTACTTTAGATTTTTTAGTTCTTCCCGGAAGCACCCGAATTCTGCCCAGAATCTGTTTAAATCCTTCCGGAACGCGCGTATTTCCTCAAGCACCAACTGCTGATCACCGCTTTGTTGGCAATCTTCGAAGCTCTGAGGAGACTCCTGCGCCACTTGTACAGTCGATTCCTTGATGGGCGTATGATGGTTATCTTTACACGGAACATTAGCTAAACAGCACGGGCATAGCCACTGCTTCGGAGTGTGATTAGAGATGTTTACACACGGCTGATGATACAAAGCTTTGCATTTTGAACAGGTAACGCCACCTGTTAGAAACTTTCCGCAAGAGCCACACTTGTTCTGCTTGTTCATATTGCTAATCGAGTATCTCCAAAGTCAACGAGGAATAGCCTTTCTCGCGTTTGTATTGGTTCTATAGTAATTATGTAGATGTCACTAAATTCAGTCAGTAAATTTTATTTTATTATGTATCAATAAATCAAAACCGGAGAAAATAGTTACTAACAATTAACTTTCCTGCGTAGGGTCCTTTAGGATTTGTAATCTTCCGGACACTAGGGCCCAAAGACCACGTGTGACGTCCGTTTGGCGAGTAAATGTATCGGCTGACGCAAAATGTTCACTGCCAGTTGCTTTTGGCACAAAATTTAAATGTTTATCATTACACTTTTACTGCATTAATTATATTACTTTTAGCGCAATACACAACACTTAACAAGTAATAAGGACCTTTTACTATTTTTAATAACACGATAAATACGGAGCAACTGTTCTTATTTCAAGGTGTACCCGCGATAAAAAAAATAACCAAAAAAATATAAATAAAATTTCATTAAAATAATTATATCCAAACATTCTTCATTATTTTCTTTTCTTATTAACCTGACTTAAATAGAAGGGTTTATGTGAGTGTATTATATATTATATATATATATATATATATTTAATACCCGTGCGAAGCCATGTCGGGCTGCAAGTCAATATTTAAAGGGGCGAAAAGAAGATTTATAATTTCTGAATGATCGATAATAATGAAAAATGAAAGATTGAACTGAATTCGCACATTATATCGAATATGAAGGCATAAAATGCCATCAAAAATAGAATCATGCGAAAATAATACGTGAACGAAAATAATGATGAATCTTGGATTTAAGTGGCGAGGTGCAAGGGTGCAGCGTGGTTGTAGTTATAAGGGTGGTGATAGGAACTTTAACAACTTTATATTGTATTGTAAATACAAAGATATAAAAATTTTGTAAATATTCCATTACAAGGATAACAACTGAAACAAGTTTTGTATGTTCCCAAAATTTTGTTTGTTAACGCTACCTCTATCATAAACTACGCCTGACAATCTTAGTGTTCGGCGATTCATTCGGTTCCTGTCTCTGTCTTGCTTGAACGTTCACGCACCTCGCTCTATCCTTTTCATACGTGTGCAATGTCGTTACAGTTGGGAAGTTCCGGAACGAAGTACTCGTGTGCAGAGCCGGCCCGACGAGCCGAGCGGAACCTAGGTTTACTATTGCTATGCTATTGCTATACGTCACTCGTCTTCCCCTTTTGAAACTGTCGTTGACTTAGTAGCGAGCGTGCGGCGCGAGTGAGCGGGACGTCCAGTCCAATGCTATGACGTTTCACGTGGACGCTCCATGTTAGTAGTAAATAAAACAAAAAGTTTTCAGATAATTATCTTTACTTTTTATTATGATAGAAGGATCTCTGACAATAATGTGTGAAACAAAATATCGGCTCAATGCTCGCCACGGCGTTGGTGGCATACCTCTATCCAATGGTCCATATTTTCAATGACAATAAGGCAAAATTAATGTTCAATGTCGTTAATGTGTGTACACTTTTTCTCGCAAAAATTTAAAGGATTTCAATTAGTTTATGATGGCCTTTAGGTTGCCTAAATGCTTTAGTTGTAGTAGCTGTTGTGTTGTATGTTAATGTGTAGACTTTTGTTGATAGCGCCATACCTCCGGTGAAAAAATATGAGTAATTTGTAGTTTTGTAAAAAAAGTATGATTGCCGTATAAAATCAAACCAATAATATAATAAGGAGGAAAAATTAGATTGTTCGTTTGTTTGCATTGAATAGGCTCGGAAACTACCGGACCGATTATGATGAAATTTGGTATGGAAATAGTTTGAGACACGTGGAAGGACATAGGATAGTTTTTATCAAACTGTGCAAAAAGAGGTTAATATACCTAAGCGGGTGGAGCCGCGGCCGGAAAACTAGTTAAATAATAATTTCACGAAAAGATATGTATTTCACGTAGACCGCCGTAGCTATAGTCATCGATTTATATATGTGGAAAAAGAATCATAATATCGTGGTGGTAAATGTACAAATCATACGAATCCGATGTGAACCTTTGAAGTTATAAAGCGTTCATCTTTACACTCGCCTAGTTAAACGAGGCATGAAAGAGATTTAATTTGTCTATGGTTGGTCTCGTATTATTGGCCAATGAGGATACAATACATTGGCCATGTATTATTCGGTCGTACATTATTGACACGGCCTGATAATGCACACCCAATAATTGGAAGCATGTACATGTATTATTGGCTGTACAATATCGGCCGTGCATTATCAGTACGGACCGATTTTGTACGCGACCAATAAAAGCCGACCAAATATTACGAATCCATGTACACGTAATATCAGGCCGTGCATTATTGTCCGTACAATATTGGTCGTACGTTATTGTGGTCGTGTATTATTGGCTCCCTTCAAATCAATGTAATCTTTGGTTCAAACCAAAATAAATTTTAGGGTTGCCGTATCTTAACTTGAAAATTGTTTTATACTGTCGCCATAGAAAAATGGACGTTTCTACCTTTAGTCCGAAACGGAGAACAAAATTATTTAGTATTTTAAAAACAAAAAATTCGCTGTCTGGAATAAAATAATAAAATTAAACATTTGTTTTTGCTAAGTTGTGAATTAAAGTATGATCTATATGAAAACAATTTTATTCATGAAATAAATTACATTTTCTTTTTAGTGAAAAAAATACTAGGTAATACTTATTACTGCAATGAAAAGACGTTTCTGGCTAGATACTACCATTCAACTTAGCAATTCACGAGACGCCATTCTTATTTAGAAGTTTGAGTCATCAGGTAATCGTATCCTAAATATTAAAGACATTTTTATCCATTTACTGCTTTTCAACTTAGTAATACCTAACAAATTTCAGAGATCTTTTAAAATATTTTCTTGAGAAAAGCCTATTTTGGCGTAGGGGAGTCCGGGAGACTTGCCCAGGGTGCCCAGGTGGGAGAGTTGAACCACCTGGCCGAGCGTATGGTGCGTGAGCCCGAAGGGCGAGCGCTTCGTGAGGCCGGAGGCCGAGCCGTGCTGGTAACTTGCGAGGCCGAAGGCCGAGCTCCGACTTGAGAGTATTTTCCACGTCTCCGACTGGTCTACATGGTTAAATTTCGCGCTAACGAAACGTCAAGTCGGTCATTGGTGGCACGCGTGAGACCATTAACAACCACGCCGCCATTTTTTGCAATGGCCTCTTTGTTTGGCTGTCAGGTTCGGAAAGGTGTTTTTGTTATTGGGGAGTTTTTTTTTTCATTTTTGTCGTTTTGAGATTACGGACGTCTTTATAGAGGTATGTATTGTGTATTGTTACTATTATGTTGCCTGATTATTATAGTTTAACGTGCGCTTAGTGTTTTTTCGCTAAGATTGAATGTTTTTTCTATGAATAAAATTTTATGTCAACGTAGTATATGCGGGAGAGTTGCACCATGGTGAGGTCGGGAGACATGCTCAGTGGATCAACTCTCCCTCTATAGTGTTTATATGACAGATTTTGGAGTTTGGTTTGTGTTTTGCTTGTTTTATTACGTTAAATAAAACTTTTTTTACAGGTTAATTGGATGAAAAATGCCGTTTAAATACAAGTCCTCTGAAAACACACGCAAAAGAAAAAAACATACCGCCACTGAGTTAGAAAACGCTATACGTGAGGTAAAAGAGGGTGCATCGATACGAAAAACGTCTATTAAGTATGGAATCGATAGAAATACAATAAGACGTTATAAATTGAATGAAGAAAAACTCAAAAAATTTGAAGAAAAAAATAGTCAGTATAAAGAGTCACAATTATTTACTGTTTCTGAAGAAAAACTCCTTGTTGCATATTTACTATCATGCAGTAAAATGCATTACGGTCTGACTAGAAAGCAAGCGATGCAATTAGCTTTTGATTTCGCCACAGTAAATTCAAAAAAGTTTCCTCATAGCTGGTCAAGTAACCATGCCGCTGGAAAAGACTGGTTTCGTGGTTTTCTTTCCAGAAATCCAGAAGTTAGCTTAAGAACACCTGAAGCGACCAGCTTATCTCGTGCTACAAGTTTTAATAAAAAAAATGTTAACGACTTCTTTACAAATTTAAAGACGGTGCGCGAAAAATACAATTTTGAAGCCCATAATATATACAACTGTGACGAAACTGGTTGTACGACTGTTCAAACATGTCCAAAAGTGATAGCTAGTAAGAAGTCAAAACAAGTGGGACAAGTCACATCAGCAGATAGAGGAACCACCGTAACACTTTGTTTCGCTGTTAATGCTATTGGGAACGTGATACCTCCTTTTTTATATTTCCGAGGGTTAGATATAAAGAATATTTTGTATCGGAAGGACCAGAAGGATCATCTGGAGATGCTTATCCAAGTGGTTGGATGACCACGAAAAGTTTTGTGAAATTTCTTGAACATTTTGCAAAATACTCTCATGCCTCGGAGAACAATCACGTACTCTTGATACTAGATAATCATGAGAGCCATGTAAGCATTGATGCTATTAAGTTTGCGAAAAGTAATGGTATCACGTTGTTAACTCTTCCACCACACTGCAGTAATAAATTACAGCCACTTGATATTGCAGTTTATTCCTCGTTTAAATCCCGATATAACGCGGCCATGAATAATTGGATGTTATCAAATCCAGGAAAAACGATTACGATTTACAATATTCCTGGATTTGTTAAAACAATTATGTCTCAAGCATTTAGTCAAACTAATATATTAAGTGGATTTAAAAAAGCAGGTATCCATCCATTCAATCCTGATATTTTCACAAACGACGATTTTTTGTGTTCTGCCGTTACGGATAGAGAACTCTCTCAAGAACAACCATCAACAAGTGCACCAGTTTCTTTAGAGAGTCAGCTTGTGTTCTCCGCCCAAGTCCAGGAATCATCCCTTCTTGAACAGAATAACACAATAAACCCAACAGATTCTCTTCAAGACTCTGAAAATGATCAGAATATTGGCGATTTTGGTCGTGGTTCTTCTGGCTTAGAACAGCATCAAGAATGTGCCAGCAATCCGTGCACAGTTTCACCATCAAACGAAAATTTGGCTAATAATGTTTTATTGACTCCTGAACTGGGATCTCCGTCTGTTTTAGAATTACAAGTATATGAGAAGTCTCCGCAGCATGTTTCATACTGCTGAAAACATAAACATTATGAAATCAAATGAATCTGTTAAGAACACCAAATTTCGTGCTAGTTCAGAACCATTAGACTCCAACAGATTCCAAGTAGCTACATCACCTTTACCAGCACTTCTCACGAGTAAACGACCATCTTCTGCCCCACCACATGCATATTTACCTAATGAACCATGTAATATGAGCCATGAGTCACCGATTCAAAATAAACAAGCTATTGATTTGCAGGGCTCCTATTTAGCTCCTATAGACCAAGACCATGCTATATTTAATCGGTGCACTAATTCATCACCAATACCATCTTCTTCAAATCTAATTACTCCAGAAATGGTGAGACCATTTCCGAAAGCACCTCCGAGAAAGATGGCGCGAAGAGGCCGTCAGCCTGGCAAGACCAAAATACTGACAATGACGCCCGAGAAGGAAAATAACAGTAAATGTCTGACAGAAACTCTAAACGACAGCGAACAACCAAAAAGGAAGCAACAAGCAACTCAATCCAATATGAAGAATGATGGAATACAAAAACGAAAGGTTAGGAAAAGAGTTCTTGAAGATAGCGACTCTGAATCAGAAAATGAAAATGATGCCCATAAAACTAATAAGAAGGTTTCACAAGACCCAAGAGGAAGGAAAATAATAAAAACCAAACAAAATCCTAAAATAAAACATAACAAAAAAAAGAAAGAAAAGAAAACATTGAAAACTAAACAAGGTTCAAAACAACCAACTCAGAGAAACAAAACTGGAAAAGCGAAAAGGTCTAAAAATATGAATGATGATAGTGAGACAGAGAATGTGAAGATGAAAATGTTTCGTACGCTGATAGTTCCAGTGATTGTGATTTTGCAGAAAATCCTGACGTCAATGATCGTTGGTATTGTTTTGTTTGCGAATCAGAAGAAATGATGACCATGCGTCTATGTCGTTTATGCCGCAGATATGTCCATGAAATATGTGTAGGACTTACAGCTGATATTGACGATTATATTTGTCATGAATGTACCTAAAATTAACATTTTAGACCAGCTGATTTAAAGTAATTATTAATTTAATCTGATTAATGAAACTTACCAAATGGTTAGAATAAGTATTTAATTTAAACCAAATGTTAAGAACCAAGAAGTGATTATGAAGACTGATTGATGATACATAAGAATAAGTATTATAATTTAAAAATAAGATTAAGAAAGTTTGATTAAAGGATGTAATAATTATTTTGACTTGAAATGTTTAAGAAGAAGTTTTGTTACATTTTTTTTTGTTAAATAAACATTAGATAACCGTGTTTATTTAAAATTTTTAGTTTCATTTAGTTTTTTTTCAAATAAATATGTGATTTAAGCTGTTTATTTTTTATTATCCCATATAAAAAAACCATGTTCAACTCTCCCCATACCCCGGGTCAAGTGTCCCCTGGAGTGGGGAGAGTTGACTCATATCCCATTTTTCATTGAAGTATGTATAACATATTTCAGTCTTATAAAAGCCAAAAAGTTATTATGCATAAGTAAACCCAAATAAATAAGCCAATGTTTAATACTATAATTGAATCCCTACGTCTTATTTAAAGAAAATTACGATACTTTAAACAAAAAGTGGTTCAACTCTCCCGGACTCCCCCTATTTTTATCCTATTTTAAGACAAGTGTCAGTATACTTAACAATTCTAAACCATATTTACACTAAAATAACATTTTTAACATAATGATTGTTTTCTTCAAATACAACCACCACAAAGTATGAGATTCAGTCTTGTATATATAAAAAAAAAACATAACTTACATAACAATCTGACTGCTTTTTCAAATTAAAATAAAGTCTTTCTTAAACATTTATCTAAATAAATTAATATTTTATAATGAGTATCAAAGTAGGTATTGAACCTTTCTGAAACGAACACCTTCAGTTTTTTCAATATAAAACAATGAACACTTTCAAAAAACGTTTGTTTCATTCCAATTAGGGATAATTATCACAACTTATTTTAGTTGTCTTAGTTCGCTAAGTAAAACATTGACCTATATATACTAGACACGACATCTCAAACAAAATTAGTCGACCAGTGCAGATATGCCGGCCGGCATACTTGCCCCCACACGCAGCTGGACACTCGTAGAGATTACACGCGCTTTACGTTTGAATATTGTTTATTCAAAAAACACAATTGATAATACACAATTTTCGAACGTAAAGCGCGTGTAATCTCTACGAGTGCCCAGCTGCATGTGTGGGAGAGTATGCCGGCCGGCATATCTGCACTGGTCGACGAATTTCGTTTGAGATGTCGCGTCTAGTATTTATAGGTCAATGAAGTAAAATCAGTCTTTATAAATTTCTGAATATGATTACAAGAACTATCGCATGCCGAGCGAAAATACATGAACAAATTATTGGTGCCCAGATTTTATCGGAATAATTATCCGGCGCGAAATTGGGGGACGCGGGTTCGATTCCTGTCCGGAACTAAAAAAATTGTTCTTCAATAAAATCTTCATGGACTTGAGTAAGATGAGTATTAGCACAATTTTTACACGACTTCACAAATAAAGGACTGTTATGTTTTCCGGGTTTCGTCTTTTGCTTCTTAGTACTAAGCAGAAACGTCTTTTAATTTTATGGTGAATTAAAAATATCACAAATAAATAAGACGGTTCTACCTAAATGCGTTTTTTCAACTTATTGTAAATTATCGATATGCCGTATATCTATATAAGTTTTAATATTACATGCTTACAAAAAGGGAAGCATGATTTTAACAGTTCCGATAAATGTGTTATTTTCTTCTGCGAAAGCACTGAATAATAAATGTTTACTGAAAAATGAAGCAATCATTATGAAAATAAGTTCTATATATATTGAACTTATTTTCATATGTATAAATATGTAATACATTTTATATAAGTAATGTATAATATATGGGTAGTCATAGGTGTTGTCAAAATATTGGGCATCTCATGTCAATACTGGAAGTAAGCGAATAGACATGAGATTCCGCGGTGAGGGAATACGTCAATACCATAACTAATCAAATGCAGCGCAGCTTGTTATAATATTGTCTAAGTTTTGCTAAAATGATTAGTAGTCCAGAGGGCGGAGAGCGCGCGTTCACAGGATCACTTCAGGTCAACCGGTGCCTCCGGTCGAAATTCGAAAACGCGCCATAGTTATATAGTTGATGAACTATCGATAAATCAATAATTATTAATATTTGTCAATTTTTATTAACTAATATATTATGTATTATTATATTTTCCCTAACCTATCCATTTTTTATACAGTATTAATTTATTTAACAACACTTACCTGCCCATGTAATTGCAGAATTGTTAATGAAAATATAGGAATTATATTGGAATTAGAACCTAATTAATACTACTTAAACTTCTTACATAACAAAAAAAAAAAAAAATTATGAATTAATCTTTTTATTAAAAAATATCACTCAATCATTTATTTTTATTAAAAGAAAAAAAATGGTATAAATGGTACTAAAACTACAATTTATAATTTTAATCATCTTCTTCCTCTTCATCGTCGTCTTCCGGTTAATTTCAAACTGGTCTTCATTATCGTCTTCAACGTCTCAAGTTCATTATGTCTCAAGTTCTCCCATGATTTCGGGGTCAAAGGTTCCATCTTCTTTAATGTCGCTCTGATATGGTACAGCATTGAGACAAGCTTGCCCATTACATTGATCACAAGCTAAAGAGCATTGCAAGCCCGCTTTCCTGCATCCGCATCACGAACCACAACCACTCTTGCAGTTGCAGAAAATTGTATTTAGCAAATCTTCTGGAGCAGGTGGTAAAATTGTCATGATAGGCTCCAGAAAATCGTTTCGCATTGACCAACCCCATACCTGGTGTTCCAAATCATGCCCTAACCAAGTTTGAACTTGATAATGTACCTACACGTTTGAAATGTTGATGAGCAGCTTTATTAAGTTTTTTTTTTATTTATTAATCTACCCTGCACAGACTCTAGGGTCCGTGCCTTTTTTTAATTGTGACATTTTTTTTTAATGATTTTTAGAAACAAGAAATAGAAAACATACAACAGGGAACAGTGCAAATGAAAAGTTTTTTTTTTCCGGTAAAGTCATTGCCACTAGCATTCAGAGCAGACCGGTGTTCTCTAGCACGTAGCACGTTGCATGCGTCAACTCGTGAACGGGTGCTGTTCACGAGTTGACGCATGACGCTCTGAGGGAAGATGGCGACCCGACACACAACACCGCCACTAGACAACACCTTTATGTGAGCATGATGACCGCTCTGGATACCCGTGCGTTCAGTTTCTACAACACTCCTTGCACCAGACCGTGTTCGAAAACCAAAATTGAAAAAAAAAAGTCGTTTATTAAGTTTTGTAGACGTTACTTGGGAATATAATTATATTATGATTTAAGTTTTTCCCTTAATTATTTTTTTATTTTAGGAAACGGTTATCAATATTATTGAATATATTATATAGATTTAATGCATGAAGAAAATTATAAAATGTAATATAATAGTTAATACAAATTGACAAATATTTATAATTATTGATATATCGATAGTTCATCAACTATATATGGCGCGTTTTCGACCGGAGGCACCGGTCGACCTGAAGTGATCCTGTGACCGCGCGCTCGCCGCCCTCTATCTCGATAACGGTTCAACGCCTAAATTTTTTTTAAACACAATTTGTTGGTAATTTTGTATTCTACAATATTGATGGTATATACAAATAGCAAAAAACCCATAGGATATGAGATATTTACAAAAAAGCGCAAAAAAACTATTTTTGTGACCTTTGACCTTGAAATTTAATAGTTGCGTATAGCCTACCATATGTAGGTTTTGAGACAACTTTTAGGGCGTCAATATACAGATTTTCTACTTGAGGGTGGTCGCTAGCCAGGCAGGCATTCGCAAAATGCCCTTCCACCATGCGGTGAAGCTCAAGCTCTGGGCGGGATTCGAACCATGGACCTGCTGCGCGGCAGTACATAGCCAATGCCACTGAGCCATCACTGCTTCAATAGCCTTTGACTACTATCTCACCTGATGGTAAGTGATGATGTGGTCGAAGATGTTGTTCAGGCTAACCTAGAAGTACTGGCTCTCAAGGACAGCTGCCGGAACACACCGTTAGGTGCTTGGCGACAGATTTTCTACTTGAGGGTGGTAGCTAGCCAGGCGGGCATTCGCAAAATGCCCGCCATTCTATAACGACTGCCATCCTAAGACAACAACCGAGACCGTCGGCTTAACGTGCCCTCCGAAGCACGGACACGCTCAGTAGTAATGTCACTAGCGGTCACTCATCCAACTCATGACCGCGGGCGACGTTGCTTAACTTTGCTGATCGGTTGAGAACTAGCCAAGATTTCAGTTCTGTCCTGTGGGTGGTACAGCCTTACTCCTTATTCAAGTAAGGGATATATTGGCTGCGGCATCTTTGTTTACACCCTGTTGAGGCTGCGTAGATTGGTCTTGTGCTCTTCGGCACGATCGAGGGTGCGTTTCCAATTTAGACCTACGCCATATGTAAATGAATAGATTCAGGCGTTACTTTGCTGAAATACCGTTTTAATAATAAACAATATTTTAAGAAAAACTTTTAAGCTCACACTTCATAAACGTCACGTAGCCAACCCGAAATAATTTTTAAACGAAAGATTTCTCGATCTTGCGCTCGCAGAGTGTCAAGACCTCTTGAAGATGCTTCGTCAGAAGCGATAGCGTCGAAAATTCTTTCGAGTGCTGGGCAAGGCTTCTTCCTAAGCCTTTATCATCACAGCAGTTGTGCGCTTTGCTTCAGCTTCTACTTCTGTGTGTGGGTGTGTTGACTGGGCCTGCTACCATCTCTTGGCTTGGTACAGTCCCCAGTCATTGGTCCTTGAGATGGGACTTATTTCCTGGTGGCCTATTGTTCATCTGATGCCTTGGAACGTAGCTACGTCGAAGACATCAAGTCTGTAATTTTTAGCTATAGGGACACGCATAGTTTGGCTGATTTGGGCCTATCACATCAAAGTCCAGGTCCACCGCCGCTCTGAAGAGAGTTCGTCCTACCGGTTTTTTAGTGTTAGAGCCCTATATGCTGTGCGCTTGGCGATGACCTCGCATTCCAAAAGCGTGGGAATATCGCTATTAAGAATTTTGCTAATCTGCTACTGAAAGGGTCGGGGAAGGGGTTCTGTATCGGTTGATATGACCACGACTCCATTACGATCAGGTTTGCAAGCGTCGGTAGGACTATTTCTACGTGTACTATGTCCCTCCTTACCAATGTCACGATAGGCTCGATAGATCGATGAGATACTGTCTCTTCTGTATGTAAAGAAGTTTTCAACGCGCAGGTCCCTGTCAGACTGCAGCAATGTCTCGACCAGTAGGATAATGTGAACTTCCTGAGACTTTTGGCATTTTAGTTTTCCCCATTATTCCGCCGGCTTTCCAGTACAGCATGCGGAGGCTTCAATCTATACTGGAACTAATGCAGGAAGAGTAGTCCTTTCCTTGCAGTCTCCTAGAGGTCATCTCCAGCGGCTAATGAGGTGAACAGGTCCGTCAGGTTAATTGATTAGCATTAAGGGGTTACCGGCACTGCTCACCGGTTCGGATGGTTGGTTTTGTGGCATGTTGTTCCCAGCTGGTATTGCATACCCTTAATTCTGAGTTGCTGCTGTTAAGGTTGACGTGGTTTCTACTTACTTCTCCTACTGTTGGATCTGCTCCTTGGCAGAGGAGTTGACGATGCCGAGAGTGCTTGGTGGCGTTCATCCATCGTGGTTAATTAACAGATAGGTACTCAAAAGTAAAAGTACCTACTACATACGTTTAATGTTTTTTTTTTAAATTATCATGAATAAAAACGATATTGAGTAAGATTGGAATAACAGAGTTATCAGAAAAGGGGTATGCTATGCCGAAATGGAGTTAACGAAAAAATCAGATGTTCCATACTTTCACCGCGCGTCAATGATCTCTTATTATGGAACAGCTGGTTATTTTCACTATTTCAGGATTGGGCCATGGTATAAGTTGTTCATATTCCCTTTCTTGATAACCCAGTATATTAGACGTTGGACCCGCTTGGGCCGGGAATTCATCGTATAAATTTAACAGAGCTTTGGTCCATGCGACGAGTGATCAAAATGCTGCAACTATTATAAGCATTGCAATCCAAAGCGGGGTAATACTGCTAGCATGCTGGGCACAGCTGCTAGTATGCAATGGCTTGTAGGTTGCATAAATTGTATCACATATAGTAGCTGTATTAAGTGTTGTATATATGGTTCGTAATATTTTGTTAACAAAACCCAAGTGTTTTTTACGAGGAGTGGATATAGTTTGTTTTTCCTTTATGTCCCGTCCTCGTTGAAATTCGCCAAATCCTGTCTCGAAAATATTATAGGGATGACGCGTCCAACTATAGTTAATATAATATATAGGCCTATAATATATAGATACTATTGCGATAACTTCCCTACTTTCACAAGACAATAAAGCGAATTAGCATTTATCTACGAGCACTGGTACCTTAAAAATAATCATCTTTTCTACGAAGTGCAATATGGCTTTCTCCATGATCGTTCTGCTGGGGATATCTTGGTATACCTAACACTCCATTACGTTGGGATGAAGCCATGGAATTCAAGGGAAACCTAAGCAGTTAGCCTTGACATCACTAGAGCCTTTTGATCGAGGCTGGCATCCGGCAGTTCTGTCGAATTTGTCTTCTTATGGGGTACTCATGGGACTTTGCATCTGGCTCTTCTACTTTCGTCAAGCTTATGAGTTGAGCAGGCCCCAGATACACTATATCTTGGGCCATGCTCAACCCATACCTCATAAGCGTTTTAAATAAAGCGACCAAAGTGGTCGGTAGCACATTGGCAATACCGCTGGTGATGCAAAAGTCCGTAGACGACAGTGACCTCATTTCATCGGGCCATTTCATTAGAGTAATACATTTAATTAATTGATAGCAGGGCTGTGGATTTACTCAGTTTAATGAATAAAATAAACCATAGTCAGAAAGATCATTTATTAATCCCATATTTATACATTTTGTAAGTGTTATTTCGCTATAACGACATCTGCAGTATGAAACTCACATGATCGACTATCCTGGTACTTTCGAGTTAAATAAATGAACTCGAAATTCGATTTAGATTTTTGCCATTTTATAAATGTAGTTTCTTAGAGTAAGATCTGAAGTGTGAAACTCCGATGAACTTATGCTTTCATGGTACTTTGAGAATTTGGAAATTGGTATTTGATGTCATTGTGTCCCTCCTGTGTGACATACATAGGTATACATCTAGAAATCACTTATTAACTAGGTACATAATTATGTATGCATTTTTTTGACTACACAGTGTTACATCAAGACATTTTTATGCGCTTTAAGTTTTTGATAATAGTAGTAACTGGATAATAGGGCACTACACTATGATCCACCTGTTGTCCAGTACTACTACCTAGCCACGTACCTACCTACGTTTCTCGCCGAGAAACATCCCTGCGTGGGCACAATGAATTACAACTAAGCAGGTACACATTTTTACTTACATATACAATGGGAATTGTGCAGAATTTCGGAATAAAAAGGATCCAGTGTCCTACTTCGTAATATGAACACAAATCATGCCGACATTAATTTGAATATTATAGTAGGTACTACTAATATAATATTAGTAGTTTCGGCGTTATGCGCGACCAAGATACATACAAAAATTATAAATAATACAGTTTAGGCTTCAGTATCGATTTAAGATTGCCCATAAAAATGTTTTCATAATACCTGCAATGTACAGAATTGGAACTGTTACAGTGTTTTATCATATTATATATAGACTTATGAAAGTTAAGGTATTTATTTTATGGGCTAATGTTATTTTCACACTAAGTTGCCTGAACTGAATTAAATGGATTATTATTATATATTAATAAAATGCAGATTCAATATGGAAATACATTTAATGGATTTTTAATCAAGCAAGCAAATTAACAAATATGAAACTACACTCATCTAATATTATAACGCAGAGCATATTAATTAATTAAATATTGAAGCACTTACCTATATTTTGTCAACGTGGAATATAAAATATACATCATATAGAACATAGAAAATATGATAAGAAACATGAATACAATAATGAAATAATAATTGGATTATAAGGATAATAATGACTACCTACACGGTTTTGGCTAAAAATGAGTTCAAACCTAAATATATGCTTTTTTAGATTATAAATCAGGAATAAATAGAGCGTCGCTTATCCGGAGTCCGGAAAGGCAAACATTTGGCCCTTGGCGGTTTACTAAGGTGTCTGGATTGTGGTCTGTAAAATAAATGATTTAACTAATTCATTAATGAAAGATTGCATATTAATTAATTAAATATTGAAGCACTTACCTATATTTTGTCAACGTGGAATATAAAATATACATCATATAGAACATAGAAAATATGATAAGAAACATGAATACAATAATGAAATAATAATTGGATTATAAGGATAATAATGACTACCTACACGGTTTTGGCTAAAAATGAGTTCAAACCTAAATATATGCTTTTTTAGATTATAAATCAGGAATAAATAGAGCGTCGCTTATCCGGAGTCCGGAAAGGCAAACATTTGGCCCTTGGCGGTTTACTAAGGTGTCTGGATTGTGGTCTGTAAAATAAATGATTTAACTAATTCATTAATGAAAGATTTATGTAATACTGCACTGCATTACTTTACTGTATGTAGGTACTTAGTTACTTTAATTATCGAAATATACAAACGAGACAGACAAAAGATATACTAGTGAATACCCTCATTTGCGTATGAGAAATCGCGGAGGCGGAGAGACGCGCGATTTAAAATCAATCGCGCGTCCCCTGCGAAGTGAACACCCATGCCGCCCGATCGCCCGTCCGGCCGCGGTCGTAGAGGGCCAGGATAAGCGAGACTCTACTGTAATTAAAACATACTTAGGTGTTTAGAAATCTCTGCCTATATATAAATATGTGATGTATATATTATGTAAACACACAGTGTATCAAAACTAAATTTAAGCAAGGATCAAAAATGACTAATTGTATTTTGTCTCTTTAATTTATTATAATTATTAAAAATTAATTTAAAGACATTACATTTATGTTAAATAAATAAAGCCAAAACCGTGTGCTTATGAATATAGAATGAGGGTTGTTGCTTTATTTCATATTCAGTAGGTACGGTCGACCAAAAAAGTTGTGTATCAGACGCATCGTCCGTAGACGGTGATTGTTCCATAGTTAATAACTAAATAAAACTATTAGCAAGATTTATAAGTATCGGAATCATCAAAAGACCAGAATTAAGACATTCATAGACCAGGCATGGTGAAACTTTTATACTATTGTAATGAAATTAGTAATACATTAAATTCAATAAATATAATCTATACTAATATTATAAAGACGAAATATTTGTATGTAACGAATAAACATAAAAAACTACTGGACCCATTTGAAAAATATTTTACCATTAGTATCCTACATTATCACTGATGGATGAACATAGGCTATAGAATGTTATCAAAAAATTATTTATTATTAAATTTTTTGTTAAATACCCGTGCGAAGCCAGGGCGAGCCGCTAGTTTAATATATAGCTTGACATACTTCGTACACTTAGTAATTTTATTCAAACAAAACTCTCAAAAGACATAAATAATATTCCAGGTTATTCCATTTTACATAAACTTAAAAGAAAATTAAAATTTTCTTTTTTTTCTAGTCCCCCTTTAACTTTTATGTTGATACATTATATTAACATTACATGTAGATAAATATATTAATTAGCATTTTTATTTACTTCAGAACTGGCCGCCCTCTAACGGAAAGACAGAAAACTTCATTTAGTCATAAAAATCACATCGCTTAATGATTTTTACGTTACTTAGAACTCATCAAATAACTTGCTGCATTTATTTTAAGGAATAATAGAAATTAAATATTTGCACTAACTTTACACATTAAAACCTTTATATTGTAAAAATAGTGTACATCAAGTTTGAATCCGCCAAATTTCTCCAAGGACGAGTCGCACGGATAGAGTGGGAAACAAACGAAGAAATCATTAAATTAATACTTTAGAACAATACTTTAAACTTATATTTTGTGGATAGATAGGCTTAACAGGAATATTGGGCAGAATTGTCACTAGACATATTTTTAAGTATTTTTTTATTATTCATATTAATTTAATGTTTTTTTTTAAATATTTGTTATTATTATATATGAAATACCGCAGGGTAACGCCTGAATGTAAGTATTCATTATATTAAGTAAAATTCAACGCTACTTTAAGAGATGATAGTTGGTCCCCAGGCTGATAAAACAATTATTTGTCCATCACTTCTTTCAATGCAAACTATGAATTCGCACTTTTAATTAATTACCGATTTAGCGATTAGTGGTTAAGCGAATACATGCCAACAAAAGTAATAATCGGATGGGTATTTAAGCGAGTACATGCGACAATAGTAATTATCGAATGGGTATTTACGAGAAAACATGCGAACAAAAGTAATAATTGGATGGCTATTTAAGCGAGTACATGCGACAATAGTAATTATCGAATGGGTATTTACGAGAAAACATAGCAACAAAAGTAATAATCGGATGGGTATTTAAGCGAGTACATGTAACAATTATTAGATGGGTATTTGAGCGAATACATACAACAATTTTAATTAACGGGTGGGTATATAATCGAATTTAGTCTTTGTTATGCTATATATAACTTTAGTATGACTTTAAACATTAGGGTGGTAAACCAATTTATTGGCCGACCGAACTAGGCATACTACTCAATTTGACAACCACAACAATGTATCAATAACAGCAAAGAATATTATAACAATATTTTGTGAAACTTTCATAGATTTTTGCCGACGTGGGAGCTCTTTATCATATCTTTAAAAGTCATAGGAAATATTAAACCTGTCCCTCATGTTGATACCAATATTCGATTTATGACTTGTACTGTCTTCATTTTCCTTCGACATTTCGGAGATTGTAGACAAATTTGGTACTGCGCAAGCAATAGGAAAGATCTGTTTGAGATTTGAACCATAGCTGCTTAACTTTGTTTCGGGCTGTGAGCTTGTTTCTTCATCTAGGAGGTACCATTTCGTAGGTTGGGTGGGACGCTCATCAGATAAGTCCTCAGTTATGAAACTACATGCTTCGGGAGATTTGGGACTGAGGTAAACTGTTTCTGGGGTTGCGAATATCTCATCAGATAAGTATTCACCTAAAAAAATAATAAAGCTCTGCAGTTTACCGACGGTTTTTAAATTATTCTACAATTTGGTTATTATTAAACTTTTACAGTGGACACAATTTTTTTTCGTAAAAAACTACTTACAATTTCAAACAGACGACAAATAATACTTACTTTGATATACATAAGTTATCAAACAAATATAATTTTTATAATTAACATTAAAGTTAATGATAAATTATTTTAAAATTATAAGTATCCCTTTACTAGCCTGTAAATATCGTATATAAGTATTTATTTTATGTCTTACCAGAAGCTGGTTTATCAGTGACATCTTCTAGAAGTCTTAGCAAACTCTCGCTGTCAACTGAACTTCGGGTACTGTTTAACGAAATTACGGACTTGGAATTATCAATGAATTCCACACTTCCATCTCCTATGCACTCGTTTGCTAGAATACAAGTTTCCGAATGGTTGTGTATTAGATCTACACTGTCTTCGCTCTCCTTTGTAAGAATCCCAAATATATTATCAGTATCATTTATACCGCTGTCGGTGAAAATCGATACTGTACTAGTGTTCTCAGCAGTGCTCTCCCTAACTTTTTGTTTTGATTCCCTTTTGTTTTTCGGTCTCTGTATTTTTACTTTAATCACATCTTTCTTCTTTTTAGTTTTAACTTGACCAGTTTTGGGTGTCATTGTTTGTCGTTTAGCGTTTTCGTCTACTGAGAAGAATGTTATAACCGGCGGGCAGGATTGTCTACCTGCATATGAACAGGATTCCATATGCTCTTCTTCAATTACTGCATCTTTCGGGGGTATAGCTGTATGAGTAACTTTCTTTTTGCGAGGTGTAGAACTTCTCTTCGCTTTAGTTTTCTTTGTTACTTTAACTGCAGATTCATCCACATCCATCTTATTATCATTATGTTTGTTTGCTCTAGCTTTCTTCGCGGTGGTTAATTTGGTTTGGTCTACTTCAACATCGTTTTCTCTACATTTTTTATTACTTTCTAGTAACAAATTGCGCAAACGTTGGTCCAGAGATTCTGATAACGTTAAATTTTCAAGCCTTACCGAACATGGTTTATTTATCTTTGCGTCATTAAAGGGCGGAGTAGGTATTGATACATTTATTGTTGGGGTTACTTTATTTTGACTCTTTTGTCGGTCACATTGTTGATTCATAAGAGGTATGGACACATCTAAGTTTGAAATCAGGTATTCGCTTAGCTCCATTTCATTGCAGCTATTATTCGATTGTATATTATTTATACTTGGACAATTGGCACTTTTGATAATCTCTCTACTAATAGACAATTTTTCTACAACGGATAATTCTGGTGAGAGCGGAAGCGAAGTACCGCTTGAACTAGCGACCTCAAGATTAATATTTGAATTATTATTACTCGAGTTCTTGGACAAGGAATTGAAATGTCTAATATTTGTGTCGAATTGCTGTGTACCAGGTTCAATTTCGTCAATGGGTGCTAATTTTTTTAAAGAGTGCATTTTTTTCGGTATTAACAGTTGAAATGACTCTGTTCTGTATATGTCAGAGTTGAGAGTGGATTGTGACTTTCTCATTGGTTTAAAATATGAAGAGTTGTTTGAGTCCGAGGACAACTCATGTAGAACGATAGGGTAGGATTTTCTACGAGTCTGTCTACGCCTGTTTTTGTGCTTCCTTTGAATATGAAGGCTTGGTTTTCTTTTTCTATTTCTTAAACAAATTCTATTGGAACTAGCTTCAGAATCTTGGTATCCTTGGGTGCTATCTATAGCATTCCCAGGTATATAATCGTGAATAGTTATTATATCTAGTCCTTGCAATCTAAAAAAGAAATTAGCAATTACAAGCAGTGCATAAAAGCGTAAATAAAATTAAATGTCATGCTAAACGAGCAATACAAGGCCAAAATATTCATAAAAAATAACGAAGAAGCCAATAATTAATGGAAGCAGGTAACGAATGTCTTTGATGCTAACTTACCGAAAGTACATGATCTTTAACTAAATACTATATTCAAATAACTTAAAAATAAAATGGCTTTTAAATAATACACAGTAATATATAAAGACATATTTATTCTCAGTAAAATTCACCTGCTCCCATAATCATATTTACATAAAATTTTATTTTACTTATACTTAGAGAACAAGTGAACAAAATTTACCAATCTTCATGCAGATCTAATGTGAATACTATAACTATAGAATAGATTTTATACACAGTACTTTATCTTTATAAATAGCTAAAGAAGTACATTTTTTTTTTATCCATATGCATGTTCTGATTAGATCTGACCTAAAAATAATGTATATTCATATATACCTACTAATATTAATATTAAAGAAAAAAAGTTTAGTATTTTTATATGTAAAAATTTTTTGACCATTAGGATCCTACACTATACCTGATGAACATGCCTATAGAAAATTTTCAAAAACTTAGGGTTAATCCGTAGGAAAACTTCGATAATGTAACGCAACATGTGAACAAAATCGTTATATCTCGACGTTGCGGACAATAGAGCAAAGTTATGTATACAATTTTATAGAGGACATCAATATATACAAAAAAAATCTGCAATACCATATGTCTAAATATTATAGTCACAATAACTACTTTTTAACTATTTATATTTTTCTTAAATACCCATGCAAAGCGGTGGCGCTAGTATTAATTATTAAAATAAGAACAGTGCAGAACTAAACAATAACCTTCTTGCACATTTTAATTTAATAAAATGTTTAGAAAGGCTTTAATAATTTTATAAATGGTTGGTAATATATATTCTCAGGTATCGGTAATAAAAAATATAATTTATAAAATCAACTGCGCTCAATAAGAAACCTACGATAATTATGCATTAAAAATTTGATATCTTGATAATTATATTCTATAACATTGCTAATATTGAGCATATAATAGAATAAACACCAGTGAACACAGTTAAAAAAAATATTACCTATATATTTTTTTTAAATATCCATGCAAAGCTGTGGCGCTAGTATTAATTCAAATAAAATAAGAACTGTGCAGAACTAAACAAGAACCTTCTTGCACATTTCAATTTAATAAAATGTTAGAAAGGCTTTAATAATTTTATAAATGATTGGTAATATATATTCTCAGGTACCGATAATAAAAAAATATAATTTAAAAAATCAACTGCGCTCAATAAGAAACCTACCATAATTGTGCATTAAAAAATTGATTTCTTGATAATTAAATTCTATAATATTGCTAATATTGAGCATATAATGGAATAAACGCCAGTGAACATAGTTTAAAAAAAATATTACCAGTTTGAATACATGTTTTCATGTTTCTAACTATGTACAAAATTAAAAGACTACCTTTTAACATTATTTCCGTTTGACACTTTTTTGTCATCTTTCGCCGTTGGAGGGAACATAAACCGGGCGTCTTCGTCGAATCCTAGAAGTAATGTTGCCTCCTTGCTTGTAGACTCTTTTGCCTGTATTTTGGGGTCGCTGACTGATGATGGCGTATCTGTAAGATATTTGACTGTTCATAAATAGCGTTTCAAGCGTTCTATTTGTTTTACTCTGTGGTAGGGTTCTTTAGGAAGAGCCCACCCTATGGAGTATCTTGGTGGTAATGCAAGTGAAAGTAAATGATTAGCGACGCCATTTTAAATTATTTTCTTTTAACCAGGTTACATAACATGGCCATTGACATATAGATATCATAGATCCATGAATATGACAAAAAAATATCTATATGGCGTTATCGACGGCATGTGTCAATAACGTCATAAAGATAATTTTTCAATACGACCGTTTTGTACATTTGTAGTTGGTGCAGAGGACCTTGATTCTTAGGTCTTGCCAGGACCCCACGTCTGTGACGAATAATTAAAAAATAATTGTCTTCTATTGTTGTATTTGTTTGTTAACTAAATAAGTACATAATGGCCTTCGCAACATTTAAACAATTCTGCCGAATCCGCATTTTTGTTTCTATCTTGATTATCACATGATTGACACATGACGACCATTTTTGTCTATCTAGTTCAACTACATACTCCTTGTAACGAAATAGTTTTAACTTCATTACTTTTATAACTTTTGTAATAACCTGCCACGAAGCCCTTCACTTGAGATCAAACAAGTTCAAATGGGTTGAGCTCATACAGTGATACAGCGACAAACGTATGACGCGACGATTTGTTAACTTAGCCATCTCATCTACAACAAATTTTTCAGAACGATCTTTGCTTTACTTAACCAGGTCCAAAAGTTGCAACTTTAGTATTGATTCGTTACAAGCAATATTATTCGACGCGCAGGCAGTCGCTGACTCAACTGAATGTCCTACATGTAACTACAGCGTTTGTGTGGAACGGAGTTAAAGTTGAATACGTGGACCAATGTCAACGCAGTCAACATTTTCGGTACTCGTTTGTTAAACAAAAACAGACAGTGTGATACGTAAAGCTACCGTGGTGAAGTGAGTCATAGTTTATCTCTTCACTCTTATTAGTTAATCGTCTAAGGGGACAGAGTAACATCTCGTGCCAAACTCAATTAAACTGCGAATAAGACTAATGTCGCTTAGCAGGCGTCAATATAGTTATTACATTGAAAGTATCTAAGTACGTTTTTTAGTACCTCAACTAAAAGAATTTAAAACACATAAGACATCGTTAACTCCTTAGAAGCGGTAGGCAGAAATATCTAAACAGCCACGTTTCGCCAGGCATGTTTTGATCCCATGTAATAGGGAGTGAGATGTTGCCATCTACCGGGCAAAGATCCCCAGACCGTTAGTGGAAATGTTTTTGTCATTAACCGGAGATCGAACACAGGCAGGTCAAACGAAAAACACAAAATATTACATACCTTGTTTTCCACGCGTCCGGATTTGTCTTACGGTAGACCTTTTAGATCCTGCAGATTGTTCAGTACTACCTTCACTGGCATTATTTTCGCTAAGTTTGGAACTACGCGACCTATCCCTTAGTCTTGGTCGTTTCTGGTCTACAGGAGTTAACTCTCTTTGGTGGGAACTACGCAAACTCCGTATTGGTCGTTTCTCATCTATGGGTTCGTTTTGAACTGCATCCGGCATTGCTGTTACATTTGTGTTTATGTCTGTTGTTTTTTCTTTGAATGTTCTCTTACGGGTTTTGCTTGTCTGAGTGGTTGGTTTCTCTTCTACGATTGATTTCAAATCTAGTGGTGGATTTTCCAAGTCAATTTGTTTCTTGGATTTGCGTTCTCCTTTTGAAGGGTTTGTTGTTTCTGGTTTTGAATCTGTTGATGATGATTTGGATACCTTGGCTCTTTTTGCTGGGGTTGAGGTTGTAGAAGTTGAACGTTTTTGTCTAACCTTCCTGAGAATGGAAAAACATGAAGATGATCATCTGTAACGCTAAAAATACTTGGTCATAGTATTCGATCCCCAACATGAGTGAGAGTTTTGAGATTAATAATATTTAAAAATGAAGAATGAGATGTTACTGTTGTTTCGGGAATGTAGAACGAAATTTCGTATTCTTTTAGAAACAAATCAACGTCATAGTAGAAAGAGTGGGGAAGTAGGCCATCTCCGGCCCAATTCGCGTTATAATTACCTACCACACTTGCCTGTCTCAGGGTTGTTACTTATTTATAATGTATGTACTCGTACATGCTAAATTTTTAATTAAGTACCTAGAAATAGGCAAGGGCCGGGAAGTTGTATTTTTTACTTGTGTTGTCTGGGTTCAGGGTTAGTGAGGTCGGCTTTACCTAAACGATGATAAAACCTTTCACGATGAAATAAATACCGACTGGCGATACCTATGTGGTTGCGGAGCCAGAGACGAGCGACCCGGGGTATACCTAGTACAACAAAAAAATAAGTATGCATCACTCATCATCAAGTATAAATGATAGGTATGCTAGAATAAGTGACTTACTTACCTTTCCTGTTCAGTAGGTAATCTGAACAGAGACAACTCTGGAATCTATGAATTATTTAGACAGCCGAACACACAGCAATAAGTTCTCCTGCGGTTATCAAACATTTTTAATTTATTTAGCGGTGCCGAATACCCGTGACGCAAGAACTTTGTTCGGTGTTAGCCCCGGCTAGCGCACTGAGAAACTGAGAACGAGATTGTGTTTCAGTGTGCGTGCGGGACGCATAGATACTATGGCGCACACAAATAAGCCGCGCGCGGTGCGTTCGTATGAAGATAACTTACTTCCCCACTCTTTCTACTATGTCAACGTCGTGTATAATTACTATAGACAACTATATTATACACTTAATTCTGCCGCGAACTTGTGATTCGCCGCATGTTGGCAGGGCATTTTGCAAATGGTAGCCTGAATAGCTGCCACCCTCAATAAGAAGTTCCAAGCACCTGGTGTGTTCCGTCAGCTGTCCTGAAACTCCTGAAATGCGAGTTCCCATCCTACGTTTAGCCTGTTATAACAACTTTATGCCACATCATCACTAAACATCAAGTGAGATAGTGGTAAAACGCTAACTTATCTTGTCAGTATAAAGAAAAATAGTTTTATACCTTTTAGTAACATTTTCCGGTTCTTCTGGGTCAGCTTGTGCTTCTTTTTCTAGCTCTTCAATTTCTTTAAATATCTCAGTCTCTAGTTTGTTGACTTTTTCATGGATTTCTGTAATATAATAAATAATAAGATAGTTTATTTTAGCGGAGCCTTCACTACTGAATAATTTACTCTGGTTTAAACGGATATTTCACAATATCTGAGAGGAGTTCAAGGAGTTCTAAGAATTTTCGGTATTGGAACTTTTTTATTTGTAACGAGGGTAGTTTTGTCTGTGGTTCTTTTATGACATTATCCAAGGTGACAATTCGAAAAGGGTGTCAGTTTACCATCATTAGTTTATTTCACAATTTCGCTTAGGGTGCAATAAAGTATCTGACGCGAACATGTTGATCAAAATCGAGCACCAGCCTGTTATTAAATTCCTGTCAAAGCAAGGAAAAGCTAAAAAAAAACATTCACGAAGGGATGGTGGTCGTTTGCAATGATTCCGTTTCTTCGTTGTCTACCATTCAAAAGTGGTCATGTTAAATTTAAAGGGGCAGAGAGAGCATTGCAGATGATCCTGGATCAGATGATCTTCTTTCTGCCACCTCAGAAGAACATGAGAAGGTCGGGAATCTTGTACTCGTAGATGCTCGAATAAAAATAAAATTCGCTAGCAAAGATGACCAAGCTATCCATGGGTACCATACATTAAATACTTCACGACTTTTTGAACCTCTCAAAAGGCAGTGCAAGATGAGTGCCACGCATGCTCACGTGGTGTGAGAAACAATTCGAAGTAACCGCGAATTGAATGTTGCAAGGAGTTTTTGGAGCTTAGTGAACAACATCTTACCAATATTTTCGATCGCACCGTTACCGTTACGTTATTAAAACTGCGAATAATATATATTTATGGAATCGTTTTTAAATCCCTTCATTTTGATACCCCACCCGACGGGAATGTAAGACAAAAAAAAATATTTCCTCACATAATGGCGTCTAAAAAAAGTTTGTGTTTTTTTTATGTATCCACTGTCACTTGTACTATGTTGTAATGGTATCTCATACATTCAAATCGGTCAAGCTGTTTAGAAGTTATGGTGGAATAAAGAAACTCACAAACATTGTGAAGCAGTGATGGTTCAGTGGTATTGGCTATGGACTGCCACGCAGCAGGTCCATGGTTCGAATCCCGCTGCGGGCTTGAGATTCACCGCATGGTGGGAGGGCATTTTGCGAATGCCCGCCTGGCTAGCGACCACCCTCAAGTAGTAAATCTGTCGCCAAGCACCTAACAGTGTGTTCCGGCAGCAGTCCTTGATAGCCAGTAAAATTACAGGCACATGAGACCTAACAACTGTACGTCTCAGTGTGACGGGCACAGTGCAATTCGTCGTTGACGAAATGCGTCTGTTATAGGCAGAGGTTAGTCCACTTAACATCAGGCGGGCATCGGGCTTGTTCAGTCACAATAACATAAAAACATACATAAATACATGAACCCTGAAAACATGACAGTCGTGTAAAAAGGACACACAACCATTGCATTATAAGGTAGGATTTGTTGGAGGTAGGGGTAGGTTGGATGTTACTTTGGATCGGTCTAAGGCGCCGTCCTTATGTAATGCCAATATGCGATGTGTTAACGGAAGTCGTGCGTTGTCTAAATTGAGTGTTCTAATTAAAGGCTGCGTCGATCACTCCAACTTAGGTTCACGCGATCATAGGTGCGCACTCGTCGCAAAAATTGAAACTATATATTTCCATTAGTAATTTTGTAATCGTGCCAAGATATGCTTGTATGTATAACTGTTTATAAAACACTAATATCAATTCAATTAATTTGCTACGACAAGGATAAATAATGGTACGACAGGATATAAATATGGTATTACATTGTGAACTCACTCTTACAAATCTCCATGTTCCACATGTACAATAGGCTACCTATTATAGTTCAAAAGATAAAACCTTTTAACACTCGATCGGATGGACAGCGGAGGCATAATAATAGGGTATATTTTATTACTAGGGCACTCTAAGAATATGAATTAAAAATAAAATTGTACCAGTGATGAAGGACAAGAAACCTGATTTTGGTCAACATTTACGCGTCAGAAATTTTGTTGCACTCGTTCAGCGACTGTGAAAAAATCTAATGATGGTAAACTGACGATTTTTGAAGCAATGATGGCCGATCGGTCATAGCTATGGACTGCCGCGCCGCAGGTCCCTGGTTCGATCTCCAGCCGACTTGAGCTTCACCGCATGGTGGAAGAGCATTTTGCGATTGCCCGCCTTGCTAGCTACCATCTTCAAGTAGAAAATCTGTCGCCAAGCTCCTAACGGTGTGTTCCGGCAGCAGTCCTTGAGAGCCATGAAATTACAGGCAAATGAGACTTAACAACGGGCGCAGTGCAATTCGTCACTTTTGATGAAATACATCTGTCGTAGGCAGAGGTTAGTCCGCTTAACATCAACTGGGCCTCGAGCTTGTTTCGACACAATAGAAAATAAATGTCCCTTTGAATAATGTCATAAAGAGAACCCAAAAACAAAAACTACCCTTATAACAAACAAAAAAAACCGATACAAGGAATACTTTGAACTCCCCTCGAAGTTTACAAAAATATTTTACCTGGATCTACTGCATTTGAAGCAATCTGTGGCGTTGATATTCCACTACTGACTTCCATGGGTTCCTGAGCTTTAGCCGGTTGGCGAACCTCAGAGGTTCTAATGGGCATCCCTTTTGCATCTTCACTGATCGAATCTGTTTCGTGTCTAAGTATTTTAACCATCTGCGGCATTGCATTGCTTATTTGGGTCCAGCCCCCTTCTAAACAGTACTCCTGTAAAAACAAATTTTCTACATTACTTACTGATGAGAATACAGATAAATTCTATCTGATGTGATATCTATAATTATGACCCTATCATTGAGGTAATAATTGCGTACGTCGTGAAGATGGGGATAATTTTTGATTTATTTGTTCGAAAATAGTTAAAGGTATTTTTTTTAAATATGTTTATAATTATTGTAAAAATTGGTTAATGAAGTATATAATAGAAATAATAATAATAAATCTTTATTGCCACAAAAGAAAATTACAATATTGACAGTGTATAACCGTAATTAACACAAACATTTTATAGGCCAAATATTTATAATAATTGTGTGATGAACCTCAGATGCCTAAGCTAGATTTGAGAAAGCCTGTAATATAGGCATCTGCGTTTTCCCTAATTACATAATTTATATACATTAAATATAATTTAATGAAACTTTTGACAAGTTTTTCAAATAAATCTCATCTTTTGGAAAACAAATATAACCTTCTCTAGTCTATTTTTATATTTTTTGTAACAAAGCAACGTTTTTATTTAATTTTTCTTTATACCCATATCCAACAGATATATTGCCTGTAATTAATTCCATCAGCACATTTGTTATAAATTGGTCATTTTCAATTACTGACTTTGGTCTGGTTCGAACGTAATTTGGTTTTGGATAGTTTTACCAACATGTTCAGAATATCATCAAATTTGTATTAGAATTATGTCAAAAAAACAACATTTTCCGTATTACCATTAGCGTAATAGTATTACGGCAAATAAAATTTGCCGTGGTACCATCAAAGGAACCAGCTAATGGTACCGGTAAATGAATGAAAATGACAAACGAAAACAAAACCAGAAACAGAAAAACGAGTTTTTCCTTCTAGACTAGGTACATGTAAATACTTTTGATCAATCTACCTATAAATTGATTTAGAATAGTTTGTGCTCAAAATTTCTTTAATACCGATATTTAGGCTGGTAAGACGCGATATACGGCGCGCAAATACCTCTTCTATCGAGCAAGCCATCGAGCGTAACAAAGGCTCTAAGGTATTTGCTAAGCCTCTTGCCTCCCGTTGTCACCTGACGAAACTTAGAATATCACAGGGCACCACGGTCACCTCCAAACCAGAAATACTAGCTGAAGTCGAAAGCTTCTACGGGGACTTGTACTCCCAAAAAACTAACCCACCTCAAGCACAAATCGAGGGCGATCCACGGGCCAGGCCCACGCGCCATCTGACAGATGAACTTCCCGATGTCGACATGGGCGAGATTAGAATAGCTCTCGGACAGCTTCACAATAACAAAGCTCCGGGGGATGACGGGATAACCACAGAGCTACTCCAGGCAGGCGGAACAAGACTTGTAAAACTCTTCAATTCCGTCATCCACACTAGCACGACACCGGAGGCATGGAACGGGAGCGTGGTGGTACTGTTTTTTAAGAAGGGTGATAATACTCTTCTTAAAAACTACCGCCCCATTTCTCTCCTGAGCCATGTATACTTATAAGTTGTTTTCGAGAGTTATCTCGAATCGTCTCGCCCAAAAATTCGATGACTTTCAACCACCAGAGCAGGCCGGGTTTCGAAAAGGCTACAGCACCGTAGACCACATACTTACCCTCAAGCAAATAATTGAGAAGAGAGAGGAGTACAACCAGCCTCTGTGCCTAGCGTATGTGGACTAAGAGAAAGCCTTCGACACTGTCGAGACCTGGGCTGTGCTGGAATCCATGCAGAGGTGCCTCGTCGACTGCCGATATGTCGAAGTGTTGAGATGTCTGTATGAGGCCGCAACAATGACCGTCCAAGTACAAGAACAGAGCACAAAACCAATCCAACTGCGTCGGGGGGTAAGACAGGGAGACGTAATCTCTCCGAAACTGTTTACCAACGCGTTGGTGGACGTTTTCATAACGCTTAATTGGCAAGGACGGGGCATTAACATCAACGGTCAGTACATCTCACACTTGCGGTTTGCGGATGACGTTGTCATCATGGCAGAATCTCTGCATGAGCTGGAAAGGATGCGGAACAGCCTGAGCGATTCTTCAAGACGGGTGGGTCCCGGGATGAACTTGGATAAAACCAAAGTCATGTACAATGACCTTGTTTCCCCGAGACCTGTAGTCGTTAATGGTGCTGCTCTCGAGGTTGTGCAAGAGTACATTTATCTTGGCCAAGCAATGCAACTGGGGCGGCACAACTTCGAGACGGAGGCGAACAGAAGGATACGCTTGGGCTGGGCGGCATTCGGGAAACTTCCCGATTTGATTGCGATTTTGACTATTGCGAACTTGACGATTTGAAGATTTCACGCAACTGCGTGAAATCTTCAAATCGTCGATCCCACAATCCCTTAAGACCAGGGTGTTCAACCAGTGCGTCCTACCAGTAATGACCTACGGAGCCGAAACGTGGACACTCACCGTGGGGCTGGTCCACAAGTTCAAGGTCGCTCAGCGAGCGATGGAGAGAGCAATGCTCGGAGTTTTTCTGAGGGATAGAATTCGGAATGAAGTCATCCGCCAGAGAACTAAAGTCACCGACATTGCTCGCAGAATCAGTACGCTGAAGTGGAAGTGGGCTGGTCATGTCTGCAGACGAACAGATGGTCGGTGGAGCAGACATGTGTTAGAGTGGAGACCACGTTTAGGCAAACGTAGCGTAGGACGTCCTGCCGCACGGCCGACGATTTGAAGAAGGTGGCGGGCGGTGGATGGATGCGGGCTGCCCAGGACCGGGATGGTTGGCGCTCTTTGGGGGAGGCTTACGTTCAGCAGTGGACGGCAAAATTTCATCAAAATCGGTCAAGCCGTTTCGGAGGAGTATGGCAACGAAAACTGTGACACGAGAATTTTATATATTAGATACCGCCAAAGTCGACGGTATAAATTTTTATTCTTGGATAAGATTTTACCTTTGTTACAGATGTCAGCCTGATGTCAAATTTCCACAAAAGGCAATGTCATATTTAGAATACTGCAACATTGGACCTTTTTTTGTAACTAAGTTTACGATATTTTTTAGGTTACAGTGATTAAAATTTAACCTCATATTAGTTATTCACGAGTTTGGTGAAATTGAGCCTTTGTACATTTTTGTTTATAGAGTTAGCGTTCATTAAAATTTAAAGTTATTACATTAATTGAATGTTTTTAATTTTCCGACAATAGTTAGGATTTTAGAGCATTAATTCAATTCCTATCTCTAATGTCATGGCCGAAACACCGGGACCACAGGTTTTAGGAACTTTTGAAAACAAGCACCTGGTCAAACGTAAACAAACAAGGTGAAACTAATGACTAACAACGTTTATTATTATTTTAATTAGAACGTTAATAATGTTATTAGATATTGATAATTTTAATTATTGGAAGAATGGATTATTATTTTTACTATTTTATTGGTTATAGATATAGTAGCCATCTCTAGCGTGTCAAAATGTTATTCAAATATAACTTACCAAACCATTCTTTGCAGCTATTTTGAGAACCATTTTTTCATTTTTAGTTTCAGTATTTTTCTCTACTTCTCTTTGTATAGATGGTTCTTTACCTGAAACATGACAATATAGTAAGCTGTTTTCGTATACTAATTTACAAACAACACCTGACATGGGAAAATGAGCTAGTAATAAAAGCTGAGACATCAACATATGCTTTTATAATGTACACAACTAGTTGCAACTATAGAAAAAAATTCCAAACGGCTCAACTAATTGAGCCTGACAGCCTAGGGTATGTAACACTAAAAACGAATATTTTTCAAAAATCTATAAAAAAAAAATATCGCCTTCCTATATTAATGCTTTTAGTGCATATAGTGAGAATAGTTGTTGGAAGTCAAGAAGATACTTATTTATTTTATTTAAGGTTGAACTGGCCGGTAACTTTTCCATACAAACGCCGTAGGATGATCACTCCCTTATTTGAGGTTTTAGGTCCAGAACTAAGCATGATATCGATTTATCTCTTCATTATCTAGGCTTGTCTTGGCACCGATTTGTAAAAAAAATCTTCACATGATAGTTATAAGCCTCGAAACATCCTTGTAATATCACGAATTTTAGCGCATGTTTAGTCGTAAATAAACGACTTATAGAGCATGAAATCCCTAAAATTATTTACATAGAAGCATAGCTCAGTTCATGATCATTTTAGATAACATTTTGGAAAACAAATACATCCAGTAGTATAATCATAAACATCCTAGAGCCAAAGGTCGGCACACATAGTTTTGCGCGCTAGTTTTTCGTTCAAAATATTGGGCATCTCATGTCAATACTTCCATTCCGCGGTGAGGGAAGCGGGCGGGCGGGTCTCATGCGCAGCACACTAATATATAATTAACAAAACGCACACTACCAAAAGTCACGTGCATCGCGCCGCGATCTTAGAACATAATATTATATTGAAGGAATGCCCTGTTGCTTTTTGGTGTGCACGTATGTATACACTACCAATATGTAGTGCCTATGCCTACTTACGTACTTATATATATATATATATTTACATATGTTGGGAGTTGGGGACCGGATTTTCTTTCGCATTTGAGTAGTTTTTTTTTTTTTTTTTTTTTTTATGCTCGATAGGTTAGCCTTTGACCACTATCTCACCTGATGGTAAGTGATGATGTGGTCGAAGATGTTGTTCAGGCTAACCTAGAAGTACTGGCTCTCAAGGACAGCTGCCGGAACACACCGTTAGGTGCTTGGCGACAGATTTTCTACTTGAGGGTGGTAGCTAGCCAGGCGGGCATTCGCAAAATGCCCTACCACCATGCAAGTTTGTTCGTGATAGTAAGTGTCGGACGCCATAATCCATATAGATAGGTACTTGGGTAATATAAATACGTAACTATGTCTAGGTACTCACCTACTCTCACCTAAGTTAGTGCCTAGTAGGTATTAGTCAATACGCAGGTCATGATAGCTATGGTGAGTACCTAATCATTTTAGCAACACTTAGACAATATAAAAAGCTGCATTTGGTTAGATATGGTATGGACGTAGGTAGTCCGCATTCTTTTTAGAATAAAGTCTAAGCAGTAATATAGCTTCGAGAAAGTACCTACCTAACACAAAGTAGTAAAGGGTTAGAATTAGAAGCTCAATGGAAGATACCTACCTATCTACGATATAATTATCATGTATCATATAGGCCTGCCTAGGCACGCAACTGTCAGCGATGTCAAATCGACATTCGCGGGCGCGCATTACATTGCATACCTATCTACATAACTATAAGATCACAACAAATAATAAAGTTAGTACTATGTATCTACCTGCGTAAATTAGTAGAATAAGTATGTATATTTGTAGTAGGTACTTATACCTAAGGTAGTACGAAAGTTTATATGGTAAACTTAGCGATGATTGTAGGCACTTACCTAATCAAAAATAACCTATGATTAGTTATTGATTTTTATTGGAAATAATTTAAATCAGTTACGGGTAGGTAGAGAATTTTTATTCCAAAAGTGTTCTACCAGGATTAGAGAATTTTTATTCCAAATGTGTTACCGCTTAGAGACAGATTTTGAAATCGGTACGACACACTCTCATCTCAAAGCTCGCTAGCCGGGCGAGCATTCGCAAAACAACCTTCCACCATGCGGTGAAGTTCATGCCCGCGGCGGGATTCGACCCATAGACCTGTTGCGCGGCAGTCCATTGCTAAGAGCCATCACTGCTTCCCGTTAAGTGTTTAGTGACAGAATTTCTACTTGAGGGTGGTAGCTAGCCAAGCGAGCATTCGCAAAATGCCCTTCTACCAAGCGGTGAATTTCAAGCCCGCGGCGGGATTCGAACCATAGACCTGCTGCGTGGCAGTCCAAACCTAATGCCACTGAGCCATCACTGCTTCCCGTTAGGTGCTTTCTAACAGATTTTCTACTTGAGGGTGGTAGCTATCCAGGCGAGCATTCGCAAAATGCTCTTCACCAACGCGGGGAAGCTCAATATCGCGGCTGGATTCGAACCATGGACCTGCTGCGCGGCAGTCACTAGCTAATGCCACTGGCCCATCACTGCTTCCCGTTAGGCGCTTACTGACAGATTTTCTGCTTCAGGATGGTGGCTAGCCAGGCGAACATTCGCAAAATGCCCTATGCCCTTCCACCAAGCGGTGAAGCTCGAGCCCGCAGCGGGATTCGAACCATAAACATGCTGCGAGGCAGTCCATAGCTAATGCCACTGAGTTCACGTTAGTTGCATGGTGACAGATTTTCTACTTGGGTAGCTATCCCGGCGAGCATTCGCAAAATGCTCTTTTTTTATGCCTGATAGGTTAGCCTTTGACCACTATCTCACCTGATGGTAAGTGATGATGTGGTCGAAGATGTTGTTCAGGCTAACCTAGAAGTACTGGCTCTCAAGGACAGCTGCCGGACCACACCGTTAGGTGCTTGGCGACAGATTTTCTTCTTGAGGGTGGTAGCTATACAGGCGGGCATTCGCAAAATGCCCTACCACCATGCTATAACGACTGCCATCCTAAGACCACAACCGGGACCAATGGCTTAACGTGCCCTCCGAAGCACGGAAGCGCTCAGTAGTATTGTCCTAGCGGTCACCCATCCAACTCATGACCGCGCGCGACGGTGCTAAACTTTGCTGATCGGTTGAGAACAGCTAAGTAAACTTCGCTACGAACTCTCCACCACGCGGTGAAGCTCAATATCGCGGCGGGATTCAAACTATGGACCTGCTGCGCGGCAGTCCATAACCAATGCCACTGAGCCATGATTGCTTCCCTTTAGGTGCTTGGCGACCGATTTTTTACTTGAGGGTAGTAGCTATCCAGGCGGGCATTCGTAAAATGCTCTTCTACCACGCGGTGAAGATTAAGCCCGCGACGGGATTCGAACCATGGACCTGTTGCGCGGAAGTCCATAACCTATGCCACTGAGCCGTCACTGCTTTAAAAAATATGTTGTAGTAAAAGCAGTAACTTGCTAATTATGTAATAAATAATTATTGTAGGTAAATATTTACTACATCAATATGAAAAGAACAAACTAATACATTTACTATGTACCTACATCATAATCATTGTCCCTACAAATCATTGTCCCTACTTACTAAATATTTACCTACTATAGGTGAAATAACATCAGTATGTTATTATAAAACGAACGAAAATTATAACAACAGGTACCTACTGTCCGAACCAAAATGTATTCCTCTGTGAATATGGGTGCATACCATTTGAGTGAGATTCGCTAAAAACGCTAAAAACGATCACACTCCCAAAAAGTTTTCCACATGGGTCTTGGCGTTATTTTCGCCTTAAACGCTACATCTAATGTCAAAAGTGACAGAAGTGGCAAACTTTAGTGGCATTCTTAGCGTTCTTATCCAAAAACGGAACGGGGATGACAGTTACAAACGATCACGTGATCACAACCACAGACGCAGAATGTGATCAAAATTATCGAAATTTACGTTCTTAGCGACTAATGGAACATACCCTATATAATATTATTTTATAAGAAATACCTACACACGTCGTGACGTAGCTTGAGACACTATCTCCGTCCGTCGTCAAACATCGTAATTCGTTCGGCATGGTTCGGCTTTCATTGATATTTCGCAAACAAGTGTGCGTAATTAGCGTAGATGCAATACGGGTGTGTGATGCGCGATCACTATCTTCGTACTACTCATCACGGAGTCTTACCCTTTCCCACAAAGGTATAGGTGAAATAGCATGCTTTGTTGCCTCGCCCGCTGATAAGTTCGAGCCGTGGGCAAGTGCATCCTTAATACCCGACCCGCCCGGCTTCGCACGGGTGCAACGCTGATACTAATTATACAACAGAATGTCGTTTTATACAACGTTCACAGCTTTCATATCATTAGACAATACAAACATGTTTTCTTTAGGAGTTACTCTTGAAAGATCGACTTATAATTGGCCATGTGAAAAACACTCAACGCGCAACGAAACATCGAATGCGGTAAAGGCAATTTTGATCTATATTCATAATTTATTTAAGGTGCTTAATTGGATGAGGATTTTTGAGCCATTATTTCTCGTAAAAAGTAAAAGATATGAAATGGTTATTGTGGGTTATCCTTAAGAGATAGACATACACCATCGCGGATTTTTTGTAGACCTTGTTAAGATGTATAATACTATAGTACATTATTTTGATCTATCTCGTAGGGTTCAGCCAGCGTGTTTATTTACGACATCACATAAGAAACCTCTAAAATTATCAGTGTTTCTCTGTTATGAATATGCCAATATTTAGAGCATATTTTGTGCAGTTATGAATACCAACTCAAAATTTAGGTGCCAAATAAACTTCGATGCTACATGTGATTATTAGTGTGCTAGCTGACGTTTTGGTCTCCAGCTGACACATGCTGTATATACGAAACGGCTGAAGATGTGGTTATATACTATAGCCAGGGATTTAGAGCATAATTTGTGCCAAAAAAATTGGAACGTCCTACTTGAAAGCTGTGGTAGTTATGACTCGATTTTAACGTGTAAGCTGGAGACCACATGTCTACAGATACTCATCTGTATCTTCTGAACGAATGGACCTACGACTTTGTTTAATATGTCAAAATTTAGAGCATAAATTGTGCCATAGGCACTAAAATTTTCAAGTCCCTGGCTATTAAGGTTTTGGAGCAACAAGCTCAAACAAACGCTGCACAGCTCAAACGGGAAAAGAAAGGGAAAGATTACTAATTAATAGCTTAAAATGTTGGGTAGAATTTGTGCCATCGGCACCAACATTTTCAAATCATTGGGCCTCATAGTTATTGTGTAATAAGCAAAAACATTTCTTCCCGCCAAAATACTTAAATATTTGGACAAAAACATTTAAGTATTTGATCTTATTTTTTGCTTTCACGTTATGAATAGGTGGAACAAGTTACAAAAAACCAGTTCGAGCATAGACTAAGAGCAGATGGTTATTGTGTAGTTGGACCTAAGAATAACAATATATAAAGAAATGTAATTCAACCTCAATAACAACTGAACGCAAACCATACCGAGGTGGGCGTTGCTTAAAAACTGTCCGTGCGGCGATGAGAGTTCGCCATGTCAGCTTGAGCCGTGCGGTTGTGCCGCGAAAAGTTTCAACTGTGGTTAATATTATATTCTTGCGTTGAATAAATCTGTAAAAATGTCGTCCTGAGTAGTAAAGTGGTGTAGAAGCCATTCGGATATGAATAATTCGGGAATCGCTTTTCATATTGAGTAAATAAACATATTGCTAACCTATATATTCGTACCCCAGAGTCATCAACTATAGACTCTGGGGTACGAATATACGGGTAAGAATATATTACCCACAATTTATATAATGTCTTACCTAATAACAATCTTACTTATAACTCACATTTTCTTTGCTATACTCTTAATTATTAGCTACACAATAAAAAACAAAACTGTTTTACTTCAAAGTTTATTTTATTCATTAATACATATTTATTTTCTGCACAATGTTATAATTACTCATTTTTAATTATCTTCGCATTTTTTGTAGAAATTATTTACTGTTCATCTTCAATAACCATAAACCACCACTCACTTATTCGAGCTAACCAAATTATGATTAATACATTCTTGAGCTCATTCGTCGAATATCTATATTTCTTGCGTTCTATACATATAAGGTTCACTATATCACTTTTTCACAATGATGTTATCAAGTAGATTGCAATTTTTGTACCAAAACGTGCGCGGGCTCCGAACTAAAGTTAATAGTTTTTACAATAACACACTATTATGTGAAGCTGACATGATCCTCTTGACAGAGACTTGGCTATGCGATGGCATTCTCGACTCTGAGTTGACCAGTGATAAATACGAGGTGTTCCGAGCTGATCGTGGTTCACTTGGTGGAGGCGCCATGATAATGTGTACTCCACGGCTGGGTCGCGCGCGCGTCCCGAGTGGCAGCGCGACCACCTTGAACGCGTATGGGTCACTGTTCCCAGGTACGCGCTGGCACCGAGCGCTGCTAGCCCCACCTCCGGTCCCCTTTCTACTTCCTCGCGCCATAATCTGCATATAGGTGTTGTATACGTACCGCCTGATAAATTAATACCCAAACGTATAGATATCATACTTGATGTACTGTCGACGATTCTAAATAAGCATCCGAATGACCACATTTTATTAGCGGGAGATTTCAATTTACCTTGCATTCGATGGTCTATGGGTGACCCGATAATTTTAAAAAAGGGCTCGGTTGAGATCCAGGACAGCGCGTCATTGTTAGTAAATGAAACTTCTTTCATGGGATTAAAACAGTTCAACAGTTTCGTAAACTCGCACCAAAATACACTAGATTTAATTTTTGCGAATTTTTCGTTGGGATTAAATAGGTCAGATAGTCCATTAGTCAAAGAAGATACATTTCACAATACTATTGAAATTGATGCTACCGACTTATTAATACCTCCTTTAAAAAATGCTCCGCACACTTTTTTGTTATTTCGAAAAGCAAATTACTTTGCTATTAATAAATACCTTTTAGCTATCGATTGGCCTAAAAAACTGTCATGTTGCGATGTGGAAAATGCGGTTATAAATTTTTACTCCGTCTTAGACGAAGCCATAAAACTATTTGTGCCACACGTAACCAAATCCAACAAATATGTTTATCCCATTTGGTATAGTAAAGAATTAATAAATTTAATAAAAGAAAAAGCAAAAGCTCATCATAACGCGAAAACATAGAGCAAATGAAAGTGGAGTACCCCAAGGTAGTGTTCTCGGGCCATTACTTTTCTTGCTCTATATCAACGATCTCCCAGATATTATAAACTATAATTGTACGTTATTTGCTGATGACATTTCAATCATTGTTTCATGCAATGATAGTGTTAGTAATTATGAAAATGACATTAAAAATACAATTAATGATGTGACAACATGGTTAAATGCTAATAATTTAAATGTGAATCTGTCTAAAACTAATTTTATTCAATTTCAAAACTATGGAAATAAGCAACTTAATCTTAAAATCAATTACAATACAACCATTATTGCAGAAGTTTATGAGACAAAATTTTTAGGTATATTTCTAGATAGACATTTAAATTGGAAGTCTCATGTAAAATACCTGTGTGGTAAACTAAATCGATACGTATATGTGCTGACCAGATTAAGACAAACCTCGTCCCTTAGTACGGTGCTGACAGCTTATCACGGATATGTATCCTCAGTCCTTAAATATGGATTGTTAGTGTGGGGTAATTCAACTGATTTTAATAAGGTATTCATAGCTCAAAAAAAATGTATTCGTGCTATGAGTGGCGTACCTCCCTTTGAGTCATGTAAACCTTTATTTAAAAAACTCAATATACTACCACTACCGTGCATGTATATTTTTGAATTAGCTACCTTTGCAAAAGCAAACCCACAGTTCTTTAAAAAGGCCTCTGACATTTACCCCAGAAATACGCGAAATCCTGACAGATTGGTCCATGATATAGTCCCAAGAACTTCGCTTTACCAAAAGCAATGTCATGCTATGTGTATTAAGGTTTTTAATGCTCTCCCAATGCACATCAAAGAGATAAATAATTTGAAACCATACAAAAAACAATTGCTAAGTTGGTTACATAATAAAAACTATTACTCTGTAAGTGAATTATTAAATAAATTGTAAATCTAATTATGACTATTGTAAATTGAACGTGTTTATTCTGATTAATAACTATATTGTGAAAATTATTTTGACTAACAATCGATATTATATATGCATGACTAATATTCAAATTAAAATAATAATTAATGTTGCACACCCTGAATAGGGTAGATTGTACAGGTACTTTTGTAACACCCTTATATCCTACAATCTGTAACAATAAATATTTCATTTCATTTCATTTCAAAAAATATAACAATAAGTTAGAATACCAACAGTTCTCTGATTTACGAACGAGGGTCAAAAATTTACAAGATATATGTTACCAGTCATTTATTAAATCATCTGAAGAAAAAATTAAGACATGCCCTAAGCTCTTTTGGTCTTATATTAAATCAAAAAGAAAAAATAAAACAGGTTTCCCCAAACTAATGTACTACGGCAATAAAAAACTAATTGATCAAAACCAGATATGTTTCGCTTTCAATGATTTCTTTTCTAAAAACTTTAGTCAACCTACTTTCAACCAAAACAGCATTACACCTTCCAGCTCTTTAAACGCTGACACTTTACACACTATTAATATAAAAGTAGAATTCGTTAAAAAACTACTTAAAAGCTTTGATCCCAACAAAGGTGCTGGCAGTGACAAAATTCCCCCTTTATTTTATATTAATTGCGCTGAATCTCTTGCCGCGCCCATTGCATTTATATTCAACAGATGTTTTCGTGAAGGCTATTGTCCAAATATTCTTAAGACTGCACATATTATTCCTATTCATAAAAAAGGCACGAAAACATCTATTGAAAATTACCGTCCAATTTCAATTTTAAATACACTTAGTAAGTTAATGGAAAAAGTCGTACATTTCAACCTTTATGCATTTATACACCAGAATATTCCCTCTCAACAACATGGTTTTATAAAGGGTCGTTCTACAAATACAAACCTAGCTATATTTACAAACGCTATTCTACGTGGTATGGATGGTGGTAAGCAGGTTGATGTGATCTATACGGATTTTAAAAAGGCTTTCGACCGCGTCGATCACAACATCCTGCTCCGCAAAATGCAAGAACTTGGCATATGTGGAAATCTTTTAAGATGGTTAGAATCTTATCTGCGCAATCGCTGTCAAGCTGTTATCGTGGGTGGACATCGTTCGGATTTTATAAATGTCCCTTCAGGCGTCCCGCAAGGATCGATTGTCTCTCCTTGGCTCTACGCGGCGTACCTGTATGATATTGGAAATTGTTTTAAATTTGCTAACTACCTTATGTACGCAGATGATACAAAAATTTACTTTCCGATCAAAAACCATGCTGACTGCATAAAGCTACAGCAAGATTTAAATAGATTAAACGAATATTACAATGATAATAAAATAACTATAAATATTAATAAATGTATGTTCATGTCATTTACAAGAAAGAAAATACCATTTGTTTTTCAGTACAAGTTAAACAACACTTCTATCCAAAAAACACAGTTGGTTAGGGACTTAGGAGTTCTCTTGGACAACAAACTAATATATAATGAGCATATTTCGGATATAATCAATAGATCCTACAAAAACCTAGGTTTTATTATAAGAGCTAGTAGACCGTTCTCTGATATCAAATGTTTAAAAATATTATATTTTGCATATGTCAGAAGTGCTCTTGAGTATTGCAGTAGCATTTGGTCACCACAATATATAACTTATACACAAGATCTAGAAAAAATTCAATGTAAATTTATTAAATATATTAACTATCGAGCAGGCCATAAATACATTGACTATGAAGAATCGTGTAAATTTCATAATGTAATGACTCTCAAAAATAGACGCAAAATGTTAGACATGTTATTTCTCCATAAAGTGTGCCACGGCGATATTAACAGCATAGAACTCACAGAACTTTTCCTGCAGCTCGGAGTCCCCACGTTCCGTACCAGACACACTAGCTTGTTCCACATACCACGCTCATATACTAATTATTCAGCGAATTCAGTAATCCTTCGAACACAGAAATGCTATAATAATAATTTTAGCTCAACAGACCTTTTCAACAGCTCGAAAGGTGTATTCAAAACAGACATTATTAACATTATAATTGATGAATAAAGTGAAAATAGTATGTTTTCACCTGTTATTAACCCACCACTTACTTTTTTATCTTCTTTAATTAAATATGTATTTATTTACCTGTTGCAATTGTTTGTGTAACTTTTATGAACAATGCATATTTTGTACTTCTGCTCTCTTTGTTATAAAATTATATAATTAGAAAGTAAATCCGTCATGCTGTATATACGAAACGGCTGAAGATGTGGTTATATACTATAGCCAGGGATTTAGAGCATAATTTGTGCCAAAAAAATTGGAACGTCCTACTTGAAAGCTGTGGTAGTTATGACTCGATTTTAACGTGTAAGCTGGAGACCACATGTCTACAGATACTCATCTGTATCTTCTGAACGAATGGACCTACGACTTTGTTTAATATGTCAAAATTTAGAGCATAAATTGTGCCATAGGCACTAAAATTTTCAAGTCCCTGGCTATTAAGGTTTTGGAGCAACAAGCTCAAACAAACGCTGCACAGCTCAAACGGGAAAAGAAAGGGAAAGATTACTAATTAATAGCTTAAAATGTTGGGTAGAATTTGTGCCATCGGCACCAACATTTTCAAATCATTGGGCCTCATAGTTATTGTGTAATAAGCAAAAACATTTCTTCCCGCCAAAATACTTAAATATTTGGACAAAAACATTTAAGTATTTGATCTTATTTTTTGCTTTCACGTTATGAATAGGTGGAACAAGTTACAAAAAACCAGTTCGAGCATAGACTAAGAGCAGATGGTTATTGTGTAGTTGGACCTAAGAATAACAATATATAAAGAAATGTAATTCAACCTCAATAACAACTGAACGCAAACCATACCGAGGTGGGCGTTGCTTAAAAACTGTCCGTGCGGCGATGAGAGTTCGCCATGTCAGCTTGAGCCGTGCGGTTGTGCCGCGAAAAGTTTCAACTGTGGTTAATATTATATTCTTGCGTTGAATAAATCTGTAAAAATGTCGTCCTGAGTAGTAAAGTGGTGTAGAAGCCATTCGGATATGAATAATTCGGGAATCGCTTTTCATATTGAGTAAATAAACATATTGCTAACCTATATATTCGTACCCCAGAGTCATCAACTATAGACTCTGGGGTACGAATATACGGGTAAGAATATATTACCCACAATTTATATAATGTCTTACCTAATAACAATCTTACTTATAACTCACATTTTCTTTGCTATACTCTTAATTATTAGCTACACAATAAAAAACAAAACTGTTTTACTTCAAAGTTTATTTTATTCATTAATACATATTTATTTTCTGCACAATGTTATAATTACTCATTTTTAATTATCTTCGCATTTTTTGTAGAAATTATTTACTGTTCATCTTCAATAACCATAAACCACCACTCACTTATTCGAGCTAACCAAATTATGATTAATACATTCTTGAGCTCATTCGTCGAATATCTATATTTCTTGCGTTCTATACATATAAGGTTCACTATATCACTTTTTCACAATGATGTTATCAAGTAGATTGCAATTTTTGTACCAAAACGTGCGCGGGCTCCGAACTAAAGTTAATAGTTTTTACAATAACACACTATTATGTGAAGCTGACATGATCCTCTTGACAGAGACTTGGCTATGCGATGGCATTCTCGACTCTGAGTTGACCAGTGATAAATACGAGGTGTTCCGAGCTGATCGTGGTTCACTTGGTGGAGGCGCCATGATAATGTGTACTCCACGGCTGGGTCGCGCGCGCGTCCCGAGTGGCAGCGCGACCACCTTGAACGCGTATGGGTCACTGTTCCCAGGTACGCGCTGGCACCGAGCGCTGCTAGCCCCACCTCCGGTCCCCTTTCTACTTCCTCGCGCCATAATCTGCATATAGGTGTTGTATACGTACCGCCTGATAAATTAATACCCAAACGTATAGATATCATACTTGATGTACTGTCGACGATTCTAAATAAGCATCCGAATGACCACATTTTATTAGCGGGAGATTTCAATTTACCTTGCATTCGATGGTCTATGGGTGACCCGATAATTTTAAAAAAGGGCTCGGTTGAGATCCAGGACAGCGCGTCATTGTTAGTAAATGAAACTTCTTTCATGGGATTAAAACAGTTCAACAGTTTCGTAAACTCGCACCAAAATACACTAGATTTAATTTTTGCGAATTTTTCGTTGGGATTAAATAGGTCAGATAGTCCATTAGTCAAAGAAGATACATTTCACAATACTATTGAAATTGATGCTACCGACTTATTAATACCTCCTTTAAAAAATGCTCCGCACACTTTTTTGTTATTTCGAAAAGCAAATTACTTTGCTATTAATAAATACCTTTTAGCTATCGATTGGCCTAAAAAACTGTCATGTTGCGATGTGGAAAATGCGGTTATAAATTTTTACTCCGTCTTAGACGAAGCCATAAAACTATTTGTGCCACACGTAACCAAATCCAACAAATATGTTTATCCCATTTGGTATAGTAAAGAATTAATAAATTTAATAAAAGAAAAAGCAAAAGCTCATCATAACGCGAAAACATAGAGCAAATGAAAGTGGAGTACCCCAAGGTAGTGTTCTCGGGCCATTACTTTTCTTGCTCTATATCAACGATCTCCCAGATATTATAAACTATAATTGTACGTTATTTGCTGATGACATTTCAATCATTGTTTCATGCAATGATAGTGTTAGTAATTATGAAAATGACATTAAAAATACAATTAATGATGTGACAACATGGTTAAATGCTAATAATTTAAATGTGAATCTGTCTAAAACTAATTTTATTCAATTTCAAAACTATGGAAATAAGCAACTTAATCTTAAAATCAATTACAATACAACCATTATTGCAGAAGTTTATGAGACAAAATTTTTAGGTATATTTCTAGATAGACATTTAAATTGGAAGTCTCATGTAAAATACCTGTGTGGTAAACTAAATCGATACGTATATGTGCTGACCAGATTAAGACAAACCTCGTCCCTTAGTACGGTGCTGACAGCTTATCACGGATATGTATCCTCAGTCCTTAAATATGGATTGTTAGTGTGGGGTAATTCAACTGATTTTAATAAGGTATTCATAGCTCAAAAAAAATGTATTCGTGCTATGAGTGGCGTACCTCCCTTTGAGTCATGTAAACCTTTATTTAAAAAACTCAATATACTACCACTACCGTGCATGTATATTTTTGAATTAGCTACCTTTGCAAAAGCAAACCCACAGTTCTTTAAAAAGGCCTCTGACATTTACCCCAGAAATACGCGAAATCCTGACAGATTGGTCCATGATATAGTCCCAAGAACTTCGCTTTACCAAAAGCAATGTCATGCTATGTGTATTAAGGTTTTTAATGCTCTCCCAATGCACATCAAAGAGATAAATAATTTGAAACCATACAAAAAACAATTGCTAAGTTGGTTACATAATAAAAACTATTACTCTGTAAGTGAATTATTAAATAAATTGTAAATCTAATTATGACTATTGTAAATTGAACGTGTTTATTCTGATTAATAACTATATTGTGAAAATTATTTTGACTAACAATCGATATTATATATGCATGACTAATATTCAAATTAAAATAATAATTAATGTTGCACACCCTGAATAGGGTAGATTGTACAGGTACTTTTGTATACTTTTGTAACACCCTTATATCCTACAATCTGTAACAATAAATATTTCATTTCATTTCATTTCAAAAAATATAACAATAAGTTAGAATACCAACAGTTCTCTGATTTACGAACGAGGGTCAAAAATTTACAAGATATATGTTACCAGTCATTTATTAAATCATCTGAAGAAAAAATTAAGACATGCCCTAAGCTCTTTTGGTCTTATATTAAATCAAAAAGAAAAAATAAAACAGGTTTCCCCAAACTAATGTACTACGGCAATAAAAAACTAATTGATCAAAACCAGATATGTTTCGCTTTCAATGATTTCTTTTCTAAAAACTTTAGTCAACCTACTTTCAACCAAAACAGCATTACACCTTCCAGCTCTTTAAACGCTGACACTTTACACACTATTAATATAAAAGTAGAATTCGTTAAAAAACTACTTAAAAGCTTTGATCCCAACAAAGGTGCTGGCAGTGACAAAATTCCCCCTTTATTTTATATTAATTGCGCTGAATCTCTTGCCGCGCCCATTGCATTTATATTCAACAGATGTTTTCGTGAAGGCTATTGTCCAAATATTCTTAAGACTGCACATATTATTCCTATTCATAAAAAAGGCACGAAAACATCTATTGAAAATTACCGTCCAATTTCAATTTTAAATACACTTAGTAAGTTAATGGAAAAAGTCGTACATTTCAACCTTTATGCATTTATACACCAGAATATTCCCTCTCAACAACATGGTTTTATAAAGGGTCGTTCTACAAATACAAACCTAGCTATATTTACAAACGCTATTCTACGTGGTATGGATGGTGGTAAGCAGGTTGATGTGATCTATACGGATTTTAAAAAGGCTTTCGACCGCGTCGATCACAACATCCTGCTCCGCAAAATGCAAGAACTTGGCATATGTGGAAATCTTTTAAGATGGTTAGAATCTTATCTGCGCAATCGCTGTCAAGCTGTTATCGTGGGTGGACATCGTTCGGATTTTATAAATGTCCCTTCAGGCGTCCCGCAAGGATCGATTGTCTCTCCTTGGCTCTACGCGGCGTACCTGTATGATATTGGAAATTGTTTTAAATTTGCTAACTACCTTATGTACGCAGATGATACAAAAATTTACTTTCCGATCAAAAACCATGCTGACTGCATAAAGCTACAGCAAGATTTAAATAGATTAAACGAATATTACAATGATAATAAAATAACTATAAATATTAATAAATGTATGTTCATGTCATTTACAAGAAAGAAAATACCATTTGTTTTTCAGTACAAGTTAAACAACACTTCTATCCAAAAAACACAGTTGGTTAGGGACTTAGGAGTTCTCTTGGACAACAAACTAATATATAATGAGCATATTTCGGATATAATCAATAGATCCTACAAAAACCTAGGTTTTATTATAAGAGCTAGTAGACCGTTCTCTGATATCAAATGTTTAAAAATATTATATTTTGCATATGTCAGAAGTGCTCTTGAGTATTGCAGTAGCATTTGGTCACCACAATATATAACTTATACACAAGATCTAGAAAAAATTCAATGTAAATTTATTAAATATATTAACTATCGAGCAGGCCATAAATACATTGACTATGAAGAATCGTGTAAATTTCATAATGTAATGACTCTCAAAAATAGACGCAAAATGTTAGACATGTTATTTCTCCATAAAGTGTGCCACGGCGATATTAACAGCATAGAACTCACAGAACTTTTCCTGCAGCTCGGAGTCCCCACGTTCCGTACCAGACACACTAGCTTGTTCCACATACCACGCTCATATACTAATTATTCAGCGAATTCAGTAATCCTTCGAACACAGAAATGCTATAATAATAATTTTAGCTCAACAGACCTTTTCAACAGCTCGAAAGGTGTATTCAAAACAGACATTATTAACATTATAATTGATGAATAAAGTGAAAATAGTATGTTTTCACCTGTTATTAACCCACCACTTACTTTTTTATCTTCTTTAATTAAATATGTATTTATTTACCTGTTGCAATTGTTTGTGTAACTTTTATGAACAATGCATATTTTGTACTTCTGCTCTCTTTGTTATAAAATTATATAATTAGAAAGTAAATCCGTCATTGGATGTAAGAATTAATATTTTTATAAACTATTGTAAATTAAGTTAAGATCTGTGGATTTTGTGAACTCAATAAAAAAATAAAAAATAAAAAAATACGTTTCAGCATTCCTTCGGCCAAGGTAAATGTGGCCCTAATCCAGGATAGGTACACAGCGTTCCAGAACTCCAATCCAGCTTATATTAATTAAGAAAAGATTTGACCATACCCGTTCATCTATCAACTTAATGCAATGATCTTTACCACAGCTTAAGTTCTCTTGGACCACAGACAAAGAATAAAATAACAAACTTAGCCCCTTTTATTTGCATCTACTTGGAAAAATCAATAGTATTAAAACAAAACCCCGCAAGCTACATGCGAAAAAGTTAAAGCAAAGTAATAATTACATTCTCTGCATTCAAAAACCGAAGATTAAAAAACGTTAACTTACTTGGTACGCGTGGTACATACCGGAGTACAAGCTGACAGCCAAAAAATAGTGATTATTATTAAGACGCCAAATAATGGTAATATTATTAATAATATAAGTTACGCAGACGATATGGTCTTGCTGAGTCCGTCGATCAATGGTTTGAGAAAGCTGATAAAAATATGTGAAGATTATGCTGCATCCCATGGGCTCAAGTATAACTCGAAAAAGAGTGAGGTATTGCAGTTTAAGGCAGGTAATAAGTCCTACTCTGTCATGGAAGTATTACTCAACGAAGCTCCCCTCACTTGGGTTCAAGTACTTGGGCCACTGGGTTACAGATGATATGTCTGATGACATGGACATCGAGAGGGAGCGTAGAGCATTATCGGTTAGATGTAACATGCTGGCTCGCAGGTTCGCACGTTGTACGGCGGAGGTAAAGGTAACCTTGTTTAAGGCCTTTTGCCAATCGTTTTACACGTGCAGCCTGTGGTTCAAATTTACGCAGAAAGCCTATAATGCTCTACGTATCCAGTATAACAATGGGTTCAGGGTGCTTTTGGGTCTACCCCGGTTTTGTAGTGCGTCTGGGATATTCTGCGATGCGCGCATAGATGATTTTTATGCTATTATGCGAAAACGTGCAGCGTCTATGTTACGCCGAACTAGGGACACAAATAACAGCTTGGTGTCTGTCGTCTCAGGGGACTACAGTGGGGGTTTTTTGAGACACTGGATCACAGCTCACAAACCAGTGGCTCAGCTTGTGTCTCTATAAATAACCAGATTTTACCCGGGATTTTTATTTTGTTTATTATGTGTGTATTAGTTCTAAGTTTTGTGTTTTGTTTTATTAATAACTAATATATATATATATTATGTGTAAAAACTTACTAACATTTTATGGGCCTACGTGCCTGAAATAAAAAGTTTTTGATTTTGATTTTTTTTTTTTGAAATATACTAAAATTCTGTCACTCTTGGACTGCATAAGAGTGAAAGAGAGGCCGCGAGGGTGAAATTGCGATTAGAAAAACGAAATAAAGCTTATTTATACAAAACTAGAAACATAAATCGAAAATGCAATTATATTTATATATATACATATATATATATATATACATTCCTATTATTATATTGTTATATAATATACCTAATAGCACAACGTAAAAACATGTTTCCGCAAAGTTTACCTCATAGAGTATAATTGAAAAGTTGACTCCAAATTACGCTTGTTGACGTAAATATCTGAATAACTCATGTCAACTTTTCAATTATACTCTCGTCGGTTTACTATGGCCAAATGGGGTTACAAAGTCAAAGTCAAAATCATTTATTCAATTTAGGCGTCTACGACGCTCTTATGAAGGTCAATTACAAATTTTAGTATTGAAATATTCTACATTGTACTGCCACGTTCAGCAAATAAATTGTATAGAGCCACTGCGAGAAGAACGGGCAAGAAACTCGGGGCCATTCTTTTAAACATCTTTTAACAATGTGTTACATACATACTATATAATAGAGTTATTACAATATTTGTTTAAATTATGTAGGTGACAGGCAATAGCTTGGCGGAGGCGGAATTGTCCAGGCAATTTTGTCGTTTATGTAATAAGAAACTGTGTAGTAGGATTTTTTAATCAATATGTTTTTCACATGCAACTTGAATTTCCCTTCTGTGAGCGTTGTAATATGTTTAGGAACTTTATTATAAAACCGCACACAATTACCTAAGAAGGACCTTTTATTTGTCTTTGCTAATCTAAAACCTGGCACCGCTATTTTATCTTTACTTCTAGTATTGTAATCGTGATTGTCACTGTTTAATTTACATTTACTCAAATTTTTACGAACATACATAATATTTTCAAATATATACAGACTCGGTAAAGTTAAAATATCAATTTCTTTAAAAATATCCCTCACAGATTCCCTAGGACCCATTTTATAAATGGCTCGAATTGCACGCTTTTGTACGATAAAGATTGTCTCTATCTCAGCAGCAGTTCCCCACAGCAATACGCCATACGACATAATACTGTGGAAGTACGCGAAATAAACTAGGCGAGCAGTAGCTACGTCTGTTAATTGTCTTATCCTAAGAACTGCATATGCAGCAGAACTAAGTCTTCCGGAGAGATCATGTATACGTGGATCCCATTGTAAAGTGGAATCCATTTTGATTCCCAGGAAGACTGTCGCTTTGTCAATAGGGAGTTTATCTGGGCCAAGCTTTATGTTTGGTTCAACATAAGGAACATTTGGTAAAGAAAACTTTAAACATTTCGTTTTTTTGAATTTAGGAGAAGATTATTAGCGGCGAACCATTTACAAATCTTAGATAATACATTATTTACATGCGTCAGTTCACTGTCTTTCCTATCTACTTTAAAAATCAGAGAGGTATCATCTGCGAATAAAACAATATCGCAGAAACTTTGACCATGCAAGGCAGATCATTAATATATGTTAGAAACAGAAAAGGTCCCAAAATTGATCCCTGTGGTACTCCCATTTTTACCAATGACCCGGAAGAAGTATTGCCACTTATTCCAACCCTCTGTAGCCTGTCTGACAGATATGACTCTATAAGATTCAGAGCTTTTCCACGAATACCATAGTGGTAAAGTTTACGAATCAGAGTGCAGTGCTCTACACAGTCGAATGCCTTGGAAAGATCACAAAATACGCCAATAGCATTATGTGAACTTTCCCAGGCTTCCAGTATATGCGACATCAATTGAACACCTGCATCTGTAGTGGATTTGCTCTTGGTGAAACCAAACTGATTCTCATTTAATAAATTATGCTTGTTAAAATGGGATAGTAGTTGTTTGAGCATAATTTTTTCGAATACTTTACTCAGAACAGGTAAGATGGAAATAGGTCTATAATTGCAAGGGTCAGATGTAGACTCCGACTTTAAAATTGGAGTGATTTTACTTTGTTTCATTAAATCGGGGAAGTTTCCACTATCGACACAAAGATTGAATATTGTTTCTAAATATGGTGCAATAATGTAAATTATAGACTCTACCACTTTTACTGACATACCCCACAAGTCTTCAGTACTCTTTATGTTTAAACTTTGAAATGTTTTTATAATTTCAAATCTTATGGTGTGTCTGAAAGAAAAGTCCGGTGATTTGCTTGGAAAATTATGTTTTAACAGAGTTTCTGCTACATTGGGACAAGAATCCAATGACTTAGTGGCTTCTAAGGCAAGGTAGAAAAAAAAATTCAAATATATTCGCCACTTGTATTGAATCAGAGATTTGATTTTTATCAATAGTTAAGACATATGTTGAATCTCTAGGTTTATTTTTACCAGTTTCACTATTTATAGTCTTCCAAATGGTTTTTATTTTATTTTTAGACTTGCTAATTTTGTTTCTAATAAAAAGAGATTTAGCACACAAGCAAACAGACTTGAACATTTTTGAATACTTCCTAACATAATCATGAAACTGTTTGCAAGATTTTAAATTTTTCCTGCGATACAGATCAAACAAATAATCTCTACTTTTTCGAATACCTGTTGTTGCCCAATCACTGAACTTCAACTTTCCATCTATTTGATTTTTTATTTTTGGACATACTTTTTGAAACTCAGTGTTTACTAAAGAAAATAAGCTATTATAAATGTCATTCGGGTCACTATGAGAAAAACTTGTAATGCCAAGCTTAGCTTCTATGTTGGTACTGAGTATTTCCAGCCTACTAGTTGTTAATAATCTATGTTCAATTTCATACCTCTCTGTTTTTCTGATTCCATCAAATTTTATCGCTAGGCCCTCATGATCAGATCTAACACCCTTCATTATTGACTTTTCTTTAGTCTTACAGTTTGAGTATATATTGTCTATACAGGTAGCTGAAGTGTCTGATATCCTAGTGGGCTCACAGAATAGAAATTTCAAATTAAATGACTTAAACAATGAAATAAGATCAGTCTTATTTTTAGTTTAGTCTTATTTTACTCTGACGTAGGAACCCAATGTAGTTGTGGCGCTACGCAGGACATGCGTCATTTGCTGTCTTGCCCTCAGTGTCCCAATGCTTGCACTTTGGGTGACCTGTACGAGGCATCTACCCTTGCAGCCCAGTACTGGCAGGCATCCATCTAAATGTGATTCGTCGACACGAAGAAGAAGAAAAAGAAGAATTATACTCTATCAGGTTAAGATTACGGAAACATGGTTTTGAATTAACAATCCAAAATACGATCCTAATTTACAAAATAAAACTATCCCCTGGATAGTTTTATGCAACATCACGCAGCACGAAAGAATAGAGAGGAATCTCGGTACATTGATATCGAACGGTTTGTATGAAAGTCATTCCATAAATTTAATGTCAGCCAAAAAATTAGATACAGTGAATAAAATGGATAGATGCGCTTCGCTTGGAATGAATCGAATCTGATTGGATGCCTAGCGAATGCAGTAAAATATGCAGCATACACTTTAAAAGTGACGCTATTTAAGAGCCTATTAATGGGACGTTCAAACGATTAAGAAAAACTGCGGTGCCTATTTGCACAGTATGTATATGTTTAAATCTTTTATATTTTTAACTATTAAATTATTGCTTTCTCACTGAATTGACAGCTATCACACATAAAATCTATTTATAAGTAATGTTTATGTCATTTGTAGTCGTATTTTGAAATCAAAAGTGTAAAACATGTTATCATCTGCCACGTTGATAGCTTTTACGCCTATGGCCTAAACTGTATTTTTTTAGAATAGAATAGAATAATTATTTATTGCTACAGAAAAGAAAACAAATGACATAAAATTTCTTACAAACAATATACAACTTATAGCAAAAGGAATACACTCAGTTTGACTTATGGCCACACCAGTCAAGGTGCTACCATAACACTGATTTTCAGTAAATTCCTGAACTCGGGCTAAGATGTTCGCCGAGAAAAAAAAGAATATAAAAAAGCGAGTTCACGAATTACCAATAAACCTTAATAAAACACAGACAAAACAGCAATCTATTAGTAGGACTTTTTCAAATACAATAGATTAAATAACATCATAAATAATAATACATTCATTGAAAATAATAATGCTTTCTATATTTTAAATAATTTTTGTGGAATAGTAAAAACAAAATGTATATTAACTTGCGCAAGTAACAACAATGTGGGTGCCAATGCCAGTTTTTTTATAGTGGAAGTAGATGTGTGGTGGGGAACTTTTGTGTGTGTTGTGTGTGTACGTGCATGCGTGTATGTGTTTGCTTACTATGCTTAGACTAATCTATGGTGTGAACTGTGGATTCTAAAGGTTGCCTCGAAGTTATGTCTTTGGCGGACTAACAAATTTAATTTAACCCGTATCTTGAATATTACACTACAAGGTATTATTCGCAAAGGTGGCGGCAGATCGTTCCAAATTTTAGCGGCTCTTAACTTGAAGCAACCCTTAAAACCTGGTTTTTTGAACAATGGGATAGCTAAAGTGTTACTGTGCTTAGAACGAGTATCAGCCTGATGAATATCTTTCGACCATGAGAATTTTTCGAATAAATATTCCGGTTTTTTGTTGTATAGCAAGGATTTAGGACATTTGTAGCCAAGATATGAAATCGAAACTGTACAATGTGACATCAACTGTCACGATGACAGCTGTTGTTTGATGTAATAAGTACAACATATATTCTTATAGTATAATGATGATATAATACATACAAGTTTATGGGTGTAACCAAGCCGAAAGACAATAATAACATTAAAAAATATTTTGTATTATATCTAACAACCAATAATTTGTTTCTGTCGGTATTCTCTTATTAACAAAACATTACAAACTTGTATACCACACTACATCTAGCTTTTACAACGTGAGCATTTAGGAAACTACTTGGATTAAAAAATTGTACATAACCGTTTCTTCCTATACCCATTTTTAAAATGTTCTGTTTTCCAAATAGGTCTTTCCGATATACTGATACGAAAACTGCAAAGCTATTTTATTGAAAAGTCACTTATTATAAGAATACATGAAAAAGGTTACTTAATTCTATCATAATACCATTCACGCTTCTTTAAGTCATCGGTGGGCAGTGACAGTATAAAATTGACGCTACCAATCTTTACCATCAGTGATGCACCCCGCTTATAAAAACAATAGTAGCTTCGCATACAGTGTGCGTGATACACATACAAGCATTTCAAATGTGGCCTGTTATTTTTGTTGCGATTGCAGCGCTACTGTCTGTTTAGATTATAATTTGTAAATGCCATACCAATTCGGACTTTTGCAAAACAAAATAAGAACTTTTATATTTCACTTCATTTTAGTTTGTGAACAGAATTACGTACCATTCTCTTTTTTTTCAATTATAAAATAACAGTATTTTCTTAACCATTTATCACTTACAGATGTAGTTTCGATTAGAGTGCAATATATCGGCCAAAGAGGATGTAAAGATCTCGTAAATAGGTCAACATTCGTCAGCTAACACTAATAATCACAGGTAGCATCGAAGTTTACTTGGCACCTAAATTTTGAGTTGATATTCATAATTGCACATAATATGCTCTAAATATTGGCATATTCAGAATTAAGAAATTTCAATTGAGTAAGCTGGAGACATTCACATTATATTATATATATAAACATTTCTATTGAATCACTCATCTATTTAAAAAAATCGAATCACAATCGGTTGCGCAGTTTTAAAGATCTAAGCATATATAGGGACAGACAGAAAGCGAGAAGTGACTGTTTTATACTATGTAGTGATATTTGATATGAACAAAATGAAGCATTGATGGCCGAGCGGTAATAGCTATGGACTGCCGTGCCCTAGGTCCCTGGTTCGATCCCCACCGCCGGCTTGAGCTTCACCGCATGGCGGAAGGGCATTTTACGATTGCCCGCCTCGCTAGCTACCACCCTCAAGTAGAAAATCTGTCGCCAAGCACCTAACGGTGTGTTCCAGCAGCAGTACTTGAGAGCCAGTGAAATTACAGGCACATGAGAATTAACAATAGTCTCAAGGTGACGGACGCAGTGCAATTCGTCACTTGTGATGCAATGCATCTGTTCTAGGCAGAGTTAGCCCGCCTAACATCAAGTGGGCCAATAGCTAAACCCATCACAATAAAAAAAAAATTTTAGAGTTACAGATGATACAACACTTGAAAGATGTTAGAACATTGAACAGATTTCTATCCCACCAGCTACATCCAAATTTTTGATTGTAAGTTCCCATGAAAACATCCATATTTTTATCTTGGTTGGCCCAACTTTTTTTTATTCCCACCATATGGACAAAAATTTCGCAACTCTACGTTTCCTTGTAAAATACCATAAAGCGATTGTACTTACCATTTTCCTTTGGAACGGACCTCTGTTGGTTGCCTGAACTGAAAATGAAAATATCAAACATTAAAAAATATACTTTTACAAAATTATAATCAAAATTAGATTAAATTACGGCTCTAGTGGTGAATGTAACAAGTGGAAGAGGGTGTATCAAGTCTTCTGAGGGGTATGCACTTTGAATATTGGACATACTTATATATAATAACTAGCTGTACCAGCGACTTCGTTCGCGATTGCCGTACCTGCAAACTAATTATTCACATTTGAGCACTGTTTATCTCATATTAAGTAACGCTGTGGTCTGTGGTGAAGCACTTTTAGTAAAGCGTAGCTCAGAAAGCAGCTTTTTTCTTTGGGTTTGATAACTCCCAGCTTGTTTTTCCAGAAGACAGTAGTTAAGTAACTCAGAGAGTTCCTTCGCGGTTCGCACAATAAATGTTGAAGCAAAGTAGGTACTTTGTGCGTTTCTTTGGAATTTCGATTATAAAACGGTATCTTTTTGTCGAGGTTCTCCTTGTTTGGCGGTAGAACAAAAATATATTAGATTGTACACTTCCATTGCACAGTCTCCAAAAGGTAGATAGTTAAATAAAAATTATTGTGTCGAATGTTCCAGATTTTAGAATTTTATCTTAGCAAGCTGGCAAATCTAAATAAGGATGCCGAGATGCCCGTGGGGTGCCGAGCTGCCCATGGGGTGCTGGGCTGCCCGTGGGGTGCCAGCCTGCCCATGTGGTGCCAGGCTGCCCGTGGGGTGCCGGGATGCCCGTGAAGTGTCGGGATGCCCGTGGGTGCCGGGCTGCCCTTGGGGTGCCGGGTGGTCCGTGGGGTGCCGGGCTGCCCGTGGGATGCCGAGCTCGCTCGTCACTATTCTAACGAAAAAAGAATAATTGAAATCGGATTACGCGTTCATAAAGTACAACTAAGTAACATTTTGACTTTCATCCCCTTTCCCGAGGGAACAGTGCTAAATTTTGGGATAAATAAAGTATACAATAACGTTCTTCGTGGTATGAACTCAAATCGTGTTAAGTTTCATTGAATTCCATTCAGTAGCCCATGGGGTGCTAGGCTGCCCGTGGGGTGCCGGGCTGCCCATGGGGTTCTGGGCTCACTCATCACTATTCTAACAAAAAAAAAAATTGAAATCAGACTACGCGTTCATAAATTACAACTAAGTAACATTTTGACTTTCATCCCCTTTCCCGAGGGAACCGTGTTGAATTTCGGGATAAAAAGTATACAATAACCTTCTTCGTAGTATGAACTCAAATCGTGTTAAGTTTCATTGAATTCCATTCAGTAACCCATGGGGTGCTGGGCTGCCCGTGAGGTGCCGGGCTGGCCATGGAGTTCCGGGCTCGCTCATCACTATTCTAACAAAAAAGAATAATTGAAATCGGACTACGCGTTCATGAATTACAACTAAGTAACATTTTGACTTTCATCCCCTTTCCCGAGGGAACAGTGCTAAATTTCGGGATAAAAAGTATACAATAACGTTATTCGTGGTATGAACTCAAATCGTGTTAAGTTTCATTGAATTCCACTCAGTAGCCCATGGGGTGCTGGGCTGCCCGTGGAGTGCCGGGCTGCCCGTGGGATGCCGAGCTCGCTCGTCACTATTCTAACAAAAAAGAATAATTGAAATCGGACTACGCGTTAATAAATTACAACTAAGTGTATATTTTGACTTTCATCCCCTTTCCCGAGGGAAACGTGCTGAATTTCGGGATAAAAAGTATACAATAACGTTCTTCGTGGTATGAACCCAAATCGTGTTAAGTTTCATTGAATTTCATTCAGTAGCCCATGGGGTGCTGTGCTGCCCGTGGGGTGCCGGGCTGCCCATGGGGTTCCAGGCTCACTCATCACTATTCTAACAAAAAAGAATAATTGAAATCGGACTACGCGTTCATAAATTACAATTAAGTGTACATTTTGACTTTCATCCCCTTTCCCGAGGGAACCGTGCTGAATTTCGGGATAAAAAGTATACAATAACCTTCTTCGTAGTATGAACTCAAATCGTGTTAAGTTTCATTGAATTCCATTCAGTAGCCCATGGGGTGCTGGGCTGCCCGTGGGGTGCCGGGCTGCCCATGGGGTTCCAGGCTCGCTCATCACTATTCTAACAAAAATGAATAATTGAAATCGGACTACGCGTTCATAAATTACAACTAAGTAACATTTTGACTTTCATCCCCTTTCCCGAGGGATCCGTGCTGAATTTCGGGATAAAAAGTATACAATAACCTTCTTCGTAGTATGAACTCAAATCGTGTTAAGTTTCATTGAATTCCATTCAGTAGTTTTGGAGTGATGCGCGGCCGGGATACAGACAGACAGACAGACAAAAATAAAAAAAAAATACAGTTTTGGCATCAGTTTCAGCTACAGAGTGCGCTCAAATTTTTTTTTGCAAAATATCTTCTATATACAGAATTGGACCTGTTACAGTTTTATTATAAGTATATAATTTTAAGAAATAATAAAAATATTTTTTAAGAAAACTTAAAAAATATATCTAGTGACAATTCCGCCTAATTTTCCTGCTAAGCCGACGTGACGTCACAACGCCACGCAGCCAAACCGAAAGAATTTTCGACGCGTTTCGCTTCTACACGAAGAATCCTCAGGAGGTCCTGACTCTGTGCGCTCGTGCGTTTTTATATTTTTTAAGTGTTTTATTAAAATATTAATTTGATGTTTTTTTTAAATGTTTTGAAAATATTTGTTATTATTAAATATGGATTTCCGCAAAGTAACGCCTGAATCTATTAATTACACTAATATATCATAACCTCGGACCGCCAGATAGTTCCTTAACAAAATATAAAAAAAACGAACTGAAAAGAACAACAGGGTATTTTTTTTCATTTAGAATAATTTTATGGTGCCGGGTGCCGGGCTGCCCGTGGGATGCCGAGCTCGCTCGTCACTATTCTAACGAAAAAAGAATAATTGAAATCGGATTACGCGTTCATAAAGTACAACTAAGTAACATTTTGACTTTCATCCCCTTTCCCGAGGGAACAGTGCTAAATTTTGGGATAAATAAAGTATACAATAACGTTCTTCGTGGTATGAACTCAAATCGTGTTAAGTTTCATTGAATTCCATTCAGTAGCCCATGGGGTGCTAGGCTGCCCGTGGGGTGCCGGGCTGCCCATGGGGTTCTGGGCTCACTCATCACTATTCTAACAAAAAAAAAAATTGAAATCAGACTACGCGTTCATAAATTACAACTAAGTAACATTTTGACTTTCATCCCCTTTCCCGAGGGAACCGTGTTGAATTTCGGGATAAAAAGTATACAATAACCTTCTTCGTAGTATGAACTCAAATCGTGTTAAGTTTCATTGAATTCCATTCAGTAACCCATGGGGTGCTGGGCTGCCCGTGAGGTGCCGGGCTGGCCATGGAGTTCCGGGCTCGCTCATCACTATTCTAACAAAAAAGAATAATTGAAATCGGACTACGCGTTCATGAATTACAACTAAGTAACATTTTGACTTTCATCCCCTTTCCCGAGGGAACAGTGCTAAATTTCGGGATAAAAAGTATACAATAACGTTATTCGTGGTATGAACTCAAATCGTGTTAAGTTTCATTGAATTCCACTCAGTAGCCCATGGGGTGCTGGGCTGCCCGTGGAGTGCCGGGCTGCCCGTGGGATGCCGAGCTCGCTCGTCACTATTCTAACAAAAAAGAATAATTGAAATCGGACTACGCGTTAATAAATTACAACTAAGTGTATATTTTGACTTTCATCCCCTTTCCCGAGGGAAACGTGCTGAATTTCGGGATAAAAAGTATACAATAACGTTCTTCGTGGTATGAACCCAAATCGTGTTAAGTTTCATTGAATTTCATTCAGTAGCCCATGGGGTGCTGTGCTGCCCGTGGGGTGCCGGGCTGCCCATGGGGTTCCAGGCTCACTCATCACTATTCTAACAAAAAAGAATAATTGAAATCGGACTACGCGTTCATAAATTACAATTAAGTGTACATTTTGACTTTCATCCCCTTTCCCGAGGGAACCGTGCTGAATTTCGGGATAAAAAGTATACAATAACCTTCTTCGTAGTATGAACTCAAATCGTGTTAAGTTTCATTGAATTCCATTCAGTAGCCCATGGGGTGCTGGGCTGCCCGTGGGGTGCCGGGCTGCCCATGGGGTTCCAGGCTCGCTCATCACTATTCTAACAAAAATGAATAATTGAAATCGGACTACGCGTTCATAAATTACAACTAAGTAACATTTTGACTTTCATCCCCTTTCCCGAGGGATCCGTGCTGAATTTCGGGATAAAAAGTATACAATAACCTTCTTCGTAGTATGAACTCAAATCGTGTTAAGTTTCATTGAATTCCATTCAGTAGTTTTGGAGTGATGCGCGGCCGGGATACAGACAGACAGACAGACAAAAATAAAAAAAAAATACAGTTTTGGCATCAGTTTCAGCTACAGAGTGCGCTCAAATTTTTTTTTGCAAAATATCTTCTATATACAGAATTGGACCTGTTACAGTTTTATTATAAGTATATAATTTTAAGAAATAATAAAAATATTTTTTAAGAAAACTTAAAAAATATATCTAGTGACAATTCCGCCTAATTTTCCTGCTAAGCCGACGTGACGTCACAACGCCACGCAGCCAAACCGAAAGAATTTTCGACGCGTTTCGCTTCTACACGAAGAATCCTCAGGAGGTCCTGACTCTGTGCGCTCGTGCGTTTTTATATTTTTTAAGTGTTTTATTAAAATATTAATTTGATGTTTTTTTTAAATGTTTTGAAAATATTTGTTATTATTAAATATGGATTTCCGCAAAGTAACGCCTGAATCTATTAATTACACTAATATATCATAACCTCGGACCGCCAGATAGTTCCTTAACAAAATATAAAAAAAACGAACTGAAAAGAACAACAGGGTATTTTTTTTCATTTAGAATAATTTTATCGATCTTATTAAGTGGGATGAGAGTAGAATACTATCGCATGCCTACTAGTTCACCGGTGTAAAACTTGGTTATAACTTATAATAACTTGTAAGTTAAAACATATCACTTTGCCTGTGGAATTATCTAAAGTAATATAATAAAGAGGAAAGATTTGATTGTTTGTTTGCATTGAATAGGCTCTGAAACTACTGCACCGATTAGGATGAAATTTGGTATGGAAATAGTTTGAGACACGAGAAAGGACAAAGGATAATTTTTGTCCAATTGCGCAAAAAGAGGTTAATGGTTTTGTGCGATAACCGATACACCTGTGGGCGGAGCCGCGGCAGGAAAGCTAGTATACTTTTATTTTATCAGTTTTTTCTTAAGACTTCAAGATTTACCGCAATAAATGTGCTTCATGTTGTTGGATTATAGGGAGTGCCAGATTAAACAAGGACTACCGTCGACGAATTACCGTGGCCCAATTGTACTTATATTGGTAGAAAAATTAAGAAAGAAGAAAGATGCGGCAATTAGTGTTGATCGCAAAAACTATCGTACGTCTTAGACACATAACAACTGTTTTGTAGTGTATTACAAGGCAGTCTATTGTTACGCATAACTATTAAGCTCAAATCTCTGGATGATGCTGCAATTGTATAACGGGGAGGCGTGACACTTACCGTTTGTTAGTTAGTAGTGTATACATTGTCGTAACTTACCGTGGAGCTGGTGAAGTTGGTTCATTTGCCTGTAGCACATTACTGTCCCGAGATTCTTTCAACAACCTAAAATCATATGAATATTAAATGCAACATAAAAATCTGCCAACTTACCTAAGAATATGAGGATTGACAAATGTGCAGATAGCGTGCAGAACGTTTACTGTAACAGCCGACTCGTCCACTGCTGAACACAGCCTCCCCGGGGGTATTTGCCATAATCCCCACGCTTGGCAGGCGGCTTGGGAATCGCAGTGTAAGATGTCAGTTCTTTAGAAGGTGCTGCTGCCCACTTTATATTTTACTTTTACACTTAGTATTTTTCCCTTATTCGCCTCTTACGACACTCTCGGGATGACATGGGGAGGTGCAACTCTAACCCGGCACCCCACGGGGGGAGAGTTTAACCCCTTTGTAATTATTAAATTAAATATGAGATGATTAAATTTGGTGTATAATACTAACTTTTTAAACTCATCCACTCGCCTTTTTTCATCTACATACTTTTTCCTCCAATAAGATTCTTCTTCAATCTCTGAGCCACCTGAAATGTCGAATAAGTTATCTTAAGACGGGAAGGAAGTCTCGAATTTTCATACAAAAAGAGAAAACGTTTCTCTCCCCCTAAAACATCACCGATTTTGATGAATTTTGGAAATGTTGTAGATGTTATCAAAATCTAGGTTTATAGGTTTTGATTTTTATCATTATATTAATGGAATTTGAATTAATGGATATTTAAATTCCGATCTTTTCTAAAAACTTGTTTCTCTAGTTGGTGAATTGTTTATATGAAAACTAATGATAAATAAAGAAAAAGGAAAACCTATAAACCTAGTTTTTTCTTTCAGTTATAAAATAAGACCAAAATTTTTAGTTTTGATAAATATTTACTATAAGAGAAACGTTTTCTTCCAGAACGCAAATTATGCGGAAATTCAAAGTCAAAACTTGAAAAAGCTGCAATTGTCCTTATCGCACAATTCTGTTCGGGGGGCAGGATAGCTGCATAGAATAAATAGTGTAGTATAGAAGAGGTATTTGCATTAGTGATGTCAATATGCCTTTTCGATATGTTGGATGGTGAGTGATGGGAAAAAATCGATGCTGTAGATATTTTTATTCTACCAATATGAATGTTTTTCTGAATAGTACATTTGAATTATCGAAAATAAGAAATATAATATAGACGTACAAACCCCGATATAAAAAAATAAAAACATGTTCACAGATCAGTTCTTAGCTATAAATAAATTTCATATTTTTACCTATCCTTCTAAGTATACCTATGTCGTGAAATCTTAGTTTCTGTTCTAAAGCCTACATTATAACGATATTCTCAATTGAGCCGATGTTCTAGATATATAATGCAAATAAAATGTCACAACAGTTTTTGTAGCAAATCTAGTTGTCTCTAAAGTAAGTACGAATAAGATATTTGTTCTTCGTGACACATAAACTGACACATATAACTTGTTGAAGTCGGTACCACGACAGTTTGAAAGTATGATCTCAAGATTGTGGTCATGGTGTCTTCGACAACTTATTTTACACTTTTAGTTTTAGAAATAGTTTCCATCATTATGTTGAATAAAAACACCATAAGTCATGTGCGGGATTCGAACCCGCGAAAACGAAAAAGAACGATAGGAAAGATTTCAATTATGACGTCATATCATGTTAGTTCAATTGGTTAGAGCATACCTCGGCTAAAGGGGTGGATTGACGCGGGTTCGATACCAGCACATGACTTAAATTTTTCCTATCGTATATTTGTAATTTTGTAATATGAAAATAATGTATGATGGAAAAAAATATTGATTAGGAGCGCGATCAGAAGCTACAATAACGGGTACCTGTAGTTGCGGGCTCGAATCTTGCCAGTAGCCAATTATATTTCCATCTAGCAGGATTTAAAACAATATTATATTAAAATCGGTGACTCAACTGTATGTCCGGTAATATCAATATAATTTTAATAACACTCAGCAAATTTACGTTAGCATATAATTAACAATCAAGTAACTAGGCAATTTTATGTAATTTTTTTAATAAAATATATAAACTGTATAGATATATTATATAGCATGCAATATAGTAGATTATACCTACGAAATATTAATTAAACATATCAATAGCTTGAACAAAAATAAAACGAGTTTGCTAAAAGCAATTAGACTATAAAGTCAGACAAAAAGAAATCAACAACATTAAAATATGCAAAACTTAACAAAATGTGAACTATCTTAACTTTAAAAAAAATGATCAAATCTGATATCAGCCTTTTGCAGTTGATCTGTAACATGGTTAATTCGTTTATTTCTCCAAATTATTTATGAAACTACGCTTCATTAATTATTGCCTTTTTATAGCTGATAGGCTAGCCTTTGACCACTATCTCATCTGGTGGTAAGTGATGATGTGGTCGAAAGTGTTGTTCAGACTAACCTAGAATTACTGGCTCTCAAGGACAACTGCCGGAACACACCGTTAGGTGCTTGGCAACAGATTTTCTACTTGATTGTAATGGTAGTGTGATGGTAGCGGACGGATCCAGGCGGACATCCGCAAAATTTCCTATCATCATGCCGTATGACTGCCATCTGCCATCGTAAGACAACAACCGGGACCGACGGCTTTACGTGCCCTCCGAAGCACGGAATTTCGGTAGCGGTCACCCTTACAACTCCTGACCGCGGCGGACGTTGCTTGACTTAGCTGATCGATTAAGAACGGCTAAGCAAACTGCAATATATTTAAGTTGGCATCTTCTTCTAAATAATTTAATGAAGCTGGTATTTATTGGGGTGCATTTTGACAATGTTATTATTTAATTTAAAATGCCAGTCTTCCACAACATGTTCATATATGTTCCTTATGAGTACACCATATGTATACGAAACTTTTGTCTTCTAGCCATTGAGTCACCATGTAGTCGTTAAGGTCTTGGACTTCTACAGTTTCTCGTGAGTCCTTCATAATATAACACCAGCCTTCCCTGATGCGATCTTTTCCAAGGTACAAGGTATTTTACGCTTCAATTAAGTATTGTTGACAAGCACTTCGTCTACACTAGTAGCTTGTTAAACGTAATAATTACATTACAGCACAATTATAAAAAGCCAATGAGCACCTTCGTCTTGTTTTATTTTTATAAGGACAAAGGAACAGTTTTACAATATTTTCTTAAAGTAAACGTATTATATTTTCTTAAAGTAAACGTATTTATAATAATAATTTTGAGACCAACATCCATCGTTTGTTCAGTTTGGATTATTCACTTGATAAACTAAGCAGATTTATACTACCTTGAAATGAGTACTATAATACATATTTTTACTCAAGTCGACGAGAAGTAAGCGGCAAGGCGGCGCGCGGCCGTAAACGCGCGACGCGGCGCGACAGCGGCGGGCGGCGCGGTGGCGCGGCTACAGTAAAATAATTGTGTTCGTGTAACTCGACTGCACGTCTCTCTGTAGTACCTATACATATATTTTTATAGCATTTGACGGAGGTGCGGGGCGCGGAGCGCGAGGCCGGCGTGTAGCGGCGAGACATCATCACTTTGTTGAAATACGTATTTCTCTGTGGGTGCTTCTGTTCCTTGTCCTCTTAAAGGCGGTTTACTTCATACGAATTTATTATCTTCGCCGCCGAAGGAGGTTTCGTCACCTTTACCCTTACCCATATAAACCTACTCACCTACAACGTTATAACATAATCAAACATAAACTACCATTTCTACTAACTCAAACTAGACGAATTCTTGTAGTCACCGCGCGTCGATCGTCGCAATAAAGTTATCGGGTAATGTTTTGTTTTCATAATTAAATAAGTATGTTAAAAAAAATATAACTTGGCTAAAAGGAGAACAAACATTAAGAATTTTAAATGGGAATGAAAAATGTCAAACTCATCTAAATTATCTGCAGTTGAGCTTGAATTAAAAAAAAACATATTTTTCTATTAATTAGCGTATATGTGTGTAATTATATGTGTTTTTAATTGAAGATATCATCTGCTCTTTAGCAGGATTTAATGTTTTTGATCCTTTATATTCAATATATAAGGTAATGGACAAATATATTTTTACAGGAATTATTAGTAGAAACACTGTATTTAAAATAATAAAATGCTACAAATAGAGGCCTGTGGAGCTCACCCGAAAAAAATATTTAAAAGCAGACCGGAGAAAATATCAGTTTTCACGATTTTGACAAGTGTGTGGAATGACACGGAACAAAATTTGTCAAAATTGTATGTATTGCGAAATTAAGTGCCTATCTTATTTAATAAGTTGCCATCGGACTGGACCACTATGGCCAATTTATGAATGAAATTCTATTGTTATAATTATCGCCGATGTCAATGGGTTAAGCTGCATAGGGTATTGAAAACATGAATAACGAGGATTTAATTTAAGAGGATTTAGTGGAGGTATAATCAGCCTCAGTAAAATTATACAAAAACCAGTTCTTTAGTTAGTTATATAGATACAAAAAATGCGTGTCATAAACAAAAATGCTAACCGAAAGACACGGAGTAGTCTGGCGTGTTAATATTTGAGAACACAAACGAGGAGAGATTATAATTATGCTTACGTTTTTGAATACACGATTATAACCTGAACATAATATAATATTGCAACTACAATCGGTTTGTGGCTTAACCATAAACTAATAAAAAAGGTAAAAGGATCAAAATGGATCAAACGGCCTATTGTGTTGCACGCTACACAAAAAGGGAATATAATAATATAGCACAATTGCGGCCCGAAATCCCAAGTCCACTCTCCTTCTGATCAGACTCTATGGATGACGTACCTCTAATTACCTACCAGTTTAAACTTGGTTTTAGTGACAAGTATTTGACGGGACTTACACGCGATAAACACAACACTATTTACCTCAAAGTTTCAACCAAGTTGTATTGGTCGTGGTCACGAGCGGGCTCTTGAGGCGGGTGCCACCGTCTTGAAGGGCGGGAATTTTCTCCAAGTACCCACAATCGACCTATATGTGTATCATCTTGACACACAAAACTGACAACATCCACAGGTTTTGGTTAAGGTAAAACGCGCCTTTCTTAGCACTGTATGCAGCAAATTTTAAATCAACTTGGTCGAAATGTCGAAGTAAATAATATACAATATTTTATCGCGGTTAAGTCCCAATGTTTAAACAGGACACTGGCTGAGCTCGATTTCATCCAGAGTGACAAGTCAATGAGTGAATAACAAAACATAAGGTACATGTTAGTACTGAAAACTCAATATTTAGAGATCAGCACCTTGTAGGGACCACCCCAAAACGGTGTTGACGCCTGTAAAGTAAAGCTTCACATATACTTACTATCTGGCTTATAGGTAAGGAAGTTCTTGATATGTCTTCCATCCTTTACGAGTGGGTAGATGTTTTTTCCAAATTTAACGTAGAGCGTTCCTTCTTCGGGATCTTGCAATATACGAGAGGATTTAGGTCTCCTGAAATAATTTTAGTTTTAAACATACGACATTTTTTACTGACATATTACTAGCCTATGGCCACTATCTCAATAGTAGGTGTAAATTACCTGTTGGTAAGTGATGAAATAGTAGTATAATTTAGACAATGGTTATTTTCTTAGCCTATATTTATATACCTATAAACTTTATATACCTAGCCTGCTGGTTAGCGCCAGAGGGAGGTGCTTAGCGAGAGATTATATTTTTTTTTTGTTATAATTAAATATTGCACACTACAGACTCGTGGTCGGTACTCTTAATTGATTATTACTTTTTTTTGCTACTTATAATTATTTTAACTTAGTTCATTCTCCAACTTATCAATGTTCTTCCTGAAGGGAAGTTAGCCTATACCCGAGGTATGCTCCGAAGGCTTGAGCTAACATGACATTAATTTGTAATTTTGTAATGTTATCAACCGAGCAGGCGTAATTGCAAACATTACAATATTAAAAATCATTAATCTTTTTTTTTTATTCCTGATAGGTAAGCCTTTTACCACAATCTCACCTGGTGGTAAGTGATGATGTGGCCGAAGGTGTTAACATGCTTAACCTAGAATTACTGGCTGTCAAGGACAGCTGCCGATATACACCGTTAGGTGCTTGGCGACAGATTTTCTACTTGAGGGTGGTCGCTAGGCAGACGAGCATACGCAAAATGCCCTACCACAATGCGGTGAAGCTCAAGCCCGCGGCGGCATTCGAACCATGGACCTACTGCGCGGAAGTCCATAGCTAATGTCACAGAGCCATCGCTGCTTCAACTTTTTTTTCTTTTGCTTATAACACAATTAGAAATGGGAACTGTAAGTAAAAGTAGAAAATCTGTCACCAAGCACCTAAGGATGCGTTCCGGAAGCACTCCTTAAGAGCCAGTTCCCATTCTATATTAAGCCTGTTGACCACCCTTGGCTACATCATGACTTACTATCAGGCTACGAATAAATAATGTAAAGAAGTATAACTCTGGTACAGTGACCGCTTTGATTTCGGCCTCATCAAGTTCACAAGTAACAAAACACGCACAATTTTCTAAATTCAGTTGGATTGGTTAATTGATTTGGCGCTTAGAAATGATCGCATCTGATTGGTCGCGTCAAGTTCATGGTGTCACCGCCGTCATTGCCTTAAGGCCAAAGCGCACTACTGCGGCACAGCGTGGCAGCGAAGCGGCGCGGTTTGAGAAATATTAATTAGTATGGATTTATTAATGGTGTAAGCGATACGATATTGCGGCTTCTGAGAGGCATGGCGCAGCGTTACAGGGATGTCTCCGAAGGCAACTGCGTCACGGCTGCGCCGCGCCGCCGAGCCACCTTGCGGCACCGGAGAAACATGGTGCAGTAAATTAGCAGGTAATTTCACGAACCACCCACGTTTCAACAATTCATAAGACCTTATTTTAAGTTCTAAAATTTGTGTGAAATCTATTATTATTTCTGAAGAGTCGTGGAAAAGAATTTTGGAATTTTTTCAGATGAGAATTTGTTAAATCTTTCACCCAAATAATACACTTATTAATTTTTCAGCTCTATCTGCCTCTTTGGTATTTGTTTGTTTCTTGAGGGAGGACTTAGATACTTACTACCGCGGCTGTCGGTCATTCAGCTCCACCTCGGCACTAGTCGGGACTTTATTTTTGCCTCGAGCTCGCCGTCGAGCCCGGTGTTTGACAGTGTAACCTGTGTTTACCGCACACCTGGGGATGTTACCGGGACGACTTGCAGATGACGTTAAAGCTGCTAAACGCTTCTTTGCAAGACACCGCGAATATTTCTCCTTCGACGACTTCATCCATTTCGAATTTTTGCCATTAGTTGGAAGAACCGTTCTGCTACGCCGTATTGCTATTGTGAACGAAAAAGTCGCGCCACTTCGCTGCAGCACTGCTCTGCACCTCCGTAAATGCATTAGGTAGTGACGGTTGCTCAGATACCGCGTCGCGACTCACCTGTGTAGTGCGGTCCCAGCGTGGATGGCGTTATGCCACAATATGTAGACTTGTTTACGTATTCATTTTCCATTACATGTCTTTTCAACAAAAAAGATTTCTGGTTTTTCATGAAATTTATTTCAGTAGGTTGGAGTTACTTTCTTGGAAATAATATTCTATAATTTAAAATTCGGTATATATATAATGCCCTGAATAAGAAGAAGTGGATTTCAAGTAACCTTTTTTATTCAAGTTATAATATTGATAGTAGGATATAACTTAGAATTAAATTAGATATTTAAAATTTCTTATTGCATGTGTTACATTAATAAGTTCATCAAGATTTTTTGGTGGTATGTATTTTAACACAATGCTGCAAACTATAATGAATTCTTTTAACTACTACAAAGAAAGCATTTAGTCAACCTAGCTGCCATTGCAGGCTTGCAGGCAGTCTAAGCACTCCAGCCTTCTCCCAGTTGGAAGCGTACCCAGCATGCCCAGAACTAGTATTCTAGTATTCCATTGTACCAAATTAAGTATAGTCTGGTTTTTAATTCGAGATCAAAAATGTACACAAAGAAATGTCAATATATGTCATTGTCAAACTGATAGGTCAGGGTGTTCAATAGATTTTCTTCAAAAATATTCTCACAAGTGTGGCTATTAAAAACAAAAAAATCTCACACAAATTTTTTCAGGCTTGAATATATGCGTAAATATGTACGCGCATATAAAAGTGTTTTATTGTTTCATAATAATGCTATAAATTATAGCATTAAATATATTTTTTACATTAAATGCTCCATCCGTTCCCAAAACTACAAAAATTACCAAGTACTTGTAATTTTTTTGCACGGTTAACACGTTTGTTTACATTTTTGATCTCGAATTAAAAACCAGTATATAGATGGATTATATATACCTATTGGAACTACCAATACCGCAGCCATAGGTGTGACAGCTATCAACGTGACAGTTGATGTCGTATTTTTTTAATATTTTGGCTACAAATTATATAATAGTTATCTAGAAATAGAGCTCAAGCATGACAGCTGTCAAAATGACAGTTAATGTCATATTTTTCAGTTTCTATTTCATATTTTGGATTAAAATACTTAAAAAGTACCTAGAGTAATTACTCTTACGTATTACCTCTATAAGACCTAAGATCAATTTATTTGTAATTATTATGTACTTTGTATCCCAAAAATGAAATCAATACTGAAAAATACGACACCACTTTGACACACACGCACACTTCGACACACTTTGACAGTTATCAGACCTAAGCCTTACTTCTAGGATATTTTGTGTCATTAGTAGCACAAATACTAAATAAGAAATGAGGACTTTTTCAAAGTATTTTTTATGATATTTCTAGCACATGTTTGACATAAAAAAATTAGGAATACGCAAAAAAATATTGGGAATTGTTTTTATATAAAATATTCTACGACTATGAATGTCCTGAAGTTATTTTTGATTTAATGTAAAAATCCTGTTGCATAAAACTATCCAGGGTAGTCAAGTATGGATTTCCAAAGTATTGTTATTTATTCGTTTATAAAAGGTAATCCCGATTTTTTTATATCCGTATAGCTTCTCCACCATTTTACTAAACACTATAGTATTTTTGCAGAATTAAACAATGCAAAAGAACATTGATAAATTCAGTTGAAAATTCCAGCAGTACAACCGCATGACTCAAGCCCACGCGGCGAACCGACAGCGCCACGCGGTACACTTTTTAAGCCACGCTGCGGTATAGTTTGCGTTCAGTTGTTTTTGAGCTAGAATTACATTTCTTTTCATATTTATTCGTAGCTATCAGGTGAGATTCTGATCAAAGGCTGTCCTATAAGTAGCAAAAAATCTTTGTGAGAATGAGGACGTAGTGACAAAACACGAGAAAGGTATGTTACGATTGTTTGGACATGTGGAGATCTTTAATAAAATAAGAATGACTAAACAGGTGTACTTGGGACAAGTGAATGGAAGTGTTGGAAGGGGAAGACGTAGGCGAACGTTCCGAAATGAGATTCAAGACGTTCTGAAAAAGGGCTAGGTCAGGAGTACCCTAAACCGACTCTTATTTATGTAATTGATAAACGTAGATGAAACGAAAGAAAACACAGAATACATACATGTATTCTGTGTTTTCTTTCATTAACTCACTCACTGATATATCCATTCCAAAACTTGTCTAATCTAGTTATATCACATCCACCTACACATTTTCGTCATATATCCACCTCGTTAACATTAAAGAAACATCAGTCAGTACATTCCGTTGTATTTAACTTACATGTATTTTCTTGTGTGTCTGTTCCTGCGTCCACGCGGCGGCGATACATATGAGTTGCTGTCACTTTCCGAAGTCCACTCGCTCGAATCGGACTCGTGGTTTATACTAAAATAACAACATAATGCTATAGAATGACGTTAGGGTATACTTGAGTTTTAACATAGTAATACCAGACAAGTAGTTTCGAATTCATAGAGCGATGCCAAACGCGGCTTGGACTTGTGGCAAATATCTAGCGTTTCCAGAGTGCGTTACTTGATTTTAAAGAGAAAATTATTCATAATAGTCGTGTCTGCATGTAGCAAATACTATGAATTTTTTATCGGTGGCATGTAGCTACGAATTCGTTGGCTCTAGTTTAATAACCTGAAAAGCTTTGAGACAACCCTATGCAGGTTGTCAGCGTCATGCAGGTCTCAGGCTAAAATAGGCATTTAAATCTCCTATGGGCCTCCAATCAAACTACTTTTCTGGTTTTATATTAGTCATGACTAGATTGTATTTTTAACTGATTTTCAAAAATAGGGGAATTGCGTAAAGTCGACCCGTACATTTTTTTTAAAGTATGTCTTTTAACTGGATAATACAATCTAACGGGAACGCTAACGTCTATACCGGGAAATGAATAAGTTTATATTTATTTGGTTTTCTAACTATATTTATTGTACTTGTGCAGGTAATACACGAATTCAAAGATTTTATATACATTGTAATAATACTTTTGAAATATTTGTTAAGGGTGAACGTATTTTTTAATATTTTTAGGGGTAAATTATGAGATTGTGCGCATTGGTATTTTTTTTATTGATTGCTGATAGGTAAGCATTTGACCACAATCTCACCTTATGGTAAGTGTTGATGTGGTCGAAGGTGTTAACAGGCTTAACCTAGAATTACTGGCTCTCAAGGATAGCTACCGGAACACACTGTTACGTGCTAGGCAACAGATTTCCTGCTTAAGGGTGGTCGCTAGCCAGGCGGGCATTCGCATAATGCCCTAAGCTTAGCCCCGCGGCGGGCTTCGAACTATGGACCTGCTGTGCGGCAGTGCATAGCCAATGCCACTAAGCCATCACTGCTTCAAATATTCAATAACGAGTATTATTATTTTTAAACTTGCGTTCACCATGATTATGTAGAATAGTTGCCAGAACACTGTAAGTTTAGTGTATATTGTAGCGGTGGCGCCTGCCATGCGTCTCTCATGGTAGTTTCAACAAATCATAATTATTTTTTTATGAGATGTATAAATGTTCAAATGTTTATTGCACGCTGCCGGGAATCGTAGTTTTTAATACAATATTTATATACGTTATGGAGTTATAGTCGTAAGGAAATAATAATTTAACTTTAATGAAGACCCATAGTCTAACTGGTTGGACAAAATAGACTACAGCTGTCTTGCCACTCAGCAACACAGTTCAGAAAATAAGCTACAAAACTTGTTAAACATACATACAATTAGAGTGACATACCTGCGTTTTTTATGATAATGATGCTGGGATCGTCTTCTATGGCTAATCCGTCTTTTGCGACTGGTCGAGGCGCCAGCACCTAAAAAAATAAACGGTCAAGCGCGTGTCGGGCCACGCGCAATGTAGGGTTCCGTAGTAGCCCGTTATCATAATATAGAATAATTCTGTTGTTTATTTTCTTTTTATCTCTCTACCTATAACTTTCTAAGCAATTTGCACGTGTAGACTGTTGTTGACCAGGACTATTAAGTAGGAATCATGGATTATCTATACGTTTCTTAGTTGCTCACTAACTTTTTTCTTCCCTCCTCACCTCTCTATAACGCCATAAAATGCACAGTCCCTTGAGTTTACACTGTATATGTATATATATATATATCTATATATAGTGTAAACTATATAACGACACTGAAGGGACTGTGCATATACACAGAGTTTATCGATTAGCTTCAGCATAAGGTACTTTTTAGACCTATAGATATTAGACATATATAATATATATATAGATATATATTATATATGTATATATATAATATTATATATATATATATATTCTCCTAGAGTTTAATTGCAATAATTTATATTTATTTAGCAGCTCTTCATAATGGTTTAATATTATGCAATAAATACGTTAATTCGTTGTTGAAGTTACTAGAGGACCTTATGACAAAATTAAATATTTTTAAACCACGTGCTATTATTATATTTTGAATATTTACATTAACGATTAATTTACTATCTAATATTATTCCTTAATCCTTTATGACTTGAACTTCATCAAAGTTAGAATCCCATAACACGTATGTAAAATTACACATTACAAATCACATACCCTTCACGTGCTCGTATACTCAAACATACAGAAACACGTACCGACACATACACCTTTCAAATACCTCACAAACATTCACTTAAACTTGTACACCAATACTACACCACAGAATAATGACTACACGTAAATATTAATTATCATAAACATACGAAATGACGTAAATTTCGCAATAAAACAATTTCGTTAAATATTTTTCCTATATGTGTATATGTTTCAACATATTGGTTCAATTTTGAATTGTTACTAAATAGTATATATAAAAGATAAAATATAGATGTGTTACAGATTCTCTAGAGCCAGGAAGGACCTCGCTTTTGAGATACAGGCCACCAGCCTAGTTTTAGAGTCATAGACTCATCATAAATGTATTACAATAAAGAGGAATAAAATTAATTTGTATAAAATTATTTGTTTTTGTCTTAGGAGTAAAATAATTTTTAATAAAGTACACTAAAAATGTGCCCAGATCCTTTTGGAATTTTAAGTGGTCTTGATAAGTATTTATAGAATGATACATTTTCAGGTCATCGGGATGTAATAGCAATTTAAAAAACTTAAAATATTTTTTAGTAAACACACAGTTTGTTTGTTTGTTATTGTCTACGTTTTAAATATTTCAGTAAAGCTGCGATAAGGCGGGCAAAATTGAGATTGGGCGATAGTTTGCTACAACTTTAAATAATCCTTAGATTGAATACATGGCGGACTGGAAAACAAATGGTGTCAGCGGTGTATTTAAGAACTTATGGTGAAACATTATTAACTCCAGCGCCCTTAGTTGGATCGAGCCTACGTAGTTCCGATTTGATATACATTTGATTATAGTAAAACAAACATCACTGATAATTAAATCTGACGTGTGGTTATCTTTAGAAATACATATATAATTTATTATCTGCATTTAACCGTCGGTAACCGTTGAGGGTTCAAATACTGATTGAAAGTGATTCGAGTAAATGTTACTAATATCTACTGGGTCACTTGCTGTTTTTGTTTTTGGAGCACCCATCTTCCAAGCAGTCTTGTCTGCCCTACCCCTAGTGTTTTTTATAAGCCGGAGTCGCGGAGAGGGAGCGGCGCAAGTATACTGCGACGGTATAGCGAGTTCGCTGCGATAAGGTTGCGAGAAGACTAAAGCTGCGTACCCACAACGCCGGAGCTGTCACAGAATTACTTCACTTCTAATAAGACATTTGTCTCTAAGCCTAACCATTTATTGTTGACGTTTTCGTGGTTGTGATTTATGATTAATTATTTTCATGAAGAAGAAGCAAATTTTGGGTACTTTCATTGGTATTAAAAAAAAACTATAGGTTTCTGTAACCCCTTCCCATGAATGGGGAATATTCCGCCCTCTCTCCCCCTCCCCATGGCACAAAATATATACATTTATACCATACCTAAAGTCCTTCTTAGTCCTTAATTTTTTTTAAAATTATTTCTATTAAAATAATGAATAGATTCAGGCGTTACTTTGCGGAAATCCATATTTAATAATAACAAATATTTTAATAAAACACTTGAAAAATATAAAAATATATCTAGTGACAATTCCGCCTCATTCTCCTACTAAGCCGACGTGACGTCACAAACGCCACGCAGCCAAACCAGAAGAATTTTCGACGCGTTTCGCTTCTACACGAAGCATCCTCAGGAGGTCTTAACTCTACGAGCGCACGATCGTGAATAATTAATCGAAATAGATATATTTTTAAGTGTTTTATTAAAATATTAATATGATGTTTTCTTAAAATATTTTAAACATATTTATTATTATAATTTAAAAAAAAAATTTTTACATAATCCCCCACCCCTTCGGGGGGAAAAAACTCATACCCAAACCACTTGAGAGCTACCCTAAAAAAAAATATTTTTCAAAATTTTATATACCACTTTGTCGGCGTGGTAAGTTACCATACACTGGTACACTGGTAATTACCATATACTGCAATTTTGTACTGACAAAATTGCAGCTTTCTAGTACAAACGGTCTCTTAGCAAAACGTCGGATAGACGAAAAGACAGACGGACACAACGAAACTATAAGGGTTCCTTGTAGGTACTACGGAACCCTAAAAAACACATATCTAGAAACTAGCCAAAGCCATACAAAATTTAGTTTATCTTCCCTTGATTTCTTCATGCTAAAGACACAGTCAATTTGTGGTTTAACTTCAGTATGTGCGCCATTTTAGATATTATGGAAGCAAGCTGCATTATTTTAATAGCATTACACTTACCATGTGCAAATCCAAATACATTAGCTAAAGCTCTTTCTCTTTGCGTTTTTATACTAATATTATCAAGTTTAACATTGTCTCGGCTTTCTTGCACTTTCTTTTGTTCATCAGTTGATTCTGTGCTGGATTTCATTATTATGTCTTTTTCTTTGTTTTCATCTTGTATTAATATGACTTCTTTATCTTTATTTTTATGTTTCTGGGGTTTTTTTTCTTTCTCTATCTGTTTTTGTACGATTTGGGGTTTCTCTTTATTAACATTCTGTTTAGGAGCTAATGTAGCTTTAACATCCGAATCACTGTCAGAATATTTTGTATTCTTAAATTGTTCCTCAAACAAACTAACACTCAAAAGACAAGGATTTTGGTCATCTGTTGTAACTTTTTTATCTTTACTGGTATCATTGGAAACTTCTTCGGCACATGCAGGTTTATTTGTATTCTCGGAGCTATTTAAAATTACATTATGTTGGTTTTCTGTATCGACTATTACGGTGTCATAATCAACACCTTTCGAGTTCGGATCCTTAGAATTTTCTTCTTTTTTAGATAAATGTTCCTGTTCTGTTATTGGTGTGTCTAAAATTTCAATTATTGGTGTAGTCCTGTCATCTTCTTTAGATTGATTTGTTTCATTATCAGACAACTTCTGTTTCTTTCTTCCCTTATTATCTTGCGAGTTTGCTCTCTTTTCAGACACGTTTTTATTAATTTCCACTTTAAGCGCGTCATTTTCGGTTTTGTTAATATTTGTGTCTTGAGTTGCTTTTTTAGAATTATCTAAAGCTTCTTGATTATTCGGTAATAAGGTATCAGATGATGTATTGCCAGTATTTTGTGTAGATATTTTGGAATCTTCAGTTGCATTTTTTTTTCTTCCGTTATTGTCTTCGAGTATAGTACTATCTGAAGATTTTTCCAAAGTTTTTGAATGAGATTCTGCAGTAACAAATTCAGAAGTCTCCTGAACAGGATTTGTGACTTCATTATTTTGAAGATCTTGTTCCATAATTGGTTCATGATTATTTGTTTTATCGTGATTACCATCTCCGATTGAGTCGTTCTGAAACTTTTTTAGTTTTAAAGATCTTGTTTTTGATGGTTCGTAAATGTCATCCCCATTTTTTAACAAAGAAGTTTTTGATTCTGATGACTTCAATCCTTCTGTTTTTAATGTTTTGTCATTTGTTTCAACGTTGGGGATATCTTCAGAATCTTTAATCAATATGATAGATTCGGGAACATTAACAGAATTTTGGTTTTCTGAATCATTTATTTCTACTGGCTCAGTCTCACACAGGGTCTCAACTTCACGTAGGGTTTCATCAATACTCAACCGAGGTTCCTTGTCAGATGACTCAGACTCAGTTTCGAAAGCATCTAATAAATCTTTGACAAGGGGTGTCATGGGTTCAAAAGTCAATAAATCTTTGTATGATTTTGATTCATTTTTGTTATTATCTTCATCATTTCCTGGAGATTCTAAAGCTCGTTGGATTTCTTCAGCATTTTCGTATTCAAGAACTACTGTGTCTGCAGATGACCTGTTTCGAGATGTTACTTTTTCACATGTGACAGCCTCACCTGTAACTTTTTCCACTTCATTGTCAATGCTTGTTGATGCTGGTTGATAGTCAACGGCCGTATTTTCCTGTTCATTAACTTTGCTAGTTGTTCCTTGTTTGTTCTTATTCTGATGTTCGCCTATAAACAAGTTAAATTTAGGTTACTTCAATTATATATTACTCCCGACAAGTGGTGACTAAGGGTTCAAACTCTATCGTTTATGCCTAATATGCAGTGATAGGAATAGGTAGTGCATATTTGCCTAAACTTCGAAGAACAGAGACAAGAAACGGAGACTTCCTTAGCACAAAATTTTTTTACGGGACATCTGTCCCGAAATTCGGGACAACATTTAAAAACATTAAAAAATATTTTATTTGGAATAAGTAATTCGTCTTTATTTACCTAAAGTTTGCGACTAGTCATAACATTTATAATTTATAATTCCTTAAAAAAAACAAACAAAAATGCTCATAAATCGCCGGTCGATATCGCTTTATGTTAATGGGCTCTAAAGGAAAAATAAAACACAGAATTTTATTGTAACAAATATATGTATATTTATAACGTCGTTTCCAGGATTAAGGAAAAACACTCTTCGTTATAAATCAATTACCGGTTTATTCCAGTACCAAGAAAGTAAAAACTAAATTATTTCCGTAGTGGCGTAGAAAGCGGTGCGAATGTCCGAATTGCTCGATGCATCCGACCAGTACCTAAACCACCACGCGATTAAGGCGCCGACTGTCACAGACCACTTCCCGTTGCGGGTGCGAGGGCTGCGTGCAGCAGACTGGGGCTCCGGCTATCGGGCGGCCGGCTTATAAAGGCGCGCGGCGGTGGGGCGCGCGTCGGTGTGTGCGTTGAATAGATGGCGGGGCGCGATGCGCGCCGGCACGCACACTAGGGTCGGAGCGTGGTGCTTTATCCTCCCCCTCTGGAAGTGACGGCGTCCCGACGAACTGACAGTCAGGAGGGTTGTGTTGGGTGTTGATCTTCCGAGGCCGCCCACGTCCACGGGCAGGCTGCGCTGAACCTGAAGTTGGTTTCTGTTTGGGTGGTCGTCCACGCTTCTTCAGAGGCCGCACTGGAGCGGGCAGCAGTTCAGGGTTGCCTCGATATGGAGTCAATGCAGAAGTGTGATATACGCCAAGAGGTTTGTCAGGTATAATGGGATCTGAAAGAACATAGGAAGAGACACCATGGCGATTATGGATTACATAGGGGCCGTCTCGTCGAGGACAGAATTTAGAGCTGATTCCTCGAGCGGCCTGGCTAACAGGGTGAGTTGAAGCTAGGACCAATTCACCAGGTTTATAACCAGGGTCTTCTCGTCGACCTTTGTCTCCTTGTTGCTTCCTGCGTTCTTCTTTATCTTCTCGCACTTCTCGGGCTCTTTTCAACGTATTTGCAAGTTGGAGAAGCTTCGGAGTTATTTCCGGTACAAAATTCTCTGACAGTACAATTTGCCGAAGATCATAAGTATTGTCGTCTGGTGTTCTAAGTTCTCGGGCGAATGTCAAGTACGCTGGGGTATATCCTGTAACGAGGCTACTGGCCGTGTTCATGGCAAAACGTATGCTGGGGAGCTTGAAAGGGTGTCTGCAACCACATTCGTTCTTCCTGGAGTATATTTTATGGTGATGTCATAAGCTTGTATATGTAATGCCCATCTGGCAAGTCGTCCAGTTGGAGATCTTAATGACATTAACCATTTCAATGCTTGATGGTCAGTGACAACCGTTATTGGAAGCCCTTCTATATATCCTCTAAATTTTGTTATTGCCCAAACTACGGCAAGTGCTTCTCTCTCGGTGGTGGAGTAATTCCTTTCAGCGGGATCAAGCAATCTGCTGGCAAACTCAACAGGGCGTTCATCCTCGCCCTCCCCCTGCATTAAAACACAGCTCCGAGTGCATAATTGCTAGCGCCAGTCTTGATCGTATATGGCTTGGTTTCGTCAGCTTGTCGAAGTATCGGGGCAGTGGTGAGACGAGTTTTCAATTCATGAAATGCTTTCTCTTGTTCATCGGTCCAATTCCACATTGCCTTCTTTTTCGTTAAGCGAGTAAGCGGTTCACTGATTTTTGAGAAGTTCTGTATAAAACGTCGGAACCATGAACACGTCTGAAGAAACGTCATCAAATGTTTCAGGTTTTTCGGACATGGGTACTCAAGTATGGCTGCTACCTTGGTGGGGTCGACCTTCAAACCATCTGGGGTGATGAGGTGACCTATGTACTTGATGTTAGAGCAACCAAATCTGCATTTGCTGAAATTTACCCGAAGGTTACTTTTGGTTAACTTTCTAAGAACTTTGTCCAGATCTTTTAGATGTTCATCATAGGTTTCGGAAAATATAATCAAGTCATCAAGGTACGCCAGCATTTTGACGTCTTCTAGACTGACCTGTACCCTATCAATCAGTCTCTGGAATGTCGATGGAGCATTTCGGAGTCCAAACGGCATTCGGGTAAACTTGTAAACTCCGAACGGCGTAATAAATGCCGTTTTATCCTGGTCGCTGTCCTTGACTTTTACTTGCCAGTACCCTGCGCGCAGATCCAGGGTTGTCATATACGGCGTAGGTTTAGCTGCGTTGAGCAGGTCATCGATTCGAGGAATTGGGTATATATCAGGCACCGTAATAGCGTTCAAGCGGCGGTAATCGACACAGACTCGCACTGAACCATCTTTCTTTGGCACCATAATGACGGGTGCGGACCAAGGTGACGAACATGGCTTAATAATTTCAGTTTCTAGCATCTTCGCAATTTCTTTCTTTAGTAAATTCCGCTTAGGTGGTGACAGGCGATATGGAGGTACAGAAATTGGATTGTGAGATCCAGTATCGATGCAATGTTCAGCAAGGTTAGTTGGAATGTCACTATCACCAAACACTTCTTGGTTTTGTTGTAAGATTTCCATGAGACGAGCCTTTTGTGACGAATCCAAGACTTCCGTCGTCACATCTTCCACTGATAGCAAGCAAATCTCTACGTCATCACTTGTGTCGTTGCTGTTATCATCACTTGGAAAAAGCTTTCGGGAGTGTGGTGATAATTCCACCTCGATGCCGTGCGTAGCCATCTGTGCATCTCTATATATAAAATCAACAAGGCTGGGTGAATACCCATCGAATAGTGTTCGACTTCGCTTTTGTGGAGGCGTAGACGCATCTATCGGTATCATTCGGTATGGTATTTTGGCTGAAGCACTTGTCTCAGGTAGTGCTGGTTCCGCACTCACTTTTGCCACACGGAGGTCTATCGCAGCACATGAACTCGCTTGTGGAAGAGCAGGTTCACATGTTCCATTTGACATGACGACTTCTGCAATCTCATGCGTGTCTGATGGAGTACTGGAGAGAGATGAAATCATTTCTGGAAGTCGGATTTCACTCAACCACTTGCGTATAGGGGGGCTGGAACCAGGCGTTGCTTCTACGTGCGCCAATGAAGTCTCCGTAGCGTCCTCCTTTTGCATCTCATAGACAATATCAGGTTCTCCAACGAAGTGCCACGTCATCTGTGGTATGTTTAAAACCATTTCGGCATCTTGTATAAAACCTATTCCCAGCAATGTACGAGATTCTCTGGATTCTGGGAAAATAATAAAGGTGGTGGGCACAATTCGGTTGCAGAGATTAATAGGTGCTCTTACCGTTAGTACATCTCTGTATGTCTTCGTACCATCTGCCAGTGTCACCGTCAGTTGTCTTTCTCCAAAGCGATACCCAAGACTTTTCAGACACTGGTATAGGCCGTAGGATGCTACGCTAGTTTTGGCACAGGAATCTAGGTACGCTGTTCCCGCAATCTTGTCCACACCGATTCCAATAACTGGCCTTGGCCGAGAGTCCATCTTGATGTCAATGGAGCAGAAGCTGATCTCCCTTTCGGCGTTTGTCGTTGGTTTCTTATTGTCGTTACAAGTGGGACATTTTGATCTGACCATTCCTGGAGTGCCACACCCATAGCAGGAAAACTTAGCCTGGGACGGTGATGGGACTTGTGTTCCTAGTGTGGATGACCTACTTGCAGTCGTTGTCGTGATCCCACTACCAGATGCTACGCCTTCGTTTTTAGCTTTCTTTCTGCAGTTCTCAATTGTGTGACCGGGGAAACGGCAGTAACCACATTTAGCTTTTTTGGGCGGAACTTCCTTGCTCTTACCTGTGGTTGTCGTCTGAGGCTGCACTTGCTTTTCGGCTAAAAGACGTTCCACACTTCTAGCCGCTTTCAAAAGTTGATCAAAAGTTGTCACCGTCTCACGTGCAAGTTTAGCGCGGATTTTATAGTTGACCTGCCCATATACCATGTCAAGTTGCTGTGATTCTGAGTGACCTTCTGGCAGCTGTGCGAACAGGGATCGTTTCTTAGTTACAAATGTCTCCGTTAGCTCTCCATCACCTTGCTTGATACCAATGATGTCTTGATATATCTGATAGGCCGGTCTCTTTGGAGCGAATGCTAGACGAAGCCTATTTTGAAATTCTATCCAGGTGGTGACTTCTTCCTTTATGCCGTTCCACCAAATGGCCGCTTCATCCTTCAAAATCAATGGGATGCTCCTTATAGCTTCCTCGTCGTTTATTTGCTCGATAGACTTGTAGACAGTTGCTCCAGCTAGGAAGGTCTCCACGGCTTCCGTGTCCCTCGTTCCAGAATAGAATACCGTACAAGCGGCGAATGAACGTCGTCGTTGCGAGCTGATCACTGCCAAGAGTTTTTCGAATTGGTCATTGGTGAGGTTCATACTGTCGTGCTCTTCTTTCATTTTTCTTCTCGGGTAAGATACCCGTTGAGTAGGGCTGGCCTTTTTCTTGGCCTTTACGTTGAGCGCCAGTTTATAACGTCGTTTCCAGGATTAAGGAAAAACACTCTTCGTTATAAATCAATTACCGGTTTATTCCAGTACCAAGAAAGTAAAAACTAAATTATTTCCGTAGTGGCGTAGAAAGCGGTGCGAATGTCCGAATTGCTCGATGCATCCGACCAGTACCTAAACCACCACGCGATTAAGGCGCCGACTGTCACTTCCCGTTGCGGGTGCGAGGGCTGCGTGCAGCAGACTGGGGCTCCGGTTTTTTTTTTTTTTTTTTTTTTTTTTTTTTTTTTTTTTTTTTTTTTTTTTTAGGGAGGACATAGATGCTGTCTACCGCTAAGCGGACGTACAGCTCCACCGGACTTTGGGCGAGGGGAAGCCCTCTTATAGCCCAGGAGGAAGAAGCGCTGAGGGCACTTCTTCTGAGACGGGCGTATAAGGCGAAAAGCGCCTTATACCTCCGTCTCCTGCGGGCGCCGAAAACGCCACGCTACTATCGGGAGGGGTGACAGCGAGCTCAAGGGCACCACTGTGGTTCGGACCTCGGCTTGTCTCGCTGCCGAGAGACAAAGGGGGAATCGGAACTAAATGCCCCGGTACAACTGCAGTGTTGTACCGTTGAGAATGGGCCCTATTGAATATTACTCTGTGACTATTTGGAGAGACACTAATCGGGATTTTATTTTTGCCTCGAGCTCGCCGGCGAGCTCGGTGTTTGATTGTGTAACCTCTGATTACCGCACACCTGGGGATGTTACCAGGACGACTTGCGGACAACGCTAAAGCTGCCAACGTAATGGCTGCGATGGGGTCATCAGGGTCGTCCAATACCTGCCGTGGTCGGCGACGGGGGGGTTTAAACCATGGGTCGGATGAGGCCATGGGTCGGATGAGTACGGGGCTCCGGCTATCGGGCGGCCGGCTTATAAAGGCGCGCGGCGGTGGGGCGCGCGTCGGTGTGTGCGTTGAATAGATGGCGGGGCGCGATGCGCGCCGGCACGCACACTAGGGTCGGAGCGTGGTGCTTTATATTTATATTATTTTTGAAATATGACGTAATTGGAAAGCATGAAACAAAATGTACAGTCGGTTACAATTTTATGTTTACCTATCTTTGTCATATTTATTTCACTGACGTTGAGGGATGCAATTTTAACTCAAATCAAAGTACAAATTAACCTTTGAGGCATTTAGGACGTATGAAGTATAACATTTAGGAAGTGTAACATTGAGGACAATCAGTTTTAATAGTGAACTTACTAACTGTTCGGTTTTGATACAGATCTTGACGCATTAAAAATTGCTAAGAATTTGAAAATCTTTATGTGTGTTTACCTACCATAAAAACTAAAGAACCATTTTAATTTAATGATCTTGATTCGATTCGTCAAGTTCAGTATCAGAACCGAAATTTTCTTTGTCAGATGAGTCATCCAAGTTAAAATACACAATCAAAATTTTTTCTATATTTTCAACTGTCAGGCGATTTCGTTTTATGTTTAGAATCCATTTATAAGTTGAAAACGACCTTTCAACATCGACTGAGGTTAAAGGCGCGTCCATATAGTATGATCGCTCAACCCCTTCTGCTTTTATCGCGTCACATATGTCTCTAATTTTATCTAGATCGGGATTTCTGTCCATGACATGATCTAGTTTATTTTTTATAGGCTCAGACGAACACCAGCTAAGCACAGTTCTCACGTGATCAAATATTTCAAATGATTCCGTTAGAGTTAAATTCGATTTTTGTAGTTTCTTTAACCCAATTTGTATAACTTTAAAATATTCCTCAATGTAGTCCAAATCCGATTTCAAGTTTTCCTTTTGAAGAACATTTTTGGCATACCTAATAGATAGCGCGTCGGAACTTCTTAAAAGATTTACCATTGTTTTAATTTGATCGTAATATTTTGCATAGTATGACACTGCCTCCAACCAAGTACCCCATCTTGTAATAACGGGTTCTGGAGGAAGCGGCATGTCGGGAAAGGTGTTTTTTAACAAGCGCACCCTATTAGGTGACTTTAAAAATATGTTTTTTACGTTTGAAATTAATTCATCTACATCTGAGTATTCGTATCGTATTTTTTCTGCCACGAGATTCAGTGCATGTGCTAAGCAAGTGACGTGTATCAAGTTGGGCAAATAATTTTTCAGAACACGTCCCGCTTTTAGCATATATGCTACACTATCAGTGCATAATACAGCAACGTCTCCTACTTTGGATTCATACGAATCGCGCCACATATTTTCAAGGCAGTCTGTTACAAATTGAGCAATTGTGTTCCCATTAACAATTTCTAGTACTTTGCAAGCAACTAAAAATGGTTTTTGTGTGATCGCATTTAAAGGTTTTACAAGAAAATGTACCATGTATCTGCCTAAAAATCAGTTGTTTCGTCTAAAGATACCCACAGCTTTTGATTTGCAGTTTTTTCATAAATCGAGTCAATATTTGTTTTAAAAATCTTATCTAAATAAACTTTTCTCAGCAATGATTGCTCAGGAATCTTTTGTCGATTTGTACAATTACAGCAAATATATTTATGGAAGAATTTTTTAAAAGCGGGATTGTTTATTTGAATCCAAGGTATATTACATAATATGAGAAATTGTACTAGGTCCAAATAAAATTCTTCATTTGGTTTTTTACTTGTCCCTTTGTGTTTCGGGCCTTTAACGTGCCTCTGGACACTACTAAGTTTAGCTGTTATACTGCTCTCGCACTTAGAACAGTAAATAAAATTACTGGCCGGGTCGTAATATAATTCAGGATGAAGTCTAATCCAACTTTGTACTGTTGCTTCCTTAGGCTTGTTCGCCATCGCCAATCTTACTGGTCTCCAAAAAGCGGTACAGTAGCAAGTACCTAAAATAAAATAATATTTTAAAGCTTTCCATACCTCAAAAGGAAAACACGGGGACACCCTTATAGACACGTGGAGGTGGAAGGGAAAGCGGGAGAGGCGCGCGCATTCCAGCTAGGCGCATCGATTGTATCGATTTGAAGATTTCATTTTACGCTCTAATAAAGAAATACGGTTAGAAAATATGAACACGCGTAGCGTCATTGTTATTGAAATTCAAAAATGTCAAGTTCATACAACTGCAGATTAAGCTAGACTGTCAAATTGCTAGTTTAAGATAAAATAATATATACATTTACGTTCTACTTTATATCTAACTTACTGTTTGTTTCCCTACAAGAAATTAAATTAATAACTTTAGTCAAAACATTAAAAAGTAATAAATGTTGACTTACCGTATTATTTGATGTAGACAGACAGGAACAATGTTATTGCAGCAAATCGTAATCCATAAATTCAAGCCAAGGTAGTCGTATTAGGAAGATCCAATAAACCAAAAAACGTGCGAGGGTCAAAAACAATATTCACAGAAACAATACAGGTAGATGCGCACTTAACAGACCGAAGTACAGGAGTGAAGTGAGGGTAACCTGGGCGCGCTGGCACGCGGGGCGGCAGGGGAAGGTATGTACACTATTTGCGCTGTAGCTTGGTGCGGGTGACAGCAGGATAGACAGATGAATTATCTACTAAGTACAAAAGAGACAAAAGCAGAGTCCCTTTCGCACTTAGCAGATGATTAATCTATCTGTCCCTCTCCCTCTATCTGTCACCCGCACCAAGCTACAGCGCAAATAGTGATGACCCTCCCCGCACTGCACAGGTATGCGTATGCTACAATGGCGGTTCCTTTTTGTAATTTCTAAAATAGATAACGAAATGCGTTGCCGCAAAAGTCGTATTGTACTTTAGGTGCAATAAAATTAAATGATGTTTTAAAATATTTTTTAAGTTTAAGTGTGTTACTAAATAATGGATACGGTCATTATTTTAATATCATGCACATTTTTAAATATACTTTAGAAATATATTTCATTAAGATAAAATACAAATACCTTTTGTTTTTGAAATGATAAATTCGTCCTACTATAGAGGATGCTAAAATGATAAAAATTACCGTTTTATTATTTTAAAGACAAAATGTTATTTTTTTTTTTCAATAAAATTATACACTTGAACTTTAGAAATCTCACTAAAGGTAGCCGAGAGTGAGCTAGAAAGAAGATATTTACTTCGAAACGTGTACGGCTCCTTATACAAACATTGTGATTCATAGTATTAAGATCAGACAAGGCATTTACAAAATGTTATCCAAAAAATTTTTTTAGAAAATTATGTTATATCTAGTCGCAAACTTTAGGTGAATAAAGACGAATTACTTATTCCAAATAACATATTTTTTAATGTTTTGAAATGTTGTCCCGAATTTCGGGACAGATGTCCCGTAAAAAAATGTAGCGCTAAGGAAGTCTCCGTTTCTTGTCTCTGTTCTTCGAAGTTTAGGCAAATAAGCACTACCTATTCCTATCACTGCTAATATGACAAATATAATAGTGAAACGGTTTTTTATTCAAAATGTAACGTTTTGTATTTTTTTAACTGTAAATAAGACACAATCATACAGCGTGAAATTTGATCCGTAAATATATTTATGTATTTTTTTTTAAGCACCTAAGATATTTTTTCAAAATTGAATAGCCAAAAACATTTGATAAAAGTTGACTGATAATTAAATTGTAGAATGTACCTAAAGTAAATTTTATTTTTCATTTGTAGTATTTTGTTAATAAAGGCTTACCGCCGGAAAAAAATAACCTAAAGCTATGTTATCATTATTTTTTAAACAGTTATTTCATTATACCAGATATTCCAGGTTAAGAAACTAAAAGCAGCAAATGGTGACATAATTTGTGACAAAAGTACTTACCACTATTTAAAAAATAATTAAATTGTTCCATAGCAAAAAAACTGTTTTACGTTGGGCTTTAATGGTAGCATTTGAGTGCCATCACCACATGAAATATTAAAGAGAAATGTTGAATTACCAGTACAGGCTTCAGTAACATGAGCATTAGGTGATAATGTGGGGGAAAGTTCGCTCATGTCAGTCATATATCTTTCAGTTGTATGAAAGTTCATAAAATGTTTAGTAAATTTAAATTAAACAGTGAAAATTACAACACTATGAATAAAGATAAAATAGCGGTGCCAAGTTTTAGATTAGCAAAGTCAAATAAAATATCCTTCTTATGTAATTATGTGCGGTTTTATAATAAAGTTCACAAAGATATTCACGCTCACTATATTCGCTCACCTAGCTGCTAGCGGGACGTAATCGCAACGCGAGAAGCAGAGGCCAGCTGATCATTCATTCTCATGTGCATTCAAAATCCTATTGGATACGCCTAAGAACCGTAAAAACATCAAAGTAAACAATTTGAACAAGGTCGTTGTTCAAATTGTTTACTTTGTGTATATTTCCAATATACAGAAAACATACGAGTGTATAATACCGGTTTCTGTGTGAATATACATACCATCTGTATTGGAATCTTCACTTGCAGTCCGAAGCTCTAACTTGTTGTTTTTCTCTTTCTCTTCCACATCACATCTGCAATGTATGGTTAATTATGGTTATTATAATGATCGCTTCTACTAACACCAAACAAACATTTAGCAATATGGGATGTAGGACTGTGAAGCGAACATCTAAAATTTGTCTTGTTACTAATCTTAGTAAAATCTGCAATTTTGCTATTCTATTCTACATTATTTTAGTCAGATTCAACACGTAAATCTGTATTGACTGAGGTTGTAGTGTTTTGCGTTAGGCTGTATTATGCTCCAGGAACGCTGGCCTTACTGGAGGGGGTCCTGGACCCGATTGCGACCCAGATGAAGTATCTGGGCCTCATCTTGGACGAGAGGTGAACTGTTGGAGCCCACTTTGCCCGGTTGGCCCCCAGAAGTAATGGAAGCCTTGGCCGCCTTGCGAAGGTTGCTGCCCAGCGTGGGCAGCCAGCGTAGCCCTAAGGCTAACTGCCGCTTTATATACTCCGGAGTGATCCGGCTCCACCGGTCCCTGCACACTGGACAGTGGAGGCTATCCACCCGATCCTTCAAGGTGGGTGAGGCGGCGGTTCGGGTAGCTGATTTTCCAACTGGCAGTTGCTTTCCTGACATGAAAGTTTCAGAAAGTACCTGCACCAGATCGCGAGACGAGAGGTGACCCCGGCAGCCACGAGTTTGGGGTCTCGGAAAATACGGCGCTCCATATGCTGGAGTAAGCTGAAAGTGTGTACCGTGCGGGGCCTCATGCTGCACACACTTTCAGCCCTCATTGGAGGAGATCTCTCTCTGCCGAGCGTGGTAAATACCATGCTCTCGGGGAGAGTTCGTGGCAGGCGTGGTCGTGCAAGATGTTTGCATGGGAATCACTGCCTTATCGGTAAAATTCATCCAAGCATCAGTTTTTGCAATAGGTACTGTGCTCCGGATTTAAGAATAATGTAGCCAGTGAAATTAAAGGCACATAATAAGTGCTGGGTGAATGATATAGCGACAAATCTTTGGTACAACATCCAAGAAGCTCAAGGGAAAAGTTTCTAAGAAAAAAAACGTCTGTAGACGGAATACCAAATTTACCTCTTACGATCCAGGACCCTTGAAAACATATTTGCTAAAACGGTGTCATTTTAATTTCTTGGTATTAACATAGATCGCAAAGGATGTACAACGTCTCAAGGGGCACCCAAGTGAGGTTGACCGACAGCTAATAAGTAACATTCAACAGGAATGTACACAGATAACCGAATACTAGGCTTGGAGCGCCGCCTTGCCGGGCGGTATAGTCAGACGTGGTGTTTGGGTTGAGGAAGAAAATGGAGGATAACGACAGTAAATATTTTCTACAACAAGATGATAAGATTATTTATAAAGTGTACGGAATAAGCAAGTAGCTCACCATCTAACCAGGAGTAAATTCTGTATCCCCCAAGTGTTAAACTGACGCTTCTTGATATTTAATTAGCCTCCTGTCCAATATAGGGACTTTTGCGTCTTGACACGTTAGTTCAATCGTAATCTCATTACAAATTATCTAATACAACACATTTTCTTGATGTTTAAGAGTGAACTGGCCGGTCAGTTCTCCATACAAACGTTATAGGGGCTTTTTTTATTAGAGGATTTAGGCCCAAAACAAAGCATGATAGCGATTGGTCTCTTTATAATCAAGGGTTGTATCGTAACAGTTTTTTAATAAGTTAATTAACTTGAGAGTTATGAGTCTTGAAACATTTTCATATAAAGTTTTCGAGGCTGGTAACTTTTAACTATCTTTTTAAAATTTCGTTACGATACAAGCCTAGATAATTGAGTTCAATCGATATTATGCTCAATTCTGGGCCTAAAATCTCAAATAAGGGAGTGATCACCCTACGGCGTTTGTATGGAGAACTAACCGGCCAGTTCAACCTAAATGCAAGGTTTTGACAAAATTTCAATATACAGGGTTATTGGTAAAATGCCTACGAATAAATATGAAAAGAAATGTAATTTAAGCTCAAAGACAACAGAACGCAAACTATAACGCAGCGAGCGTGGCTTAAAAAGTATACTGTAAGCCACGCCCGTGTTGTGGCTCGAGTTATGCGGTTGTACCGCGGGAGTTTTCAACTGAATGTATCAATGTTCTTCTGCGTTGTTTAATTCTGCAAAAATATTATAGTGTGTAGTAAAATGGTGGAGAAGCCATACGGATATAAAAAAAATCGGGAATACCTTTTATAAACAAGTAAATAACAATATTTTGGAAACCCTTACATGACTACCCTGGATAGTTTTATGCAACACGAATTTTACAGTAGTACATAATCAAAAATAACTTCGGAACATTATCAGTTTTAGAACAATGTTTATGAAAACAATTCCTAATATTTTTTTTCGTATTCTTAATTTTTTATGTCAAACATGTGCTAGAAATGTCGTTGTCAATTGGTGTCGTATTATTTACAATATTGATTTCATTTTAGGGATACAAAGGACATAAAAATTAGATCTTAGGTCTTATAGCTGTCATACGTAGGAGTAATTTCTAGGTACTTTTTATATAATTTTAATCCAAAACATGAATTAGAAATGGAAAATATGACATTTACTGTCATTTTGACAGATGTTATGCTTGGGATCTATTTCTAGATAACTATTATATCATTTGTAGCCAAAATATATAAAATTTAAACAGATAGATACGACATCAACTCACGTCTCGTTGATAGTTGTCATACCTATGGCTGTGGTAATGTTAGTTCCAATAGGTATATATAATCCATCTACTTCATTTGGTACAAAATGGAATACTAGAATAATAGTTCTGGGCATGCTGGGCAAGCTGCCAACTGTTAGAGGGCTGGAGTGTTTAGGCTGCCTGCAAGCCTGCAATGGTAGCTAGTTTCACTAAATGCTTTCTTTGTAGTAGCTAAAAGTATTTATTATAGTTTGCAGCATTTTGTTCAAATACCCACCACCAAAAAAATTTGACGTACTTATTAATGTAATATAGGCAATAAGAAATTTTAGATATTAAAATTATCATTTAATTCTAAGTTACATCCTACTATCAATATTAATTTCAAGAAAATAGTTTACTTGAAATCCATTTATTCTTTTTCAGCGTATTATATATAAAACGACTTTTAAATTTAAAAGGATTTTTTCTCATTTTTAATTTAGTAAAAAGTACTATTATACAAAAATATTTATTTAACCCTTAGCCACCAGGCGTGTTTTTCAGTTACACTACCACTTGACGTCGGTCCTGGAGACCACTTACATATTTTCCATGTTTAATAACCATTATAAAATATCACAATACAGTGGTAATGAAATTTATCGGAAAAAAAAATGTTCTTTTAACACTGTTCTCTTTTAGAATGTTGCATGTTTCCTATATATTGTAAGTATCTAGTTTGTAAATAAAATATGGTCATAATTAAAAAAAAGGCACGGACCCTGGAGTCTGTGGAGTGTAGATTTATATAATAAAAAAAAATAAAAAAAAAATATCACAATACATAAAAGTCATCATAAGTTTTCAAACCATGGAATAGTATGCATTTGCATATAAAAAATAAAGATTTAACTAATGTCATATGTAATTTTAGAAAAATATCTAGAAACTTCGAAAATTTCACATCTGAATAGGGAATATTGCCATAGATAAATAGTTTTTACTTATTTACGAAAAGTTTAATATATAATCTCTAACATCAAACAATTTTTGGCATGATTAAGGCACAATTATTACAAAATCACAACCCATCAAACTTAACAAGTTTCGACGACAGTTAACACACATTTTTTGCTGCATTCAATGCAAATCGGAGTCTTATATACAAAAAAAAACACATATAAGTTGTTTTGCGTTTATTTTAAGGTCACAGGTTGAACATTTATAGCGTTTGTCTAATTTTTCGGAATGTTAATTTGTTGATGTGCTGGGTATTTGATCTATATTTAGGATTCCACTAATGGTGCACTGGAGTTCCCCTTGCTTACCACAGCTTCATGCGACATTCCTTACGAGGCCTAGTAAAATCTTTTGGGCTTTTTGTTGAAATTCTGTCTCTGCACCTTTGTATACGCATTCGTGTCCGTGGGTTTCCGGGCTAGAATGTCACCCCTCTATTCTACCAGTAGGTGTCGTAAGAGGCGACTAAGTGTAACACAACAGAAGGTGGGCAGCAGCGCATGAGGAACTGATATCTCACACAGCGATCCTCAAGACGCCGCCCAAGCGTGGGGATTATGGCAAACCCCAGCAGTTGACAAACCGGCTGATACAGTGATACGCGTTCGCCTTCATTCGAAAATTCTAATACACTCAAATTCTCCAAATCTAAATGAGCCTCCTCTAGCAGGTACATTGGATTCTGACGTTATAAGCTTACTAAAACCAAAAATATACACCATAGCAAAACTAACGTCGGCCTCACGGACCGCACGCGAAATACCTATAACGCTTAAATGCACGCACATCTGGAGTTGCCGAGCGAACGGGACGTTCTGGTGGAAGAAGGGAAAAGGTACTTACTTGTACACACAGCCACGACGCGTGTATAGAAACAGAATAATATCAAAAACAAAATCTCCGGAGTCTCTAAGACCGACGTCAGGTGGTTAAAGGGTTGCACATAATATAGTAATTCAATTACAATTAACATAATAAATTTTGCGGACGCCAACGGCCGTGGGTTCAAATCCCTTTAGTCAAATACTTTGACAGATTTATATCTTCATATACAATACCGCTTTTGATTTATGTAACTCGAAACAAATCTCATTCAATGGTAAGTAATTTTGGAATTGTTGTATGTCGTAGGGTATGTCTTTGTTTACGTTTAGGCTTTTATTTCGCATGATCTAATTCTAGGCACATGATTCGATTTGGGCGAAGATAGCAACTATGACTTATAGTAGTTCTTACTCTGTACAAGAGTGTGCACTTTTTATGGGCTGGGCCCACGGTTTTTTCTCAGTTTAGTCTTGCTATTTTAACCCTATAAAAATATCATCACATCTGTATTCCCCAAAGTGGTAGGTGGAAGTGTCTAAACACCCATTTTTCACCAGACATGTTTTGGGACGATGTAATATGGGGCGAGATGGCCCTCTAGCATGCGCACTTACAGACCGTTAATGAAAAGTTATTTTTTAGAAAAATAAAATATTTTATCCAATCCAGGGATTGAAACTGCAGGGACAAGCTTCCAGTTACACTTTTACACACACTTTTTTTTATGCTTGATAGGTTAGCCTTTGACCACTATCTCACCTGTTGGTAAGTGATGATGTAGTCGAAGATGTTGTTCAGGCTAACCTAGAAATACAGGCTCTCAATGACAGCTGCCGGAACACATCGTTAGGTGTTGGCGACAGATTTTCTACTTGAGGGTGGTAGCTAGCCAGGCGAGCATTCGCAAAATGCCCTGCCACCATGCTATACCGACTGCCATCCTAAGACAACAACCGGGACCGACGGCTTAACGTGCCCTCCGAATAAAACACACACCAACAATGCAAACTCAAAAATAATCAAAGCATAAGATATTGAAACGGCACGAGAAACAATTTACTACTAACCCTTGTCTGAAGCTGCGAACTTGCTCCATAGACAGCTTGTAATATGGATCATGGATACTGGGCAGTATGCGCTTTAGGAATGTTTCTTTTAAACTCTGCCAGGTTCTTGTAGTATGCTTAAAGAAAAATACAACTTAACAAATGTGCTTTTTACAAACATGATAGAATATTGTATCTTACGCTGCAAAGCTCTTAAACTGTTAGCATCAAGCAATATTATATTTAATTATACAGGATGTTTGGAAGGGGTGATTCACTAGACCATTTAGAACATATTCATCCAAAAAAGATAAAAATCTAGCTCGATTTCGATTTTTAAGGGGACTTTTACGATTTTAGCACGAAAAACCCAAAATTGGTCAATCAAATGCTAATAACTTCTAACCTAAACAGAAATGTCGGTTTTTCTTATTATTCTAGTAGGCCAATGTGTCCCCGATCGTACCAAAGTAGTTTTAAGCTCCATTGTGTCCAAAAAAGTTATGTACAAAGCATTTAAACTTTACAAAAAAAGAAGGAAAATAAAAAATGTGAATTTTGATGTCATTAAAAAAAATAAATGAAATATCTACAGGTGTTCAGACAACTTTAAAAACATGCTTGGTTATTGATCTTTAATTTGAGGTATCATTTACGTAGCTGAGTCTTAAACTTTTTTAATTAGGGCGCCTAAAAAGGGTCAAAATATGTTTTTTTTCGGAATTAAAAAAAAAAAGTTTGTTAATTTTTTTTATTATTCGTGTCCAAAATGACGTCCACCATTGCGAATACACTTTCTGCAACTTCTTCTTACTTCCATCGTTGTAATTTTCATCTGCATTTCTTGTTTAATGATTTCGAATGCTGCTATGATTCTTTGATGTAATTCTTCTCTGGACGTGATTTCACTAGTATAAACCAACTCATTTGCCCGACCCCAAACAAAAAAATCCAAGGGCGTCAGGTCGGGCGATCTGGCAGGCCAGGGGATGGGTCCACCTCTCCCGATCCAGCTGCCAGGAAAGCAGTTGTCCAGGTATTCGCGGACGCCCAATGTGCCGTCCCGTCTTGCTGAAAGATCATCGGCCTGTCCGTTTCCATCACTCCGGCATCAAATAGCACATTGGCAAGTCGTTTATCACACACTCCAGATAATTTTGACCATTTCAATTGTCGGGCAAAATGAGTGGGCCACAAACCCAAAACCACATCTAATACGAAATCGTAGTAGAAAATGTACACGTAATGGTGGAGGCCATTTTGAACACCAAAACTATTTTTTTTTTGTACAAAACAGTTTTATTTTAATTCCTAAAAAAACATATTCATAAACGTTAATTGGTTCAGGCGCCCTAATTAAAAAAGTTTAAGACTCAGCTACGTAAATGATACCTCAAATTAGAGAGCAATAACCAAGCATGTTTTTAAAGTTGTCTGAACACCTGTAGGTATTTTATCTATTTTTTTAAATGACATCAAAATTTAAACTTTTATTTTCCTACTTTTTTTGTAAAGTTTAAATGCTTTGTACTTAACTTTTTTGGACACAATGGAGCTTAAATCTACTTTGGTACGATTGGGGACACATTGGACTACTAGAATAAAAAAACCGACATTTCTGTTTAGGTTAGAAGTTATTAGCATTGTTAGCGCGGCCGCCAAGCTATATGGCAGAGCACGCCGAACTGCGGGCGCGGGTTGAAAGGACACTGGTAAATCGAAGGAATGCGGAACAAGGTGATGAAAAGTGGACTGTATAGGAAAAGGAGCGAAAAACGAGCGACTAACCTGGATATCCTCGGGCTGACGAGCACAGCTGCGGCACTCCAAGGCGTCCTGCTGGTGTCCAGATGTAGTCGCTCTTCGAATTATTTCACGCTGTTGTAGACTCGCGGCGCGAGCGCGGGAAGCTGTTAGTACACAGCTCCAAAGAGACGATCGCGGATATCCCAGTGCGATGGGGCACACACGAAAGCAGCGCGAGCGCGGTTAGTAACAAAATGGCGGTTTCCTTGGCTTCGAGGGAGCTCACAGGAACAGACGCTTCCGCCGTCAACAAGGGTCGACCGCAGACTACTTGCAATGACAAGTAGGTCACTCATCGGCCACGAAATGTCAACCGTAGATAGTCGTCGTTTTCGAGGGAAAATGAGGGTAGGAAAAGGTAAGAGGTAGAAAGAAAGTGCCAATAGATGGCGCGAACAAGCATTATTAATTGACCAGTTTTGGGTTTTTCGTGATAAAATCGTAAAAGTCCCCTTAAAAATCGAAATCGCGCTAGAAATTTTTTTTATGAATATTTTCTAAATGGTCTAGTTTATCACCCCTTCAAATTTGTGCACCCGACCACCAAACACCCTGTATACAAAGCAATTTTTTATGATAGGTTTCTATACATGGCAGTTAATAACTCACCTGGGAATTTGCATATTCCATCCACATTTTTCTACCCTTTATTTCTCCGTAAGCTTTCCTTTCTGTTAAGTACTCCACAATGGACCTCATCTCCCTCATAGTATATGCTTTGCTGAAATAATGGAAAATGACCATAAGTTTTTACACATTTTGAATTCAAAATAGGTATGTTATTTTGATAAGTTTTCACTCATGGGCTGCATTCAGGAATCACTGAGTGAATGTAAATGTTACCAGAGTACTGTCTAGAAATGGCATCCTAGCCTAACACCTCACTGGACCAGAAGTACTTTTCATAAACACCATCCTTGACAAGCATGCAATGAGCAACCATTCTCAGTTAGTAGTCCTACAAGTTTCCAATTGGGTAGTGAACCATCCTTACTTGAACTTGTATTGGTGAATGAGGAGCACTAATAAAGGATATCACTCATGCAGGGGTGCAACCTTTTTACACTAATATCGTTCACAACCTTAAAATAAGTTTGGTTGTGGGTAACTCAATCATCAAAATGGAGGTTTTGATGATTGAGTTTAGGTTGCATTATTTAACTTTTAATAAATTTTTAAGAGGTTGCGACCACACATGACATAGCTTTGACATTTGTTAGTGATAGATTTATCGGCACCCATTATAATTTTGCAAGTAAACAGTGGTATTTTGTAGTTTCAAATACCTTAGAATGCCAAAATAAAAAAACAAGAAGCACCACAAATATATATTTTCTACCTACTTCAAAAAAGGAGGAGGTACTCAATTCGTCTGTATTTTTTTGTAATGTTTGTTACCTCATATCTTGTGACTGGGTGAACTGATTTTAATAATTATTTTTTTATTTGGTAGCTGATACTTGCCGTGTGGTCCCATTTAAATTTCATCAAAATCGATTTAGCCGTTTTTGAGTTACACTCCAAAAACTGAAAAAGTGTTTTGCTGTCCTGATATTATAGTCAATGTTTGTTACCTTAGAACTTTTGACTGGGTGAACCGATTTTGATAACTCTATTTTTATTTGAAAGCTGATGCTTGCCGTGTGGTCCCATTTAAATTTCATCAAAACCGGTCAAGCCGTTTTTGAGTTACACCCCAATAACTGAAAAGTATTTTCCTCAAGAAGCTCAAATTTGGTGGTAACACAGTAATATTTCCTCAACGGTATAAGATAGAAATAAATTTTTTGGATAGGAAGATAAAACGTGTATTATGCTGCAAACTAAAAAAAAAACTAGTCTTATTTTAATATTGTTAGGTTTGCAATAACGCCTGCTATGCGGATTACATTACAAAATCACAAATATACAACGAAAAATTTAAGTCATGTGCGTGATTCGAACCCGCGTCCATCCACCCCTTGAGCCGGGGTATGGTCTAACCAATTGAGCTAACATGACATGACGTCATAACTCAAATCTTTCCTATTGTTCTTTAACCATCGTATTGGGATGGAGCGACAACTATAGTACCACTTGCGTTATACTACAAACAAGACAAATTTTGCAATTGGTTTTATACTTGTAAATGATGACGCAACCGTATAATTTTAATATTGTTAGGTTTGCAATAACGCCTGCTATGCGGATTACATTACAAAACCACAAATATACGATAGGAAAAATTTCAGTCATGTGCGGAATTCGAACCCGCGTCCATCCACCCCTTGAGCCGGGGTATATTCTAACCAATTGAGCTAACATGACATGATGTCATAACTCAAATCTTTCCTATCGTTCTTAAACCGTAAATGTCATTAACAGTAAATAAAAATTGATCCCATAAGTAGGGGACTAAATATAATGATCACCATAAAATGCTTGGATACCCTTAGGTTCTTTTACCAAAAATTGTAATCGAACACCAAATGTAGTATATGATCACTAAATCTCAAAGTCATGTTTAGGTGCGACGACGAGCGAAGCGAGGAGGAGCGTTAGGTTACTTGCGACCACAACAATGCGCTAGCCGAGCGAGCATAGCGAGCGTGCCGCGGCAGCGGCCGGCGATGCGCTAGAAGAATTACAGCAAGTTTAATTTTGATGATAATTTACTACTTTTGGGGATTGTTAAATGTTTAAGGGATCCTGTTGTATTCGCTTTAAATGAAAGTCTTCAATAACTGACTTGATATTTGTATTGTCTTTTGAACATAGTTTGGGTTACACACCACTTAAATTACTATTTTTATTAATTTATTTTGTAGGAACACATATGGCATGTTGGTTGATGTGAGACGAGAGAGTGAGACAGCTTTACTTATTTAATATGGCAATATTAAACAGTGATCATTTACTACTTTTGGGTTAACAATGATTTACTAAGAGTAATTTTGTTTAAATAGGATAGCGAGATGTTAAAACTTTGTTTCTAAGTTTACATTATATGGGGGTTAATTTTAGCCTGTTATATGGTTACTATATCTGGTGTTAAGTTAAACATAAGCCCATAAGTAGCAAGATTCACTAAAAGGAGCGAAATAAAAATTTTTACCAAAAAAATAGAACCGACTTCAACACTCAAATGTGTGAAATAACTTGTCGAAGTCGGTACCATGCGCACAATATTGTGATGATAGGTACTTTTGAACCGTCATATTTTGATTCCTGTTATTATGACCATTACAAAAAAGGAGATTATCAAACAACCATATTGTTCTGTACCTCCGAGTTAGTTGCAAAACAACCAAAAAACTTCACTCTGAGGCTCTGAACTTAGTGACAAATGCAGAATTTAAATACATCACTGAAGTATAATTGTACTACCATTTTTTTTGGCTAGCTGCCACCCTCATATAAAAAAATTGTTACCAAATATCACACAGTGATAGCAGCAGTCTTTTAGAGCTAGTGAATATTTTAGGTATCAATTTGTATGGCAACATCAAGCTAAAATTTGCTTGGATAACCCTCCAAATAGTAAATGAAAAATCTGTTGCCAAGCGCCACATAGTGTCACAGTTGCTGTCCTTATGAGCCACTGAGCGTTTTAGATACATGATGGCAGGGCATGTTGGCAAATGTCCTGCTGTGACGAATTTACTTAGCATTCCATGGATTCACCATGCGTGTGCCGGGTCCATAGCGTTGCAGAAGAAGAGGCCCAAGTCAACGTGCCTGGGACTTGCAACCCAGTGAGTAAGGTTAAGGGGCCCCTTTATGATGCATCAATGCTCCCTTTCACCGCCTAAGCCTCCTCCCCTGCCCAACCAAATTTGATAAGATCCTACTAATGCTGCTTTGGATACACAATCTAGACGGTTGTTCTTGACATGCCAAGGTCTTTTTGTAGGTTGTATAGGGATTTTGCTGGTATACCCCTTGCTCCGACTTCTACAGCATATAAATTAACCACATAACCGTTTTCGCTACCACAAACAAGTACGTAAAAACTGCCAAGGACCACACAGTGTTCGGCAGCAGTCCTTAAGTGCCAAAAACATTTTAGGTATTAGATGGTAGTAGGGAATTTAGTTGTGATGGCAGGGCATATTGTAAATCCTGCTGTGTAGTGTTGTTGCGATAGTCATAGTCTATCGATTGTTATAAATAAGTAATACTGTTGCTAAAGATCAATAGTAACAATACTATCATTACAAATACTATCGATGATATTGATAGATTTGTATCGATTGATTTAATTTGTTTCGATAGTGTTGATAGTATGGACAGTATCAATATTATTGGCCTATCATTATTATTATTATTATTTGTGATACACAGGCAGCTCTTAAGCTGATGCGTGTATATCTGAGTCTTTGTCAATGCACTTTAAATATTTGTCCAGCCAGATTAGCCGAACATTTTACAATAGTCTTCACTACATAGTATAAAACGAAGTCGCTTTCTCTGTCCCTATATCCCTATGTATGCTTAAATCTTTCAAACTACGTAACGGATTTTGATGCGGTTTTTTTAAATATATAGAGTGATTAAAGAGGAAGGTTTATATGTATAATAACATCCATTAAATAGTGGAGAAATACTGTTATTTTTGATATTTCTAATGTGATGTCGTATATAATTAAATTTTTTCCGCTTACATTGCAAACGCAAGCTGAACCCTACGAGATTTATCAAAAAATTGTACTAAGTATTGTATACATTGAAACGGTCTCCGCTATGGTATATGTCTATATCTTATGGATATCCCACAGTATTTTTTTTTGTCATTTACTTTTTCCGACAAATAATGGCTAATTTTCGAAGCGATTTTAACCAATACAGCATTAATCCTTATAAATACTTTAAATACATTGTTGATTTAATATAGATCTATACGGCCCTTTACAGCATATGATTTAAATGAATATTTTAGAAGATATTTCAGATTTAAAAATTGCGGGACGTAGCGTTAACGGCGGTTCCAGCCGGCCCGGGCGGCGGGAGCGTGTAGTAGTTAGTCCAGTAGAATTACGATCGTAACTTATGAAAATATAAGATTCAACCAATTTTTCACAGTTTATTAGTTACATGTTTACAAAGGTTTTTTGAAAATGTTAGAAAATTTTGACCGATGCGTTTGGAATTATTTAGGTATTTGTAAAAAAACTACATAAAATCGTGAATATAAAATTAGAATTAAAAATTCTGATTGTATTTGACTAAGAACATTGTTATCTTTGGTTTATTAACTTATTAGAAATATTAGAGACTTGGAGCTTAGGTAAACTAAAAATTTCAAACCCTGCTTTCAATAAAATATTAGAATGGCTGGAAATCAGTTTAATGATATTTTTATGTATATTGTAACATGCTGAAAAAAGATTAGAAAAATATACAATGTGCATCCCGACTTATTTAGTTTTTCTTTAATAGCGTGAGTTATATAAAATTAGAGTCCAGATATTAGTGGTTACTGGATAATAATGATATACTCCATCGACATACAAAAGATTAGAAAAAATAGTTCATGGTATTTTAAGATATCATAAGATTTGTTAACGCGGCCATAGAATAAACTATATAGGTACCTACGCGGCGTTAGCGCGAGGAGGGAGACGCAGCGCAAAGGGTCTCACTCAACACAAGTCACAACGTGTCCCGGCCGCACACGCCGCGCCTTGTTATACGATTTTAGTGTTCCAAAAGCATTTATATTTTGTTGATTATTCAGAATTATACAGCGGCAAGTTTCTTTTACATACCTTCACACCCATAGTGTATTAATCTAAGGTTTCTATGGAAATGGTCAATCAACTGATGAAATTTCTATAAAACATGTGTAGGTGAATTCTATACAAACTCCAGGTCAAAAAACTGGACTAGGTGTCTGTCGGATTAGCTAGTACCTACTTACTTATATGAATATAAGTAGATACCTACAATATGTAGTTGACGCCTAGAGTTAACTCTAATAACGTATATGATATGTATTAAATTTACTTACCACTTTTCTGTAGGTAGGTACCTTATCTAGCTTGTTTGTAAATAACGAACGTAAAGAGATTTGTATATGAGGTATGAACCTATTTAAAAGTTTTATTATTAGATTAAATTTAATTGAACATCCGTTAGGTAGGAAGATACGTTGGAATACGTTATCTTCAGTTTTTAATATAAATTGTCGGCCATCTGGACGAAAACTGATACAAGCATACCATATTTGGACTGACTTCTATTTATCGAGATAATTTGTAAAACCCACGTTGGGTAGTACTGACATATTTTAAACTTAAGTAAATCATGTGCAATAAAAAATAATTTAAGATTTTCTACGCTGACGAAATCCGAGAATTTATATATACCTATGTATTAGTATGATGTTTTATTATTATTATTATGTATATTTTTCAGAATGTACATAATAAAATATGTTCAATCACGTGATGATGCTGAAAATCGCTACTTAGCCTTTTAAAACACTGATTACCTGAAGGTAGCGGAGAAACTACCATCAAGAGTATTCCCAAAGGGGATTAGCATTAATCCGGTGGCCAGCCAATTTCCGATTCGCTTTTAGCGAAGTTAAAACTTTTTAGAATTATGCTCTTGTGGTGTAGGAGAAGATATATTATACCAGCCAGACATGAGTGTGGTGATGCTAGAAAAAAGAGTTATATAAAATGAATATGGTATCCAAATTCCGTATTTTATTTGTTCATCGCAAATTTAGAAAGTTTAGTTAACGACTACACTAGGACGAAACTAGTAAAATTCTTACTTTAGTTAATAAAAGTAATAAAAATAAAAGGGTTAGTATAAAATATACGTTTATACCACACCCACTCAGAAAGCGTCTCATTACTCGTTCAAAAACAAGTTATAAAATTCGTCATTTCTCCCTAATAAATGTACGGCGGGGAATGTTATATGGATTTTCATTCCTTCACTCCGTAGCAGTGAAGGAATGTTGTATGAAAATCCATACCTGCCCTGGTAGCGTTCTTTTGTTTTTTTAGCTGCTAACATAAAAAAAAAACAATCTCAAAAAGGTTTTATATCAAATAATTGGAAAAAAAAGGTGTGATTTTTATTTGTACTCGATTTTCAATACAAAGCGGTTGGCAACCTTTTTTTGCACTACGAGAAAAAAAGCGCGACAATTTGTAAATTTTGTTTTCTATTAAATTGATATTTTAACAGGACGCTTTTAATAATTTTCAAAAATGTCATCGGCTAGTGAAAGTGACAATTTTATAATGATGACACCACCAAAAATAAGAAATGCAGCTCAAGAAGTCCTTATACTTACTGCCAGAGAAGTCTCAAGATAAGTACGAGAAAACTTACAATGATTTTATTCTCCTTGTAGGTGTAGTATAAAGCACTATGTATCGCTCGGGAGAAAGTTCTATTTCTGTTCTCGAGTTGCCTTTAAGGCCATCGCTGCGCATCGGGCTTAAAAAAAATCTCGAACAGAATTAGATCGTTTTCTCCCCTCGATGTACAATGTACTATTAGTTAACCACAAAATAGAAAATACAAACAAATAAAAAAATATGATACTTTGAGTTTTGGTACTTAAGTGAAATACACTTTTTTTAGGTCATATAGCTTAACTTTGCAAATTGGACGATAACTGGCTAGATAAACCCTATTGAGTTTGGTAACCATACACAAAATAATTCGTGTTAATAAAATAAACATAAGGTTTTCCCCCTCGTAATTTTGTAATGTAATCCGCAGAGGAAGCGTTATTGCAAAAATGAAAATATTAAAATTGTAGTGTTGCGTCTTCATGAACAAGTTAAAAGCTAATTTGCGAAATTAGTCTTGTTTATATTACAACGAAGTTGAACTATAGGTGTCGCGCCATCCCCATAGGAAGGTTAAAGAACGAGAGGACGAATAGGTCATGAATCATATGTCATATTAGCTTAAACAGTCATCATGCCCCAGCTATAGGGGTGGATGACGCGGGTTTTAATCCCTTACATGACTATATTTTTTTCTCTCAATTTTGAAATTTGGTGATTTAGTTTTTTTTGCTTGTTTGCCCTCCAGCTCTAATTACCGTCCACTTTATGGTTGATTTGAATAAAAACCTAGTATTTTTGAAATAAGTTATGGTAAAAGCTTGTTTGAAGTGTGGTTTCTATGCAACTTAAAGATAAGTTAATTTAAGTCTTAAATTGGTCATTCTTAGAATATAACCATCTTTTATGGACGCTTTGATTTTATCAATTGTAGTCGTGAAAAAATTGTTATACGAAGGAATTCTAAAGTAAAATATTACAATAATAGCAGGCCTGGCGCACTCCGCACTTTAGGTACAAAGCTACAAATACATCGGCGGCTGCGACAAGATGGGTTTATTCTACAGTGGGTTGCCGCGCGCCGCTTGGAACGCACGTCATCTCATTCTAATGCGCTGTGTTTCGTGTTCGTATCTATCCGTAGTCTGTTTAAGTAAATAGTTTCACAGAATAAAAAGGCTAGTAATTAGGCTTATTACTTAATACGAACACTCTTCCGTGCTGTTTATTAATTATTCACATCACTACGCTATATGGAAGCGACCGTGGTGGCTTATAAAACTCGTTAACGCTCGGTGTAATATAATCGTGCAGCACGGACGGCTCCGCTCCGGCCTCGGCCCAGCCCGGACACGGCCCGGTATAATATAAATCTTCCTTTAGGACAGTCGGTTATGGCATGGTGGTAGAGCATTACACGAATGCCCGCCTAGCTAGCTACCACCCTCAAGCAGAAAATCTGTCACCAAGCACCTAACGGTGTGTTTCGACAGCTGTCTTTGAGACTCAGTAAGTAATAATAGGTTAGTCTAAACAATATCTTCCACCACATCATCACTTACCATCAAGTGACAACGGTTTAATAATAAAAGCTATAAATAAATAAAAAATCACACATTAGTACACAGCACAGTACACAATACATTTTAAAATAGTTTTCTGCTAATATGAGGTAATATTTAAAATGTATTTAATTGCTCTAATATTTATTGGTAACATATTATGTAGGTACACACATTGCTGTAGTGGCATGTGAACACAGGATCACTACCCTAAACACCTTCCGTGTCAGAAAAGATATGATTTACGCGATAGAAAGAGGCGCATTATAGTAGGTGAATATAAATGTTAGGTACTCAGCTGTGTGCGTTCTGAATTGCTCTTTATTGCGTCGTAGCAGAGTTGCTTATCTATTTAAACGTCTTAGCGGTTTTGTGATCGCCCAAAACGGCAATCACAAAACCAATACCATAACTTTTTACAATGTCGATCATTCTAATTTTACACTAAGTATGCAGATTTTAGGTATAAAAAACGACAAATACGGTGTAATTTTAATCGGATCAAAAATGACAGGATATTGTAATAAAATAATCTACAAAACTAGCACAAGTTTTAGCACGCTGTGACGTCAACCATCGCCTATTGCCCGAAAGTGACGAGTCGCCGCCGCGCCAGCTCAATAAGCCGCAATCCTCACGACATTGCATATTATGTTTCTTTTATATATTTTTTGGTGGTGATAATGAATCTGATAAATATTACATTGTGCTAAACTGTTTTAAAAATTGCCAAAATATGCACAAATAAGAAAATAAAGTGGTGTAAAGTTACGAGGAGAGATGACAAAACTCCTTTGTCAAGCCAAAGTGGTTTATATACTGTTGACTTCTTTTATTGATCCGGGCCTTTTAATTAAATCCTTTCCTATGGAAAAATACAAAAGGGTACATAATAATATAGTACTTACTATAAATTACAATGAGCTACAACTATATATGTAACTATCTAACTAGCTTTGATTAATTAATTTAATAGTTATATGGGCAATATTATAACGTGATGATGATAATAAAAAGTATTATGTGTTAATCCAGGACTTAAATGATCTATATTTTATGTTTTACCGAAATAGGTCGAGCCGACCGATCGAGCTCTTACATACTTTCGCACTAATGATATAAGTGTGTTGCGATAACACATTGACATAGTAGATATTTGTAGGTACTAGCCTGGCAAAAAGCAGTCATTATTACCGACTATTCAAGTAAACATATTTAGGTAAGTATTTGGGTTCGTATCTAATCAAAATTATATTTGAATGGTATATAAAAGTTCAATCAATAGATTATTTAATCCAGAAAATTTTAAATAGTCCTCAAAATTTCCTTTTTCAAAGTACACAGTTTAAGTAGGCAGGAAGTTACAATGCATGATGTAACAATAGGTAGGTTTACCTACTGCGAGTCAAGCCTCTCACTTTTATGGATCAACGTTATACACCAAAATTTCAAGTTTGTAATTTCTTTCAGTTTACGAGCTAGAGCCCCGTGACGTACGGACGGACGAAAGGACATACAGATCACAATCAGAGAATAAACGGCAAAACTAATCCTATTAATAAGACTTCAGTCATTAACAGGATTCGTTTTGCTGTTTGTTTACGGATCCTTTATAACTGGGCCACCATAAAAGAATCTACTTTTGGTTATATTCGACTGAGCTTTCACAAAACCGACCTCCAATAAATAGAATTTTGGAATGAAAACTCACACTATTAATGTTATTCGATTGTATTAAATCAATAACTTAGCGCGTAACATCAACATAACTGTAATAAAAAACCATACAAAAAAAACATTCCACGCCACGACATGAGCGGAACGTAGAATTATCTGAACTGAACCATTGATTTTGTACGGGCGGAGCGGAGGGCGAGAGACGCGATGCCTGACGTCATCATACAACCAATGCTCCAAGCGGAGGTTTTGAAATAGCCGAACTAAAAAGAAAACTTTAACAACTTCGTCATTTCTTAATGGTTTGAAATCATTTAAATCATGTTAAGTGATCCTCATTATATCCATTAACCGTTATGTGTTAGTAGCGAAAACATATTTCTTAATATGTTATTGTTTTGTCACTTGTGTTATAAGATGTTATTGTAACGACCCCACAAGCGTGGAATAAAATTAGGAAGATGATGAGGAGTTATTTAAAGTAATATAGGTAGGATCCTGTTTTATAACCCTAAATGTAAAAACAATTTTAGACCACAATTCTCACTCGACGAAAACTAGTTAGACCTGACGAAAACTGGCATCAAAGGACGTAAAATTGTATAATTTTTTTTGTCTTTTATATTCAATAAAAAAATGTGTATTTTTTTTAACACAACCCAGAATAGAATATTAAAGCAATAAATAGAGAAATGATTTGTTGAATTAATATATTAAATATAGGTATGTACCTACATTGTTTACGTGTTAATGTTAGCAACTCCTCTAAATACGCTTTATCTACCAACACCTTTTTAGAGGAAGATAAATTCTACCAAGGTCGGTAAGATTTAGATAATAGTAGAAGGATAAGATAGTCTGTCATCTGTGCTACTGAATCGCGATGATAAGACTTCTAAAACAAACTAATTTCTAGAACTTCAAACTGCATAAAACTGCCCGCGCCCAAAGAGCAGTTGGCACACACACAGACATGTGTTGGGTGGGACACAGATAATTAGCAGTAAGTTCGTACTTGCATTCGCATCGCTCCGCGCTCCGTAGCGACCACGCAGCGCTGCCGCGCCGCCTGGCCGCGGCGCAGGGCCGCCCGCGGCTTTCCCGCGCGGATTTTAGCACTGAGGCTAGAAGTTTTGTTCTATTTTCCAAAACCATAAACTTTTTTTTCTAATCTTTTGTATGTCGATGGAGTATATCATTATTATCCAGTAGCCACTAATTTCTGGACTCTAATTTTATATTACTCACGCTATTAAAGAAAAACTAAATAAGTCGGGAAGCACATTGTATATTTTTCTAATCTTTTTTTAGCATGTTACAATATACATAAAAATATCATTAAACTGATTTCCAGCCATTCTAATATTTTATTGAAAGCAGGTTTTGAAATTTTTAGTTTACCTAAGTTCCAAGTCTCTAATATTTCTAATAAGTTAATAAACACAAGATAACAATGTCCTAAGTCATATACAATCAGAATTTTCAATTCAAATTTTATATTCACGATTTTATGTAGTTTTTTTACAAATACCTAAATAATACCAAATGCATCGGTCAAAATTTTCTAACTTTTTGGAAAAAGCTTAGTAAACTTGTAACTAATCATCTGTGCAAAATTCGTTAAATCTTAAATTATTAAAAGTTAGCATGCAATTTTAACGTATTGCTACTGGACTAAGTGTAAAAATGTAAAAAGTAAAAATGTAGTGTATGAATTTAGATATTCCAAAGATAGCAGGAAATATTCATGGTTTAGGGAAAGAAGAATTGTTTAACTCTAAATTTAACGCGTGCGGGCCACGGGCTACTAGATCGATTTTAATATTTTTTTCAGTGAATGACATAGGCTGTATCTTTTATACCCACGCGAAGCCGGAGCAGGCCGCTAGTGTTATATATAACACTAGCTTTCCGGCTCGGGCGGGCTCCGCCCGCGCGTATGTCTGTTATTGCTCAAAACCATTTACCTCTTTTTGAGTGGTTGGATAAAAAGTATCCTAGGTCCGTCCCCGGGTCTGAAACTATCTCCATACCAAATTTCAATCGATCCAGTAGTTATTAAGTTTATTTGTTGGATACATAAATACAAATCTTTCCTCCCTAAAATATTAGTTTAGATTTGTGTTTCGCTTGTATCCATCCTTGTCAAGTTCTTTCATGAACATCAAACATGCCATATATTTGTGTCCCCTAGTTACCAACTAGATGTTGTTTTATTCCCAGATGATAGTATTGAATATATGTTGATAATTATTAAAACAAAACTATCGAAACAGTTTGATAGATCATAGATAGTATTGACTATTTTGACACAATATTGATTGATACTATCGATACTATTGATAGTATTGTATCTCGATAGTATCGCCTTCTTTTCACTATGAGTCTTTTTACTTTTGAGAAACTGTGCTGTACCATTAGTTAGTAAAGTTAAGGTAGGCATAAAGTGTAGTGATTGATGACCTAGTTTCAACTACCTGTGTGCCATTCAGGATAAAGTAAAAGATGTGAGAGGGGCTGTTGTATACTGGTGGTTGAATTGAGTTATGCCATAATTTGGATTTTAGTCTTTTGGTCAGTTTTTTGCATCAGTACTCTTATGTGTAACATGCACAATATTGAGATGAAAAATAACTAAACACCCAACAAAGACGAAAGCAGTGAGTCAGACAAATGATAAAATTAGTGTCAAAGTAGTTCTCTAAATTAATTATTATTTATGGTAGTTCTTATCCTGTAGACACTAAAATCCATATTTGTGTATATATAATTTTAGTTCTTAGAATATTTTTCATTACAACATTTTTGAAATATGTTTGAATAGTGAATAGCGGTAATTAAGAATATGACTTTGATTCTTTATGTATACATAATATACATATCACAATGATAGATTTCACGGAATATTTATGGCCAAGTTTTATGGTTAAATCTATTATGTGCGTTGGAGGTGCACTTGCTAGACACCACACGTTTTTGTGTGAAATGTTTTTTAAATGTGAGTATAGTTAGTTTTTACTAGATCATAATATTCATTATTGTGGCAAGTAGCACATTTAAGCATTAATTTTTAGCACCACTGTATCTTAACCCTGATTTTAGCATATCAAATTACACATTAAAGATTTTGGCAAAAAGGTCTGGGAATTTGTGTCCCTCATCCTAGCGTACTCACCTAAGAAATTTTTGATTTTGACTATGCTATAAAATAGTGACAAATAGTGCCGTAAGAAAGAAAAATAGTGCCACTATATAAAAAAAGTTACAGCTATAGTTTGGTGAGGTCGCTAGGATGATATCATTCTGGCTTACTCACCTCTCGTCCGTAAAAACGGCTCAAGCTACAATTAAAATTAATATCTCAAAAAATAGTGCCTAAATAGTGACCACGGTATACCAAGTCTCAAAAATAGTGCTTCACACAGTCAAAAGTTATTCAGATCTCTTGGTGAGTAAGCTGGGGTGAGGCTCATCCCAGCGTACTCACCTCCATATCTCAGGAATGGCTGCGAATTTCAATTAGTTCTTGGTCTCAAAAAATAGTGCTGAAATAGTGACAAATAGTGCCACAAAATAGAAAAATAGTGCCACTCAATTAAAAAAGTTACAGCTATAGTTTGGTGAGTTCGCTAGGATGATATCATTCTGGCGTACTCACCTCTCGTCCGTAAAAACGGCTCAAGTTACAATTAAGGTTAATATCTCAAAAAATAGTGCCTAAATAGTGACCACGGTATACCAAGTCTCAAAAATAGTGCTTCACACAGTCAAAAGTTATTCAGGTCTCTTGGTGAGTAAGCTGGGGTGAGGCTCATCCTAGCGTACTCACCTCCATATCTCAGGAATGGCTGCGAATTTCAATTAGTTCTTGGTCTCAAAAAATAGTGTAGTAGTAATTTTAATTGTAGCTTGAGCCGTTTTTACGGACGAGAGGTGAGTAAGCCAGAATGATATCATCCTAGCGACCTCACCAAACTATAGCTGTAACTTTTTTTATATAGTGGCACTATTTTTCTTTCTTACGGCACTATTTGTCACTATTTCAGCACTATTTTATAGCATAGTCAAAATCAAAAATTTCTTAGGTGAGTACGCTAGGATGAGGGACACGGGAATTTGTATGTAGAGATTCAACACTCTGGCAGCCATGAAACATTCTGTCACATTTCATACAACTATGACCATGCTATGTGTCACTACACCTACAGCCAATTCATGACAATAAGTAGTGTATTATTAGGATATTTTATTGAGACAATACCATCCCTCAGTGTTAATTGTCATAAAATTTATTGGTAACCATGTCCGGACGTCTATTTTGTTATCTAGTAAATTATAGGGTTTGAAAATACAGTAGAGCCTCTTTAATCTGAACACATAAAATGTACAGCCTATTTTAGAATGATATACCAAGGCTCTGGTGAAGTGTATATGTGACTATATAGGTTATGGAGTAAAAATAAATAGGGATATAATTCTTTATTTCAGCTGTAAGCCTTTTTGTTGCTATTTAAATGCTTTGAAAAGTGAGAATGTACAAAAACTGATCAAAAAATTCAAACAAACAGTATACTTTCGTAAAAGGAGGTATGCGCGACAACTTAACCTTTTGCTATCTGCTTATTTTGAAGAGATACAATTGTGAAGAAAATTCTTGAACAAGGTTATAATATAATAAGCGTAGAAGATTTTACCTTCAAGCAGGTCCCAGCAGTCTGGTCAAATATGTAGAATATAATATGTAATTATTATCAAGTATTACTTGAACACTTACCCCGCCATAGCTCCGTCCAATATTTGCCGGGTTTAATGTTGTTGCTAACTTCACAAAGTCATTATGTCGATTTAACAATTAATATTTTGATAAAGTACGGGACTCAGGGCACGAAATCTTAGAAGAAAATACCGATTACCGCTGCGCAGCCCAACGTTACAAACAAACACAATTTTTTTACGCTTCGGTTCGGTTCATATTATTCAAATATGCGCCCAGCGTTACGGGCCACGTTCCAAGCCTCAGAGTGTAGTTGTTTTAACTTACTCGATGGTTCGTAACGCCTCAGTTGTCCTACAACCTCAAATATCGATTTTTGGCGGGGAATAAGCAAAATATATAGACGTTATATGATGTTTGAAAAGCAATAATTACTGTAACCTGCAAAATACAAAATAGTAGGTACGGGTACCTATAAATCTCTCAAAGAAAATGTCAAGGTCATGTCAGTTAGAGATGCAATGCAACCTTTTAACGATCGATTTTAATAGTTATAGAGTTGCGCTCTACTCGTACGTGAACGACGACGTACGAGTGAAAAGTTGCACTCTGAGTGCGCAGTGCGCAATAACCAAGGTTCTGAACGAGCTCCTGCGGTTTAAATCATGCAAACATTGCTTTCGTTAAAAATGAAAACATTCCAAACGCTCGGCAACCGATTATATCGATAATTAAGTCCCCAGCTTTATGCCATTAAAAAGTTTAATAATGATACACGCCCCTAATTAGCACTCTGCAGTAAGGCTCGGCGCATTTGCACATTTTCCTAGTTTTTCATCCCTTGACGGCCCGTGACGTTATTTTTGGTACTAAGCTGTTTTCCATTACCTAAACATGTAACCCTAATATCCCCATAAGTACCTATTGTCTGGTTTTTAATTCGAGATAAAAATGTAAACAAAAAAATGTCAATATATTTTTTTGTCAAACTGATAGGTTTTCTAAGTAAAGGTCAGGGGTGTTCAATAGTTTTTCTTCAAAAATATTCTTACGTAATCCGTAGCGGTGCACTTGCTGCACTAGGTTTCACACATTTTTATTACATTGATATAATTCCATTCCTATAATATTTTTATACAAGGTGTCCCAAGAAGTAATGATATACTGAAGCTAGGGCATAGAGGACCTAGAGGGCTATCTGAATCACTCCCATGTATGTTCCGCGAAATTTCGTATTTTCGGAGTTATGACTTTCTTTTAAATTTTCTCTCAAATCTTAACTCCGAAAATACGAAAAATCGCGGAACATACATGGGGGTGATTCAGATAGCCCTCTAAGTCCTCTACCTCCCAGCTTCAGTATATTACTACTTCTTGGGACAACTTGTATTTACCTTAGTGGCCTCTTACGACACCCACGGGAAGAAATAGGGGTAACATTGTAACCCGGCATCCCATGGGTTGTTGGGCCACAAAAATACCGGAAGGTAGGAAAAGCAGCGCCTTCTAAAGAACTGAAAACTTTTACTGCGATCCTCAAGACGCCGGCTAGCTGTGGGGATTTTGGAAAATTTGCCCAATGGAACCTTGTTCAACGGTGGACGTTTGTATGATATGATAATTATATATATATTTTATATACGTCTTAAAAAAAATACAAACTTCCTCATTTTGGAGTCGCATATCTAAATTACCTGCGTACATAATTATTAACTTCCAAAAAGTAATACACTAACTTTCAAGTAGGTTTTCATAATTTTTATTTATCTTTCTAAATTTAAAGTTATTGTTTTACAGGTGCTGTAGTAAAATGTTATTTAATAACTTATGCAAGTATTGTTTGTATGTTGTCTAAATGAATTCTTAATTAGAATAATTTAAGCTTTATAAGCTCGAATGCCAACTTTATAAAACATGATAGGAGTTAATGATAACACAAAAAATATTTAATACATATATTTTTTAGCAGACAAATTCTTACATTCTGTAGATTCAGCATGTGCATGCTTAGTCTACCCTATTGCAGGGGAAGAAGCTACAGTCTTGAGAGACTTCGAAGTGGAAACTCAGACCTCAGTAGACAAGAGTATGCTTACCATGCCAAATTCAAGATATAAAAATACAAGATCTGTGATGTTATAAACAAAAATCATTAAAAAAATTGAGGTAACACATATTTCCCTCGATTTGTTTTTACAAATTGGCGGTTTTACAATGCAAACATCCAAAATGTACAATTCTTATGTCAACAAAACATAAAAGTAAGAAAAAAATTTGATGGTACACAAATATTAGGTCCTTACATATGAAATTGGCGTTTTGTATGGGAGGAACAAAAAGTCGAATATTTTTTAATATAATATATTTAATTAATCAAAGTATGAACCATTATTTTCTATGCACTTTTGCCATCTCATAGGTAGTTCATTGATCCCTTTACTAAAAAAACCAGTCGGACGGGAATCAATAAAATCTTTGAAGGCGATTTGGACTGCCCCATCGGAGTTGAATTTTTTCCCTTGCAAGAAGTTATCCAAATTTCGAAAAAAATGGTAATCTGTTGGAGCAAGGTCCGGGGAGTACGGAGGATGTCTTAGACTTTCCAATTGAAGCTCTTCTAATTTAGTAGCCGTCTGTAGCGCAGTGTGTGGTCTAGCGTTGTCGTGAAGCAGCAGTGGCGTGGAGCGATTGACCAGCCTAGGTTGTTTAGCCGCTAGCTTTTCCATCATGGTTTGCAATTCCTGACAATAGACATCAGCCGTAATAGTCTGGCCAGATTTGAAAAAACTGTAATGAACAATACCGGCACTAGTCCACCAAACGCTTACAAGTAACTTTTTTGGGGTTAATTTTCGCTTGGGGCAGGATTTGACTGGCTGGCCAGGATCTAACCATTGCGCTGAGCGCTTCCGATTATCGTAAAGAACCCATTTTTCATCACAGGTAATGATTCGGTTTAAAATACCTTCATTATTGTGCCGGTTTAGTAATGTAACGCAGCAGTCGACGCGCGTTTGCCGGTTTGTTTCAGTCAATTCGTGAGGTACCCACCTTTCAAGCTTTTTAATCTTCCCAATTTGCTTCAAGTGAATTAAAACAGTTTTATCACTAACATTGCAGCCTGCAGCTAACTCGGACGTGGTTTGCGATGGATCCGCTTCCACAATAGCCTTCAACTCTTCATTATCAACTTGAGTCTCAGGCCGTCCACGGGGCTTGTTCTGCAGGTCGAAATTTCCAGAACGAAAACGTTGGAACCAAAAACGAACTGTGTTTTCTTTTGCAACACGACCGCCATACACATCATTCACCCTTCGAGTTGTTTCCGCAGCACTAGTGCCACGGCGGAACTCGTACTCGTAAATAATGCGATATTTAAGGTTTTCCATTTTGCAAAATGAGTGACGCAAACAGAAAAAAACAGAAGAAAAAAAACAAATGAATGACGATCATCGAAGCACAAATACATGAGTCTATAGCTGTACAAATTTGAATTTGGAATTCCTTACCAAAGAGGAGAAATTCGTGATTAAAGTGGCCAGTACGAAAAACGCCAATTTCATATGTAAGGACCAATATTTACAGGCCAATCAGATACCTTAGAGCAGAAAGTCAACACGACACTGGATATGAAAACGGAATGGGGTCTACTTAACAAACTCAACTTCGCAGCTCATAAGACCAACGTGATGCTCTTGACAAGGAAGTTGAAGTACGACATCCCGAACCTCTTCATGTCTGGTGTCAGACTTAACCTCGTAGAGGAGATTAAACTGCTAGGCCTTGTGATCGACCGAAAGCTCACCTACAAAGCACACGTCTCCGCGCAGTGTAAAAAAGCAGCAGACATATACAAGCAATTGGCGTGTGCAGCGAAGGTGACTTGGGGACTGAACGGCGAAATTACGAGAACGATATATGTCGCAGTGGTGGAACCCATCATAACTTATGCCGCAAATGTGTGGGCACAGGCAGTGGACCTCGAAATGAACAGATCCCAGCTATTTGCCCTACAAAGAGGTTTTGCCCAAAAGATATGCAAATCCTACCGTACTGTTTCTCTCACCTCAGCACTTGCCCTTTCAGGTCTGCTTCCAATAGACCTGAGAATCCAAGAAGTAGCGAGCCTGTACCGAGCGAAAAAGAACCTCTCACTTGACTACCTCCCTCCGGAAAAGGAGCTCGAACAAAGCGTGCGCTTTATGGACCAACCCCACCCGTCCACGAGAACATCCGTGGAGTACGAGCTTCTCGAAACCGACACCAGCCACATCACCGGACCCCAAATTTACACAGACGGCAGCAAAATTGAGGGGAAAGTAGGTGCTGCCCTTACCTGGTGGGAGGAAGGAAAAGAGATCAGCTCTTCTAAGTTCAGGCCCCATCCTGAATGCACAGTCTTCCAATCGGAACTTTATGCTCTTTACAGGGCAACTCAACAGGTGAAAATGAGCAGAGATCCACTAGTCAACGTGCTTAGTGATTCAAGATCCTCTCTAAATCTGCTCAAAAGTCCCAAAACGAGTCACCCCCTGGCAAAAAGCATAAAAGAGAACATTGGTAAGATTAAAGCTGAAGGTAGAAATATTCGCATGTTTTGGTTAAGGGCCCATGTGGGAACCGCTGGTAACGAGAGAGCTGACGAACTTGCAAAATCAGCGGCACTCGCAGATGCCTCCCAAGACTATGACAAAATCCCCCTGTCTTATGTCCGAAGAAAAATCCGTGAGGAATCTATCCGGAAATGGCAAGATCGGTATGAGACCTCAAGCACAGGTGCAGTCACAAAAAAGCTTCTACCGGATGTCACCAAGGCATACCAACTGACGCGGACTGTGAAACTGTCACCCCTTGCAGTGCAAATGATGACAGGACACGGGGGAATATCCGAATATCTCCACAGGTTCAAGCTGAAGGACAGCCCAGGATGCGAGTGCGATCCAAACATCCCCGAGACGGTATGGCACATAATTTTAGAATGTCCCCGCTTTTCCACTGCCAGACAGGACCTCGAAATCTTGCTTAGCAGGAAACTGCTAGAATCTGATCTGCCCACCATCTTAGCAGATACAGATAGCAGAGCACACTTCCTGTCTTTCGTTGAGAGGTCCTTCAAAACAGCGGTGAAGAGCAACTCGAATCTACCCCCCCGCTCTAGTACCCCTCTTACCCTTCCTGCCCCGATCATAGCCCCACACATCCCCGATCCAAAAAACACAGAAATTTCCCAACTGCTGGCATATGGAGAGCAAGGAGAGCCTGGGATTCGCATCCGAGGCGTTGCTCTCTATATGGAAGGCAGTAAAGAGAGACTCGGAATAAGCTTCTGTCATGCTGGAGCCAAGAGCCGCGTCCGATTATCACCCGGGCTCGCTTGCTTGCTGAATGGGAGCAGCTTTAAAACAACTATGAAGCGTAAAACCTACAACGCGATGCCTGTGAAGGTTGTCATGGGAAATCCATGTCGTTTATTGCGACTGAAAAACAGGACGGTCGTACTAATCGAGTGGACGGACAAGACACCCATTGCTCAAGCATGTTCGTTGCTCTCAAGTATTGCAGAAAATGCCGACAGAGCCCGAGTGATAAGCGTAGACGCAATGGTAATAGAACACTCAAAGGGAGAAGTTGCTGACCAACTTGGTTGTATTAAAGCCTCAGAACACCATGAGGTAGTTGTGTATGAAGACAGAGGAGAAAATCTTAGTTACCTCAAAAAACCCATACACAACAATGCAACTGATTGTTGGGGACATCCGATCCCGAGTTCGGTTACCAAAAGTGGCTCAGAAAGGCTCCAAGAAAGAGTAGAGGCAGAAAGAAGCCAGGAATGTAGCCCAAAAAAGAATAGTGGGCGAGTCGCCGCATTCCTGACAGCTTTCGGTACAGCAGTAGGAAGCTTATTCCGATACCCATCCCAACCCCGAAACCCAATGCCCACAAAACCACCACCCCGTGGCAAAGCACCATCAAAGGTTACCAGGACGAGAGCCGACATGGGACAGGTCAGTCCGCCCCGATATATCCCGGCACAGGAACCAACAAGCCATGCAGCTAATGCCATCCTAGAGTTTCTAGCCATTATAAGGGCAACCAGAGAGGTCAACCACAGAAACTGCGAAAACATCTTGCAGTCCTTCAGGCTAGAAAATGAAAACCTTCTAAAGGTGAGACTCGAAGAGGCAGAAGCCGCTATATACAACAACGACACATCCCAGGTCATCAAGGGGAAAATGTCAGGTAAGTATATGGTGGCATAAAATGCAACAGGCGGATTTGTGTCCCTGGACGAGGGAGCAACGGAGCGACTAGGGAGGCCTAAATACGCGACACCACAAAACGACCCAATAGTAGTAACGGCCCAGTGCACCAAAATAATGTTAGATGACCGTATCCTCGAAATGGCTAAATCTATTGCGGGGGGATCGGACATAGAAGCATTCTGGAAACACTGGGAAGTACCGAAAATACAATGGGTAAATGGAGTTCCAGGATGTGGCAAAACAACTTGGGTGGTAAGGCAATTCGATGTGGACAGGGACATCATTATCACAACAACCACAGAAGCAGCGAAAGACCTGAGGGAGAAGCTTGCGCACCGAATCGGAGACTTGGTGAAAACCAAGGTGCGCACAATGGCTTCAGTCCTCGTAAATGGTTTTAAAAGGACTGAGAGCTACAGCCGCCTCACAGTGGATGAAGCTCTCATGAACCATTTCGGAGCCATAGTCATGGCTTCCAGGCTGGCTGGAGTTGGTGAACTTGTCCTCATCGGAGATATCAATCAGCTGCCTTACATCGATAGAGATAATCTCTTCGTATTAAGGTACAACCGCCCTAACCTGGTCACAAACATCACCCAGGAGTTGTTATGCACGCATCGGAACCCAATGGATTACGCGTACGCACTGAGGGAAATATACTCTGGTATATATTCCTCAGCTCCCCGTATTAAGTCACTTGAGCTTGAAAGGTACAGTACAGTAGGGTGCAAAAATCCCCAAATCCCTCCCGAACACCTTATTCCTGGTTCACACTCAGGAAGAAAAGGAGGCCCTAACAAGCCAGGGCTACGGAGAGGGAAAGGGATCACGCACCCTTACCATCCACGAGGCTCAGGGACTTACATACGAATCGGTCATCGCCATCAAGACCAAGAGCAGCATGAAGCTGCACGAGAGCGTCCCGCACGCAGTCGTTGCAGTTTCACGTCATACTGGAACCTTCAGATATTACGCAGATGACGAAGAAGACGCCATAGGACGGTTCGTTAGGAAGGCGATGGTTGCGACACCAAAAGCTATCCATGATTACAACCTCAAAATGGCGATCAAAGATCGAAATAGCGTGGTAATGGAGACCCTGTTAAAATGTGACGTGGGAGAATGACAAAAAAAATGTTAACTTTTGTATGTTTTTTTCATATATATAATATTATTGTAGTCCCAAATTATAAATATGTGTAATAATTGTAATCGTTGGCACGGGTATCCAGAGCGGTCATGGTCACATAAAGGTGTTGTCTAGCGGCGGTGTTGTGTGTCGGGTCGCCATCTTCCCTCAGAAATGGTTGAGGAAGGCGATGGCTGGCACATGCGTCAACTCGTGAGCGGGTGCTGCTAGAGAACACCGGTCTGCTCTGAATGCTAGTGCCAATGACTTAACCGAAAAAAAAAAGAAATTTCTTTTAGCAATGTTCCCTCTTAGAATGTTGTATGTATATTTTCTAATTCTAGTAATAATAAAAAAAAAAATATGTCACTATTAAAAAAAAGGCACGGACCCTGGAGTCTGTGGAGTGTAGATTAATAAATAATAAAAAAAAAAAAAAAAAAAAAATTGCAGCTATGTCAAATATATTCTGACAATATTAACAATCCTTCTTACTGAAACTGACGATATCCCCAACATGTAAGCAGGTTTCTTAGCACACTCTATTACTGACCAATGCTCGTCCTTCGGCCACAACAAAAACGTGTGCTTGTACGCGTTCATAGCCATCAGCTTTTCGGAAGCACTCAAAGACTTGCGAGGACATTTCTTAACGGGAGAAAATACGTGTTTCGTTGATGAAGGGCCCGGTACAGGCTGTGTATCGGAGGCTCCAGCCTCCATATAACGAAAATAATATTTTCGTAACAATAAACAAAAACTAAACACAACTCTCTGACAACAATTATAAACAACAAAAACAATAAAACGAAATTCAACGACAACAACAGCAACAAGAAAAACAATTGGCGAGAAACACAACAAATACGAACGAATAAGCAAAAATGGCGCAAGCTGGAAAATTTCGACGATCCCGCAAGTGTGGCTATTAAAAACAAAAAATTCTAACACAATTATTTTCAGGTTTGAATATATGCGTAAATATGTACGCGCATAAAAAAGTGTTTTATTGTTTCATAATAATGCAATAAATTATAGCATTAAATATATTTTTTACATTAAATGCTCCATCGGTTTCCAATATTTGTATAATTACCTATACTCTGGTTTTTAATTCGAGATCAAAAATGTAAACAAAGAAATGTCAATATATGTCATTGTCAAACTGATAGGTCAGGGGTATTCAATATTTTTTCTTCAAAAATATTCTTACGTGTACGGGCTGATAATGGTCCTTACATAAAATTATGATATAATGTGATGAAGTAAAAGACGTTAACGGACCGGAGGTTTATTTCACACTGATTATTGGATAAAGGTTACATAAAATTATAAGCGGACGCAGACGCGCTTAGTCATCAAAATGTACGTAAACCGTACATTACGTAATCCGTAGCGGCGCACCCTGCTGCGCTAAGTTTCACACATTTTTATTACATTTAAGTAATTGCATACCTATAATATATTTTATACCACACCCACTCAGAAAAGGTCTCATTACTCGTTCAAAAACATGTTATAAAGTTCGTCATTTTTCCCTTATAAATGTACGGCGGGGAAAGTTATATGGATTTTCATTACTCCGTAACAGTGAAGGAATGTTGTATGAAAATCCATACCTGCCCTGGTAGCGTTCTTTTGTTTTTGGCTGCTTACATAAAAAAAATCAATCTCAAAAAGGTTTTATATCAAATAATTACAAAAAAAGACGTGTGATTTTTATTTGAACTCGATTTTCAATGAAAGGAGGTTGGCAACCTTTTTTTGAACTACGAGAAAAAAAGCGCGGCAATTCGTTGTGTTTGGTCAAATTTTGTTTTTTATTAAATTGATATTTTAACATTACGCTTTTATTTATTCTAAATAATTTTCCAAAATGTCATCTGATAGTGAAAGTGACGATTTTATAATGATGACGCCACCAGAAATAAGTAATGCAGCTCAAGAAGTCATAAAGAACTTACTGCCTGAGAAGTCTCGAGGTAAGTACGAGAAAACGTATATTGATTTTATTTTCCTCGTAGGTGTAGTATAAAGCACTATGTATCACTCCGGAGAAAGTTCTTTTTCTGTTTTCGAGTTGCTCTCGAACAGAAATAGATCGTTTTCTCCCCGCGATGTACAATGTACTATTATATTTACCATAGTCGCCTCTTACGCCACCCACGGGAAGAAATATGGGTGACATTGTAACCCGGCATCCTATGGGTTCTGAGCCACATAAATACCGGCAGATAGGAAGCAGCGCCTTCTAAAGATCTGACACTTCTATATTGTCCAAATTAATTGTGAATTAGAATAATTTAAAGCTATATATGCTCGAATGCCAACTTTATAAAACATGTTATGAGTTAATGAAAACACAAAAAAGATTTAATACATTTATTTATCAGCAGACAAATTCTTACTTGCTGTAGATTTGCCATGCGCATGCTACCTTATTTCAGGAGAAGAAGCTACAGTATACTTGAGAGTGGAAACTAAGACCTCAATAGATAAGAGTTTGCTTACCATGCCAAATTCAAAATACAAAAATACAAGATCTGGGAAGTTAACAACAAAAATGATAGAAAAATCGAAATAGGACATATTTACCTCGATTTGTTTTTACAAATTCGGGGTTTTACAAATTGTTTGCATCTACATCCAAAATGTAAGATTCTCATATCAACAAAACATAAAGGTAAGAAAAATATTGGTCATACACAAATATTTCAGCTATGTCAAGTATATTCTGACAATTGACAATCTTTCTGACTGAAACTGACAATATACCCTCATACTCATACATGTCAGCGGTTTTTTTAGCACACTCCATTACTGACCAACGCTCGTCCTTCGGCCACAACAAAAACGTGTGCTTGTACGCGTACATAACCATCCGTTTTTCGGAAGCACTCAAAGACATGCGAGGACGTATTTTAGATTAAAGAAACTTACGTTTCTTAACGGGAGAAATACGTGTGTTTTTCGTTGTTGAAGGGCCCGGTCCAGGCTGTGTTTCGGAGGACCAAGCCTCCATATCGCGGAAATAATATTTTCGTAACAATAAACATAAACTAAACACAACTCTCTGACTAGAACTATAAACAACAAAAACAATAACACGAAATTCAACAACAACAACGAATAAGCAAAATTGGCGCAAGCTAGAAAATGTCAACGATCCCGCAAGTGTGGCTATTAAAAACAAAAAAATCTAACACAATTTTTTTCAGGCTTGAATATATGCGTAAATATATACGCGAATTGAAAAGTATTTCATTGTTTCATACTAATGTAATAAATTACAGCATTAAATAATGTTTTTACATTAAATACTCCATCCGTTTCCAAAATTAGTATAATTACTAAGTACTTGTGATTTTTTTGCACTGTTAACCCCCTTTGTTTACATTTTTGATCCCGAATTAAAAACCAGAGTATAAGTACTTGTAATTTTTTTGCACGGTTTACACCTTTGTTTACATTTTTGATCTTGAATTAAAAACCAGACTATAAATATATCACTTATACAATACAAAAATAACATTTCCATCCATTTAGTTTCATTAGATCAAAAAGCGAAATGTTTATAACTGGCATCCCGGTCGGGACAGATATGGAGGTCAAAACTAAATATAAATAAAAAAACACTTTTTAAGTTTTCGTTATCCTTTGCATTTATTTTAACACCGTTATTTACTTGTTTCCTATACATATGCAAAATTACAGCTCTCTAGGTTCATTACTGTAGCGATAGTAACTAGATTATTATTAAATGACGTAATATTTTGACGCCAAAATGTAATTTGAGCTGGTTTCAGATTTCATAAAAATATTAAAAATACTTTCCGTTATCTCAGACATAAATGGATTTTTCTCCTATAGCCAAGGATGCATCATTTCGAAAACCGTTTGGATTATGAAAATCGGATTTACGATATGGATAGAGCCGCGGTGGCGGAACATGCTGAAGAGGAAGCCAAAAAGTACCTGAAGCCATAGAAATTGGCCGTCATCTCAATTTTAACCGCGACCGTGGATGGATGTTTGCACTAGCGTGGAAACTAGTTCTCAAACTACTACAAAGAATAGTGGATGAAACACCTTGTCACAAGACAACATTAGTGCGGCGTGTGCGGGTGTTTTGTTATGAGCGACAGTAGTGCTACTGACGACGATGAAGACAACTAAAATTATGCACCTGCGACGGCACCGGCAGTAACGTCAGGGGGCGCGTGAGGCTAGCAGCAGCGCTTGCGGGTCGCTGCATCGCCACCACCATCCACAGCCGATGCCGTTTGTCAGTTTTGGTGGTCTACTAAATTCACAAATCAAATCATATTTATTGCATTATTACAGGTTACAATACAGATATTATCATAATAATTTAAGAGTCTCTGCAATATACCATAATTGGTGTACAATATTTTACAATAGAGATAAAAATTAATTATTTTCAATAGGATTTAATTAATAGTAATTCAATAATTTTCACATTGATTCGTAATTAAAGTAATATTAAATTCTAGTGAATGTCAAAGTTAAATTTATAAGTTATATAATGATCAAATTGGCATTAATTATTATATTATACTAGTTTATCGTTAAGAAAATCGTCTACTGTGTAATAGCATTTTTCAGTCAACAAATATTTTAATTTTCTTTGAAAAATGTTCAGCTTACAGTCTTTTAAACTATCTGGTAGCTTAATATAAAGTTTAGGAGCCATGGATAACACGCTGTTTTTAAAATATACTGTTCGTGACTTTTCATAATGTGAGAATATTTTAATTTTGTTGCGTGTTTTACGTAGGCGTGTATTAACTTTTAATATGAAGTGTTCAGGATGCTCTCTTACAAATAGGCAAGCTTCAAAAATATATAGTGAATTAAGACTGAGAATTTTGAGTTTCTGAAATAGAGGCTTGCAAGTTTGTCATTGTCTTCCACCAAACATGGGCCTTATGCAACGCTTTTGAACTTTAAAGAGCGTCAAAATATCTACAGAATTGTCCCATTGCAGAATTCCATATCGTAAATATGAGGATACGCAGTTACAGCAGTTTTACGTGATGAAACTTACGTCAACTTCTTCAAAGCGAATACAAATCTGCTTATTTTAGTGCAAAGAAATTTTATGTGCCAATGTCAGATTAGCGGGTCTGTCAACTTATACTCCCAAAAATGTTGTTTCATTTACGTTTTCAATAACTTCGTCATTATATTTAAGTTAATCTCATGCTGCTGTGGTAAAAGAAATTGAATAGATTTAGTTTTATCTATGTTTATCATTAGATTGTTTAGTTCTAGCCACTGTATTAGATTATTGAGAGCAGCAGATGGTACAGATTCATCACATTCTTCATTTTTATATTTATCTAAAATAGTCACGTCATCAGCAAACAAAACCATTTTGTGGGTAGTACATGTCGGCATATCATTTATGTATAACAGAAATAACAACGGGCCCAATATACTGCCTTGTGGTACACCGTATTCTATGGTTCTTATATCAGATTTTATCATTTGTTCGTTCTTATTTTTATCAATTGATTTAATTTCTGTGTACTGTCTACGATTGTTCAGGTAGCTCCTTATCAGATCGTGAGCAGAGCCTCGGATACCGTACGTATACAAATTTTTCAGCAAATTCCTGTGCCATACGAAGTCAAATGCCTTAGACATGTCCATGAATATAGCTGTAATGGGTACGCCATCATAAAGGCATTCCGAGACTGTCTTCGTGAGGCATACATTGTTAAATTCGTTGACCTTCCATTTCTGAATCCGTATTGTTGATTGTGGAATACATTATTTTTCTCAAAAAAATAATAAAACCCGTTGTAAATAACACGCCCCAAATTTTTTTGATAAAACTGGCAGTAAAGCTATAGGGCAATAATTTTCACATATATCTTTGTCGCCCTTTTTAAAAATTGGTTTTATTACTGCTAATTTTAGATTATCCGGGAAAATTCCATATTTTAAAGACAGATTAATTATGTAACTTAACGGTTCAGCCAGCTGTTTTGAGCAGTATTTTATAACAGTGATTGAGATATCATCATGAGCTCTACTATTTGTCTTTTTCATTCAATTTATTATTTTATATATTTCATCTGGTGTATCAAGATAAATGGAATTTAACATCATGTTGGAGTTATTAAATGTCAAAGGTGTAGAGAGGTCAGTTTATTTTGCTAAGTTTTTAGTATGTTTATATATGAATTATTGAAAGTATTAGCGATTAGTTAATTTTATTCTATTGAATGTATGTTTATAACCATTATTTTTATTACCATTTATTATATTCCATGTCGATTTGGTTTTATTAGCTGCATTATCTATTTTTTTTGTTATTTATGCGTTGTTACCACCTTATGGCTCGTTTAAGTAATTTTGAATATGTTTTATAAGAATTACCTAGATTTTTTGGTTTTTGTTTAATATATTCTTAATGCAGACGTCTTTTAATAAAGGTTGATTTTTTATGCCATGAGTTAGCCAAATAGGACGTCGTTTTAAGTTAATTTTAATGCGTTCAATTGGAAAGCACATGTCATAAAACAATTTCACTGTGTCAAAAAAATAATTAAATGCTAAGTTTACATCTTGTACTTGGTATATTTCAGAAAACGTAAGGTTTTCTAGACATTTATAAAACTTGTTCTAGTTTTGGAGACTAAAGTCTCTTTTCAAAATATACCAAGATGAACAATCAATTGGTGATGATCTGATAGACCTAAGTGTATAAGATTACTAATACATCCACGTCCATTGTGAGCAATATTATCAATACACGTACCACTTTTTGGTTTGTAGCTACTTTGAATTCCATTTATTATGCAGATGCAAAGTATTAGTTTTGTTCAGTGTATTTATATTGAAATCACCACAAAGAATAACCTTAAATTTTTAAAGTAGCATAACTTTTGAAGAATTAAATCTAATTGAGTCATAAAAGTATCAATATTATCCTGTTTTGGTATTCTATACAAACACACTACGAATAATTTATGGCCAGTTATTTCAATAGCGCAACATTCAAACTTTGTTTTTATTGATACTATTTTATATGACTAAGTTCTTGATATTCTATTCCTTTACGTAATAAAATTCATGCTCCTCCTCTTTTTTGATCACTTCTTGAGTATGTTGATGCCATTTTACCAATAATATTCCACAAACAGTAATACGGCTTAATAAGGATTTGGAGAGAATTTCTAACTGGTCAGACGTAATGCACTTGTGTTAAACCCCACAAAATCGAAATATATAGTCGTGGGCACAAAAAAGCAACTCAATAAAATCTGCGGTTATCCAGACGTTAGGATTTGTGGAGAACATGTTGTTCGTGTAGATGAAGCTAGAAATCTTGGTATAATCTTCAACAGTCATCGGAGATTTGAAAGCCATGTGCTTGGTATGATCAAAAACTGTTTTTACCGTCTCAAAGTGTTATACCAAATTAGGGACCAATTATCAGAATCATCGCGTATCTCTGCGAGTCACTCATATTATCCAGACTTAACTATGGCGATGTTGTTTATGGCCCTCGGTAATACGGCAAGACTCAACGTTTAATACAGCGCATCCAAAATGCATGTTGCTGGTACAGTTTTAATGTTCCTCCAAGAAGCCATGAAAAAATGCTTCAATACTCAATATGGAATCTCGTAGAGAGCTGCATTTAGCGGGACTTGTCTTCGACGTTGTAAAGTTTAAAAACCCGAAATACTTGCATGCGAAGATTAAGTTTGTTGATAAAAACTCTAGAAATCTCTTAAGGTATATAAGGTCAGCACTCCTGTATCACAGTCATAAAACCGAAGCATTTACTGGCAGTTTCCGATATTTGGCGATGAAGTGTTGGAATAACATCCCTTCACCCATAAGAAACCTCAATACAAAATTCACTTTCAAATCTAATCTCCGAGCTTATCTTCTAGGAAAACAAAAACTAGGCATTCCCAAACACTTCGTATGCCAACTATACCTAATATACCTTATACGCCGTTCGTTTAACCTGCTAAAATCGCACTCACACTCTTACTCCTCTGCACATATTTTATATTTCTTTTACCTGACTTGCATTAAGTTACACAAATATAAATATATTTTATCTATGGTACACAGATTTTTGTATTGCACTCGTTTCGCCTCGTCATCTCGAGGGTGATAGATGAAAATCAGTGTTTGCTCTTTGAGCAATATTATTCGCTGAGCTATGACCTATTTGTTATGCTGCAACACACACGTACTTTTATTTTATTGGTAGTAGGTAATCCGTACATCGTCTTGTTTTAAGTTGCCAACCATTAAGTGTAATAAGACTTTGTAAAATAATGTATGCAAAGCTGTAGGTATAAATGATTTATTTTATATTAGGAATTAGTTAAGAGTACCGTTGTCTGTAAGCTTTATTTGAATGTACGTGTGTATTGGAGAGACAAATAAATGCCTTATCTATCTATCAGCTATTTTATATTTTGTTATATATATATATATATTAGATTCGTAGCCATCTTTCAAAAAATGTTCCGTAGGCAAATCACATCAACCTCTATTTGATTTTTTTATTGTCGGCCATAAGTTCCAAATTACTTTCCAAATCTTCAATCTTGCTGAAAAGCTTTCAATATTCTGATGTAATATGTTCAGAAACATCTTTCCTATAGTCTCGAAAAAAATCTTTCTTCCCAGTGCTTTCCTTTACTCTTGGCTGGTTCGAATGTTACCTTTCATTTCGTGTCTTTATTTATAAATGGAGAGTAGTAAGGTATAGTTCCTTAAGTTTCTTGTTTTTTCTATATCATCAGAGCTTTTTGAATCCCCTGAAAGTATATGTTCATGTTACTGGTATATGTGATTATCAGCATTTCTCCCAGCAGCCATTAACAAATATGTTTGTGGACGTGGCCTTTGTGCGGCTTGAATCGTTCATAATCCATTTCAATAAAATGTGTCAGTGGTTGCATCTTACAAATTTTTCTAAGATCTTTGTTCATGTTTTTTCTTTGATATTTTCACTATAAGGTATTTCACTAATTAGTATATTTAGTTTTGAATTATTTTGTATCCAGTTTTGAAGGGAAGCTTTAAGTTCATACGGATCGTCATCATTTATACCACTTAAGAAAATAATGATATCATGTTCTTTGAGACATTTCAAGTCACGATTCATGCTACTAATGATATTCTTTGTGGTAACCCCTGGTTTAAAGCAGCAAGACACTTCATACTTGTCTCCAGTAAGTCAGCTAGTATTATTATTTTGTGTTTGTCCGGAATTGAGTATGTAGTTGATTCAGTGTTTTTAACTGCTTTTGTTTTTTCTGAAGAGCCCAACATTACTTAAGTAAGCTTGTCGCAATGAGAAAATGGTGTTTCGTTTCTCGACGCTTTCAAAATCTCAGTTGTAGATCCTGTCATCAGCTTTGGTGCAATGATATCATTGTTCAGTTCTTCAGGTATAATATTATTTCGATGTTCATCTATGTCTTCTTTTCTGTTCTTCTTATTATTTTTTCTTTGTGGTGTATTTTTTGGCGACCATAAATCAATTTGTTTAATATGCTAATTGTTTTTTGATAGTATAGTATAGTATATTTATTTGCTTTTTAAGGTCATTGTTTTCAACATTAAGTTTCGTTATTTCATTATGTGCACTATCTAGTTCCACAGTTAAGTTATCCACTTAAAACAGTAGTGTTTCATTTCCAATGTTTTTGAGTCATTCATAGTTGTTAACGACACCACATAAAACCCTATGTGTATATAGTTTTATGACATAAAATAGGTCATAGTCTTAAGTAAAAACCGAAATAAAGATGATACAACCACGTAGAATAAGTTAGTAATAAGAAGAACATAAGCACTTTATATGTAATGCTATATAACGTAAGATAATGCATGATTAGAATAAATGTAACTTTTGGTAAAATGTCGCAATGTGGTAAACCACCTAGTCGTCTTACGTTTGTGAAAGTAGTAAGATAGCACCAAAAGTAGGTTGTTGGGAAAACCCAAGTGTACCCGTTTACTCTATACTCGTAAGTCCCGGCGTTTTCGAGAAAAGTGCCGGGACAGTCTTGTAATAATATTAGTCGAATAATAGGTAGTACTAAAAATAACTTGAAAACACAATATAGGTAGTCTATATATACATAGAATGAATATTTGTAACGATAAAATCACGAATTTTCTAGAAACTCTAAAAATAGGCACATACTGACCCCGCCCACAGGGTGTCGGGAAATTTCTATCAGAAATTTCATAGGATATTATGACCTGAAGTTAAGGTATTAGAGGCTAAAATTGTATGCACGTAGTCATAGAAAGATCTCGAAAACTTAGACAAGGAACCCATTTCTATGAAAGAGACAATAATAAGGAAACTTCTAGAATAGTGTAACAGAGACCGCATATGAGCGAGACATAGTTATGAGTGGCCATGATTGGTCAAACGCTCCTTTTGCCAGACAGAGTTTACGTCTAAGTACCGAAATTACTTTCATATATATATTACTTACACCCTATTTGTTACATGAATGCTTATGACTTCTGAAATAAATAAATATTGTATTGTATTGTATTACGTGATTTTACCTCAACCATGGTTCAATATTCTCCTAGCTCTCATAGAAGCAACATAATTATAGTGTTCAAGTAAATAAGTCACAAGTGTATATAACAAGTGTATGTACCAATTGTATGAAGTGATAAGTATTAAACGAAGCTCTTTTCAGTGACGAGAGTGCATATTTCTTCTATCCCGCCAGGCTAGTAGTGTTAAATCAAATACAGTCCACATTGTGCAGGAATATATTTCTGCTAGTCTACGTCCACTATAATAGTCAACAAGTTAGGTAAGCTACTTGAACTAATATCTTTCAGTATTGAGTGCATAATATCTTCGTCTGAATCGGACATTAGTGTTGAAAGATCTTCTGCTGAAAGGTTTTTATTTTTATTAATATTTTTGGGGCTTATAGATTTCGCAACACAGTCCGATGATTGAGCGTTTACTATCTTAGAATTAATAGTATTTCCCGGTTTTATTTTTATTTTTAGACAAGGTACACATCTCCACAGTAATTTATGATCATTGGTCATATTATGGAATCTCTCAAGAGATACCTTCCCATAAGAGATGTCGTAAAATTTATCACATTATAGACATTTCAGAAAATCCCTGCCTTTCAACGTATTTTTGCATATTGTGCATTTAACCGCTTGTCTTGTTATCCTCTTCGTCGATGATGCCATATTGTACCTAGTGACGCCCTCTCTATTTCTTATAAATCAAGACTATTTCATCAGATTTTAATCACAGTAGTATCCGAACAAATTTATTTCGTTGGCACGTATGATTACAGAAAGAAAGTTTTTCATATTCCTGAACTCATCCATTAATCTGCGGTGGACTTCTGTTACACCCCATTATCATTTGCAGTGAACTTTTACCTGTGTTTTTTGACATCGTGCAATTTAATGCCAGCCGGGTTTTACCACGATCTGTGCTCGTAGTTTTCAGTAATAGCGAAACAATTTGAAAGGACTGATATAAATCTTTCCATCTTGCTGTTCGTCTGACTGAAACCACTGGCAATTTCGTGAGTCTCGAAAGACCACTCCTTGCACAGGTCCTGGAACTTCTTTCCTGAGTCGTAAAGTAGAGGGCGCAACTGGATTTCTGCTTAGGAACTCTAAATTGTGGTATCCTTGCGATACTCCACTTTGCAATCAAAACTCCACATGAATGTCCACCATCTTGGATACCTGGGCTAGAAAAGGATGATGAACTTTCACGAATTATATTTTTCGATTCAAGATTAGCAATGATATCTTTCGCTGTCACTCTTTTCGCGGGAACCAGTTGATTAGGGCGACGCTGTACAATTATATTCGGGTTTTGGAACCTTATTGCCATTTCACCTGCATGTCGAAGATACCTGATATGACCACTTCAATCTTATTCGCCTCACTCAAGCCCGTTCCCAGTCATTCCAGCAATGCAAGCTTGCTGGTAGAATATTCCAGGTAAGTCGCAGCACAATTGTTTGTGTATTGCACCGCATCCCGGAAAAGGTCGTAAAATTTCTAAGTCACATGCGTGTCACTGTTATTATTTAAAAATCGGGATGTTGAATCGTGGGAATATGGTTCACTCGTGATAGCTGAACGTTGGGTATTCCTACTGAAGGAGTGTTGTCCCGATCCCACCGCTGCTTTCGGAGATGAAAATGGATTATGTCAAAAATAAGAATCAGTGTGCACGTCCGGCACAGTCGGCAGTCAGCGAAAGAAGGGCGAGAACGACAGACAAGACCGAACTACTGATTCAGTGAAGATCACTCATTCAACCGTTCGTTCACATTCGTTCGAACGGAACATCCATAGACTTGACATAATTCTAAGAACCCAGAAGATGGCGTTGTAGTTCACATACGAAAATGTTGTTCAAGCTCCGTAGATGGCACCTCCGGTACAAAACGGAATTATTTTTATTACTCTCACATATATGTATATGGCAGCTTTAGGTTAGGATCACAATGATTTACTTCTATCACTTCGCTTCTAAATTGAGGCTTTGTATGTAAAAATTTTCAACGTTTTCATTATTAGCATCATTAGACTCGCTATTAGCCTCGACGTTCAGGGCGGTGACGTCATCGGCTGGGAACTGCACCTCAGAATAATCGCAAGTACCTTCGTCAAAACCATATTGATAGTCATAGGGATTATAATATTCCGACTGATATTGGTCTCACTCGATCTCGTTAAGTTTGAAGCCTTGTTGATTTTTTAGAGGGGCGGCAGTTCTCATTGAAACATCATTATTTTGATTAACTTGGGGTTTTTCTAGTTGCTGCCTATAACCAAAATGAGGGGATGCGTTACCAAACTGCTGAGGACGCATTCCAAATTGTTGGGGGTGCATAGTACACTGCGGGGTTGAACCAAACTGTGGTTTGTAACCCATTGGTTGTGGCGGTCTATAGCCCATTGGTTGAGGAGGTCTATAGCCTGTTGGTTGCGGTGGTCGAAAACCGAAATTCTGACCCTGAGCATTGAACATTGGCATTGTGTGCCTTTGCTGGTTCTGTTGCACACCAAAATTAATTTTTTGTGGTACTAGATTTGGCTTGAAACCTGTAGGTTGAATAGGTGCACTATTTGGGATGCCGAATCTAAAACCAGTATTTGTGTTCGGGGTATGAGTCATCATAGGTTTATTGTTTAACTTATTACGAAGCGAATATTGCTCATGAAAATTTACTTCCTGCATGACTATGCTCAGTGCATCCTCAAGAATTTTAGGCGCTTTAAGTCTGACAATTCTCACCATATTTTCGGGTAAGTTATAGAGGAAAACGTTAAGTGACGTATTATTATAAATCGTAATTTTGCTTTGTTTTATTTTTTTATCTGTTACTCGATTCACCTTTGATATCAATACAGACCTAACAGATTGAATCCTATTACAAAAATCAAGATAACTTTCGTTGTTAGCAATTTTCATTGATTCCAGCTCATTAGCAATACACTCTTCACTTCGCGGATCGCCAAAATGTTGAATTAACAATTCCTGTAATAGGGACCAACTTTCAATGTCTTCGCGCTCGCTAATGAGAGCGGCAGCATTACCTATGAGTCTACTTGTCAACGCATGCATAAGATATACATTTTGGGCCGGACTGCCTTGGTACTTATTTATAATATATTGGCTTTTTCGTAAATACAAATTTAATTGTCTTTTGTCACCATCAAATAGCGGAACTAATTTTAATAGCTCATTTGGTATAAGCACAATTTGTTCTGTCTGGGGTTGAGCCATTGTTACACACTTAAAATTATAACACTACTAAAAGGAACACACAAGACAAGTAAAATAAATCACAATAAAATATAAAAACGATAATTGAAAAATTTCATACAATTATATAACACTTTTGTACCCTATTATACTTCGAACAATAAAATCATCCAGATACACGAAACAATTATTTTTGTGTCTATCATCTATGTAAGTAATTTATTTCCACGTTTCCAAAGATTTCATATGAAAACCAGATAACAGTTATGAAGGAAAAGGTTCGATTCCATAAATAACAAAAGATATAAGGAAAGGACGGTGATAAGATTTTACTCACCCACCAATCAGCATGCTCGCCGCACTTAACATATTTATTTGGTTCGCAGGATTGCCTTAACTTGCCAGAAAACTCGCGGAAACGGCGGAACTTCACACGCGTAACTTTTCGCGGACTTCGGCTAGCAACCGGCAATCCTACCGGCTGCGCCAGTTAACTTTACGGGAGCGATGAATATGTTTTTAAAAACTAAATTTTGAATTAAAACGACGAAAATATAATACGTCTACGCAGAGAGAGATGCGTTTATTAATTGAATTCAAACTGTGTCTTAGAGCTACAGAGTCACACGCTTATCAGTACAGACGTTCGGAGAAATCATGCACCAGACTGCAGCGTTGCAGTTTTAGGCTTGAACTGTTATGGTTCGTGGTACAGACGAGTGCATAACTAGGTAGTTAGAACGCGGCTTTTGTATAGAGAATGAGTCGAGTGTCCAGGCTGTGACTGCAGGTTACTGGTATGAAATGAAACGATATATTAATGTTTTCAATAACCGGCTGTACTCACGCGTATTGGTCGAGCTTGTCGACCTAGGTTTCGGGCATGTCCGATGCCCTTCATTAGGTGAGTTCACGTGAAATCACCTGATGAAGGGCCAATGATGATCGACCAATACGCGTGAGTACAGCCGGTTATTGAAAGCATTAATATGTCTCATACTCACGGGAACTTTCAAACAAAAATGAAACGATACATTTTGAAATTCGAACATAATTATCAATTCGTTCGAAGTTGTAAATATTAATGGCAGTTATAGCCATTAAAAACTGTTATCCCCGTGACCTACATGGTCCCAGGCTCCCAGCTTACTTTTTTTAAATAATTTTAATTAATTTATTCATTTTTTTTTTTAATTTATTCAAGAATATGTTACTATTATTGCGTACGGGTCATGTAGTATAATAACCAACATACATAGACAACACTTTTTTTTTTAAATCTTTATTTAAGGAGCTTTTTCGCTCAGCGAATATGCCGCTCCGTATGGCATCAAAATTATACAAAACAATATATATAAGTACATAATTACACTTAGCCATTATTAATACCACTTAGCCTGTTTTTTAGACCAAGCTTTACCAGTGCTAGTACCATTTTGGCCTTGTGGGACGTAGGGAATGATAGGTAACTATTACACAATCCAATAGAACTGTCATCGAGTAATGCCCTTCTAGCTACTTCGTTTCGGACACATTCCATTAAAATGTGGTACGCATCTTCGTCTTTGTTACAGGCCGTACATAAAGGTGAACTTGTTTTACGCATTAGATGAGCAAACTTATTCAAAGGAATGTGTCCGGAGCGCAATCTTAATAACAGAACCAGGTCTTGCCTATCAAGCATGCTGTTGTCAATCCACGGTGAGCTCAGTGGCTGCGGCTGGATAGTTCTAAACCAGATTCCTTTTTCTCGTGATCTAACATCAAAATATTCTTTCCATAGATCCTGACAAACCTTTTTCACAATAAATAAACAGTCACTATAAGGTGGGCACAAGGAAAAGTCAACGCCGTCATTACACGCCTGTTTTGCCAACAAGTCAGCAGTCTCATTGCCGCTTATGCCAATGTGAGATGGAATCCACTGTAAAAAAATCATTTTAGACTGTGACCATACCAAAATTGATTTTAATATTCCATAGGCAATCGGTAGACCTCGAAACGTCAAAGTACATCAAGCCAAATGTTGAAGTGCACTTTTTGAATCTGTGAAAATAACAGCTTTCTCAATGTCAATTGATTCCACATAAGATAAGGCTTCAGCGATTGCAATGAGTTCTGCGTGCATTATTGATATGTTACTGTTTATTTTAAGTTTCACACAGGCGTGATTTGTTTCGTCATAAAAGGTCGCCCCAATGCTACCGGCTTCTTTTGACCCATCTGTAAATATTTTGTAGAATTCTAAATATTTTAAAATCGTCTCGTTACATATGTTACTTAACTTAGATCTGTTATAATCACGCTTAGCTTTAGTTAAAGTTTCAACAAATTTTATTACATTATGTAGATTTAGGCTATTTACCCAGGTAGCAAGGGAAAACATTTCTAATTTTGAACTTGAGTGAATGGGGGTGTCCTTTATGGTATCATATAGTGTAACTAGTAAAGGTATTTTCTTGCTTCTCCAATAATATGTTTCTTTTAACGCATGTAACTGTTTTATAGCTTCTAACGCAGGTCCATCCTTAAATGAACACATCTTGAGGCAGAATTTACCTGCTAAATAGTGTCTCCTAACTTCCAGGGGTTGTAGCTGAAGGTCAACTTCCATGACATGGATTGGAGTCGTTTTGATGTACCCACCAATTACACGCATAGCCAGATTCTGTATTCTATCTAGTTTTAGTAAATGTGTTTTACAATACTGCCATATAAAAAACTGGCATAGTCTAGTCTTCTTTGCGCAAGAGAGATGTATAAACGTTTTAGATGTTTTGGATGTACTCCCCATCCCGATCCAGATAGCACTTTAAATAAATTGTGATGCTTTGTTATTTTACCCCGTAGCTCATTTATATGTTTCGCCCATCTTAACGCGCTGTCCATCCATAAACCGAGATATCTCACTGAATCTACCAATTCTAAGCTGATACTATTGAGTTTCAAATGTATGATTTGATTATTATTTATTGTCCTTTTTTTAGTAAAAACACAAACTTTACTTTTGTTTGGTGAAGCTTCTAATCCAATGTTTAATAGAAGCGTAGAAAGAACATTTAAAGCCCTTTGCATATTATCAAAACAGCATGTAAGGTTTTTGTGTCGAAAGAATAAAACGAAATCATCGGCATACTGTAAAATAAATACGTTATCTATTTGTTTACATATATTCATCGTTGCGATATTAAACAAAAAAGGAGACAATGGATCGCCTTGAGCTAACCCTTGTCTTGTTTTTCTACAAAGGGTAATAATAATATTTAAATTCCTATCGACTAAAAAATTCCAAAGATATTCGCACATTCGTATACCTACATCTAGTTTGTCTAACATTTGTACGAGCGCCTTTATGTCTTCATTATTATATGCATTGTTTATATCGATAATTTTTGGGGGACTATACTGCTCGCGTCCGTAGGATTAAGCCCTCGATGTCTTACACGTGTCCCCTGGGTGGCGCCAAAAGAGCAGTACTTTTCAGGTGGTAGGCTTAGGCCGCGGCGTGTTACCACCCACCAGACAAAGCCATGCCGCCAAGCGGTCGCGTTACGGCATGATGTTTGGTGAAGCCACTATGGGGAACGGGTCGGAAACAGTTGCGCTCATTACTATAGCTAGTCGTGACACATCGAAGGTCAATTTACCTGGCAGCCAATCTTGGAGAGCAGCGGGATCCGAGGCACGGTTCTCCGCTGGCCGACCGCAGATAGTTGGGGGCCCAAGTAGTGAGCCAGCCACTCATGAAAGGCTGCCCCGCCATCTCGCGAAAAATCCCGGCGGTGCGCCATCGTGCTGGTTGGCGACCAGACGAGAGGTCCCGATGGACACCTCTGGGGGGGCTCGGGCGTCCCCGCGGTCTCCAGGATTGGTTCCCACAGGGTGGAAGGGCCCTTTTTGTGTCACGGGTTGGTAGTATGCGCCTCGTTTCCACTTTCGTTTCCCTTTATCTATCTTCACTCCACCAATCAAAATGAAAAAAAGAGGTAAAAACAGAATGAAGGTTCAACAGCGGAAGCACGTCCTCTCACTCCAAGTGCACCTCTCAAACATTCGAGGCATGCACTTTAATATCGACTCCGTCTACCACCATCTAGAGACCGCAAAACCTCATATTCTGTTCCTCACGGAGACGCAGATCAAATGTCCAGCTGACGCTCTATACCTTGCCTACCCTGGCTATGTTCTAGAACATAGTTTTAAGGCCAAGACGGGAGTTTGTATGTATGCCCGCGATGACATTTGTTGTCGGCGTCTCCGCAACCTTGAAGACCCCAAATTTTCCATCATGTGGGTTCTAGTGGACAATGGCATGGAGAAAATTCTTTATGCTAGTGTCTACCGGTCGCACAGCGGAGATGAGGATACAACCAGGCTCACAACTACCTTAGTGAGGCGGCCGACGTGGCCCAACAGAGGTATCCTTCTGCTCAATTAGTGCTTCTGGGGGATTTCAACGCCCACCATCAAGACTGGTGTAACCGATCTAAAAATATCGGTTATCTTAATAACTAAAAAATTGCACTAAATTCTAATTTAAATAAGCGCCATCTGTAGGCAAACGCACAAACGACTATCTAAATTCCATCTGAAGTTAGAAAACACCTATAAAGCTATAAGCTTAACTACCTTTGCTGCGCGCTGAGGTAGTTCAGCGACTCACCAATAGAGGTCGCATATAACAATCAAAAATGTTGAGCCTTTGATAGTAATTACTCGTCTTCTTCTTCTTCTTCTTCTCCATTCAATTCGACTCATATCGTGACAGTTAAAACAAATGTCAATCCAGTCTGTCAGAAAAAATACCACGAGATGGTTGTGAGTTCCGATAGAGGAACGTTTGGATTTTGAAAATGTTCAAAATCCAGTGCAGTGATTGGTTTTACGACCGCAACGGTTTTGAGGCCTTTTTCATTACCATATATGGTAGCGAAATTCGCCTCCGACATCCGCCCAACTTGATGTCTTTCCTCCAAGAGGAATCGGCATCACTTCGCCACCAGCCATCGACTGTTCAACTGCAATTAATAACTAAGACTAAAAGTTGTTACTAAGACTTAATTAAACTATAACGGTAATCTACTGACAAGCCCCAAATCTGGGTAGGTTTGAGTTTTGAAGTGAAAGTGTACTTGACCACCCAAAATACTAACCTTAATTCTCAACCTTTGGTATGTACTCTCAACTTATTTGCTGTATTTTATTCTGTGTCTTACATGCTAACTCTCTTGTTTAATTTATGTGTTTTTCTGTGTTTTCTGTTGCTTCTCAACATTCTACTTGTGTTCTCTATTTTACGCCCTTCTGGCAAACTTTAAAGGGTGTTGCTGGTAGCTTGCAATTCACGAGGTACCTAGGCTAGTCCCTTATTGCTCGGTAGTGAACGGACCTCGTGGATTGTGCGCACTTTTACCAGCAACACACCTATTTACGCCCTTCTGGCATTCTGAGCGGCTGGTGGTTCGCATCCGCGAAGGGCCTAGCTAGTCCCTTTATGCTCGGTAGCGGAAGCCTTAGCGGATGCGAATTCTTCACCAGCAGCATTACTTCTTTGGCCCTTATGGCATCTCTTGTTTGCTGGCGGGCCACATCCCTAAAGGCCCTCTGCGAGTCCCTAATTCGACCACATTGGTCGAGAGATGCGCAAGCTTGCTTTGACGCTAAACCTCACTCAGCTGGTCCAAGGAGCTACAAGGATACCGGATGTTGATGCCCACACAGCCAATTGCTTGGACCTTCTGCTGACAACAGATCCAGACCGCTACTCGGTGTCGGTTTCATCACCCTTGGGTAACTCCGACCACTGTCTGGTGAAGTCTGTATCAGTCTACTCCCCGCCCGATCCCAGCCCAAAAGGGGTGCCTTTTGGGTGTGCCGATACAGGTCAGCAGAATGGGATGAGATGCGTTATTTTTTCGCGTCTTACCCTTGGAGGCAGGCTTGTTTTTCTTTAAGCGATCCCTCAGCTTGCGCGGATGCTGTGACAGAAGTGTTACGTCAGGGTATGGAATACTTCATACCATTTTCTGACGTCCCACTGTCCAGCAAAGCTCGCCCATGGTTTAATGCCACCTGTGGAGATGCAGAAGCGTCAAAGCATGAGGCCTACTTAGCCTGGGCTGATGCTCGAACCCGCAAATCTAGAGATGTACGTGAAAAGAAGAAAGCATTTAACCTAGCCGCCAAGTCCTGCAAAAAGGCTCTCAAGAAGGCTCGCTTCGACCACATACGCCGAACAGGGAACAAACTTGCTTCTCACCCCTCAGGTAGCAAAGCGTTCTGGTCCCTGGCAAAGTCGATCGAAGAGAACTTCTGCCGTCCCTCACTGCCTCCACTGCTGAAACCTGACGGTTCACTAGCTCACACTGCTGAAGAGAAAGCAAATTTATTTGCCTCTCTGTTTGCAGAGTCTTCACGTTTAGATGCTGGCAATGCTGTACCTTCTAGTCTGCCAAATTGCGGGACTTTAATGTCAGAAATCCGTAGTCACGCAGACCCTGCCAATTACAGGCCTATTTCAGTCACGTCCATACTCTGTAAGACGATGGAACGTGTACTGAACCACAGACTCCTGGCATACCTAGAAGTCAATGATCTCCTCAGTGACCGACACTATGAGTTTCGCCGAAACCGGTCTACTGGGGATCTTCTAGTGTATGCCACTCACATCTGGAGCGAGGCCATCGAGAACTACGGAGAGGCGCTTGCTGTCTCTCTCGACATCTCGAAGGCTTTCGACAGGGTTTGGCACGATAGCCTTATTAGCAAGCTTCCTTCATACGGCCTTCCCACTGGTTTGTGTGTTTGGATTTCAGATTTCTTGAGGGATAGGTCGATTCGAGTGGTCATCGATGGCTGTTCTTCCGACCAATTGGCCATAAACGCCGGAGTCTCTTAAGGATCAGTACTCTCTGCAACGCTTTTTCTGCTGCATATTAATGATCTGCTTACACCCGGTATTTTTGGGTACACAGACGACAGCACCGTTGTGGAGAGTTATACATCTAACGCACGAACCAGTGCATTACAAATCCAGTTACATAGGGAAGCTATGGTTGAGCGCTTGAACTTTTCTTTGAAGGCAGTCTCCGATTGGGGCGATGCCAATCTGGTCAAGTTCAATGCTGCTAAAACCCAGGCGTGTCTTTTCTCCGCCAAACGGAGCCCTTTTCACCTGGCTCCTACTTTCAGGGATGTTTCCGTGCCGATAAGTAACCACCTTGAGCTTCTTGGCATCTCATTAACACCGACTCTCAATTTCGGCTCCTATATTGAGTCTAAAGCCCAGCTAGCCTCAAAAAATACTTCACACCGGGACAGATGCTTAATCTTTATCAAGCTCAAGTCCGGACGTGTGGAGTACTGTTCTCACCTTTGGGATGGTTCTGCCAAATACCAGCTGAGGACACTGGAAGCTATTGAGAGGAGAGCCAAGAGACTAATTAACGACGACCAACTTGTAAGCACGAGACTCCAAAGTCTCGAGCATCGCCGCAAAGTCGCCTGTTTATCGGTTTTCTATCGGATGCATTTCGGGGAGTGTGCCACGGAACTGCATGACTTGATTCCGCCATCCCCATTCTATAACCGGACATCCAGGGACACTCAGAAGCGCCACCGCTATATGGTTGATGTTCCATTTTCCCGAACGAAACGATTTGCGTCCTCGTTCATCATACGAACCGCCAGGGAATGGAACACCCTGCCTGAGTCTGTGTTTCCGGTTAAGTACAATATGGGGGTCTTCAAGAAGCGAGTGAATAGATACCTTCTGGGTAAGCGCGCTCCATCATCGATCGCATCATCACTTACCATCAGGTGAGATAGTGGTCAAGAGCTACACAGTTATGTATAAAAAAAAAAAAAAAAAAAAAAACATCCAAGAGATAGCTGATTTTTGGTAAAACCTGTTTGAATCGTAGTGACCAAATAACTGAGATTTTCTAAGCACGATCTAGACTTTCGGAAACCTATAGAAAAGTCAGAAAACACACCTTTATTTTTTAGGAATCATTCCAATCGTTTGTTAATGATTAAGTGAAATATTTTACATAAGCATGATATAAGAGATATAGGCCGCAGCGATGAGTCAGAGCTTGGGTCTCGACCGGGCTTAGGTATCGGTATAATGCATAGACTTACGATTTTTTCGCTACGTACATCCTAAGCCTATGGTATAATGTGTATGTCCCGCCATTGTTTTGGAACGAAACCGTGCGTAAGGAATTTATTGTACAACATTTGCAACATATTCATGGCTTCTTCAGGTAAATTTCCAATAATTGAAAAATATATTTTATCTAGGCCAGGTGCAGTGTCAGATGTTTTATTTTAATGCATTTTCTAATTTCATCTACTAGGATTGGCGATTCTAGGTTAGTGATTGTTGAAAAAAATGCTGGTTTGGTATCTAGGACAAAATCAGGTGTTAAATTATGCAACAATAATGTTATGCGGTCTTTGTCTATGCACCTATTGTGCGTCTTGGACCCTTTTAGCAACTTCATGCGCTTCCATACAACGGTAGAAGACGAAATATCATCTATAGACGACAAGTTGTGAAAGGATTCTTGTCTTGCCTGTCGTGTTAATTTCTGTGCTTCAGCAATTTTATTCTTTAGGAGCGTTAAATTATTAGGTATCGGGTTACTTCTAAATGTGCTGAGGGCCAAACGACGCTCTGCTACAGCTTTCGATAAAGAAACGCTCCAGTAAGGCTGGGCCTGAAATTACTGTCAGGGTTTTGATTGATCTTCATATACGGAATATATGTGTCTGCCGCTTTATTTATTTGTTCTACAAAGCAGTCATATGCTTCTTAGCAGTTCTCTGGTAGAGTGAGATCGATAAATACCCGTGTTAAAAATGTTCTATATGAAGACCAATCAGCCTTTATGAAGTTTCGTTTTTTAATTGGATTAATGTGCGATACACATTCTGATGATATTTTTATTATCAAGTGATCACTGCCCAAAGATTCATTAGTGACATTCCAATTAAATTTTACTGCAACGTTAGTTGAAATAATAGATAAATCTGGAGAGGACTTCTGTAACCGACCGTCTACTAATTTAATCCTAGTTGGTGATCCATCATTTACGGTAATAAATTCAAAATTAATCAAAGAGTTAAAGATTTGGTAGCCACGTGCCTCCGTTTTATAGGACCAACTACTATGGTGCGCGTTGAAGTCACCAAGCACCAACGTTTTTATGACACAATGAAAATAATTCGTCCCAATCTACTTTAGATGTATCAATAGAAGATGGACAGTAAATTGACAAAATATGCTCTAGTGACGAACAATTTAAAATGTTAACGTGTAAGATTTCAATACCTGAGTTATACACGTATGACTGCACCTCTTGAGCGACAGCTGAAAAGTGTGTCAAAATTGCTACACCTCCCTAACCTCCTGCCCTATCCCTACGAAAAATATTATAGCTACTTACTCTCATATCTAATTGTTGTTCGTACCATGTTTCACTTAGAGCTGCAACGTGGACCTTCTCCTGCGCTAGTAACTGTTCAAGTGATACAAGCTTATCCCTCAAACTTTGACAGTTCCATTGGATTATGTTTAACTTAGATAAACGTTGGTTGTTATCCATCATAAACCAAAAAAGGTTTTATAAAAGGCAAATCCCTGAAGTAGTTTGCCAAAAATGATACTAGCCATTTAACACAAGTTTTTGCAGCTGATTTAAATTTATCAATAATTGGTCCATTCTCACTAAAAAATATATCCTTTATGTTTTCCAAAAATCCATTAAATGTAAGATTCTCCTCCTTCTCACTATAATTTTTTTTCTCGGTTTTCTCTCCCCTCTTTTCATGTTTGTTGGTTTGTCTGGCCTCACAAACTGTGTCCGAGTAAAAACCTTCCCAATCAAAGCTTAAGTCATTATTTACTTCTTGGTTGTGCTTTGTTTTTTTAGATTTTTTGCAGTTCTTCTACTTTTTATTTTTTGCTGTTGATGTAGGGTCATCGCAAAGTTTGGGTTCCAGCGGCTGATTATCTCTACTGGTTGAAGGAGTCAAAATAGAAGCGTAAGTTTGTGTGGTTTGAGTTGCTGGGAATATAGTATTAAATTCTTCTTCTCCAATATTATGGCCTAGTCTGGGGTGATAAGCCGTCTCTGTTTGGGATCCATACACTACTGCATGTGACCGTTCTTCAACTTGCGGTGTAGTTATCTCTGGTACGTACATCGTTTGCGCTTTCCGGTAGGTACAATTAAAATCAGCCATTATACCTCTCATTTTTTTCTCCTTAATATACATAGGGCACTTTTTGCTAAGAGCTAGGTGATTACCCGTACAATTCACACACACAAACGTTGTAGCTTCGCAATTCTCGTGGTTTTTGCCACATTTGGGGCAGACAGTTCTTTTTCTAGGGCACATTTTTCTAGGATGACCAAACTTCCAACAGTTAGAGCATTGCGTAACCGGGAAAATGTATGGTTCAACTCTCACCCTCATTCCATGTGCGTAAACATATGAAGGAAGAGACGATCCCTTAAAACATATCCTCACGCATTCACTTTCAGTCCATCCAGCACCGTTGTCTGATCTTCGTGTCAAGCGTTAAATCGATAATATGTCAACATCACACTGTATTGTATCCACCATATTTTCCTCACTCAAATCGAGCTCAACATTTCTAACCACCCCGTAGGAAAAACCAACATCTGATGTTTTGAAAATTCTCCAACCACGTCTTTGTATCTCTTCGGAACACATTAATGTTTTAAGGCTACCTTCATTCGCAAATCGTATCATTATTTTAAAATCATTTATATATTTGATTTGCAGAATATCCAATATATTGTTATCTTTCATTATACGTGCAAAAGCAAATTGTTTGGGTAATTCCACTCGAGATGTTATATATACGTCTATGTTTTCTGCTGGGCTTGTTTCTTCTGTTGAGTAGTCTTTACGGATTCTGTGCCTTTTTCCATAAAACTAAGGATATTCGTAACAAGAAGAGAGCCTTTAACAAGGCTGCCAGGGCTTGCAAAAAGGCTGTAAGAAGGGCACGATTCGATCACATAAGCCGTGTTGGGTCCAAATTAGCTTCTCACCCTGCGGGTAGCAAAGCATTCTGGTCCCTGGCGAAGTCAATCGAATCCAACTTCAGCCGCCCTAATCTACCTCCACTATTAAGGCCTGACGGATCATTGGCTCACTCTGCTGAAGAGAAAGCGAACTTGTTCGCTTCTCTATTTGCGGAGTCTTCACGTTTTTCGTTGAATTTCTTATCATTCTTATCAAGGCATAGATGCCTCGCATCTATGCCAGAAATTCGCATTCGTCAGACTGAAGTGCGTAAGACGCTCCGCAATCTAAACGTGAACAAGGCTAGTGGTCCGGACGGAATTACCGCCATAGTCCTAAAATCGTGTGCACCTGAATTGACTCCTGTTTTGACACGTCTCTTTCGCCTCTCTCTACAGACTGGTAAAGTGCCGAAATCTTGGAAGCTCGCAAATGTGCAGCCTGTGGCCAAGAAGGGCAGTCGTGCAGACCCTGCTAACTACAGACCCATTTCAATCACTTCCATACTTTGTAAAAGTATGGAACGTGTATTGAACAAAAGGCTCCTCGAATACCTGGAAGCAAATGATATCTTCAGTGATCGATGATATGTACGGAGAAGCGCTCGCCGTCTCTCTAGACATTTCAAAGGCCTTCGACAGGGTTTGGCACGACAGTCTTGTGAATAAGCTTCCATCGTATGGCTTACCCGTTAGCCTGTGCTCTTGGTTTCCGACTTCTTGAGGGAAAGATCGTTACCAGTTGTCCTTGATGGATGTTCGTCCGATCAATTGGCAATAAATGCCGGGGTACCTCAAGGGTCGGTTCTCTCTGCTACTCTCTTCTTGCTGCACATAAATGACCTGCTTAAACCCGGTATCGTTGGGTATGCAGATGACAGCACAGTTGTAGAGAGGTATATATCCGATGGGCGGGCCGGCGATGTACAAATAGATAGATAGATAGATAGATAGATAATACTTTATTGTTACACCACATAAGACAATAACTAAGAGGTAAAAAATTATAATTTTCAGTGAAAGTGTTACAATGGGCGGCCTTATTACTAAAAGTAATCTCTTCCAGGCAACCTTTGGATGGAGAGGATTTATAAAACCGATAGTGACGGGGTGCAGTTAAGCGATATAATTGATTAATCAAATAAATACTAAAATATATACTCAATTTCAAATATAAGTCATACATACCATAATACCATATACATATTTCCATACAAATACACTTACATATATACAATATTTAAATATATATAATATATACATATAATAAATAAATACTTACAACACAGAAATAAGCAATACCACAGTTTATAATGAAGAGCGTTATATGGACAGATAGAACTTTTTTATTTGGTCCTTAAAAACATTTAAAGAAGATGCACGTCTTATTGAGACGGGTAGGGAATTCCATAGGCGGGCAGCTTGAACAGTAAAAGATTTATCATAGAAAGAGCTAGTATGTGGTGGGATTTGAAGTGTAAAATTTTCTAATGACCTTAACGTGTATGATGGACATTGAAGGAAATTAAAACGTTCCTTGAGATAGCGCGGGGATGAAGGATTGAACAATATGTTATAAAGGAGACAGAGAATGTGAGTATTCCGGCGAAGACGTATTGGAAGCCACTTGAGCTTAGAACGAAATTGAGATATATGATCATATTTGCGCAAGCCAAATATGAATCTAATGCAAACATTTTGAAGTCGCTCAAGTTTGTTCAGCTGGTCCTCAGTTAGATCGAGATAACAGGCGTCAGCGTAGTCAAGAATGGGCAGCAAGAGAGATTGAGCTAAAGCAATTTTAGTGGTAATAGGCAGGAAGTTACGCAGACGTTTTAAGGACGCTGTGGACGCAAATAGTTTACGACTGGTGACTTGTAACTGTACGTCCCAGGTCATACAGCTATCAATTGTTACTCCTAGATTTTTTACAGAAACACTAAAAGGAATAGCGATTCCATCAAAAACCACGTGCGGAAGTATTGTCCAGTCTACTTTTGACAACAGCCAAATCCAGTCTCATAGAGAGGCGATGGTCGAGAGAATGAATTTGGCCCTAGAGGCAGTCTGCGAATGGGGTGACGCTAATTTAGTCAAATTCAATGCTACAAAGTCCCAGGCGTGTCTCTTTAGTGCTAAACAGAGTCTTTTCTCTCTCACTCCTCTCTTCCGAGGTGTGCCTGTGCCGATAACGAACCAACTCGAGCTACTAGGTGTAACTCTTACACCAAAACTCAATTTCGGTTCATACATTGAGTCCAGGGCTAAATTAGCTGCGAAAAAGCTGGGTGTTCTCTGGAAAGTGAGGCGGTATTTCACATCGGGACAGCTTCTAAACCTATATCAAGCTCAAGTCCGGTCTTGTATGGAATACTGCAGCCATCTCTGGGACGGTTCCGCAAAGTACCAGCTCGAAGCCTTGGACTCGATAGATAACTGAGCTAAGAAGCTCATTGGTGATGTTAGACTCCAAAGCTCATGCGTTGGTGGAGGTTAGACTCCAAAGCCTCGAGCATAGACGCAAAGTTGCTAGTTTATCGGTTTACAGGCTACACTTCGGAGTGTGCGATCGATTTACACAACCTTATTCCCTCCTCTCCTTTTTTTCATCGGACAACAAGACGCACAGGAACACGGCATCCATATATGGTCGACATCCCGAAAATACGCACAAAGCGTTTTAAATCTAGTTCTATAATGCGTACGGCCGAATTATGGAACACCCTACCAGCGTCTCTATTTCCCGATATATATAATCTGGAAGTCTTCAAGTACAGAGTAAACAGGTATTTGCTAGGCAAGCATGCTCCACCGTCGACCGCATCGTCACTTTCCATCAGGTGAGACTGTGGTCAAATGCTTGCTTATCATAATTAAAAAAAAAACGTTTGCTCCTCATCTCCAAATTAATTTCGCTTGCCATTCCCATCGCCACTGATTGAGCACTATCTTCACCATGCTGCGCAGAACTTTCTTCTAGATTGTCAGCATAATTTCTTTCTTCTACCGGTCGAATCATATCATCTTCCATCGCGAATAAAGTGCACTCAAATGCACAAATTAGGGGTCGCAAAACCGAACCAATTTTCGAAACCGGTATTTTCGGTATTGAATTCTGAAAAATACCGGTATCCCGGTATTTTCGATATTTCCGAGATTTTTCGGTATATATTTATACATAGACTATTTGTAACACTAGACTAGTATTCTTAAAGGATTTCAGTGGAATATAAAAAAATAATCGACGATACAAGAATTTTCTGATTTTATACAATGAAATAAATGTTTACAAAGTATTTTGAGCTTAAAATTTCTCTTTACATCAAAATCAAATAGTCTCCAATGAAAACATACATTTATGTAACACTATAATTTGTAAATATGTAGTTATCTTCCAGTTAGTTTCCACACTATTTAGTATAAAATAATAAAATCAGTTACAAACATTTTGTTTGACTTGGGTCTTTAATATAAAACTATTATTGTAATCAACTTTTATCGAAAAAATTACAAAAAAATCATTTGACAATAATCAGCACTAATAGGAATAAAACGGATAAACCAAACTTTAATAAAAATATATCTTTAACACTGCTAAAGTAAAGTTTGACAGCACGGAACTTACAGAACTGTTCTTGCAGCTCAACTCTCCAACGTTCCGCACTAGACATACTAGCTTGTTCTATATTCCACATACTAATTATTCAGCTAACTCAATCGTCATTAGAACGCAGAAATGCTATAATAATAAATTTAGTTCAATCGATCTTTTTAACAGTAGTAAACAGCTATTTAAAAATTTGGTTATTAATTTAATAGTTAACGATTAAAGTGAGTTTATTTACCTCTCTCATCACATACATAACTCACACATACATACTCACAAAAACTTAAACCCTCACACATACACGCACATACATATACACACACTTTAACACACAACACGCAAACACTGTGTAAATTTGGCAAAACGTTTTTTACTAGATAAATAAAAACATATAATTCAACAGAAAAAGTTTGGTAACATCTATACTAACTTGTAATAAAACCTTGTTACCTTATTATTATTAAAATATGTATCAGTATGTAACCTAAGCAGAGACATTTCAATTCAATTATTTCTTACAAATGTTGACTGAATTTCTAGAATACCTACCTTATATTACCTCATATTACCTTATTATACCTTTGCTTTTGCTCTCTATGAATTAAGGTTATTAATATAAAATAAATCCGTCATTGGATGTAAGAAATATCACTATATGATTATGTTAATTTTGTTAAGATCTGTGGATTTTGTGAATTAAATAAATAAAATAAAAAAGTTTAAAAATAAACAAATACAAATGTTGATAAAGTATGGATGATGCAATCTTTTTTGAGGGTGGTAATGTGATCGTTATATAACATTCTGTCTAAACTTTTGTATCTTAATCTCGAGCGCAAATGGTAACAAATGTATCCAAGAATACATCTTAAATTATTGTAGGCCAACTCAAGATATTTTCCTCTAGGACCAGCGTTATTGTAAAGAGCCATTTCTAATTTGACTAATTTGTCAAATTTTATATAAATAGTGTGAATATTTCTGTAGCTGTAGCATCTCTTCTAAGGGGCTCTATCGTGCTCGTATTCTCACTATTGCCGTATGGAAATATGATCTTTGGTTACTGGCCATCCCTTCTTTCAATACTGGTAGCCTTATAGCCATTCGCTTTTCGTCCCACTTTTAGCTTACGCTTGGGTGCAAAGTGTTCTGTTGCACATCACTGCCAGTGTAGTAGTATACTGGTTTATCAACTTGGTGACCATGACCTCTCCAGCTCTTGGAGTGCTAGGTAAACTCCCACCAAGCCAGCCTTAACGATATTATTCGCCGGGATTTTACCAGCAATACCGAACCGGATGGTCTGATGCGTGACAATGGTAAAAGACCTGACGGCACACCGTCAAATGACTCTGGCTCCGTGGACACTTTAGCGCAGTCACATCTTTCTGAAACCAAGGTGAGGGCTGGCGCCACGGCTACTTCGACGAACCAACTCAAGCGGCGCAAGTATGCTTACCTTGGTTAGTGGTTACATATTTGAGCTGTTTGGTGTAGAGACGTTGGTTCGTGAGGACCAGGGGTTCATCATATTTTCCAAAATTTATCAGAGTATAGTTGGTCGATGCGGCTCGTGATCAAAATGCTAGCACCTATACTGGTAGACCTGGTAGTGGGTTTGAGCATTTGGACTGCATGTAAGCCTGCAATGACTTGTAGGTTATCTAAATGCTTTGATTGTAGTTACTGTAGTGTTGAATATTGTAAGAAAGTTCAATAGTTAAGTTAGGTATTTACTTTTAGTTCAAGTATTTCTAACATTATTTATGTACATTTACAATAAAATTTAAGTACAATACAAAATAACAACATGTATATATACTTACAATTGTTATTATAAAGTTAATATGTTATTTGAATTTTGTTTTTACTAAATATCGAAAATACCAAAAATCCCGGTTTTTGTAAAATCAATACCGGTATTTATAATTCCTTCATTTGACTCGGTATCCCGGTATTTTCGATATCCGGGATCCCGGTTTGCGACCCCTAGCACAAATCCCACGACGCGGCGCGCGGAATGCGCGCGGTACCGTTTCCTGGTCAATCAATACGAGCGCTCTAAACAATACGCTCCCACTAGTTATCTCATCGACAGCTACGGTCGAACTGATAGACAACACTAATAAAATGTCTGTTGCTTGTCACCTACCTACCTACTCAGGGTATATGGGAGCATAAAAAAAAGAAGAGAGAGATTAGAATACAAGTATAATGAATAGAAAGGGTCGTGGATTTCAGACAGGTATGGCAAATTTGGCAAGCTTCCTTGTTTAAGGGCTTAGCTCCGGTCCGCTAGTATTCGAGTCGATGCTCAGCAGCAGGTCTGCCATGCAGGGCTCGACTCCACACCGCCGCGCCGGTAGAAATTCCCAGCAGTCGCTGAAGAGAAAAATGGCCACGGTCGGTGCTGGAGGTCAGAGGACGGCCGGACTTCAGAGGTCGTGTACACAGCCGTGTACTGGAAGTCGTATACTGCTAGAATTCAGCCTCGTACTGGAACCCTGGAAAACACATGGGCTCCGGTCATGATGGTCCAGTAATGATTCTGAGCTGGTGGGTCCACTGTCCCTCTGCTGCTGAGCATTTAGGGACTCGCAGAGGGCCTTTAGGGATGTGGCCCGCCAACAAACAAGAGATGCCATAAGGGCCAAAGAGGTAGATGCTGCTGGTGAAGAAATCGCATCCGCTAAGGCTTCCGCTACCGAGCATAAAGGGACTAGCTAGGCCCTTCGCGGATGCGAACCACCAGCCGCTCAGAATGCCAGAAGGGCCAAATAGGTGTGTTGCTGGTAAAGGTGCGCACAATCCACGAGGTCCGTTCACTACCGAGCAATAAGGGACTAGCCTAGGTACCTCGTGAATTGCGAGCTACCAGCAACACCCTTTATAGTTTGCCAGAAGGGCGCAAAAATAGAACACAAGTAGTAAGTTGAGAAGCAACAGAAAACACAGAAAAACACATAAATTAAACAAGAGAGAGCAAGTAATACACATAATAAAATATACTGTAAATTACGATGAGAGTACATACCAAGGTTGAAAATGAGGTTAGAATTTTGGGTGGTCAAGTACCTATTCACTACACCTCACTTACCCAGATTTGGGGCTTGTCAGTAGATTATTAAATCGCAAATTTATAATTTAGAACTGGAAGATTAACGCTGAGATTTCCAATTGAGTTTAAGTGGTGCGCGTTGTGTGGCTGGTATCAAAGTGACGCTAAAAATATCTCAGGAAGGACATCCGAGGTTTGCCGGAAGTCTCTTGTCCGTTCCATATTTGGTAATGCACTCATGCCTCATAGCCGTTAGAGTCGTCAATCCAATCACTACACTGCATTTTGAACAATTTTGAAAGACAAACGTTCGTCTATCGGAAGCTCAAAAATATATCGTGGTATTTTTTCTGACAGCCTCGATTGACAGTTGTTTAACTGTCACGATATGAGTCGAATTGAATGGAGAAGAAGAAGAAGAAGACGAGTAATTACTATCAAATGTTTTATATTTTTGGAACCATATTTTCATTATTATACAGTCCAAATAATGTTTAGTATTTATTTTAATCTTTAAATAATTATTTAGAATGCTGATGTATTCTAAAAAGTTATAAGTACTACGGCGATATCTTTCATCTCGTGTAGAAAGTTTCTTCTATCATAGGCTATCTGAGATTTTTGATTGTTATATGCGACCTCTATCGGTGAGTCGCTGAACTACCTCAGCGCGCAGCAAAGGTAGTTAAGTTTATAGATTTAAAGGGCGCTTTCAACTTCAGATGGAATTTAGATAGTCGTTTGTGCGTTTGACTACAGATGGCGCTTATTTAAATTTCGTGAAATGTTTAGTTATTAAGATAACCGTTTTTTTTTAGATCGGTTACATGCCTTCAATTGTAAATGATTTTTGTATATCCGTATATTTAACCCTAGTACTACTGCTGCTGGTCGTCCCTTGGTCTTACATTAGACTCTCCAAAGCGTTTTTTCTATATGTCAACAAATTGCTATGAGATATACTTATTTTGGCAAAGTCAAACCGGATCCGGATGCAAATGATTATATAATAGCTTGACAACCCCGACGACAAAAAATCAGGATAAAAGGTTGTAGGTTCTAGATTCCATGGAATTGGGATGTAAAATTTATATGCTCTATTGCGGAAGTAAAGAGCATAATTTCAGTATAAATAACTTTTCCCAATACGGCGGAACTCTCGAGAAAAATAAGAAATACTAAAAACTGAAAAACTAATATCAATGTGAATTTAACAAAGCTACGTGATTCGTTTTTACTGTCAAAGATGCAGCATAAGAGATGCTATGTATGTATCTAACATTGTTATTACGTTTCATGCTTAGATTAAGAGAAATATTAATTATATATATACCTACCCACGCAAAAAAAACAATTTTCATAAAAATAATACTAAATAACTAGACGAGCTGGTTAAATGGGGATACGAAATCTAGCATTTCTATGATTATATCTATCAGGTTCTACAATAAAAATGCGATGTCCGAAAAATGGTATTTATAAAACACTGTGCGACTGTGAGTTATGAATGAAATTCTATTGTTATCATAATCGCCGATACCAGTGGGTGAAGGGTGCAAAATTGGACATTGACACTGATGGTTTCACTTTTATTTGGAAAAGGAAGCCAATACGAAGACGCGCATCCTTTGCTGTACAGGCACAGCTCCGACGATCAGAAAGTGTCAAGCGAGCAATTTCTGATAACAAGCTCGATCCAGTTACGTTGGTTTACCTACGGGTCGACCCCAAGGGTCTATTCCATTTGACAATTTCGTTATTTTTGATCTCATTCTCTGTCTATGGTTGTGTTCACTGTAAAGCCCTAGACACACCTAACGCGGGGCGGTAGCGTGGCGTGGCGGGCGCGGGGCGTGAGCTGTGCAGTGGCCTTCACACCGAATGCCAAAATGGCGGCGCGTGTGAGGTGCAGGTCCGCCGCCTGCGTTGCCATATATACAGATTTTACCGTATTTATACAGATTTTCGATGTGCGATATAGATTAGCTTTGGATACAGAATTTTCACATTCTAGTGAACTAATTGCCACAATATGCTTAAAAATGGAACATAATATCAAATTAAATTACCCACTCAAATGCCGTCCGTAATAATAATGCTTATGACTTCTGAAATAAATAAATATTGTATTGTAATATTATCAAATGTTATTTACAATATCTATTATTTATGGTGAATTTATGTAATAAACAATTATTTTTACCAGATTCTAGTGCCGGCTTATAATCTTATCATCTGTACATTTTATGAAGACAGAACAACGCTATAGACTTAATACAATTACTATTGAAGGTATTTTGCATGGAAAGCAACTGATTGCTGTTTTTTTTGCTATAGCCTAGATATTTATAATGCTGTTTTTGAAGTGCTTTTCAGGGAAGTTTCCTTATTCACTTTTAACTGATTAGCCAAGTTAAACAACGTTCGCCGCCATCATGGCTTGGATGGGTGACCGCTATTGACATTACTATTGAGCGCTTCGAAGGGCAGGTTAACAGTCAGTAAAATATTGTGTTAATATGTACTTTTGACCGTGGTACCCACTTTAACAAGTTATTTCACACATTTGAGTGTTGAATTTGGTAAAAAAAAATTTTCGCCCTTTTTAGTATCCCTACTTATAGGATGAATTGTCATTCACTGTCAATGAATATATCATCAAGATAGGAAAATATTTTAGTTATTGGAGTGTAACTCAAAAATAGCTTGACCTATTTTGATGAAATTCAAATGGCACCACAGCTTTCAGCTAAAAAAAATAATCAAAATCGATTCACCATGTCAAAAGTTCTGAGGTATCAAACATAAAAAAATACAGACTTGTTGAGAACCTCCTACTTTTTTTAAGTCGGTTAGTTAATATAGTGTCTAATGATGTATATAGATAATGACACGAAAACCTTCGTGCACAAGTCCGACTCGTATTTAGCCATTTTTTTCTTTCGTTTTAATAACCTCCGTTTTGGTCAAAAATCTAAAAACTGATTCGAATATTTTTTTTATGTAATTTCACGAGATTCCGTTGAGAACTGCGATCTGTAGGGAAGAATACCTGGACAAATAGGAAAACATTTCTGTCTAAGCTGTTTGTGAGGCGCTTTGTGCTCACTCGGTAATAATATCGATTTGTTACGTCCGGCACTCATTTCCCCCTCAATTCGCTATTCCAAAATACCTATTCCAATCAGTTAGCAACAAATTCCATATGGAAAAACCAAAGTCATTAAAATCCAAACAATATCAATTTTCCAATCAGTTGATTAAGTACCACCAAGTCTACTACTTTCTATATGGCAGGTACACGATTATTTTACAGTTTTAGAACCCCATATCTCTATCATTTTGAAAAGATTATAAAAACTGACTCTACAAAAAAATTCAATTATCAAACCTGCTTACAAAATTTCATGAGAATCGGTTTAGAAATGCACCCTGTAGCGGACAACAAGGGGACATACGAAACAATTTTTGTATAAGCTGGATCAGAGAAGCTACGTTCCCATTTGGTGCTGGCTGATCAATTAGAATCGATACTTCTACACAAGTATTTAAAAGTAATAAGCCTTATTTTAAACATTTCAGACTATACTACACGCTGTGTTGAATTAGATTTGAAAACTGATTACGAACTTTACATATTTAAACCGCAACCACACGCATACAAATTTGTACAGAGCAGAGCTTCCAAAAAGCAACTAAGTCATTAAATAGTAGTTCTTTGATTTTACACTCATGAAAACATCGAAACCATAAACAAAACTAGTAACACCGAAGGAGCACGTGACCCGCGCGGGTGCGGCGCTCTTGTCGACGCGGGTGGCGTGCGCGGGCGGCGCGCGGCGCGGGTGCTCGGTGTGAAGGCCTCCATACAATCCCTTACATTACAGATTGCGCGGGACCGCCAACCGCGCACGCCCCGCGTCCGGTTTGCAGAGGGCTTAATCGTTTGTAACTGTTCTCCCCTGTTCCATTTAGGATAAAAACGCTAAGAATGCCACTAAAATATGTCACATTGACATTAGATGTAGGTAATTGAAACTGTTCCAGTAGCTTCATAGCGTTTATGGCGAAAATAATGCCAAGACTCAAGTGGAACAACTTTTTGGGAGTGTGATCGTTTTTGGCGAATTACCTCCAAATGGTACTTACCCATAATTAGAACATTCTTGCGTAAAACCAACACTGCATGTCAATGTCATAGAATGGAATGTCATGATCATGTCAAAACTCAAATCAAAACCTCAGGCAATCGATTTTTCAAGTATATGTCGGCGCTTACGATAAATTAAAAAATATGCAGAAATATGAAAAGCTTGAGAAAATTGGAGAAGGTACTTATGGCACAGTCTTCAAAGCTAAGAATAAAGAAACGCATGAGATCGTAGCTCTCAAACGTGTTAGGTTAGACGACGATGATGAAGGAGTACCGTCTTCTGCTTTGCGGGAAATATGTTTACTAAAAGAATTGAAACACAAGAATATTGTTCGGTTGTACGACGTCCTACATAGTGAGAAGAAATTAACCCTAGTATTTGAACATTGCGATCAAGATTTAAAGAAGTATTTCGACAGCCTCAATGGGGAGATAGATTTAGATGTGGTGAAGTCATTTATGTATCAGTTATTGCGTGGATTGGCATTCTGCCACAGTCACAACGTTCTGCATCGTGATTTGAAGCCACAGAACCTTTTGATAAACAAGAATGGAGAGCTGAAATTAGCAGATTTTGGTTTAGCAAGAGCATTTGGTATTCCTGTAAAATGTTACTCTGCAGAGGTTGTAACATTATGGTACAGGCCACCTGACGTACTCTTCGGCGCCAAACTGTACACTACAAGCATTGATATGTGGTCAGCAGGCTGTATATTTGCTGAATTAGCCAACTCTGGCAGGCCATTGTTTCCTGGATCTGATGTTGATGATCAGTTAAAAAGAATTTTCAAAATGCTTGGTAAGAAGCATCATTACTCATAGCTAATTATTGTAATATTATGTTCCTATTACCTACCAAAATATTTTTATATATGTTTGCATTTTATGACTTAGAAGACCTACTAGCCCTAGTCTTGATTCCATTTAAAGGCAGATTTAGCTTACTAATTAATTCATGATATGCATGGGATAAAACCTGTGGGGTGCCGGGTTAGAATATCGCCCCCCCTTTCTACCTGTGGGTGTTGTAAAAGGTGACTAAAGGTAAAATACTGGGAGGTGGGTAGGTGCCTTCTGAGGAATTGATATCTTAAACTGCGATCCCCAAGATGCCAGCCAAGAGTGGGATTTATGGCAAATTCCTCCTTAATGGGGGAGGCTGTGATCAGCAGTGGACAATCCGGCTGATAATAGGATGTGATAATATTTATATGATAATGTTTATGACATTGGCAAAGGTAATTTCAATTTATTATTACGTTAGTCACATAGTATATTCCACTGTATCAAAAATTGATTTCCCGCATGTCACAGTTTTAACATAATTATTAATTAACTATAAACAACACAACTGTACAATTTGTAGTACATTTGATAAGAGACAATAGCGTTTCTGACAGTTTTAAAATTGGCATTCATGTTAAGCATTTGTACAGCAGTTTTTTATAATTTTTGCTACAAATAACACTTTTTGACTATAGGCGTCATTCTCCTATGAAAATGTGCATTTATTAATAATGGGCCACCCGAACCATCCAACTGGATGGTCAGTTTATTCTTAACAGACCACCAGCTGTCCACCTACAATTCAAGTAGGTGATCAGTTAGAATATTAAATCCTAACCTGGGCAACAAAGGTACCCGTTAAAACCTCTACCCTTGTATTGTATGCCTCACTATTAACAAATGATGCTTCTGATCTTTGTTGCTTTGATGTTTAAGTGTCCAGGACAATAATTGTTTTATGCATGTTATAATTTGCAGGTACACCCAATGAAGACACTTGGCCAGGTGTAACACAGCTACCTGACTATAAGCCATTACCTGTGTACCAACCAAGCTTAGGCTTAGCTCAGGTTGTGCCACGTCTGCCTGCCAGAGGACGTGACCTTCTCTCCCGCCTCCTTACTTGCAACCCAGCCTTGCGCATGCCAGCTGATGATGCTATGGCTCATGCATACTTCCATGACCTCAATCCATCAGTGAAAAACGACAGATGTTAACAGTCAATTCACCCTTACAAGTGTACCTCAGAACTTTTATTTAGTGTTAAGGACAATGAGGATGAGGTACAAGAGTATTGTGATGGTGATACCTAATAGTTAAAAAAGGATAATTTAGTTATGGAGGCTAATTTTTTAACATGCTATGTCTAAGTCTAGTATAAGGAAGGAACAAATTGTTTTATGATATATTTTTATGGATGAATGCAACATGTTTTGTAAACTCTGAAATATTTGTTATCAATCCATAACAGAACATTAATTAATACAATGTTCTGTAATGGATTGATGGTCCAAGTTCCTCTTATAATATGGGGTGAGTTTTTCAATTCATAGTAATTTGGAACCTTGCTTGGTCTTGAATTATCTATGGTGTAATTTAACTTACAGTCCCACCAACTTAACTGTTCAGGCGGCAAAAAAAAGAACTACAACATTCCTTGAAATTGTGACAGTTTGTAGTTGATTTCCTTGACCAGTAGCGCCCTCGAAAACTGCACAGTTAAGTTGATGGTACTATACCTCCCTTGTCTACATTTTATTCTGTAAACATTGTGATTTTTTTATTGTTGTTGTTGCAATTGTTATCTATTTATTCTATATAATTTAGTGTTTAGGTGGACAAAAATTTTAGATGTTCTACCCTCTAATATGCTTGGCCAATATTGCATCTAATAGTCCTGTCATTATTATGATGTGTAATAAATAAATATAATAAATACATGTGTAATAAATATCACCATGATATTTATGTCACAATACTAAGAGAAGGCAAATAATTTAAGAACTCTTACAAGTTCTCTGAATAAGGGGTATATGTATACATGTTTTATAATTATGATGAATTAAAGAGAATGAACTTATGCATACTTACATATATTTAATGAATAATTTACAGTTCCATATTTGATTTGTTGCTTATATTTTTAACATTTCATTACCATTCCATGAATATAGTTTGAGGCAACATACATGTTGAAGAATACTTGAGATCATTGCCTTAATACAGTTCAAATTGGATCAGAATAATTGTTGGGGTTTTCATTTAACTACAGCATTTCCATTTCAGCCCTCTTTCTTTTACGATGATTAGCTACCATGTTAGCTGTAGTAAGTGGACTATCACCTCGCTGAAGCCATTCAGACAGCAATCTTTCAGTACTTCCTGCAGCAGCAGCTTGTGTCCGTTCACTTGCTGATAAAGGCTGCATTGAGGTGATGGAGTCACTAGAAACGCTAGCTGATAGTAACATCCGGAACCTTTGTCTGAAAGTCTATAATGGTATTTTAGAAATACAATTAATCTTATATTCTCGTATTTCAAGGAACAGTTTCAATAGTCAAGGAATCAAGAAACAAGAGGAAATGAATAATTATAAATAGATGAACAAATTCTTCACCATACTTACATTAATCAATGTAGACCCAACTTCGCCTTTGATATCATGTTTTGCAATATAGCACCCAAATTCGTAGAAATATTGTCCCAACTTGTGCATGTCTACTGTACATGCATCTGCATTAAATATTTCTCTATATGCTTCTTTGTAAACTTTTGGTAATTCAACACTGACTAATGGCTGTCTCCTAGAGTAAAGTGATTCAGCAAGCCACAGAGGTATCTCAACATTAGTCCCGGCTTTCAAATTGTCTTCAGTGGCAGACGGGTCTAAGAAACCTATAAAACAATGTTAACTGACGTTTTAACGGAACAATGTATGAATCTGTGAAATTTACTTTTAACATTTTATTAATGAATAGTTAGACTTCAATACTTTTGTTTTACTGTTCTTTTTTTTTTACATTGTATACCATAATTTATGTTAAACCTATGTTTTGACAACTAACCCATTTTGGGTAAATCGTGCAAAATCTTGCAAGGCACTTTTTCATTTGTAACTAAAATATCTGTCATGGATAAATATGAATTTTCCATTATTTTGTTCCAAAAGAATGTGGTCAATTTCCACTTTCCAGGGTAAATTTAGATTGTAATCAGTATATACCGGTATATTACTATTCTCTATGGTAATTAGTCTTATCCAAAGCAGGGGTGCGTTCCGAACCTTGGTTAGAGCGCACTCGGAGTGCAACTTTTCACTCTAACGTCGTTCACAACCTTCGAGTAGAGCGTTCGGTTGTCACAACTGGACAGTTCCAAACCTTGGAAGGTTGCAACTTTTGAACCTTAAAACGCGTGACATGAAATGACTTTGACGTTTATATCGTATTCTATCTGATGCGCTCACCCATAAATCTCAAAAAATATAAATACTACCTAATATCATTTCTCAAAATATAAAACTTAAATAAAAATGAAAAACGAATTTGTGATAGTGTTTTATTACGATAATGATGTAAGTCTGTCAATGTCACAATTTGTTTGAGGTTATAAAACAACCGGTCGTTCCATACCTCAGGATAAGATGCAAAACAACCAAACAACTACACTCTGAGCCTCGGAACGCACCCCAGGGTTGATTCAGACCCCCAAAAAAATATACTACATGGATAATAAAATTATACTATTTGTCCAAAATTATACTGTTTGACGTTTCAAAAACTTGAATCATATCATATCGTATAACGTTTAGTTTTTTGGCATTTATGTTATGAAGAATTAAAATAAGTTGGAATCGGACTGGACCACTATGGCCAATTTATGAATGAAAATCTATTGTTATAATTATCGCCGATGCCAATGGGCAAAAATTGATAGACCATTGGAGAAGCCTTTAGAAATGGTAAAAAATTAAAAATTATATTGATAGGATGAAACTCGTTAAAAATGGAAGAGATTATAACAAAAGTGAAAGGAAAAAATAACTTATTGGCGATCTGAGGTCGGGAAATGGAAGGGGGTGGATTTTCATTTTTATAAATCTTTTATCAAAACAAAAGGCCCACCGCCTTTTTAAAGATCGTCCGTAATAATCTACCCTGATGCTGGTCTATGACGTCTTTAGAGGAAATAAAAAAATCTTGTTTTTAATTATATGATGTACTAGATTGCGAGATACGGAGAGAAGATTTTTCAATATCTAATACATTTCTGCAATACCTATTGAATTACCATAAAATATACCATTTGTAACGAGAAAACGTATTTTTTAATATTTTGACGGCATTGGTGTCCAATAACTGTTCAAGATAATACGAGCCATACTAAAAACTTGCGAATACCATAATCGCGTAGAATAGTTCGAAACCTAGAAAAAAGCGTGAAAAATCTGTGATTTTATTTGAATACCTGCCACAGTTGTGTTTCCACAAAAAAAATGCATTCGTAAGTAAACTTTTATGTAGTCGAGAAATATTTTTGATATTTACATAATCCCATAGGCATATTACTTAAGTTCAGACAAGTGGACGTCGATCTCGGCTAACTCGCCAATTGGAACTTCATCCTTAGCAATGACACGACGTAACATGTTGTCAGACATGTTGGATTTGCTTTCTTTTACCACATCGCAAAAAAGTAACAAGGAGTTAAAGAAGCGAGTTGAAGGTCATTCTTAAATTTGGTTTTTGATAAATTACCTTTGCTGAACACTCTTTCACAATCAGCGTTTGCGTGAGGTAAAATCAGGAAATCAAGAGCAAATTTCGAAATATTTTGAAAGGGATAATTTTTTAGACATATCAACCCAAGATCTTAGTAAAAATTGTCGTCTATACAGAAAATCCAATATCCGGATTTTCTGTAAAGACGAAAATTTTTACCTAGATATGTTATATATAGGGTACCTAAATATATTAAAAATTATAGAGTTTACCAATAATAAAAGTCGGTCGACCTGAAGACAAAATTATGGTATTTTCGCGTAGTATAGTGACATTACGATATTACATACTACGCACAATGAAATTATGGTACAAATAGTTTAATTATACTACGAAATCCAACACTGATCCAAAGAGAAAGTAAGGCCGATTCCATACCACGAACTTGATTAGAATTTGACTAAAGTTGGCTGTCAGTTGTATAATTTGGTATTGTTGAGGCGTATACCATTTGACGCTAAATTCATTATTTTCGATAATTTGAATCACATATTGTGTCTGTGGTTCATATTAATTACTGTGGATCCATAGACGCAACATGTGGTCAAAATTATCGAAAATTACGCAAATGGAATACGGCCTCGAACTAATTTAATTTTAACCGACAAGATTAAAATCAGAGACAAGTTAATGCCCGTGTACCGTAACTTTCTTGTTTATTGTACCAGAGATACTCTAGCTAGAGAATAATCGATAAACATTGAATTGAATCGCATATAATGATCGCATTCGTAAGTTTTTCTTTTGTTCATATTCATGTATGAACTGCATATCAAAGATAGCTTTTGTAATACATTGTTAAGTACGTGCTTTGTGACTGATTACTAGATAAGAGTGACAACCATCAACGAGTGCATTCACAAAACGCCAAAAACATCTATATGTATGTTTTTAGATAATTACATAATTAAAGGTCGTAGTAGAGCTTGCCAAGTCATTCTGAAACATTAAACTGAGTTCAGCGGCTGAGTTGTTAGAAAAGATGGCTGCTAGTAGCATTTCCAAGCGCTTCTGTGCTTCGGAGGGCAGGTTAAAACGTCATTGCCGGTTGTTATCTTAGAATGACATCACCATCAATCATTTCAAAATGGTGCATGGCATAGGTATTTTTGCCTTGAGGCAGAGAGCATGCATGGCTAATTACCACCTCAAATATAAAATCTGGCACCAAGCACCTTACTGTGTGCATGCTGCTGCTGTCCTTGAGAGCCAGTTTAAATTCTAGGTTAAGCCTGATCACCATCTTTGACCACATCATCACCTCCAATTTGTTGGGATTGTGATCAAAAGCTAGCCTTACGGTTATTTAAATAAGATTATTCAAGTCAGCGTGTAGCTCGGAAATTGTTAAGCATCTCATTGAATTATTTCTATCTAATATATAAAATTCTCGTATCACAGTTTTCGTTGCCATACTCCTCCGAAACGGCTTGACCGATTTTGATGAAATTTTTTGTGCTTATCCGGTATCTATGAGAATCGGCCAACATCTATTTTTCATCCCCCTAAATTTTAGAGGTAGTCCACCCCTAAATTTTTATTTTATTTGTTAGACAAAATTTTTAATTTCTATTTTTTTCATACAAAAATACATACAATCCTCAATTTTCACCCTTCTACGATCAACCCTTATTTTTTAAATTATTTATATGGCAAAA